>JAKWJA010002495.1:4389047-5589047 GCA_027704765.1 Solanum habrochaites | reverse complement strand
ATTTTGTTTGATTAAAATAGTATGTCCAAAATGTTATAGTTGGAACTATGTGATTAGAAAAAAAATATTTCTATGTGATAAAGATATGTGTTATTTTGTTGGAGGAAAAAAAAACTTTTGTAGTTTTGTACTCCCATGAGACATGTTAGTGTGTTGACTTTTTGTAGACTAAAAAAACTTTTGTGATTTATACTCGATATAAATTGGACTAAGCAATTGGTTGTGAGAATATGAAAATTCACATAATAGTCGGGTTGTAATTTGATTTTTTCTATAAACTTCAATTATAAACATAGAATAAATTGTACAATTTTTTTGCCTTATTTTTAGTATTTAAAATACAGTAGTTGTCTATTTATGATAGCGAAAAATACGAGTGACTTAGAAATTTCTGATTTTGTGTCTCTATGAATGAACTTGAACATTGTGTCCACCCCACATTGTCAAAGAGATGCAACACCTATAATCTTTTGTAGATGTAGATAATGTTTCCAATATCTAAAAATATGTTGAAAATCTATTTCAAATACTTGACAAAATATTTTGTATCACATTGAATTGAGGTTTATTGCGGAGGAGGATGAAGGCGGGGAGCCCTACTTTCATCCCATTTGCAAATAAACTACCAATTTCTAATTTAACTTTGGAGCAAAAGTATGAAATTCAATGATATTTTGTATTATGTATACCCACAAAATTCTTGGAGTAATTTAGTATTGTGGTTGTTGAGTTTTTTTGACTAGTATATAGTGGGACCAGATAGTATGAAACTCCAAAACATTATATATATACTTGTTCAAAAATAATTGTGTTCTTTTAGGAAAAAATACACTTAAAATTATGATTTTCATGTAAAGCTATGATCTATTATAATAGATGTATTTGCATTAGACAGGCTATTGGTTGGATAGTATTTGATGTTTTTGGTAAAACTAAATTTGGGGACTATATTGTATTATTGGAACCCGATTCTTTAAAACTTTATTAAGGGAGTTCTATAACAATCATATTGAAAGTTTGGAAACTGTCCTTCTGAAAAGGAATTTGGACCATCTAACAAGGTTTGTATCACACAAAATTGTTAAACTAGGAAAAAATATTAGTGAGAAAAAAAGCGACCTCGCGACAGAGCTTTTCAATCATTGTTTTTATTGTCTTATTGATTGAGTCAATGTTTGGATGGAACACTTGGGGCATGTCAATTACAAAAACCTTGTACAAACAAACAAAAAACTAATCAACTTGAAAGTTTGACTAACTTTGATGCCAATAAATAAAAATGTCACGTTTTTGGGAATCTACGTTGAGTGAGCATTCTTTATATTAAATCTGTTGAAAGCCGCATTCTAATCCCTTAGATGATGTACACCGATATTTAGGATATGAAGTTAACACCATCTCATGGTGGAAAAAGTATTTTTTACTTTATTGAGAAGCATTAGAAAATGACTATGTTTTTGATGAAATGGTAAGGATGAAAGCAATAGAAAGGTCCCAAATAATTTATATCGAAGTTTAAAATCCTGATGAAAAATATAAAAGGGATAAGAATAGAGAGTATAAATCATTGTGCAGAATATGTTTGGAAAGTGGGAATATCCATCAACTATGCCATATATTACCTCAGTACTAATAAAAAAAAACCGAACGTTACAGAAAATGATGGATGCATTATTTATAGTTCGGGTTTAAACAAAACTGAGTGGATGGAAGATCCTTACTGCAAAAAGGGCACAAAAAAAAAAGTTGTATTTTAGAAAGAGAGCGATTTGTTTGATTTAGAATACATCTTTTCCATATGAGAAATGGAAAGAAGGAAATCACAAACTTGAATTTTCAAGTCTAAGTACCTATTCCTAAAAGAATTAAAATAGGACTATGCCTGTGGGAATGTAAAATGACTTGAGTAGCTAGAGAAAGGTCTAAAAGGCCTGCCTAGGAAATGAAAAATGATAATGTACTTATAAAGCGATTCAGAGGCTTTAAATAAAATGTTTAAAAGGACATTTACTTCCTTCGAATTGATTTAGTAAAGTTCCTGTGTCTCTGTTAGACGCATGCTTTGGAAAGATGGTTCAATAAACAATAGTGGAAAGTAATTGAATCTTCTTCCATAAAATAAACTTTGGGGTTCAAAGTTGAATCTTTAGAAGTCAAAATAACAGTTGATGGAATGTTGAAAAAAATATAAAGCAGACTTTGGGTTTAAAAAGGCCTTTAGACAAATCAAGGTTTTGATCTTTCAATATATATTACTCATTAGTAATTACGATTACCTCCATTCGGAATGCAAAAAAGTATTGGTGTAGTATATATGAACCCAAATTTCGTCAATGAATGTGAAAAAGACTTTCTTAAATGTAGAATTGGACGAAGGAAATTGACATGGAACAAACCCGAGGGTTTTGTGGGTTCCTCGTAGAAAATAAAAGAACACCAGAAATGTGTGTGTTGTGGAATTGTTAAGTCCACATATGTGAAAACCACCAACATGTGAACATAATTTGATCAAACATGTGGCAAAGAATTAAAGAGTGAATGAAAGTGATAAATGGTTTCAAATTAAAATAAAGGTCATTGTTTGTTGGTATATTGATGATTATGTTGATCATCAATAGAGACACAATGACTAAAGCTACTAAGCGTATGCTATAAGCAAGGAATGAAATTTATGGAGTTGCTTAATGCGGATCTTAGATATAAGGAATTCTTAAAACTCCATAATGTTTAGGAATTTTAACGTCTCACTTGCATGAAAAGGTACTTAAACTAGTTCAAATCTTTGGATGTCATATTGCAAAGTCTCCAATAAAGTGAGCTTTGCATCTTTAAAAAGGGTGTGAATTTGAACAAAAGTGACTCACAATTTGCATTGTGCTAGAGTTTTGGGAAGCATGATATATATCATATAGGTGTGTGCGATCAGTATGCATTGCTATTTTAAACTGAGTCGGTTCACAAGTGATTCCCAAATTAAAAAAATATAAATTAATTAGATGACAAATAAATAGAGTTTTGGAGTAGTTTTAAAATCATACTTAAAACTATGTATTGCATTATAACAAATATCCAAGACTATTGAAAGATTGAGTGATTGCAAATTGACATATCGGACGAATGAAGTAAAATTCACGAGTGGATATGTATTACTATTGGTTAGAGTAGCAGTCTCTTAAAAATATCAAAAGAGACAGGTATCGCTTAGCACCTAGAATGATCTTTGAGCTATAGGCTTAGATAAGGTTGGTGAATTAAGTTGAAAAGACTCCGACTCCGAAAATTTCTTTGATAGATATTCATTTTGGCCCAAACCATTGGCATAGTTATGAATACCACTTTCACAGTCAAGATCCAAATAGGGAAGGCATGACAGCATGACGTATAACGGAAAGTCTGTCATATAGACATAGACATGATACCGTTAGAAAACTACTCTCTAGTGGAATTATCAGAAATGACTTGTAATCAAAGGATAATGTGTAGGATCCACTTACAAAAAGGCCCCTAACTAGAGCGGAGTTAAAAGATATCTAAGGCATGAATTTACAGATAGGAAAAGTCATCATGGCTGGTAACGCTATCTAGCAGAATGGAGATCCAAGAGTAGATCAAGGAGAGAAAAACAAGTTTGTGAATGGACGGTTAGAATTGTCAACAAACTCAACCATTCTCATGATGAAGACAATGCTCGGACAAGATATAACATTAAGGCCTGTTAATGAGTTAAATAAATAAAGCTTAAAAGTTTTAATACTTTGCTAAAATTGGCAGAGTTTACCAAATTAGTGTATCCTACACGATACCACAGTTAGGGAATTACCATGTGAGTGTGAAGTGAAGCCGCTTCAAACAAGATGATGTCAAAAGTTCATCTCTATATACGTCATGCCAAACCCAAGAGGTGTCCTGGATAAAAGAACACAACCGTAAGAACCATAAACGGTAAGGCTTATTGGGTGACATATGGTGTCAAGGTATACACCAAATGCGACGGTAAAGATATCGCATACTATTGACCGAGTATTCCACATATGTTCGCTACGGAAGTGCCAAGGGGAAACCTACTTATCCATATCAAATTAATATTATTGTAAAGACACACACTTGTCCGTTGTTTACTTCAAGTCATTCCCCATTCTGCGGGGGGATGGGGGATTGTTGGATTTGTTTAAAAAGGTTGTGTGTGAATGGACAAGAAGAGTGGCGACTTTATGAAGAGTTGTTAAACTTGTTGAAGAGTTGTAAACTTTTATGAACATGTTGTAAATTTTATGAACCGTTGTGACTTTTATGAAAATGGTGACTTTTTATGAAAAAGTTGTGACGTTTATGAAAAATGGTTGTGACTTTTATGAAAGGTGATGACCTTTCTGAAAGATTTTGACCTTTCGGTAAAGCAGAATAAGAAACCTTTTCGCCCTACCCTTTAATTTCTATAAATTGAGGGATTTCCTCGCATTTTAATGAAGAATTCATGGACTTCTTCTTCCAACTACTAAAATCTAGTATTCTAAGTGTAACTTTACTTCCATTGGTGATTCGAGACACCGGAGTTCTTGGTATCTAAACTTTAGTGTTGAGATCATTTTTATTCCATGGGAGGTCATATTCGAAATCAAACCTCTGATCCTAGAGGGAATAATTCCTAAGGAGAGAGACACTGTGAGTTCAGTAGACCTTATCTTTTTCCCATTAATTTTTTTTCCAGATTCTGGTACGTGATTTACAAGTTTTAGATTTGTGAATTAATTTCAGTTCTTCTATTCTTTTGTTCATCACTGGTTCATTAAATTTGGTAACTTCGTGTTTCTGCAAAGTTTGTTGGATTTAGTAAGATTCTTTAGACACATATTTAGATAATTCTTCTAGTTGTGAAAATATTCTTAAACTTTGTTGTCTTACAAAGATGTTCAAAATTTTGTTCTATGTATGTTTGAAATACAAGACGAACAATACATATGTGATATCAGACATATGATAATCATATTCGTCACATATAATTATCTCTCTCCATGAATTATCTATACCTAAAGTAAAAACCCATGCTTTTGATATATCAAAATGAATTAGTTTACAAATAGTCAAAAAAAACTTTGTACTCGCTTTTTACTACAAGTCATTAGCTTCTATACATGTATCTCTCAAGTATACATGTCTACTAGTCAACAATTTCCTACTACCTAAGAAGGTCATGAAGAGTATAACGACAGTTTGCAACAGGCTATGCAGGAAACAAATGGGGAATATACAATTCAAATTGGTTATTGATGTCAGGAAATGGAATGTCCATGGTGGAGAGATACATGAAATACAACGAACGTGCCAAAACACAGTTTTAGATGCTGGAAAAGACTATGACATAGGGAGGTACTAACAAGAGATAGGATGCCAAGATGGGAATATGTGAGGGGAAAAAGAATATGCTTATGTGCGGGTTGTTAAACCCGAACATATATTCTTTGATAGGAGAGATTCAGTGAAGATGATTAATGGCGGTACTCGATACGGATGGGATGACTGAATAACAAAAGAACTAACCTGGAGGGAATGGAGGCGACTAGAAAGGAAAGAACGGGAAGGTCAGCCAGCATAGCACTTATCCGAGACTAATGGAAGCCCTAATATTCATATTGGCAACCATCAAATGGAAGGCAACACTTGTGGGACAACAGCAGAGTAGTCAGACCGATGGAAATCTGACAGACGATCAGGGAGGGAGAGTAGGTAGATTTATGAGAAGAATAATAGAGGTAAATGATTTTTGCCAGAACACAGACCTCGCTGTTGTGTTCTATGAATTAAAGGAACAAACAGAGTTGAATGAAAAGCAGGGGGGTTGTTACATGTTCCACTAGGCGACATCAACAAACTTACAACAAAATGAAAGAAATGCTCAAACAGAGAAAAAGAAGAGAGTATAGTAGTAGTCCACCAAAAAACACAAATATTGTTAATTCCATTTCAAAACCAAACATAAAGGTACTAGGAGAAAAAACATATTGCAGAAACCATACAATATAATGAGGGCGAGGGAAAGCCCCCGAAATTGCATTTGTCTCTCTAAACAAGTACTGATGAGAACCAACCAAACAATATTCCGTTCTCAGGGGGAAACCCGCCTTACAGATTGAACGCCAATAATATAAATAAAGGAACAGACAGAACCAATAGACCCCATAAGATCTTCCTTGAAATTAGTATCTCTCATTCTTCCAGTAAGCAGTCGAAGGGAACGAAAAAAAAAATAAATTCTTACCACATTAATGCTACACTTCCGGCCTTGTGAAAAATTATAAAGACAAAAATAGTAAAATTTTTTACAACTATTTCTCTATGATAAAAATAATATTAAAAAAACAGAGCTTCATATTTACTTTTTCAGTTTAGGCACAGGTCTTTCCTGCAGTGCCAGTAGCATAGATTGTACCTTTTTCATTCTGCACATGAAATAAATAAGGACAGGAGGATCACTATGATTGATTGTTTGTAGATGGATCACTGAAGAAGCCGGTAGTTGAAGTTAGTATAATGAGTAGAAAGTCAATGTGTTACCGGATGTTTTGAACTTGCATACGACAATGTTAATTAATATGATATTGAGATGGTTAGGAATGTTTGTGTTGATGAGATATGATTACCAATATACAAAGGTAAGTACAAATGGGGAGTAAAACCTTATGGATCAGTGTTAAAACGTGTTCGTTAGATTTATGCACAGGAGCAGGGGACAATAAACATAACTTTTCAGAAGATTAAATATTCCATCACATATTTCGATTATTGATTAAAAGAAGAGGAAGAAAATATGACAAACAATCTCGGATGCTTGGTTGAGGGAGCATTACGGACATGAACAGCGTTTTCCTTTTCAGTATTAAGAGCCTTTTATCCTGTTCTTTGCACAGCGAAATAAGACAATCTTAAGTTTGTAAGCATATTATATGAAAAATAGTTCATTATACATTTGCAATTGTGGATAATTCTGATTTCAATATTAAACCATCTTAAATATAAATGACAATGATGAAACCAACAAAATTTAGAGCCATGGTACATGAATGAAATCGGCAATGTGGATCGATTTCCAGAGGAACTTTTACGACCACACAATCCTAGCCGAGGTATAGGGCAAAAGTGGCTTCTGTAATAAAGACAGTTAGAGAATAGCAAAAGAAAAGTATAATTGGGGAAGCCTGTTGTGCCCCCCAATAATAACCTAGAAAGAAAATCATAAAATTGTTATGGAAGAATATATTTTATTTGAGTATGGTTACCAATTACCATAAGGATCAGTAGAAATGGGAGAAAATTCTTTTTTTTTTTTTTTTAAGGGAGAAAAATTCTGATGGATCCAGTAGTAAACAACATGTTCGTTCGACTTTGTTATCGTGTGTTAGCGATAATGATAAATCCTCACTAATGCGGAAAGTTTAAAGACATTACTTTCAGAAGATTAAATACTGTCATAACATATTTCGCTATGATAAAAAAAGAGAGGAGAGATATATGAAAAAAACAAACCTCGGATGCCCTTAGTTGAGGGCGCATTACGGAGATGAACCGGTATTTCCTCTTCAGGGTTAATAATAGCTTGTTCCTGTTCTTTCTAACAGTGAAAATTAAGGACAAATAAAATTTAAGCGGTAAGCATATTTTATGAAAATAGTTTTCAAAACATTCGCAAATGTTATTGCATAATTTTGATTTTTCATGTTAAACTAGCTAAATAGAATGACAGTGGAGGAAAAACAACAATATTTAGAAGACAGAGTAATAAATGAAATCTTTGCATGGATTAGGATCGAGAGATACAAATGGATTTTACGACCCACACAATCCTAGTCGAGGTAGGGGGAAAACTTGGTAGGTTAGTAAAGATAGGAGAGACTAGCAAGAAGACAGTACATTCGAGAAGCCTTTGTTACGACCCAACCAATCGTTTTTTGAACTAGAAAACCTTACCTTGCTTAGAAAGAAGAACCACTTTTATTTGAGTGTCTTTGTTTTGTTTTGTTTTTAACAAATGTACAATATCATCCATATTATACTAAAACAATGGATTGGGTCTAACATATACAAAAAATCTAGGATTTTTGTAATTCCCTAAAATCTTGGTTTGTAATTCAAAAAAAGCTCTTTATTTTTCCACTCCCCCGTTAATTGATTTTTTGAAACCATTACCCCACACTTTCATGGAAGAGATCAAATGAAGCTTTGAGCCACTCTAGGTAAAAAATGTAAACAATTTCTTCCAGACTCCTCTTCTTCTCCAAATATAAAAGATTTTTCATTGCTAAGTTATCCACTAGATTTATATCCTTATTGAGTTCTCAAACTTCGTATTAAATTAGTTTTTGAGTTGTATATTTGGAGTAAATTCCTAATGAAAAAAGTTTGAAACTGCGATGCTCAAAAAAGTTTAGAAATGTTTCTTTTGATGCCAATCAATATATGGGGATTTCTTATTATCGCCTCTTCATCTCAATCGGTGATGATATTTTATCTATTTCTGTGAAGCCTGGACATAGAGGATACACCATCAAATTTCCTTCTTTGCTTTCAATCACCTACTATCATCTTTAGAGCTTTAGGAAAGTTATATCGTCTATAGCTTCACCTGAAATTTGGTATTCCAAGTCGGATTCTCCATTATTTGATCAAAATTTTCTCCATTTGTTCCAATATTTGATCTGAGTCAATTGATTGGCTCGATATAGCTCAAAGAGTTGATCAATGACCAACTTACCTTATATCTTTGGCAATATTTTCTCCATAAAGATCGACATTGGTATAAATAGATCCAGGCGTTGCTTGTCTGAAATTAGTCCTTTATTCTTCGTGGAGCTACCATATCACCAGTATAAACATCTTCAAGAATTTCTTGCTCCATATCGATTACATCAGTGTCTTCCTTCTCCACATGGTCAACTTCATCAACATTCTGGATCCTCGATCCAATCTATTTCAAGGTTGATAGAAACCATAGTTGCTCGAGCCTCAACAATACTAAAAAAATTCCCCATTCTTCTTTTTTTTTTCAACAACTTTTTTAGCCATATGGCTCGTCTATATCTATTTATGTGCCCTACTTCGCCACAACGATAACATTTGAGAGGCTTCTTACCATAATATTTAGAAGGCTCTTCCTTTTCTCTAGGTGAGTGTGACACACTCTTATTTTTCCTTAAAGTTTCTCTGGCGGCTATAAAGAGCATGCTATTCTCCACTTTTGAAAAACACAACTATCGAACATTCTGGCTAGTGATTCTTGTGACGACACAAATTTTTCAAATTCCTTCAAGGATAGTTCGTGATTCCATCCTTGAATTAACCTCATAATACAATATATTAGATTTCAACCCTCACTAAGGACTATACTTCTCTTCAGAAAATAGCCTCCTCGACAATTCAATAAATATATCTACGACCATGAGTTCTTATATTTAAAAAAAATACCAGCTTATAGAAAGATTACTTCGTTTCGTGTTAGCTAATTCCATTTAGTCAATATCATAGTCGGCTTTATTTTTTATGAACAAAGATTCGAGGGTCCTCCATATTTCATGAGTGATTTACTTTATAATGTGATAAAATATCGGAGGAGATTGTCCTCTTTAGGAATGAACTCCGCCTTCTATCAACCTGCTTCCACTTCTGATTGCTACTCTTTCCTGGTCCTTCAGCAGGAGAAAATTGTGTACGCTCATTTTACAACATCCCACAAACCTCGCCCACAAAGAGATTTATTATCTTTTTCAGACATTGTAATTGGACTGATTCAAATACCTCCGTCACCCAATCCATTATATTAATATGAACCGCAAGAATCCATATGGACAACCCAAATGCAATCTACCAACCCAATCTTGATAAAATCAAAAATTAAAAAATGACTATGGCTAGATACAATGTTAGAGGAATAGCAAAAGAAAAATATATTTGAAAAAAGTCTTTTGATAGCCCAAGCTCGGAACACTGTCAGAAGATTCAACTAAGGAGAGGAATCTAGAACAAACAGAACTGTTATAAAAGAGAGACTTTTTATTTGTGTTGTCTTAGGCTTGTTTTTACAACTATACCCATATTTATTATACCTATGGATGGTTCTATATCTACAAAATTTAGAAATTCCATGATTTTATTACATTAATCTAATTATCAAGAAATATCTACAAGGAAAGATATGGGTAACATTAATCTTTTACTCTAGATATCTAATTGATTTGATACAAGATATGAATCCACGTACACATAAATATTCAAAGAAAGTATTTGTTTAAACTTCTAAGTTTTTTGTAGTTCCAAATTTATTTTTTAACAGATTGAAGACAGTTGAGACACTCGTGTGAGATGTTATGCCCATATAGGTGTGGATGGTTCCTATTGGTGTGTGTTGAAAAAACAGACCTATTGACAGGAAAAAAACGAACAATATTTACGAGGGTTAGCCTAAACTATGCACTAGAGTGGAGTTTCTAGGAGAACTATTACGCAAAGTTTTCATCCATAATAAACACTGAAACTCTGACTCGGTGCGGTGTCAGGCTCTCAAGCGAAAGAAATGGTGGTGACGATAATAGGAAGAAAGCAAAATGACATGCCTAGAAGAAGGACTTGAGATTACTCAAAGAAGAATGGCCAAATGGTAAATTGGGGAAAGGAAACAAAAGTCATATCAAGCAAGTAATACCTTATGATTAAATAAGAACATATCGTCACTAGTTATGTTAATGTGTTAAAACATTTTTTTCCGACTCCACAGTCATATATGACTGATAGGATTGACAATATGGTTCACCGGTTCATTCGTTAGGTTATTATGGTTTTTTTTTTTTTTTTTTGTGTTTTGAAGCTTGAAATTGTGAGGAGTGACTTTCTTGATAAATTTTTTAGTGTAACGGAATCGTGTAATGCATTTTGGAAGCTACCCTTAGGATTTTGTCTTTAAATGGAGCTTTAGGTGTGGGAGACTACCATTTTGGAAGTTTGACAATTTGTTGAGTTTGAGTATTAAATGTCGAATTTGGGATTGAGGAGCATAGTTCGTTGTGTGCACGTGGTTATAATGAATTTTGAGCCCCTTCAGGCCTTGCCAAAATCAACATCAGTTGGTTGAAAGACTTTGCCAGTGCACAATGCATTTGTTCTCGAGGTTCACGGACCTAGAGTTGCATTCACGGAGGCCAAGGAATTGGTCAATTTATTCGTATAGTGTAGGACTCCACCCTTTGTCATTCAAGGATAGGTCCTGCGTGCGCAGGAAGGGGTCAACAAAGTTGTCTTGGTCAGTGCCACGAATTGAGTCAATGAGGCCCCTGGGTGGTGGAGGTTATTTAACGGCCTACTATATTGTGATTAGCATGATTTCATATATTTTCTAACTTTCTAAAGTTAATTTATGATCATTATAGCTTCGCTGAGATGATTTTTATTGCAAGTGCTGAAAATTTTCGGGCTTGAGTAGGAACTTGCTGTGTTTGTGTGGGACTTCGTCCTAGGACGTTTAATACTTGTCCTGAAAAAAAAAAAAAAAAAAAAAAAAAAAAAACCCTACCTTCTTAGATTATATTGGTTATTTGTGATTATTGTTTTGTTGCAATGAGTGTTTTGGCTCTTTGGAGACGGATGTTCCCGTTTTTGGGGGTTAAGCCCTTGAGCTAAATGGGACTCAATTGACGGGAGTCAATGTTGTGAATCTCCCCAAATATTTGGAGGAAAAGTGGTAAAAAATTCATATGGTGAAAAAAAATGCTGTGTGTACAAACTTTTTTAAATCTCGTAATTTGGTAATTATATTTTCAAAAAATATAGTTTATTAAACATATGTAGGTATATTAAAAAAACTACATCAAGGTCAAATATGGGAAAGAACAAGTTAGTGGTGTTGGAACGATGTATCCTTACAGTAACACCTTCATAATTATTTTACTAAATAGTAAAAATCAGACATGAAAAATTGTTAGCTATTTATTGACAAAAATATTTCACTAAGATTCATAAGTTATGATATAATTTTGAGTTCATTATTGAATATTTTATACAACACGGAATTGAACATTTCGATAATGAGATTGTTCATTGTGTTACGGCAAAAAATATGAAAAATAATTAATTCAAAATTAACCAAACAAAATTATTTGAAAACTCTTTCGGCTAAAAATTACAAACTATATCCACTTCCATTATTGTAGTGGAGGGAAAGTGGAAAAAAGGACAAATATGAAGAGAAATAATAGGGTGTACAAGCTTACTTAATTTCCTTACTCGGAAATCTATTTTCGCAACTAATTATAGATTGATCCCCAAATAAGGTAGATATATTAGCCTGTGGCTACCTAGATGGATCTCGGAATACCCCTCCCTTAAGACAAATAGTTCAGGTCTCCTTACATTGGAATATAAAATGTACTATTTCTTCTATTTGGGATTCACGTCCCTCGGAATATAATGGAAAAAAGTAACAATTCATTAGAGTAGGCCTTGATCTTTGAACAACGACAAGCATCATGAAGGGCAACCCAAATAGTTTGTTCACCACCAAATCCATCCTCCATATTATGAAACAATCCCTTCCCAACCCGTTTCATCATAGCTGGATTTGGAAGCAAAAAATTCCAAACAAAGTCAAAATTTTCCTTTGGTTGTGCGCGACTTCCTACCAACCCCTACTTGCACCACTTTTGCATTGTCCCAGAATCCATTTGCACTATCTGTAAATTGGTTACGTTTTTCATATGATCTCCTCTTATATATAGACTAAAAAATTGAACAGAGTTCTTTTTGTAGCTCGTTCCTCCCGATAAAATAGAAGGAAAGCCGGTGTTGAAGCTTCGCTCTCCTTTGGATATCAGGAAGGAGAGGGCGTTCTAATTCCGGAACAAGAACGGCTACAAGTCCTACAACACAGGAGCGAGATTCTCTTAAAATCCAAGGTCGTGGGTGGCCAAGAGGGACCACTTGGAAACCTGGCATGTTCAGACCGGGGCGCCTCGACGATGATGTAGTCGTAGTAGTCCTCTGATGGGAAATCTTTAAGATAATGAGAGGATGAAACTATATCCCACATCTTCCTCCATTTTTAAATAGCTAAAAATTTCTAGTTTGATCTAGGTATCCCCCACCCCACATATCTCCCCATACCCATTGGCTCAATTCATTGAAATAGAAGCTCTTCTCGATGGTTCCCGACACCCCCACCAATTAGTTGTTGATGTTACATTGTCCTTTGCGTACGACACATGCACGGGCCTTGGAGCTGCGTTAGAGCGCAAATAAAAGGCATAAGAATAGCTCCAGCAATATTATATACACAAATATCTATAGCAGGGAGAGGGGAAGAGGCACCTGCATATGGCAGGAGTGTGTAAGAGGGATGCCAATAAGCCAGCCATGACATGCTTAACCGAAGGCGACAAGATGATATATAGCAGGACATTGTACAGACTAGGTACGACAGCTAGCAGCACGGATACGTATACGTCATAAGGATGAATCAACAAGACGCAAGGACAGAGATAATAACCTTACTAGACAAGTGAAATATTTGTAAGGAACACGTTGTAATGAGCCATAGCATAGTTTCTATGGTGAAACTAGCAGTAATGGCTCACAATGGTCAACAATTAGAGACCAGAGATGCCTCAAAACCTATGTAATCCACCTAAGCTTAATAAGAAAATGACCTAAAAGAATGAAACCAGTATAGAGCAGCCTCCCAGAGAAAAGTACAACTACAACTATCCGTCAGTAAAGGCTACATATTTTTAGAGATTTAAGATTCTATGACATACAATAGACATATTTAAAAACCTAATCACGCTTCTAAATTTGTCAGATACACTTTATGTATGTAGGAAAGAACATTTTTTTCATAATATAAAATACCAGCATAATTTTCTTTCCATAGAGTGGAATAATGACACCAAAAGTGTAGTACATTTTATGACAAATATGTTTACATCTATTTCTTTTGCCAGTTATGATAAATATTGATCTCATTTTAACATTATAATATTCTAAACATCTTTAACTACTCAAATCTAATAAAAGTAGATCATTTACTATACGACAAAAAAAAGAAAAACTTAAATAAACGTAGTACAGAAAGCAGTCACCTCAAAAAAAAAACTCCCCCCATGTGTTGTGTTTGGGAGATCATTACAAAGTTGGAGCAATCCTTTCTTTGTAGTAAGACCTTCATGATTAGCTTGCTACACATGATTGAAATTAAACATCGAAAGTTACAAAAATATTTATTGACAATTATTTGCATTATGGAATTATCTTGTACAACATAAGTTTAAATTTTCATATAACAAAAGTATATTATTTACGTTCTACAAAAATTTAAGAAGTGGGTAAAAAAAATTGATAGTATAAACATCATTCGTACTGTGTAGGGCTTCTCACGCTTTGTCGTTCACGAACTAGCTGGTCCTGCGTTCTCAGAGAAAGGTCAGAGTTGTCCTGGCTAGTGCCACCGCAATCGCGTCTATAAGGCCCAAGTTCGTGGAGGTCATTTAACTAGCCTACTATATTGTGATTAGCATGAATTTCATAATCATTTTGTAACTTTTAAAGTTAATTTATGATCATTCTAGCTCGCTTGAGCTAATTTTTATTGCTAAGTGCTAAAAAATATTGGGGCTTCGAGATAGGACCATATGTTTTGTGTTGGGGACTCGTCTAGAAGGTTAATACTTGTCCTAAACCTCTCTTCTTAGACTTATATGGTTATTTGTGATATTTGTTGTTGCATTAGCTGTTTTGGGTCGTTTTGGAGATCAGATTGTTCCCCTTTTTTGGGTTTAAGCTCCTTGAGCTTAATGGCACTAATTGACGGAGTCAATTTAGGGATTTCCCACATGGGTGTAATACTCTGGAAGTTTCATGACTTATACTTGATCCTCACCTATTTAAAAAGGGTTAAAATGACATTTTTAAACATATACTAATGTATTGAATTTGATTTAGGAGTATTAGAGCCTAAACGTCAAGGAACGACCATGACGTTTGAAAACTAGTGCAATTGAACTATTAAACGTCTTTAGGTCTTGTGAACGTTTGGGAGTGTTTTATTAAGTCTAAAACTTGTAACAATAATTTAAATAAGTAAAATAATATTTATAGGGTCAAAACATCTAGGTCCGACCACCTAAGAACCACCCTAGGGGTCCTTGAAGGGACCCCACCATTGGACAAACAAGCTGCCCAAGGCAGCAAGCAATTGCACTATCATGAAACCAATCCGCGTCGCGGACATGGTTTACCAAGATCCAAAAATCTTGGTCCACGTAGCGTACTCTACTGACTCAAAAATTAATTTCAGAAATCTTGCGAGAAAAGGTCCACGACGCAGACTTGTTTCTCGACGAAAAATCTTAAATTCGAATTCTAGTTTGACTTCACAAAAAGGTCAACTTAAGTGGGATATATTTTAGATATTTTAGGGGAGGGCTATATATTTATTTTAAATAAATTTTAAATCACATTTACCCACTCAAATCAAATTCCAAATCAAAACCCAAAAGCTCTTACTTCTCTCTACGTTCTCTCTCTACCTAACTTGTATTGAAGAAGCATTGAAGCTTGAAGAAGAAGACCAAATACCTCAAGTTTTCTACTCAAATTTATGGCTGAAGCCTTCATAAGGTATGAATGCTTTCACTCTCGGGTCATTTCCCCATGAGGTATATTCAAAGTTAATTTCTAAATCACCCAACTTCAAGGGATTTTCTCTACAAATGGGTTTCCTTCTAAACTTGAAAATGATGATTAATTATGACGAATGGTGATTACTTAGGCTAATTAAGTGCATATTGTTGAGTAATTGATGTTGTGATGTGTGAGATTTCGCGTTGTGATCCAGTTCCTTCCCTTAATTTCCCCAAATCTTGGATTTGGCTTATGAATGATTTGAGTTAATGAGTGTACTTGTTTTGTATTGTTGATTGGGTTAACTATGTTTTTCATTCATGGACTGTCTATTTTCATGTAGTTGGGATTGGATCTATTTCTTGAGGAAATTCATGGCGTATACCCTAACCCTAACTATAAAGAACATGTACTGATTAGACCGTAGTTGTATGGAAGTGTTATTACTTAATTTATATATTGGATAAAATGTTGGGAATTGAGGGTGAGATTTGAAGCATAGGTAAGACTTCTAAGATCATGATTACTCTATTATGTGATGTTGGTCAATACTTTGATTTGTGTAGGGGTGTCTAATGGGGGGTGGTTCTGGTTTGGTTTTAAAACTGCGATATATAAAATGGGTTGATAAAAGTCGGGTTGGGTCTCTTGACCCGTCCAGTTTATTTGGGCTCAAAGGGTGGGACCATAGGGAATGGGATAAAACGAGTTGGGTGCTTGACTGGCCTAATTTGACCCGATTAATCTTAGTTGTGCGATCATTGATTTGTAGAGCTCGATTTGTGCATAAAATGCTTTAAAAATTAATAGCATGTCGTTAAAGAAAAGTCCGTTTTGTGCATATCTTCAAATGGTGTTTATTGCATATATTATACTAATACATGTGGGTTTTACTAACCAATATTTCTTTCTATTCTACAAAATATGTAGGTTGAGGCCACTGAAGATTTCAAGGCCATTTGCAAGGAAGACTGGATTACTTTCCCACGTTGTTGGTGAATCCTCACAGTCCGGGGATGATGCACTTTTAGCCTTACTAGTATAGACTATGTCTAAGATACTTGTTTTTTCCTTATATTTAAAGCATTGTTGAAATCCTATATGAGGCATATTGTACTAGTGTAAGGGATAAACTCAAATTTAGTTCTCTATTATATGGTATATGTGAGACAATAATAGACTATTTTTTATGATATTGACTATGTTTCTAAACGAGAAGTCTATGTAAACTTCATATATGATAAATGAGAAGTCTAGGTATACTTCAAATGTAAAAGATCTAAATTTTACACATTTTCTCTACTATGATATGCCATGATGTATGCTTTTTTTTCGAGGACGAAGACTCTAGTTACATCTAGGGGGTGCTCCCCGATCGTGACAGTGGGTTACACAATTCCATTTTGACTCATTTTTAAGCCTATCTTCAATTATTGTGATGTAGGTATCAAAACGTCTGTATTTGACATTGCGATCATTTATTTGATAGTGTGGAATTAATTGAAGTTAGTTCAGAAGGATAAAACTCTAGTTTAGTTTATTTTGCAGTTCGCCCAGTCGACTTTGTGGTAGCTAGGCTCCAAATTATCGATCTTATATTGAACTTGTGTTGGTAAATTCATGTTGCTTAGATAGTTTTGGTCAGGGTTTCTAGCTTGTATCATGCTTAGTGGATAGAACACATGCCTTATCCTTCTTCTCAAGTAGTTTTTCCAGGAAATTGAGCATGTCTGCCTCATTTGTGTTGTTTTATCATGCCTTATTGTATCTATATGTTTGGTTGTATTGTTTGTTATTGGTGACTTATTCTTGGCCTTAGCCTAGGCATATGCAAATGTTTGCCTAAGACTTGACTATGGAGCGTTATGCCTAAAATACTTTTTTTTTCCTGATATTGGTTTTTTTTCCTGGGGGGGAATGCTTAGCCCCCTATAGATTGATATAACTGACTTGGGTCTAATAGTATGAATCCTTATCTGAGATACAACTCAACTCTTGTAATTGTCCATCAATAACTTACCATATGTTTTGGCGTTGGTGTTTCTTTTGCAATTTCGGTCCTTGTTGGTTATATTAGACGGGTCTTGGATTTTGAGTGTGAGTGGGTCCCTTGTGACTTTGAAGGTGGTTTCACTTTATGGTACATTCCAGCATGAAGAGGAGCATGTGATTTGAGAAATTTAGATCTTTATTGTGTTGACGACGGCTGCACCACTCTTGTAGTTGCAGTTGAGTCCCTGGACATATATCTCCAGGATCGATTCGAAGGATTGACATGGGTCTTCATATATTGTGTTCTTCAAGGTGCCTTCTCCACGGTTCGAGTTCGGGGTCGTCCATTCAATTATGGAATTCATTAATCTTAGTTAGCATTGTCTCTAGATTTTCTGTGTACTCATAGGGTTTATGGGGTCCGTCTGGGTTATTTTCTCTCAAATTGCGCACTAGTGTACCTTATAGGTCTATAAGGTCCAATTTCAGGTTCTATATAGTTGTTATCTACTAACATTCTTTCAGCGTTGTGAGGCTCAATAGTTAGTCTTTCTGTTATTTCTTCGTTCATATCTAACCTCTTGTCATTGTCTACTTCCTCTCTTTTCATATTGTATTTACTTTCAAAGCTCAGTCGGCCTATGATTCCTATTGGGTTCTTGTTATTTTGATTCTCATCCTACACTCGATATTTTTTTCTTTATGAAGATCCGAGCACCAACCGACAACGGTGATTCGAGCCTTTGTGGAGATCTTCGGAGATTAAGGGTGATTTGATGGAGTCCTAGTTAGACATATCGCTATCTGTATATAGTTTTGACTAGCGTTTTGTATTTTAGACGAGTTTGTACTTTTTTGTCTACTGTTGAGACTTGTACTCTTGTAGTAGCTCCGTACTTTCGTCGACCAGGTCGTGGGATTTGATCATACACTTTCTCTTCTCTCTCTCTCTCTCTCGATAAATGGATACCCAACCCAAAGACCATTAGGGAACAAATACATGGTCCCCTAACTCTTGATGAAGATGAAGCTAACTCCATCACCAACCTTATTTACTGCAACTATATAGCTCAGGACCCCTCAATAGAATTAGTGTGAAAAAAACATAACAGACAAGTAAATTAAAAATTAACCAACCAAATTATTTGTAAACTCTTTTACCTCAAAATAAATGACCATCTCCACTAAATAACTATGAGATTAACTGGGGGAAGAAAATTAATGTAATGCTCAATGATAAAACATATGTATGTGAGAAATTACCTTGGGCTCCAAATTTGTGTCATCATAGCAAAGTAGGAAGTCATCCTGAATAGACATCAAAAGATGACAAAATATTGATTTAAGATTATTTTTACAAGTGATGTTAGAGTTTTGAATCTCATTATTGAATTATCTTATACAATATAAATTTATTATTTCATGCATGTTTATCTTTTCCTACAATACAAATAGATTAATTCATTCAACAACATTATCAAAAATTAATAAGCTAAATTGAATCCTTTCGTTTCTAAATATAAAATCTTCTTCACTCATTAACAAGAAAAAAAAGGAAAAATGCTTAAAAGGAATATCAAATGAAGAGAAAATAGTATTATATATAAACTTATTTTATTCATTCAAACTCTAAAAAGTGCACTTTTTAAATATATAATGATCAATGATTTAACGAACAAATGTATATGAGAAACTACCTGAATGAAGGTTGAAATGCTACTATTTCTTCTATTTGGGACAATTCTAACTCTAACTGGAACTGGAACACTCTTTAACCTTATATTGAAAGATTAAAATGCTACTATTTCTTCTATTTGGGACGATTCTAACTCTAACTGGAACTGGAACACTCTTTAACCTTCACATTCCTCAGAATATCATGGAAAAAATAAAATTCATTATATTAGACCATGATCCTTTGAACAACGACAAGCACTACTGGATGGGCAACCCAAATGGTTTATTCACCATCAAATCCGTCCTCCATATCAGATTACAACCCCTCCCCAATCCGTTTCATCATAGCCAGATTTGGAAGCACAAAAAATTTCAAACAAAAATCAAATTTTCTTTGTTGTGCGCACATCATAGGACGTAATACCCAACCCCTATTGCTCACTTTAGGCATGTCCCAGAAATCCATTTGCCCACATTCTATTAAACAGAGGATGATGTTGAAACCATATCTCACTCCAGCCCTACAGATTCTCCAGAATACCCATTCGCTCAATTCATTGACAGATATTATGTTGCCGCAACATAGCAACCTATCCAACTGGTCGGATTTTTTCCCTATCGTCCTTTGGAGTTTATGGAAAAACAGAAACTATAATATTTTCAACAACAAAAACGCATCCCTACCGTCTACCCTGGTGAATAATAAAATGACATAATACTGACATTATACTCATCAGGCGCAAGATCCTGAATCATCCGACCTCATTAGAATTAGGTGGTTCCCCCCACCCCCACCCCAGGTAGGATCTTTCAAACTTAACACAGACGACTCCTTTTCAAAGTTTGTAATAAGGGAGGTACTTGGAGGAGTTATCAGGGATCACAATGGCAATGGGTTATGGTGTTTTAAGTAAATCACTTCCCAAAGATCATGAATAAAGCTTTCCGATGGTTAAAATTAGGTGATGATTTTCTCTTGTCCCTATAGAAATGAGCTGACTTCTTAATTGAAGCAATAGAAGAACAAGAAATATCAACACATTTTATATGAGAAAAAATTAATCTTAAGGTGCTTATGAAGAGGTTGGGGAATCCACCAATCAGACATAGCTTCCGACAAGCAAACAAGGTAGCAGACTTTTTGTCAAGATCAGGTACCAAGCTAACACCGTCCGATCAAGCTACTATATTATCTGCTCCTCATGATCATACTATGTCTCTAGTCAAGGATGATCAACAAAGGGAAATATCTACTAAACTAGTTTAAAGGACCACTTGCAATAAGTTAGCAGGTTTTGATAATCTAACAGTATTAGCCAACTATGGCAACAATGTAGAGGCAGAGATGCCTCAAAACCCTGGTAACTCTGTTAGTATATTTTTAGAATATAATATTCTATGACCAAACATAGACATATAAAAAACTATCAAAGCTTTTAAATTTGTAAGAACATAGTACGGAGAAAGAACATGTTTTAATATATAATAATACCTGCTTAATTTTTTTTCCATATAGTGAAATAATGACACCAAAAGTTGTAAGTACACTTTATGACAAATATTTTCACACTATTTGTTTGCAAATTATGATAAATATTGATCTTAAATTTTAGATTATTTATTCACACATATTAACTAGCTCATATAAACAAAAGTAGATCCTTTTATACGACAAAAACATAAGAAAAAAATTAAATAAAAAATAGGTATAGAAGAAGTACCTCAAAGTGTTGGTGCTTGGGGGATCGTTACGAAGTTGGAGCGATCCTTCCTTTGTGAGTAAGAAACTTCATGATTAACTTGCTACACCATGATGACTAAAAGAAAAAAGTTATAAAAAAATTTATGACAATTATTTGCCTAGGGTTTGACAAGTTCATGAATGGTTTGGAATTGCACCCTGGAAATATCTTGTACAACATAAGTTTAAATTTTAATTTCATATAACAAAAATCTATCATTTTTGTTCTACAAAAATTTAAGAAAAAATAAAATTGATAACTTATTTGTCCAACTACTTGGTAAGCCTTCCAAATCGAAGGTAGGTCTTCTTCACTAATTGACTGGGGAAGTGAAGTGGTTGAAAAGAAACTGATAGTGTATACAAACCTTTTTTTTTTGTTTCAATTAAGTTTATAATTATAATTTCATAATATAATATTCTATGGTGAAACATAGACAAATGGACATCTGGTCAATATATTTTCAGTAAATATAGTTTTGATGACTAATAAATTAGATCAAGTACTGAAGGTTAGTTACAAAATGAAGTAGGAAGAGAGGGCGCACGAAAATAGAGTTTGAATCTGCATAGGGTCCAATAAAAGATAATTGCTTTTGAAGACACTAAATATTGTAGTTTTTCAACAAAAGGCAAGAAATGGTAGAGGGAGCACATAAGAAAGAAGAACTAGAGTTAGGTTTTCATTTTTAGTAGGTTTATTGTTTGTGTGACTTGAAATTGTTATTGAGTTGTAATATTTCTATGTTTGAAAATGAGTTTGTGAGAGTTGTAACTATAAGCCATTATGACTTCTTGGAGAGAAGAGATAACAATTAGATTTAATCGTTGGAGTTGAAGTACTAGACCTATTCTTTTAGATTATAGAGTTGTAATCTAAAACCACTTTTTGAAGTTAGTGAGAAGTTGCTGAAAATTCTACACATCGTAGGTTGTGGTTTTTCTTCCTTAAACAAGAAGGTTTTCAACAATAAATGTTTGTGCTCTTTCGTATTACATGATTCAATTAAAGTATTACAAGTACCAAATTCATGTATCAAATTGGTGGTACAGTTCAATTGATATTAGAGTAGGTTTATCATTCAAAAAAATAAAATTTGAAAATGATCAATAGTTGCACCACCTACTGCTCAAGGAGCGTCGCAAACAAGACCACCACTATTAAATCGGAAGTACTATGGATATATGGTGGAGATAGAAAATACTGGCATAAATATGATAGGAGAAAATTTCAATCCAAATTCCCCACCGTAGTGTTATTCTAGACGGTCCTACCATTCCAGACATGTACACCATAATTCACTCAACTCAGTATGTTACTTTCAAAAAATAATGTTTTGTGACTAACATCAAAATGTATATAAGAAACTACCTCGAGTATGATCAAGAAAGATTATTGAAGGAATGACCAAATCTTCTGCCAGTAAACACTTTCATAATCTCCTGACTGACATAGTAAAATAAGAAAATAGACTTTGTAAGGATTTTTTAAAAAATAATATACGTTTTGGTTTTGAATTTCATTATTTTGTGTGTGTGTGTGTGTACACAAATCATTAGGGCGTACAAACTTTCTCAAGTTATTTAATTATAGAAAAATGTTCATTGACCAAATGCAGATTATGAAAAATGACCCCAATTTCAGAATTTGAGGGAACATCAAGATGATCGAACAATCGCACATCCTCTGCCAGTAACAACCTACATAGATTCTTGATACATAGCGAAAGAAGACACAAAAAAAAATTCTAAGCATATTTACTGAAACTTATTTTCTCTAAGTTATTCAAAAAGTTATAATATGGTAAAAGGAATGCACATTTCCTTATTGTTAATATTAAGATACAATTCTTTTTTATCCTTGTGGTCCCATTTAATTTAAAATAGTACTCTAATAATTTATGAGGAGAGAGAAAAGTGTATAAACGGTTGAAGATAATTTGTAAACATTTTAAAGTCTTCATTATTCTAAACTTTGTGCCGATGTTGCATATAAAATGAGACGAAGAGTATAATTTGATTCATGATCGAATTATTTATGATAACACATTAACTGATATAACAAAACTTAATCATTGTGTTCTACAAAATGTAAGAAATACTTTATTAGCATGATTTGTGTACAAATGTACTTATTTTCTGCTTAACATCAAATATATTTTCAAAATATACTTACTCCCTCTACTTTTAGTTCCTAAGTTGCACTATTCTTCCTGAGTTCCTTTTTAGTTTCATATTGGACTTTTTCAGAGTTAATTTGATAATTCTAAACATAAGTAGATTACATCCATTTTTTTTTTAAAATAAAAATTTAAATATTTAAAGACTATCTAAAAAGTAATATAAAATACAATTTTTTTTCATATCACTATATAATTAAAAAATAGACTTAAGTTCAGTCAGACACTCAAAAAAAAAAATTATGACAACTAAAAGAGCGGATGAAAAATTCTATTACCAAATATAGGTATATGAAAAAAACTACCTGACGGTGCCAAATTGGTAGAAACAGTATGGAATGCAATGGTCTTTCTTCCGCAGTAATACTTGTGATTTTCCTGACTGTAAAATAAAAATAAAACGCTAGAAATTCAAAATTAACCATCAAATTATTGAAATCAGAGCGAAAAATAAAGGTGGATTATTATCAATTCGAGTGTTTTTTTCTTGTGTGGATCCTATTTCAATGTGAATTTGATGAGTCGATCCATCCACCGTAACTCTAGAATTTTTATTTTCATAATATTGATACTCGTGGTACACATTAAAATAATACAATCAAAATTACAAGCGTATGTTACTATTACAATGTTGTATTCAGTAAATGATCATATAATTGTTAAGTACACTAAATTAACATAACTCTATAAATAATATTTAGAAAATAAGACAACGATAATGAAAAAATTACCTCCACCAAATTCGAATTTGGAAGACATTACCAAGTTGTAACGATATTCATCAGCATTAATACCTTCATGATTTCCTGCTACATAATGAAATAACATATAAAAAAAAATTATATGAAGATTTAATAATAATAATTTACACTATTTATTTGTAAGATATATAAATGTGACCTAAATAGTTATCCCCTTCTCATTCTTGTTAGGTGGTACAGAAAAATCAATCAAATAGTTAGTAGAACGGCTGAGTAACTTTCTAAAACATTAAAGAATACTAGAAAATAAATAAGAAAAAGTATAAAATCAGAAGTACGTACCAATTTACAAGGCTTCTGATTAAGATGTCGACTTAATATATTAGAAAAATTTATATCTTTCTCATAATCAGACATGAAGTTTCGAAGATCAGGCTCAGTATCAGGGCCAGCATTGTTGAGATTTTTTATCATAACTTGTGGAGCTAAAGCTGAAATATTGTCAGTTGTTATTGACAATTGATTAGCATTACCAGATGTGGTTTTACTCGAATCCAAAACCACTTCTGGATTAGGTTTTTTATCCAAGGTCAAACGATATTTCTGCAAAGTGTACAAACACAAATATAATAAACCACTATTAACTCTTTACTCAATCAGTATTTAGTATTTTTCTCTTTTCATCTCCAAAAATAATATTTATTTTTCTATATGTGAATTTATCATATAAATTCCTAAAATGATAAATATTATGACTTTTAAAAAGTAAAAAGAGGTTGATAGAAAATATAAACATCAAAGGTAATTAATTAAACCTGGAGGTGGCTAGCAATCTGTTTCTTAGTCAGCTCAGGCATATTCATGAGTTCATGAACTTTTTTGGGACAAGCATCTGCAAAAAAAAAATATATAAATATATCATGTTTATTTCCTAGTTTACTCAAATCGAAATATATATACAAGCAGTGATGGACGCACAAAATTTACTAAGGAACGTTAAAATAATACAAAAATAGACATTTGTAGAAAGTAAGACGAGTCACTTAAGTACCTTCAATATATAAATACATGAAATTAAAATATGAAATTAAAATTTTAATCTAGTTAAATAATGTAATTTTTCGATGAAAGACTATATAATAAGACTGTGTTATATAAATATAAGAAAATTATAAAATGGTGACTAAATATAGAAAAGTGGACGTGCATTATTGAATAAAATAAGGGGTATGTCAAGTACCTACAACATATAGAAAAGAATTAAAATTTTAATCTAGCTAAATAATGATGAAACGTGGCTCTATCAAAAATCACATATTTTATGATGTTTTACATATAGATAATATTTGAATGACCTGATATTATCGAATTATTTATGTATAGGAAGACTTACTTTTCACGCCAAGTATATCAACAACTTCCACGAATTTGTTATGAAGGGGATCCCTCCAAAGGGTGTTACTTTTCTTGGCTCGTTGAGAGATCGTCTTCTTTTCACTCGTCATTATTTTCTGATAGATTTGTCCTTCTTACTAACGGAAGACGAAGATTCAATATCAATTACCTAATTGAGGATTTTCTCATTAGTGTTTTCTTCGAAACACTTGTACCAAACTGTGTTCCTTTATGCTTTTCGTTCTGAACGAGGTTGCAGAATTCCATAAATAATTTATACCATCTTGTGTTATGGGCTTCAGTATAAAGAAAACAGCTCTATTGTCAAGTCCTTTGATAAGTGTATTGTCTTTCTTATCATTTGACATAACTGGCAATCACATTAAATGATAAAGATCTAAGTCATACAATTAGAACAAAATAGAGCAAAAAGGATGCTGAATAGATCACTATAGGTAAAGTGTGAATTACGAGAGGTTTTTTAAGGATTAGTATGAAAATCTGCAGGTACCTTATTCTCTTACAAATTTTTATACTAATCCGTATAAAAATTCCCATGTAATTCCATTCTAGATTAACCTATTCCGCATATCTTTAATTTCTTTCTATAAATCAGACATAGTATTATTAGGGTTAGTCGCTATTTCATACTCCCTCCGTCCCATTATATTTGGCAACATTTGACCAGACACGGAATTTAAGAAATAATAAAGACTTTAGAATGTTTGCCAAATTGTCCTTTAAAAAGTAAACTCACTTTTCTCCCTCCTCATAAATGTATTAGAGTACTATCTTTAAAATTAAGTGGAACATTTTTTTTGGTGTCACATAAAATAAGATGTAGGGTATATAATACAGTATATATACTTTGACTCAATATGAATTTATAGTTATCATAAAGAACGTATTTTTGAATTTTCATAGATTATAAACACAAAAAAAAAAAAACAAAAAAAAAACTTACAACAAATGGGAATGGTCAAATTACTTAGTATCTCTTGTTTGGAAAATGAAAAGGACATCCATTTTAAGCATGTGGATATCAGTGAGCAAAAGATCAAATGAGAGGCCACTGCTTCTAAGGCCACCCAAAGCAACTTCTATGTTATTCACTGTCATAACTGAATTAAACAAAGCAATTTTATTATTATATAAACATACAAAAAGAACAAATAATTATTACTGTTACATATAGAAATATTTCAAAAATCATTTGATGAAGAGTTAAAGAAATTAATTAGATGAAGTGAATATATTTCCTCAATTTCTTTTAGTCGTCTTATTGCACTTGGAATCAGTTTGACTAATTTTTAAAGTTAAATTTAATTAAATTATTTTGATATTTTTTAAAGATAAAATTTAAATATTTATAAACTATACAAAAATTACTATATGTTATAATTTTATTAAATCAATTTGATGAAAAAAATGCATTTATAATATTAGGCAATGTTCATATCAATTGACTCTTGAAAAAAAATTGTATCAAATAAAAAGGAACAGAGAAAATATATATTTAAATAGGCTAATTAAGTTTTATTGCTAAAAATCGCCGTTCATTCCTTAAACTAAACGAGTCTACTTACATTAATTACTTAAACTAAATGAGTATACTTACATTAATTACTAGATTGAATGGGTTTCTTGATTAAGGATATCGGTAATCTATGTTATTACCTGTGTTTATTTATAGATTTTGTTAATAATTGTTATGCCCAGATTATTAAATCAGTTAACTAGTGCCCATTCTTTGACTAATGCTCAAGTAAGGAATAGTAATAATGAGTGTATTAAGTTATATAAGAATTCTGAATTAAAAAAGGTATCTTTGTTCTTAAATAGTCTTAATCCTCCTGATTAGTCATAAGAGGATTCATAATTTAAAATTTATGAGTTCTTCATATAAATTTTATGAATTATTTAGTTTTTTTAAAAAATATTTAAGATAAATAATAAAGAATTTCTCAAAGAAGTTATTGATTTCATCTAATCGATACCCTCTACTTTCTTCTCATTGCGAATAAAATAATAAATAGATACCAACATAACCTAATACATATGTTATAAAATTGGACCAACCCAAAATTGCATTAATTAAATGCATATTATATATAGATTTTATGTTAAAATTAGTTTTACATATATAATACTTCATGATTTTGTACGGTAAAAATTCATTAAATAGATAATATAAAGAGCAATTGTCTTGTTTAAATTTTGATATAGTTATACTTGATTAAATTCAGAAGGCCATTTATTTCATTTGATGTCAGTTTTGATTTACATAAAATCTTAGATCAAGAAAAGAAAATAAGAATATATCCTGTTTAGAATGAAACATATGTCATCGATAATTCTAAATTTACGATCGCCACACATTTACGAAAATGAAAAAAGAGAAGTTAGAGTACTTCAAATTGGGGGAATACTTGAGTGTTGCAATTAGTAGTAAGATTGCAATGATATCATCAACACCAGAATTCTTTTACCCTTTTACGATTTTGTACATCCATTGATTTTCAATTACCCAAACCATAAATGATAACAGTTGATGCAAGGTTTTTTAGAGCAATTCTAAAAGGGAAACACAAATTTAAACAGATGAGCAAAAAAAATTTTTGAAGACCACACCCCTTAACTATTATATAAACCCTTTAATAAGTCCTTTAATTTTATTTTAACACATATCTATGCCCTCCAACTTTAAATAGTAAATATATATGTCCTACGTGACATAATACATGTGGACGCCATATAGGACATAAAATTGACACGTAGGACGACACTTAGAAAGAATGTGTCTATTTGTTAATTATATAAAGTTCAGTATATATTTATGTAAATTAAAAGTTGAAGGATAAAAATATTAATTAAAGCGAAATTCAGGGACATATTTATTTATTACGATGGTAAACATACATTTGTGGCATTCTTTTTCTACTAGAATCTTCCTTTTGGATTGCTTAGTATCAATTCCTCAAACTAAACGAGTATACTTACATTAATTACTAGATTGAATGGGCTTCTTGGTTAAGGATATAGGTAATCTATGTTATTAAATGTTTTATTTTATAGATTTTTTTAATAAATTTTTATGCCAAGATTATTAAATCAGTTTATACTAGTGGCATTCTTTTTGACTAATGCTCTAAGTAATTAATAGTAATAATGAGTTATTACTGTTATATAAGATTTTCTTATATAAAAGGTATTTTTGTCCTTAAATAGTATAATCTCATGGTTATTCAGAAGAGGATTCATAATTCAAAATTAATGAGTTCCTCATATCAATTTCTATGAAGTGTTAAGTTTTTTAAAAATTGTTTAAGATAAATAATACAAAATTTCGCAAAGAAGCTATTGATTTCATCGGATCGATAACCTCTACTTTCTACATATCTCATTGCGCATAAAATAATATATAGATACCAACATAATCTAATACATATGTTATATAATTGGACCAACCCAAAATTGCATTAATTAAATGTATGTTACATATAGATTTTATGTTAAAATTAGTTTTACATATATAATAAAAAAAAGTGGTGTCTGACAAAATTAGACACAATTGAGAGCTTCATCCTCGACCCATTGATGAACTTCAACTAGAGAGTAACTGAATGGAGAGAAAATTGTTCGTATGTATTAAATGTAAAGTAAGAGAAGAAGTTACAATATGAACCTATATATATAAGACTACTAACTAACTAACAATTCTCTTGATTTATAACAGCTTTGCTAACTAACTTTACTGTACAAAACTAACAAATGGAAACTGTTACTAACAGAAAATTACTAACTGATTTTTTCATCTTATATTCTCATCACCCCCCCCCCTCAAGTTGGAGGTGATATAATTACAACTTGTGTAATAGAGAAGTGTGTTTAACCCCAGTCAAGACTTTGGTGAAGATATCTACCAAGTGTGAATCAGTGGATATATGATGGAGTGTGATTAAACCTTGATGAAGTTTAGTTCTTACAAAATGACAATCAATTTCAATATGTTTTGTCCGTTCATGAAAAACTGGATTCTTGGTAATGTGAACTGTTGCTTGACTGTCACAATGAACATGTATAGGCAGGGAACATTTCACATCCAATTCACCTAGCAACCTTTCAAGCCACACTAGCTCTCCCACAACTTGTCTTATTGCCCTATATTCAGCTTCAAGCAAATGATACTGAGCATTGTTGCTTCTTCTTGATTTCCAGCTTGATAGGATTGTTCCAATAAGTAATAGGTGGTAACACTAAACAGACCTCCTTGATTCAGGGGCAAGCGCCAATAAGAGTCACAGTAGGGCAATTACAGTGAGCCCCAGGCTTGTTTGAAATAAAAAAATACATGGGTTGTTGGATCCTGTATTTCAAATATCTGAGTAATGGTTAGGCTTGCTTTCTTTCAATGTGGTTCCATGAGTGATTGCATATTGAAGTTGGACTCAAAATGTAGGACACTATCGGATATGTCCATGCTAGTATTAGTTTAGAATAAATTAGAAACATTGAGCGCCAAAACCAACTTCCTATATCCTGAAGTAGGATCAGTTAAGAAGCACTACATTTGTCGGCTTTTAACTTTTCAGTGCAATCAGTGGTGATGAAGTAGTTTGTAAACTCAACACATCAAAAGTCTTCAGAAAATCAGAATGTGAATTCATAGAGAGCTAAAGGAACATTTCCCATCATTGTTTTTAAAGATTCTCTGTACGGCCTAACGAATAGTTGTAGTTTACCCAAATCTTTTATTCTTAATTGGTATGCAGGAAACAATGTACTTTAAAGAATTGATTTCAACACTCATTACAGTACATGAGTATATCATCCATCAAACATTATAGCAACAAACTACACAAAGAACACCCATTTCTTTTTGTTAAAACAAACGAATAATCAATATCTGAATGTTCGATACCCTCTTGAACACAAACTGTTTGCCAGCTTGTAATAACATTGCCTACTTGCCTTTTCAGGGCTAACATCAAAGGAGTTCTTCTAATTTGTACACAGTCTCACAATCTGTTGTAATAACCTTGGGGATGATTACCAGGTAAAACTCCTCATGTAAAAACCAGGTAAAATGCATATTCACATCTAGTTGATACAAATTTCCAACCTTCTTAAACAAAGCTAACGAAATCAGTGTTCTAACAGTAGTCATTTTCAACACAGGTGAAAACGTTTTAGTGGTATATAAGCCAGCTTAGTGTGGATTAAAAAACCCTTTATACCAGCCTAGCCTTGAATTGTCATACTTCCACGGCTTTATGCTTTATTTTGTACACTCTACCATTTACAACCCCCCCAATAGCCTTTTTTCCATCAGGTTAACATGACATTCCCAAGATCATTAGATACCATATATGCTTCAACTCATGTCGTCATGGATTTGCTGCCAAGAGGCGCAATATTAACTTTTCAAAAGAATCCTAGGTTTCAAATTATGTGATGGTTGTGACACTATGCTGCGGCTATCAGAACAAAGACTATTGAAACATACATGGTTATTGTGAGACATAAAAGCATTGAGGGAATGTGACTTAGGTAGGAATCATGTAACTTAGGTAGAATGTAGGTGTAATCCTTTAGATAACTAGGAGTATTTATTGTTCTGGAAGTTCTTCTAGGTTCTTGTGGTTCTTCTGGTTCTTGTGGTGTAAAATCATGTATATCAACAGATGGTGTTTTATGTATGTTAGTAATATTGGTTACTTGATTGTCAGTGACTTCATGTGGTGTAAGATTGTCCAGCATTTCATCAGCAGCAGAAATGTTTATTTTTCCATGCATACAAGGCATATTGACAAAATGAGTGAGCATTTGTAAAACAGAACTGAAACTAGAGTCATTAGGAGCAAGAACAAAAGAAAAAAAAAATTCATGGAAAATAACATCTCTAGATATGTGAACTTTCTTGGTAGCTAAATTCAAAACTTGGTAGCCTTTTGTATTGAATGGGTAGCCAACAAAAACATGGGGAGTGGTTCTTGGTTCAAGTTTATCCTTGTGAGTTTTGAAGACAGTTGGAAAACAAAGACAATCAAATCCTAAGACTGAGAATATGTCGAGTTGTTTATGGTATAATATCAAATAGGAGAATTTGTTTTTGAAGAAGTTTGGAAGAAGTTTAGTAGGGCAATCTGTTATATATCATGTGCCAGTTAATTAACTCTCTCCAACAGTATTTCGTAGGTAATTTGATTGAAATAAGAGTGCTCTTGAGGTTTTTTCAAGTAAGTATTATGTTTCCTTTCGACCCACTACATTTGTTTGAAGGTGTATATGGACAAGGCCGTTGCTTTATAATTGCATTTGTGTTTGAAAAAAAAATTAAACACAAATTATAACAGTTCAGTGAGGTAAGGGACCCAGACGTTTTTGGATGGGCTTGTCAATTAGTGTTGAAATTGGTTTTCTATGAGAGATAAAAGGCTTAAATGGTTTGAAGACCATTACTTTTTGCACATTAGAACTGTGTCCAAGTGGACCTATGGTAGTCATCCACCCCTAGTACGAAAAATAAGGTAACCATCATGAGTAGGAATGTGATATTGGCTCATCCACTTAATCAAAGTTGTAGCAATTCAAAAAATTGTCGAGTGGTAGTGGTAGATGTGTGCTTCGGGAAAAGGCATCCTAGTTTGCTAACCATAGGCCATATAATGCACGTAAAAAGGTTGCGGTAGAGAAAAAAAATTACAGTATGGATGGATAATTCCTCATCATTTACAAACCGCAGTACCAGGGCATATCTAGCATGCCATAGATGTTCATCATTATAAGTGAGGACCTAGAGCATTAGCATAATGAAAGAACTTTATCATTAGAATAAGCAGATAGAATAGCCCGTACAATCTGCTGGTTTATTTTATAGTAGAAATTTGAGATGTTTTACAAGAAGATGCAGTGTGATTTGGCGACAAGATTGACATTAAAAATAGGATGCGTTGTCCTCAGGAAGACTGGCAGCAATTGTGACAGTTTTTGACACAAGAAATTACAGGCCATTTCTTGCTTTTATACCAAGTTAAGAGGTATTCGGAGAAGGGCCTGAATACAAAACAAGATTAAACTTATCAAAACTGTCTATCCCTCCATTTAAGTTGTAATGCTAAACAATGAACAGACATGAATTAAACTGTCGAGGCACAAATTAACACTTTTCTAGAGTTAAAGCTGGATTTAAACAAGCATTCACCCAACTTGGAGTCAATAACCTTTGTAACCATTGGGCTTTAGTGATATTCGACAAGGATAGTGGGGACTGTTGTTCTAATGTTTGTCGAGAGTGTATTTTTGATCATAGGTCGTGATGCTTTGTCCTCTTAATCTCATGATCCTACAAGAGCCCTAGCAGTTAGCTTTATCACAATTTACAAGAAAGATCACTATTCAGTGATAGAGGAATAACAAGCAAGTATACCTGGCACAAGTCACAGCCCCATTCAGCATGTGGTGAATTATCAAAACTTAAAACCTCCATTTCCGCTTGTATAGTTCCCAAAGATGTTGAGTAGTTGTTATATTGATTCTTTGGGGACGGTTTAGTGGCATTCTGCTTTTCCATTTCATTGACTATTCCTTACATATCTTGTTGTGTATTTACTATGTCAGCTAATGCCTTTACCAATATTTGCCCTGCCCGAGATTATTCTTGTTCATTTTCCATTTTGAAACTTGGGATTCGTTGATGCGATTTTCCAGCAAGTGTTTATAATCTATCTCTATTTACCCCTCCCCTTTCCGGTTTCCTGCATTTATTGATCTAATAGCTAGTGATTCGAAAAAATACCTGGTGGACTGGAATTTCCTCAGGACCATTATTATGCTGTTATTACCGGAAACTAGTTTCAGCTCCTGTTAGATGAACTATAATTTGTTATGAGTTCCCTTGTAACCTGCATTATTTTTGTATTGTCCATACAGCAGTGAGAGAAGTCAGAATCTAAGCTGAATTGATTAGTGAGGCTTCACTTCTCTCTGTTTTTCTTTTAGCATAGACTGGCAAAAGCTTGACCATGCCTAGAAGAGTGCTCATCATAAGAATGCTACATTAACAGTCGTAGGCATTTCATTTAACACCCCCCCCCCCCATTTTTTAAAAAATTTATCAGTCTTATATCTGTTCAAGCTTTCTGAACTTTGTTTACCACCACAGAGCACGAACATGTGCAATGAGAATTGACATCAACTGTTACTATTTCTCCCCACAAGCTTTTCATTGTTGTTTATACTTAGTGAGTGTCTTAAAGTTCCTGAACAAGTTCTATTAATCTCCTTCTTTAATTGATTACCCAATTTAAACACATTGGTCTTGATCGTATCTTCCTCTAAATGTCCCATAACACCTTGGAATTTTCACAATTGCAGGCTATCAACTGTCAATCAGGAGAGACAAGGAATTTAAGATCCAGATAGTGATCATATAGTTCACATCTTTCCCAATGGCATGAAATTACGATCAGTAAGAAAAAGTTTCACAATTTGCTCCTGCTAAAACCTGTTTTGCTTTTAATTGACAATGCTGGAGACCTGCTCTTCGCCAGAGAATCATACACCAGTACATCGAAAAACTCCCAGGTAAAGGGATGATTCCGGCATTTTTCTGATGGAATCAGCAGGTAAAAGGGAGTAGTAAAACGCAATCGAGATGTGTGAAAACTGGAAGAGGAAATCGTTGAGTACCAGTCATTGTTTGTCCCAATATTGTGAGAAAAAAATCCAAACATGAAAAAATAGAAAAAACTTGCTAAATCTCCAACCACGAAATGTGTTTGCCTCAATCAGAGGAAAAGAAGAAGAAAGATGGATAAGAACAGAAAGAAGAAGACCAAGAAAGAAGAAGAAACGTAGAAGAAGGAAAAGAAAGAAAGAAGGGAAAATTGACAGAAAACAGAGAATTCACAACACAATCTCTCAATCAGCTAATCGAATCGATTGAAAACAACACAGATAGAGAAGAAGCTTACAAAACGATTTCGAAACAAGAACAACTACGATACATCAACCAATGCTTTGATACCATGACAAAATTAGCACCATTGATGAGCTTGATTCCTTGACACCATTGATGAACTTCAACTAGAGGAGTAACTGAATTGAGAGAGAAAATTGTGTATTGTATTGAATGTGAATTAAGAGAAGAAAGTTACAATATGAACCTATAAATATAAGACTACTAACTAACTAACAATTCTCTTGATTTATAACGACTTTGCTAACTAACTTTACTGTACAAAACTAACTAATGGAAACTGTTACTAACAGAAAATTACTAACTGATTTTTTCATCTTATATTCTCATCAGTGTCTTCATGATTTTATACGGTCAAAATTCATTAAATGTATATGGAAAGAATAATTGTCTAGTTTAAATTTTCATATAGTTGTACTTGATTAAATTTAGAAGGCCCTTTAATTCATTTGATGTCAGTTTTGATTTAATTAGATTCAGAAGACCCTTTGATTCATTTGATGTCAGTTTTGATGTACATAAAATCTTAGATCAAGAAAAGAAAATAAAAAAATACCCTATTTTGGAATGGAACATGTATCATCACACTTTAAATTTATGATCGCGCACGTTTAACGAAAAAAATTAAATAACTTCAAATTGGAAATACATGAGGGAACGCATAGTTGTACGAATGGCAATGATAATCATCACAATCAGAATTCTACCCTTTTTACAATTTTCTACCTCCATTGATTTTAATTCCCCAAAAACATAAATGATAACAATTGATTGCAAGGTGTTTTAGAGTATTTTCTAAAAGGGAAACAAAAACTTAAACAGATGAGCAAAAATTTTTTTTAAGAGAACACTCCCTAACTATTATATAAACCCTTTAATAAGTCCTTTAATTTGATTTTAACAAATATTTATGTCCTTCAATTTTTAATAAGTATAAATAGATAATAAAAATTGTATGAAATTTAACAAGTAATACAGATATGTTTTTACGTGTCATAATACATGTGGGACGCCACATAGGACATAAAATTGTCATGTAGGACGATACTTAAAAATAATATATTTATTTGTTTAATTTTATGCATTTCATCATTTATATGTGTAAATTAAAAGTTGAAGGACAAATTAACTAAAGTCAAATTAAGGGACATATTTATTTATTACGATGGTAAACATACATTTGTGGCATTCTTTTTGTACTAGAATCTTCCTTTTCGATTGCTTTGTAGCTTTGTATTTTCTTATTTTTTTGTCCTTTTTTGCTCTAATGCAATGAACAACTGACTAAATTAAAAGCTATTTGCCAAATTATGATTTGTATATATATCTATGATCTAACCATGATTTAGATAATTAATATCTAAGATATTTGCTTCAATTTTAGTAAATTCAGAGTCATTCTTGCTTTGAAAGCATTCTAAAGATAAAATTTCCTTTTTCACATTTAGTCTCAATTCTAGATGTTGGTACTTGTATTATTATTTTTATAAGTTGTCACTTGTAATTATAAATAATTGTAATTAAAAAATTATATTTAGCTGTAAAAGAAATTCGTAGCAAATAATTATTTATTATAAATTTTAGGTCATCGTTATTGAAAATCTTACATATTTTATGATAACTTTTTTGCTATCACATATTGATTAGATACGATATAATATTTGTCAACCAATTATTTATATTATTAGTGACGAAAATAAATGTCTTAACTAAATCTAAATTTTTATTGCTAAAACTTAATGTTTAACTACTAGCTCTAATTTGTTTTCATACTGTAACCGCCATCTTTTTTGGATGAATTTTTTGGAGTCGCAAAAATCAATAAATTTAAGAAATTTGTCATGAATTTCTTACATATTGGGGGTAAGGAAATAAGGGATTCACTGGTAACTTAAACTTTAAAATTCGTTACTAACAACTACTTAACAAATACGCGAGTTAATTTTTTTTTGTAAAAATTTAAAATGGACAAAATTTTGTGAATTTTTATGTTTCGTCACCAAAATTATGTGTCTCATATATTTAAGCACGAAAAGTAAATTTTGTCATGAAACACAAATAATTAGTGAAGAATTTTGTAGTTATATATCATATTTGTTGTAGTGTGTATCCATGATTGTGGAGTGATAGAAGGTTGGCCAATCAAAATAAGTAATATATTCTACAATTGATTACCATAGAAACACACATCAACTAAGTGTATTTGCAATAAATTTTAAAGTAAAAGAAAATAAATTGCAATCACAAATAAAATACGAAGAAATATGATTTTATTCATCAAGATTACGGGTACAATTCTGTTCCTCCCTTTATTCTCCTCTAATAAGATTTATCCACGATTCGAGGGCCGTTAGTAACGTTTCTCGAACTGGGATAATTTAGATTTGACCTCTATATGAATATTCCATCAATTTGCGGAATATTCAAGATCTTGATCCCTTTATGGAATTTTCGAGGTACCTTTTAAGAGAATTTAATACCCTTTATATATGCATAAATTAGGGTTTAGTGTTGAGTAGCCTTCAAGAATTCTAATTAAAATTGAACACACCTTCTAGAGTCTCAATTAAAATTAAACACGTCTTATAGAGTACTACAAAATTTCAATGTCCCTATATTCATAAAAACATTTGCACTAACACACAAGTAGAATCTACATCCATACAGGAGTAACACATTTTACATTTATTTCCATGAACGCATAAACAAAAAGTGAATGTATATTTTGGTCAATCCTAGTTCTGAAATATCAACCCCTAACATCTAACTGTTGCTAAGATCTCTAAATAATTGTAGATAAATACTCACGTCATGGTTTCAAATTTCTTGAGTAAAGAGATTTCACGTAAAATTATTGTATTGTGAACTCATAATACATTCTAACATAATCACTTTGTCATGAAAGTTGAAAAAGCTTCAATAAAGATCCTAATAGAAAAGTTAGTATTTTCTAAAATAAAGATAAAATATTTTTAAAAGTAACTTGTATATTTTATTTAACGTGACAAATATTTTGTAGAGCAACTTGCACATATAACAAAAACAAAATTCATATTTGTTTGCAACAACAAAGTTTGCATAATTGCACTCCATAACAAACATAAATATGTATAATTCGCTATACATATACAAAGAACCAATTGTATAATTCGCTATACATATATAAAAGAAAAGTTGTATATAAATCAATTGTATAATTTGTGTATTATACACACGAGAAAGTAGATAAATACACAAAAAAATTGCGCATGGAATTGTTTATAAGTTTATAATTAATAAGTTGTATAGGCCGAAGCGGATTGCATGTAGATATACAATTTTCTTCCTCTCGCTTTGAGACAAACACAAACACAGGGATTTAACATGTCGTTGATGTTTGTAGAAGCGATAGAGCGAGGGGGGCGAGCGAGAATCTGAGAGTGACGAGCGAGATCCTGGGAGAGGAGAGAGGGAGAACGAAAATATATGTATTAAAGTGAGATGATATATATAATATATTATATATATATATATATATATATATCTATATTATATCTATATAAATATGATATAGATGTATAAATTCTCACTTTACAAACACAAAACAACATGTATACATTTAATGTTTGTCATAAAGTGAGAGGGAGCGCGCGAAAGAGGGAGAGTGGCGAGTGAGAGTTTGAGGGAGAGAGGTGACTGGCAAACAATTCTCTACACGATACAATTAAATCAAAATGTGATTATTAACATTTAATTTGATTTGTTAATTTGTCATTATATATAAATTTTTGATGATGATTTAATTGTTAATTTAATTTTTAAATTTTACAAAATACATATGGGCTGAATCTATAAACTTATTTGTTTAGTTTTTTTTTTTTTTATACAAAAGAAAATACAAATTTCTTAAAATATAATTAGTAAGTACTTGTAATTTTGGGTTTAACAAATTATTCGTAAATCTAATAAGATTTTCATAATCGTGCTAAGTGTGGAGAAATTTACTACGGCAAAGACATTTTACATATCAATTTACAAGGAGTAATTGACTATAATACACACCTTTTTATTTTCTCTACATTACAGTCATTGGTAGAAGTATCAACAAAAAAATATATTATTGATTTTGTGTATGAAACATACCTTGTTTTGCTACAAGTTTTATGCTATGTATAGCTTGCATTATTTAGACAATAGTGTGTATAAGGTGTGTATTACTAAGGGTCTTTGGTACAGTTGAATGAATAATTTTTGCAATTAGTAATGCTTGAATTGTTATGTTTGCATTAATTTATACAGACGCAAGGAAACTCCTTATCTTCAAAAAAACTTCACAGACACTCCACTCAGAAAGCAGAGCTCATCCTCAGACTCACAAAGCCCTAACTAACGGAAAGAGAAGAACTTTTCTTGCGAATTATACGTAAATTATTTTAATACATGGCTTGGTCGGCATAAACAACACCATGTATTGCAATAAATTTATTTACAAGATACTCTCACATTGATAGTGAAAACGATGTAAAACTATTGAAGGGACAATTGATTCTTTAAAACACATGAAATTGCAATGCATTTAAATTAAACCATTTCATTACTAATAGCTTAAGTCCTCTGTGCAAGACCGCTAAAAATTGTCCGCATATTATTTAAACACCACCTAATTAAATGTATCTCCTATTGAGCACCTTAACTGTCAAACATATACCTCTTAAAATACTTTTCGTGACATGACCATCATGAGTAATATTACAGGTATATAGGAAGTCGCGTGAACAAGAAACTTATGTTGGCAAACCAATCAAAAATGGAGTGTCAACATTAGCAAAAAAATTAAAGCAGAGAAAATTGTATAACTTAACCATATAAAGAGAAATAAAAAAATCTTTGGCATAATCTTCCCAATTTTGTCTTCCCTTGCTCAATTCAATAGTTCCTCAGACAAATTCTTTCTTGGCCACCATCCCTTGACATACTCTTTTCCCGTCTAAAAATCTTCATTCTTTTTCATTCCTTTCGTTTTCTTTCTAGTACATCCGCCAATCATCGATATAGTCATAGTTTTTTCTCTTCAAATCAAAAACGAAAAACAATCAATTCATTTTACTATAATTAGTAACATACAAAAATCAAAAGAATTTTACTATAAGGTTTTAATTTGAGTTTGTAGAAGAGGCTTTCATCATCAAAAATAAAAATTAAATTGTGTCAAGAACAATTCGGCAACTCCATTTTTTTTCTTCCGACAAGACTTAGTATGAAATCTGAAAAATTATTCTCTTTGAAAATCGTTAAAGGAGATGGAGCGGTTGTGTGGGGGGAATTGACGTGAAAATATTATCAGATAATGGATGGGTTTTCAGTCGAAAGAATTGGTGTGTACTATCAAAAGAACCAACTATAAAACGATGAATGACGTCAAGTTTGGGTATGGTGCCTGGTCTTTTGGCACAAAAAAAAATGGAAGAAAGGAGGTTTTTCCATTTTATTTGGGGGGGGGGGCTGACCCACCTTTAAATTTAAATTTCATTTTTCATAAATGTATTATTTAATTGTTATTATGGGTCCAAGGCCATGTGCCTTTTTCTTATTAGCTATTAAGCCATGTCATCATCCCGGTGGAATGAACAACAACCACACGAGTTTTGATGTTTTTATTTGATGGTCAAAAAATGTTCAATAGATATTTTTTTTACTAATAAAGGTATCAATTGGAACAAACATAAGATAAGGTGTCAAAGTGAAATATGCGGATAACTTAAAGTGGCTACGTATGACTTATTAAGCCTCGCTAATAACTAGAAACTCATGGTATTATTAATAATACAAACATTAATAACTTACAATAAAGTGTATGACTCATGCATTAGTTATATATAGCTTGGAAAAAAGTGTCAAAAAAGGTGCTAATAATACAAAAAAAATTAATGCATGCATTGTTTTTTCTAATACACTCTACCAAATGATTCCTAGGTAATACCATGAATTTCTAGATATTATTAATGCAAGAGAATTTAATCTATGCATTAGCATGATTAAATACTTAATTACTCCTCAAAACTCATTTTACATCTTTTACGCCATACTGGTGGATATTGCCTTTGTAAATAAATACTTTTATGTAATATAATGTCATTTTTAATTCATCAAATTAAACAATACATAAAATAATACATGTATAATTAATGCAAACTCAACTAATAAAAAAAGTATTAATATATTCTATTTAGCATTATTTCTATACATAATTATAATAAAAGCTTTAACAGATTCATGTAACTAAACTCTGTTAATGATTCAAATTAACAAAGTCAAGCCTGCAGTGTCAAGACAATCTATAAAAAAAATCATTATCACCAGTAGCATATCCAATTTATATCTTAGTAAAAAAAAGAGGTTCAATTAGCGTTGACATAAACTTCATTGTGCCTCTTGGTTTTTTACAATTTATGTGTTAGTAAAAAAAAGAGGTAACAATTAGCGTTGATATAAACTTCATTGTGCCTCTTGGATTTTTAAGTAAGCATATATAAATCGAATAACTATAATATACTCAATTTAATTTTATAAGTGAAGTTTCGACTTTCAAGAAAGTAGAATGTATATAAACCTTATGAATTAAAAATGTAAACAATGAAAATTTAAAATAAAAAAATATAATATAATATAAAGTTCTAAAATATAAAATGTTGCTCAGAATATTTAAAATTTCATATAATAATATTAAAATAGTCATGTTGATATAATGATACAGAAACAGTATTAGTTTGTTGTAGTACTTGAAATTTTATAAATACGCCAAAAACTAAATTTATTTTTTTTGTACACACAACAATAGATTTGCAAAATGCAAAAATTCTGACCATTTGATAGACTTTCAGTAAATGATAGAATAAAAAACAAAAAGAGAATAAAAATAAATATCTATAAGAAAATATTAAGGTGTTTCTTGATAATAAGCAGAAAATTATATGTATCACTAAAAAAATGTTACAATTAAATAAACATTATATCATTTGGGACCCCTAAACGATTGCTTTAATAATTGATTTGGGTGGAGGAATCTATATATTTCTTTTCTATTATATAGAAGATTGAAGTGGTGTGATAATCAAGTGTAAAAATATAATTTCATTCTAACAAAAATGTATTAAGAAAGATAGCAAATAATTCTAAGAATATTTTTCTATATATGAAGTGAATAATGATTAACGGTAAAAATGTAATTTCACGCTAATAAAAATCTAGTAAAAATGATAACAAGAAAATTAAATAGTTGTAGAAACATCTTTAGTTATTGTTATTACTATTAATTTATTTTGTTATTACTTCACATTTTTTTGTGAGTCTTGTAATATCTATTCATTACTCTATTTTACTATTACTTTAATTTAACTCTTAATATTTTTTCTATTCATTATGCTTATCAAAAATGCCTACTTTAATATAAAAATAAATTATGAATTTATGATTTTTACCTTTATTTTGACTCTAATTAATATACTTGAAATTAAATAAGTATGATAAAATAAATAATATAAATTAGATTGAAAATAAGAAAAAGATATTAATAAATAATTTTACAAATAAAATGAATAGGATGATATTTGTATTTAAGACGACCACGAATAAAAATTAATTTCATTCTAACAAAAATCAAAGGTAAAAGTACAACTTCACGCAAATAAAATCTATCAAGAATGATAAGAAGAAAATCAAATAGTTTCTAAAAATATTTTTAGTTATTATGATTTCCATTAACTCATTTTGATATTACTTTACTTTTTTTACACCCATAAAGTCTGCCCAATGACTTGTTACAGTTAAGAAAATCTACGATGAGCTGTTTTTGAAATTGTATCCACCTATAGCAAGGAGTAACCTCCACGTTTGAGCTATATATGCACAAAAAATATTGATTAAGCAATTACTTTACATTCTAGCTGAAGGAGGAGATCCAACATTTAATTTTAATGAAATTTTAACCATTAGGTTCTTTATCTGAAAAACACTGACCTTCTGATTATATATGAATTTATGGTATTTTAAAGGAACTTTACAACTAAAATAAATAGATTATATATTTTACATTTAACGTAAACTAAAATATTTTACTAGATTATAAATTTGTAGTTCTTCATTAATATATATAATCAAATTTTTTCTTTTATTTGATTTCAAACATATTAACCGAAAGAGTGAATTAACGTGATTTTGATTTAAATTTAAAGTTGACGGGTCAAAATTTGATATTTTTCTATCATACAAAAAATATGAAGTTGAGGATAATCAAGGATAATACGTTGTCATTTCATATATATTTCATTTTAAAATTCTATAAATTCTATTTTTAAATTTGTCAATATATTTTTTCAAGTGGCTAAATTTCGTGCATAAGTTACATGATTATTCTTAAAACTATAATTAAATTATAAGATTTTTCTAGAACTAAGTACATGACTCAAGTAAATAGACGCTAACACATTCTTCATTTCATTCACTCCTCAATTCTCTCCCCTCTCATGTCATATACCAATAAATCTGTCACCCTTTATTTGTAATTTGCATCCTAAATAATATATGTTTCGGTATAGATCTCTTATAAGGAATATCAATGATGGAGTTATTTTTCAACATACAGTACTTCATTAATTAATTTCCTACATGATGGCCCGACTTTTGTATAAAAATTATAAAACAAAAGTAAAATTCACTATTTCTTAGTGTAAACACATAATTTTTGAAACTTGTTTATATACCAAATTTTGAACAAAATTCAATTGATCCACATTTTTAAAACATTCTTATAAATATGATAATGGACCAGTTAACATGTTAAATCCATTATCAATCACAATTGCAATTCTCAAACTAAGGAATGCATCCAGTAAGCAAGCTTTTCGAGAAATTTTTTTCAAAAAACTCACCGTTCATCACTATCACTCAAAATCTCCAAATGCAAGATCCCGGTGCTTGAAAGTTGCGGAAGATCTCTTTCTGGTGAATTTTTCAGGTTTTGGTTTCTTTTATTATTTCCGCGGGGAGAAGAGGACTGAATGATTTTCCCTTTTCCCTTCTTCTACCTCAGGTTGTTTTATGTGATCTTTCTATCTTTCTTTCTTCCTCCCTTTTTTGGGTATGTTTTTCATGTTTCTCGGGGTGCAACTGATATGAAGATTATAAATGTAAAGTTTTATCTTTTTTCATTTCTTTTGGAAAGGGATTTTGAGGACATAAATTTAAATAAATACATATTCTCAACATTGAAGATTGTTAAAAAAGACTGGAACCATGACTCTTCCTCCAACTTGAGAAACTTTTGTCATCTTAATTACATTTAGGTATTATGAAGTTTTTCTGATTTTCTTATGTTTGTTTAGAAATAGATATTCAATTTCCAGATTCTCAGTAATATATGATTTTTACTATATTTTTCTAATTAAAGATGTTATTAGGGAGTGGATATATATGAATTTGTATCTGTAAATTTGTCAACCTAATGTGTACTTGAGAATTTTTTCTGGCATGCAACATGTTTGACTTAATATAAAAGGGGTTCTATGCTTTCTCTGGGGCTGTTTTACCCACCATTGAACACTTGCATGTGTTGTTTTTCCCATTAAATAGTTGTGTGCCACATTATTGAAAATCATTGCCTTTGGTAATGCCAAATTATGAATTATGTGTTGCATTCTATAGTCCACTTTATTATTCTCTTTTTTTTTAAAAAAAAAAAAAAAACAAAACTTCAATGCAATAAATAGATGGGGTTGAATATAAGTGGTCTCTGAGGTACAAAAATAAAGAAGAAAGTGGTTGTAAAATCTTCTGAAAAGAATACCGAAACATGTTTGGGCAGTTTGAAAAGTATCCCAAGTAAGTTGTTGTCATTATCATCATTCAAATGTGCTTTCAATATGTTGTGACCTTGGTTGAATTGTGCTTTTCTGTTTGTAATTTTGAAACATTTACCTTCAAAGCAATTTTATTAGTTCTAAGTCATTAAATTGGGAATCTTTGGTGTTATTTTTAGTGAATTTGTTGAATTGAAACTTTTGTATATGATTTTAGATAGTCTTTTATTTAACCTTTAGATTTTAGAGCTGTAAAGAGAATAGATAATTCTTGGAACCTGCATAGCTTTTTGAGCTATGTATTTTGTTCATTTTTGAATAAAAACTTAGAATTCAGGTTTAAGAAACCTAACCCTGATACAAGAACCAGGTTCTTGTAATTCTGGGGCAACACAATAAAACAAAGATTTATCGTGGAAATCTTCCTAACTCAAGGAAGGAAAAACTCACACCGAAGTTTTATATTAATTCAAGATTTACAACTCAGTTAATCAATAATCAAGAATCAAACTCGAAACCTTCTATTCTTACCTTTTTCGATAAACGATAACTGAAAACTCTCCACTCACACCAAGAAAAGTCAAGCTCACTTCTTGTTTACAAAAGCTCTCAAACTCTTCTTACTCTAACCACCCAAAAAGTCCAAATCCACTTCTTGTTTTACAATTCTCACAACACTCTATTCCAAGAAAGCCAAAACCCACTTTCTTGTTACAACAATCTAGAAATTATTAAAACTCATAATAAACCTAGAAGAAATCAACAAAGACTAATTAACAACCCCTAGACTTTTATTGATCAGAATTCCACATTTAATATTCAGTGGCGGAACAGAAATCATGACCTGGTCCTACGTTTTACTGTGAGGAAGGTGAACCTGGTCCCTTACGTTGCTGTGACGAAGCCTGTGTTTTTTCTCCATAATTGCTACTCTCTATATGAATATATTTCGTGAATATGCAAGGACTCTGTTCATGCTTTGCAGATCCATTCTCCTCTTCGATTTGTGTTTATGCAAAGACACTTTTTTCCTTCAACTTCTTGATCCTTTTTAGAGTTTGAATTTAATTTTCAACTTCTACAAGGAAAGAATATGTCTCCTTATCATATAAGGAGAAGAGTACAATTGTAGTATAAAAAGGAATACAATATTTTGCCTTTTAATGTACAAACCTTTTTATACACAACTTCTTTTTTTTTCAATTAAACTTGTACACGTACTCAAGCTCCAAGTTTCCTTGTTTGTCTTGAATTCTAGATGCGACGCGTTTTGACCTTTTTTTACCACAAATTACGAGTTTATGCCATTTACTATATGACTTCTGCATTAGCTTGTGATGCGACACGCTTTGATTTCTTTTTGCCATAAATTACGCGTTTATGCTTTTTACAGTTATAGCTTTTGGTGGCTTCTGCACTGGTGTATGTATGTCTATCATCAAAACTTGCTAACCATATTACACTTTCCAACATTTTCTCCCTTTTTGATGATGATAAACAATGATTTGTTACACATCAAGACTTTTTGTTAGTCATCAAAACTACAACTCTTTGTCATCCATCAAAACTACAAACTTCATGATTTCTCATTCCCTACACAAGTTTTATTCAAATTAGTTAATAATTGATCGTTAAGTTGTGGTATCGTAAACTTAGATGCACATCCATATATGTGTCTATTTCAAGTATTAACTTACTGATTTTAGGTGTACCTATGAAATTGATATTATTGGCAGTGGCTTGACAACAATATTTATTTCTGGTGATCTAGCTGAAAAATTTCTCTCCCTGACAGTAGAAAACATAGTTGACACAACCTGCGTCAAGGTTCGCTTTATTATCTGTATCATTATATTCTATACATGTCTTTTTGTTATCTCTGCCACTGTTGAGCAGCCAGTTGAATCATTGCTACAATGTGAACACCTATAAATATTTATACTAACTTTTTCTCTTAAGATATCTAAAATTTTACAAATGTATCATTTCCTTTTCAGCATGAACTCCTACGCGTTAATCATGTACAACAGATATTATAGAATAAACTATTCTGCATTCAGCCGAGGAATTCATCCTTGATAAGATCTAGCATAAATTACACAACTCTAACAATTCTATCCTACATAGAGAAATGAACATATATTTACACTAAGCATTTTAGTGAGAGAAACGCTAAAAGGTGAAGCCGCTCAGCACAATCAAGGGGTAGATAGTGCCATTAGTTATTGAATTTAAATCTTCAAGAGTCAGAATGTCAATTGAACCACTCACACCAACAAAAAAGCTCTAAAAGGTGAGTTTATAGTGATCCTTTAATTTGTTCCAATGCAAATGGTTGTCGATTATATTTATGTATCTTCCCAGCAAACCTGCATCTATTCTTGAAAGACAGCATATATTGGTCAAGTTTGTTGGAATATTGTTGTTTCTCCTCATTTTTTATATATTTTAATGTACAAACTCTTTTTCAATTAAAGTTTTATAGTATACTCAGATAATGGGAACAGTACCCTTTCCTGCTGTTGATTTAATTTGCTATCCAAGCCGTGGTGAACAAGACACAAATATTCACCTGCACCTTTTAGTCGTCGTGTAACCTCTAGGCAAAAACAAATTTCCCCCAGGTAATTTGCTCTGCATATCCTATCTTAATACGATCTTGAATAAAGGGGGTATCTTGTGAAAAGCTCATGTGTTTGCGTGCCCGTTCTGGGATTCATTCAACAGTATTCATGACTGCAGATTCCATTTGGAAATACGCAGATTTCATTTTCAGCTCTTTTGTCAAAACATTAGTAGATATGGAGGTCATTTCATTTAATTTGGCAGACTCGTAATTCAACTCTTGAAGTCCATGGGTGTCATCTTCTGATGGTGATGAATTTTACAAATTGAGGAATAACTTTAACTTTTTGTCTAATTGACAAGAGTCCTGATCAGCATGCATCATAATAGGATAGATTTTCTTGATCCATTGGATCGTCACAGGTCCCCTTTATGTGTCCCTTTTCCCCTTAGAGATCCAATTTCATATCACTTGACTCAATGTGGCTGCTACACTTTTTGGCCAATTTCTCCTCGTATCAGGCTAACTTTTCTAGCGTTCTGATGTGTTAGTACTTGATTTGTAAACTTTCCCTCTTACAGCATCCACTTTTAACAAATTGTCATTTAACTCTTCAAAGCTCATGTTGCTAGTCCTTTCTGTGTAAAATTAGCCTCACTGTGGGGAATTGGTTGTTTGTTCTCCAACCTCCTCAAATGTAAAGACACTTGATGCCTAGTTTCTATAACAACAGACGACAACTCTACTACTTCAGCTGGCTACATAAAGTTGGTTCTTGTTAATATCACCAATGTAAATCTCTTGATATAGGGATCTCGGATATTTCCTTTCTTTAACTCGGCTGATTTTTGGAACCGGAGGGGGTCCAACCACAGTCACTGTTTTAAAGGAACATATGATATTTACCTTTTCAAAAAAGAATTTTAAAAAGAATGATCTAGTTTGACTTAGCGCGTGGATTTTTAAAAATATAAAGAAGACTATTCAATCTTGTGATATTGCATTATTCCTATTTTATTCCTTATATATGCAATCTGGAAAACTGAAATTAAAATGTCATTTAATCTTATGGCATTAAACATGTCACATAAAAAAGTTGAAATTAAAATGTTAGAAAGGAAAATCATTCTTCTTTAAATAACCTAAGATGAAAAGTAAATGTTTTCTTTTTTAAACGAATATTTTATACCTCATAGGATGTTAGCAACGAAAATGACTATGAGGCATGAACCTCTTAAGTCCTCTGATTCGCAGTTTATCTTTTAATTAAAAAAATTGAGGTAGCTTTCTAGCCATAGTGGATGCCCAGCCGTTGAATAATGAAACTCTAAAATTATTTGGAAATCCCAGGATGCTATGGGATTGTCCTCCTTGCCTGCCTCTAAGCTTATAAGTAGTGAAGTCGGCTCCTTTTGACTCTATCAAATCCAAAGTATGTAGTCTGTTTAGGGCAGATAGTCAAAAAATCGTGGACATCCTCCCCAATAGCTCTAGAAAACCTCAGAGGAGATAGTCTCAAGAAGAATGCCCACGAGTTCTTTACTACATGACCCATAAGGGGTTGTTTACTTTGGGTTTGGTGGGGTCGACTTCACTGCTTATTATCTTGACTGTCAGCCAAACATTGATAGTCTACCCTATATAAAGGCATCCTTACATATATTGGACCTAAACTTGGTTTCATCAAAGTTACCTTTGACCTCCACTCATATGCCAAAAATCACTTTAACTATCCAACTTTTAAGTAAATAAACACATGCGTCCTACATAACACAATACACGTAGGAAATCACATAAGACAAAAAATGGCATGTAGGACACATGTGTTTATTTGTTCAACTTTATATAAGTTTAAGTGTCACTTGTGCACACCCAAAGTTGAAGGGCAAAATGTGATTCGAAACCAAGTTAAAGGGTACAATTATGCATTATGCCCTATATAAATGTGTCACTACTGACAAAATTGTTCGCCCTCTGAAGTACAACTTGAACAGCCAGAAGTCTCTTTTCCTAGGAAGTTCTTTTATGGAGGTTGAACAATTGTTTGTAGAAATGATCATATTAGCCTTTTAAGTTGCAAGTTTTTGGTGTTTTAGTTTGACTTGAAGAATAAAACAAAGACTAGTAAATTGTGATCAACTTATGCAAGTGAATATTGACAAGAGCTCAAAGGATTGTACATTGAATTTCAAATTATTTTTCTTCTAGTTTTTTAATTTTAAGATCGTGAGAAATTTTTTGTCTATTTTTTTAATTTCAAGATTGTGAGAATGATATCGCATGTTTCGAATGTTTTGTCTATTATTACATTTCTTCTTATCTTTATAGAAATCAGCATATCATATGATATCTTACTATACTTATAATTTGGAGGAAAGAAATTTTAGGCAAAGTTAGCATAGCTATTTCAGTTTGCCCCTTCACTAAATCATAATCTAATTAATGAAATATTAGTAAATAAATTGCTAATTTATTATATAGTCTTAATTACTCTTTAAAATAATATATATCTATATATAAATATATATAAATATAATAGAATATCTATATATATATGATAAGTATATATATATCTCTATATATATATAATATACATAGTCTTATATCTATATATCTAGTATATATATATATCTAATATTTTATTATATCTATATAATATATATATCTATAATCTATCTATATATCTATATATTATATCATATATATATATATATAATATATATATAGATTATCTATATATATATATAGATATATTTATAATAATTTGCCCTCCATAAATCTTAATCTAAGTATTAAATATTAGTTACCCAAATTTCATAAGTTTAGTGTATATAGCCTACATTACTGTTTTATTCGGAAGGAAAAATATTGTTCTACTGTTTTAACTTGTTTAGAGTCGCCACTTAATTCTTAAGTAAAATAAGAACTTGGTTTCCAAAAGACTTAAATGGAAATGATTGAAACTTAGAGGGGTTCAAGGATTCATATTTAGCTTTAGGAAGGTTGTTACGATGCCTCAAACACTTGCTATCGTCGCTCCGATAACTAACTTATTTGCTCAACTGTAACTTAAATTTGAGACCAAAATTTCTCTAGAGATGTTTGAAAAAGACTGTAATGTTACCAAACTACGCATTACATCTACTCGTAAATAATTTTTTTTAATCGATTTAGATTTGCTTGATTTAGTTTAGATCGTTAAAACGAGATAACACCTTCTGGGAATTTGAATTCTTTAACCCTAAACCAATGACAATTAATGTTAAGCAAATAAACGATAAAGTAAAGAGAGAGGGAGAGAGAGTTGGATCCAAATCCAATTTCTGGATGCCTGGACCGATATTTGGACCCATTTCATTTTGGTGGCCTTAGGCCCATTCAATATTTTTGTACCCATCCTAAACTAAACATACAATAATAAATAGTAAATACGAAAAAACGAAAAGACAACCAGGGCTTAGGCCCAAAATAATAAAATACAGAGTGTAAATTTGAGCTTCGGGACCTATACACCTTTTGAAACTTATTCATAAGAAAATTTGAGCTTTAAAGACTCTTGAAATGCAAGAAGAAAGATTAGAGTCCATGAAGAACTCGGACAGGTTCACATGCGAAACATGTAAAAGAATGTAAATGAAAATTCTTTTGATTTAATATAAAATATATGAGAAAACAGTAGCTTAAAATGCCTATGATATTATCTAAATTATGAGATATTACTGGAGTAATAAGAACAAACTATTTTACCATAAGCCTACTTTCAATAAAATCGAGTAATTTAGAAACGGAGTAACATAACTCTAAAGAAAACAATAGATGATAACAATGAAACCCCATTTATCAATTAAACTCTAACTTTGCATATATAACTTTTCAAACAAAAATTCGCCTAGTTTGACCACCCAAAAACTAACTGCAGAGTAAAGAAGAAGGATCACAGGGGACAACTGTGTAGCACTGAATATATCAACAGAAAAATTAATATCTAGGAAGTAACAAAATTAACCCCCCCCCCCCCTTTTTTTTAAAAAAAAACTTTTACATTATATATATTACGAATTGAGAAGTGACATGATAAAATAAACTCTTAACAAATCAAGACAAACAAATATTCTAACTATTATAGTGCATTTTTTTTTCAAATCTGAATGAATTGTAACACCTAAGACAAGCTAACTAGAAGGATTAAACAACAAAAGACAAAATGACTAACATGATATTGGAGACTCCCTAAAGAAATATCAACACAATTTACACGAACAGTTTTCACAAAAAGGACTGGAACAATAAGACAAGACGAACAGAGAAATATTAAAGTAGAAAAATATCATGTATTTATAGAGGATATATGACAGCAACAACTAGAACATAAGAGTATGGAACTAAGCCGACCGTAACACAACGTGTAGCATTCAATACCAATTAGTTTTCAAGCCTTTGCCTTACTCCTTAAGAGAAAAACAGTATTAATGCCTTACTCACAATAGTTATAACTCGATATTGCGACTAAATCAACAAATAGCATTCATATGTTTGTATTAGATATGGTTCTTTAGCCTCTTTTTATTCACTTAATCAACTTTTCGGTTTCATAAATTAACTATGCATCTTTTCATCTTAGCTTCGAGTTTTCTCCTGTGTCGATTTCGGCCCTCTGTTGTTTGTAATTATTTTTGTTATCTCCTAGTCATTTTGAATTTTTGTATTGTATAGTGTATTTGGTTCACATCTTGAATTAGATTGTACTGTATCTGCTAAGGTTCACCAAAGCTTTTGTTTTGCCCTTTTTATTTTTGCTAGTTTGTTTGGTGTTTAGATTTCAGAACTCGATACTATTCATAGTGAATTAGCAAATCAATTTATAAGCGTTAAGTAAATGCTAATTTTTTAAAATATTTAATATATAATCTATATATATTCTATCTATATATATATATATATATATAAGTCTATAATATATATATATATATATATATATATATATATAATATATATCTCATTTCAAAACTATAAAAATCGACTAAAGCTACTTTAATATGATTTGAAAAAACCACTGAAACTTCCTAAAACGTCCAACTATTTCAACTCGTTGTAAAATTATTAGAAACTCATTGATTACTTCATAGTGTAAGGGCCCAAGAAATCGGTGGTCCAACAATTACCCTTCAATTAAAGGCTAACCTTAACTATATTTAACTAACATTTATGTCCGTCAACTTGGAATGCACAATATACTTTAAACTTGTAGTAAAGTAACAAATCGCACCCACATGTCCTCATGTCATTTTGTCCTACGTGGATATCATGTCCGGTACGATTTAACGTTCTACTTGTTCAAATTTATACAAGTTTAAGTGTCTACTTGTGCATATCCAAAGCTTAAGGGTATAAATGTGAAATGAGACCAAGTTAAATAGAACATTTATATATTAAGAGCATAAAATTTAATTATAACTTTTTAATTTATATTATAACTGCTAACATATACATTGAATCTGATTGTAGAAAGTTGTTCTATATTCCTACATTTATTGAAAATTTTCATTACTAATTATTACCTATATTGGGTTCAATTAAAATGTTTAAAATTTCACTCATTTTCATGAAATTAATACATGTCTTTTCATATACTGAATAAGATCTATATTTTGGAGACATAAAAATTTTATGTCATTCATTAATAAGTCAAATGATCTTAAACTCACAGTAACTTCAATCTTATTAGTTTTTGTATCACAACTTACGCAACTTTATTTACAATTTTTGCATCCGCATGTATTCGTACCCATTTCCTACTTACATTAAGGTTTTAGTTAAAAACAATATTGAGTTTTGAGTTTAAGAATTATATTGCTTCATCGTAAATATGTTGGAGTAATGAACCAAGGAGAGCCATTCATGGTAGTAACATCACCTAGCAAAAGGATAATTACAACATCAGGACCATCGGTAATATCGTAGAATAATTTTGAAATACTAAGAAACAGTGTGCAACAAATCAGACGAACAGAAAGGAGATGGAAAATAGTATGAGGTTTGCACCAACAGGGAAAAATAGGGAGGGGGTTATACCTATCCCTAATGGATAAAATGGGTTTTTGGAACGTAAGGGGACTGAACAGGGCAGAGAAACAGAAAGAGACGCAGTTGTTCTTGCATAAGTATAATATATGCCTATTTGGTATCCTCGAGACAAAGATCAAGAGGAACAAATCTTATCGAGCTTCTCTTAATCTTTGTAGGGAATGGTCGTTCACAACAAATATATCGGCACATCCAGGAGGGAGAATCTGGATGGTGTGGAAACCAAACACTTTTATGTGAGCATTATACATTGTGATGCTCAGGTAATCCATAGTGAGGTACTACATAGGGGGACAAGAAGGAGATTTTGGGTGACTGGTGTATGAGTTTAATTAGCAAGGGCACGAAACAATTATGATGGAAATTGTAGGATAGGTAATCAATGACTGGACGCATGGGTTATTCATGGGAGATTTTTTATGTGTGCTAAATGTTGAGGAACGAGAAGGGTAAAACGTCCATTAGCAAAAATACGAGATTTTAGGCAATGTATAGGGAAATGTGATTTGCAAGACTTGAAATCATCAGGTGCTTTCTTTACATGGAACAAGAAACAAAGTGGCAAGGATAGGGTACAAAATAAAATTGACAGGGTCTTAATTAATAGTTAGTGGATGGTTCAAATGCTTGCGGCTGAAGTGCATTTCATGAATGAGGGGTTGTATGATCATTGTCCATCCATTATACAATGGGAAAATGACAATAGAAGAGGAAGACATATGTCCAGAATTTCAAGAAAAAGTAAAAAATAGTTGGGAAAATAAAAGCTAATGACTTGGCGCAGCCGCTTGTTGATGCCAACATTCCGTTCAAGATTCGTATTGTGAAGGATCATGATATGAAGGAGAGGCTTTGTTTGGAAATTGAGAGGTTGGGGTTGAGTGCTGTGATCATGGGTAGTTGAGGGTTTGGGGCATCAAGGCGAAGCACGGAGGGAGGGCTTGGGAGTGTCAGTGATTATTGTGTGGGTCATTGTGTTTGCCCTGTTATTGTGCTGAGATATTCTGATGATAAAGATGGTGTTCCTGATGATGATGATAGTTTGGGTAATGATGGATCAGCTAAAAAAACAACAAAGGCGAATGAGGTGCTTCATCCGGTGCTTGAGGAAGATTCCCTTTATCACGATGCGTCGGACAAAGCCACATGTATATCTTAATACTTGCAAACTACAATGTGTATTTAATTTGCTCAGCTTAATGATAGACGAATTAGTTTGTGAGATGAGTCTGTGAACTGCATTCAACAAATCAAAATGCGGCATTTAGTTAATATGATACTGGTTGAAACAAAGGCAGGGGGGACCCAGTAAGCCAGATGCGGGTGCTCGAGCACCCATTGATTTCTGAATTTTTTGTATATATTATATATAGAAATATGATACATTGTTTTATAAGTTAAAGATCACTATAGAACAAAACCCTGTGGGTGAGCGTGTTTAAGTAAACTCTTAATAAGAGGCGCGGCTAAGCCACAGTGAGGTTTGAATCGCCAGTAGCATTTATTTTTTAAAAATTTTTTCCAGCGAATTTTACATCTGGAAGTGAGCACCCACAACCTTTAAATCCTGGATCCGCCACTGAACAAAGGTTGTGACTTCGTTATCTAATAAGGACTAGGCGGTGTATAGTTTGTTTTGATCACCTAAGCTAGTTGTAACTTGTAAATAATGCTATATGGAAGTATTTTCATCAATTGCTGTAGGAAGCTGGGATGCTATTTGCTATTGGGTTGCAAATTCTATTTTTTAAATGATGTGATCAGAGTGACAATCGGTCTTCTTTGGACTATTTTTTCCTTGAGCCGAGGGTTTATCAGAAACATCCTCTCTACCTCTGAGTGTAGAGGCATTGATTTGGACGGCGAAAGGAGGCAAGGGTCTGCCTCGCCACACGAGCGGCGAGACACCTTTTTGAATGGAGGCTCGAATTAATACCAAAAACTTCAAAATATTTAATTGCATATATAAATATCCAAAATCTCAATAGCAATAACATATATTAGCTAAAATTATATTATTTAGTATAAAACTAAATTGAGTAGGGTAATAAATATAAATGGATTGATTTTTTTTTTAAAATGTAGGGAGATTGCAGTAATGCAGTCAGTTAATAGTAGCTTCAAAATATAAAAACAAAACAGAATCTATTTTTACTGGAGAAGAGAGTTGCGAAGTAGTGAGGGAGTAGAACTGGAGAAGAGAGAGTTGCGAAGCTGCAAGGAGAGTCGCGATGGAGAGAAGAAGTTCTAGGTATGCAAGCAAACCAAATAAACCCTAATTTTGCCTTTTAATTATTAAATCAGATCATTTTTTAAAAAAAATAAAAAGGGGGACGCCTTGCCGCCTCACCTCCTCACCATTCGCCTTTTGTTTGTCTTTCTTGCCTCGCCTCGCCTCTCTTCAATGATTGGCGAGAAGTGAGCCCTTTCATAACACTGGGCAGGGGTATGGTATCCGTACACTCTAGTCTCTACACTCCCAAAGCCTGACTTTGTGGTATTAGCCTGGGTATATGTTTATTGTTGCTGCTTTAGGAAACTTTGAATGGTATGATGAATCTTTGATTAGTTGTGAGCCTCTATTTCATTATATGGAGGTTCTTGTGGATTGTACAGTCTGAGAGGAGTTGAAGGTTTCTCTGTTTCAGGATCGTCAATCTAGTTGCTTGGCTTTGTTGGAGTGAATGAAATGATCGAGATTGGATATTAATCGAAATTTAGCTTTGGCCAAGTATTTGTGCTTTAAGCTGCACCTGTTTCACTCGGCCTTTTATCTTATCAATTTACGTTTGCTGACCTTTGTGCTAGTTGAACAAAGTTGTTCTCCCACCCATTTCTCTTTCTGGTTATTAGTAAAAAGGAAAGTACATCTGCTTCTATTTTTCCATAAATACCTTTTCCTGAAGGGGTATGCTGGTTATGTAAGCTACTACATTAAACGTATAGATGATCACACCAGTGTGTCGGGTGCGTTCAGAGCTTTGGATTCTAAGCAATTCGGATTTAATTTCTATTGGGGTACAATAGCATATTTTGCTATTTTCCTAGACTCGTAGATTGATATAAATTTTTTAAAATGTTGAAGGAAGAAAAAAGGCTTGATGGGTCCCCAAAAACGTGTAAAATACTAAATGATCCGCTTCACTGAAAATAGTGCCAAGTTGTTTCACAACAACACTAAATCAATTACATCATGCTTTGGGAGATTACTTGAGACCATGTGAAATGCTTTTGGGGGAGCAAGTGTCGTGGTAGTGGAAAATTCTCAACCATTAGCCATCGTCGAAGGAAGGAAGAAAATGCTTGAATGGGTCGTGAATCGATTTCTAAAGTTCTGAGAACTTTTAGGTCTTTCATTCGTGGGGAGCAAGACAAAGACCGTGGCTATAGAACTGACAATTAACTTAAAACAAGAGTCAAGAATAGCAAATGATCGAGGGTTAGGAGGAACAGGAGATTCATAGTAACACTTGAAGGAAAAGTAACACTGTAGTGTACCATGTACAAGAGGAGGTATGCGAAAAAAGAGTGGAAGAGGGGGGATGGAGGTGATGAATATAAGATAATGAGGTAGCCTTTAGGAATTGTTCGCTTAGGTCCCCAACGTTTTCAGATTTTTTTATGGGGGGGGTGGGCGGGGAGGGTGAGGGGGGAGAGGGTTGGAGGGAGACTAGCGAACAAGATAGAAATGTTTCGAAGGACTCAATAAGTCCCAACTCCCAAGTGTGGGTGTGAGGGAAGGATCTGGGAATTGACAATGATAGTTCTTTCAAATGCAAGTCAGGGGATTAAGTTTGACTTTGTATTGACATTTGAAGAAGAAAACAGACCTCAGGAGTGGTGTTCTTATTATGACCCTACTGGGATGTTGGTGGTATAAAAAGGCACTAAGGAATCAAGAGAGAATGGTTGGTGGTACAGTTGTAAAGAGGAACCACTGAGATGGGTACTCTAATGCTGCAACAATAGTTAGAGACTTGTTAGAGGGGGGTGAATAAGAGAAATCTTTCCCTAACATCTTTTATCGAAGTTTTTTTTGTTTGTATTTACCATTTATGTTCCACTTTCCTGTCCCTCTTTCTCCCTTCTGAAATGTTCGACTGTTTCTTACTATCTGGAGATGGTGACATTTTGGAAAGTCTTGGTTTGGGCCTGTGGGTTTGTGATGTGCCTATGTGTTTGTTATTCAACTTGAAACTGTTACGGTTGAACAGTGAATTTGCATGTTTGTGCGTTGCTCTATCAAGGTTTTGAAATTTTTATGTAGTGCTGAACTCTTCATCTTGTTTATCTCCATTGATGATGCAGACTTCCTGGTGCTGAATTTGTTATTTCTCTCCGTGCATCCTTTATATCTACTACAAGTGTGACCTACAGTTGCCAGCTGATCTAACATTCATTTAAGTTTAGTGTGATAATAGGATTCAAGGATTCACCACTAAAACTGGGTATTTAGCATACCACCCCATGACTCTCAGCATTTATATGGTATGGTGTATGTTGCATAAGTGTAGCTTTTCATTAGTGATTGGTGAGTTAGATGTTGTGAAAGAGTTGGTTTTGGTTCTTGTGGAATCAAACTAAATGGAATATGAATTAATATGAATATTTGGTAGGAAGATAATTAGTAGGAAATACAGTCAAAATTGTATCTTGGTAGGTAAAGTTAGGCAAACCATATAATGGTTGCTTAGCTTCACCTTGAACAATTTTGCCACAAATAGGATGTCATGGATGACATCATAGGATGACTTTATTCCTATATAGGTAGCTCTACTTATTTTCAATAGCCTTTCTCACTTTTCTTCTCATCTGCTAAGGCTTGTTGTTCTCTCTCTTGTAGTATTTCACTATCATTCCTCTTGTATAGTGAAATAAATATCGGTGCAGTTGGTTCTTTGGTGGACCGTAGGTCATTTGATCCGAAGCACGTTAAATTAGTGTGTTTCTTCTTCTTGTTCTTTAGTTTCACAACTTTCCTCTAACAATTGTATCATAGACCAAGGTTTCTGTCTGATTAGGCTCTGTGGTTGCAGCACAGTCCCTGAACTTCCACATCAAAAGGGATTATTTGTTTTTGTAGTTCCAAATACATTGTAGTAAAAAGGAAGAACAAATAAAAAAATGAGTTCCATGAAGTTTGAAATTGATAGATTAGTGGGCGCAACAACTTCAATATCTGGAAACTCCAGATGAGCGTTACTTTGGAGGCAAGGTTCAATCCATGCTCTTTGACGAAAGTACCCGATAGATATCGGTTCCCGACAAGGAAAAGAATGGAGGGATGCATTGAGTGCATCCAACTGTCCCTTGCACCTAACGTACTTTGTGAAGTAAATACAGTACCGAAGAGACGGCCCAAAGAGTTATGGAAAGCCTGGAAGGCTTTACCAGGACCATCGTGACCAAAGGAGTTGTACAACGTCGTTCTTTCATACATTAAGATGTGATTCATGTACTTGTTGCAGACCAGTTAGATGCGTCAATAACTGTTATGGACTTACAAACTGCTGGAATTAAAAGACGAGGAGACACTTGCATGTTTCTTACTATCTTCATTGACTTCAAAATATCGTGATATTGAGATTCAATGATGTATACAACAACCTATTAAACTAAACTTGAGCAGTGCGGCAACGCAGAAACTCTTGTGATGTGCTGATGGCTTTGAAGGAGACAAAAGTGACAAAAAAAGAGAAGCTAGTTGATCTTTATAAGAGGTTTACTATCCAAAGGGAAGGACAAATCGAAGTACAATCAAAGTCTCGTGTGAACAAAAAGAATGCGGAGTGTTTGGGGCTGCACAGAATGGCACTTTGAACGAGATTGCCCTATGTCGAAGTCCAAAGAAAAGTCGAGTGCATCCATTGTTGCTAATGTACATGATATGATGATGATTTAGGTACGACAACATCATGCAATAAAAGGAGTCTTAACACAAATGATCTTAGACGCTGGTTGTACTCTGCATATGACATTCCGAAAAGATTGGTTCAGCAGGCTATGAAACAAGCAGAGAACTGTATTAATGGGCAATAATGCTACTTGTAAAATAGTTGGCATTTGGTTCAGTTCAATGTTCCGCTGCCATGATGGAATCAATTAGGACTATTACAGAAGTCCGTCATGTCCTGATCTAACGAATATTTGATTCCCTGGGTACTTAAGATAAACAAGGCATATAGTCATGAGTGAAGGAGGAACCATAAAGTGACTAACTGTCTTAGTCATGTTGAAGGCCAAGCTGGAGATGCCTCTACATACTTGCGGGAATGCACCATTATGGCTGCTGTAAATGCATCTACAAGTGCAGTTAGCTAATGATTGACAAGCAAATTATGGCACATGAGACTAGCCCATATAGCGCATGAGATTGGGAGATGTTTGAGCAACCGCAACCTTTGATGGTGAAGAAGATCGCACACTTGAATTTTGTGAACACTGCGTCTAGGAAGCAGAAAAAGGTCAGCTTCAGCACAGGCAAGACAAACGGGAGGGGTGCTAGACTACATCCATTCATATTTAAGGGGTCCCTCTAAGCTTCATCAAAGGGGGGAAAGGGTATCTTCTCCCATTCATGATTATTTTTCACGAAAGGTTTGGGTCGTTTCTGAAGCAAAAGGTGATGCTTTTGAAGCATTAAAGATGGAAGGTTTTGTTGAAAATCAAATGGAGAGGAAAATCAAGTATCTACGCACGGACAATGGCATGGAGTTTTGGTCAGTGTAGAGTCAAGTGATTTCGGCAAGTTCATGGGATCGCAAGCATAAGAACGGTCAGGCCACACACCACATCAGAATGGAGTCTGCCGCAGATAATGAACAAACTCTTCTTGACGAAGCCGTTGTATGCTCTACACCAAGTAAAGTATTTCCAAAGTATTTTGGTCTGAAGCCGTGTCATACTTCTTCTCATATTGTCAATCGGTTCTCCAGCATCAGCGTTGACTTTAAGACTCCAATGAGGTCTGGTCAGGTAACCTCTCACTATTCACTGCAAATATTTGGGTGTCCAAACTATTATCATTTTAATTAGAAGGTAACAGCTTTGAACCAAGGGCTAAAAAGCCATATTCGAGGTATATGTATTAGTAAAATGGTATACAACTTGGTGTTGTCTTCACTCAAATTTGTAGTTAGTAGAGATTTTACCTTTGATGAATCTCTCTATACTTGAATCATCGTAAAGTTCTGTGGAGTTCATCTAGAAACGAGAAGAACGAACAGGTGGAAGCTACTGGTGACTCCCCAAGACAACGGGATCAAGGACTCACGTGATGAGTCAAAAGATGGCGAATACTTGTTCTTCAATGACCATACACAATTGCGAAGGGAAGGGACTAAACGAGCGGAACGGAACCGGAACGGTCTTATTGAGTAACTGACAATCTGATTGCAACAAGCGTTCGTAGCTGGCATCTTGCAGAATCAAAGAGATTAAGGGATCTCGACCCTCTTTCGTTATTTGAAGCAACTTCTTGGCAAAGGCTGCACAATGGCAGTTGGCCATGATTGGAAGAGATGGAGTCTCTCACAGAAATGAGCACATGGTTCTTAGATAAAAGGCCAAAGGGGATAAGGACAGTTTGGATGCAAATGGGTCTACAGAAAGAAGAATGTATTCCAGAAGAGAAGCTGCGAGGTTCAGGCGAGATTGGTTTCAAAGGGTTTCATCAGAAGAGGAATTGACTACAATGAGATCGTTTCTTTCCAAAGTTTTTTCGTGAAACATAGCTCATTCGCGTACTGCTAGCATGTGCACAGTTTGAATTTAGAGCTCAACAGCTTGATGTCAAACTGCTTTTTTACATGGTGATCTAGAAGAGACATCTATTGGATCAGCCTAAAGTTTCTAGCTGAAGGAAGAAGACCATGTATGCCAACTGAAAAGTCTTTGTATGGTTTGAAGCAATCCCCTAGACAGTGGTACAAGAGTTTGATGCTTCATGACACACATGGATTTTCAGGAGTTGGCATTTTGATAGTTGTTGGGGGTGATACATGGGAAGATGTCTGGTAACTCTAGGATTTATCTTTTGTGTAGGTTGATGATATGCTTAGTGCTGCAACAACATCACAAGATATATTTGAATAAACTGTTGAGCAGGAATTTTGACATGAAGATCTAGTGAGTTGCAAAGAAAATCTTGTAAGGAAATTTCAGAGAAAATGGTGTTGTACATCTTTTCAGAAGAGTACTCCAAAAAGTTCTTGAAGATTCAATAATATGGAGACGAGCAAGCCCTGTAAGTACACCTTAGCTTCTCATTTCAAGCTTTCATAGTTACAAATGCCTCAATCTATGGATGAGGTGGAGCATAGTCAAAGTTCCTTAGGAGTGGAGTTTGGTAGCATGATGTATGTGGGCTGAATGGTATGCACACGCCAGATATTGCCCATCTATATAAGTGTAGTAGCAAGTACATGGCACAATCCGGAAACGTTCATTGGGAAGCTTCAAGTGATTTAGAGATAGCTCACTGTAGTCCTCCCTGATGTGGCCTAATCTTTCGAAAAGTGAAGTATTTCAATTCTCGATTATGTTGATCTTCTGACTTATGCTGGGACTTGATTGAAGGAGGTCCCACAACTGATACATCTTTACTCTCGTTGGCAGAGCCGTTAGTTTGGAAATCGACTACAGTCGATGTCTCTTTGTCTAAACAGAGGCAGAATATATGGCAGGCAACGGAGGCATAGTGAAATAAGTATCTGGTTGAAAGGTTTGTGCAGAATTGATTCAGCTCACTAATCAATTTTTTTTCCATGTGATAGTCAAAGTTCTATTCATTTTGATTAAATCAAAGATTTTCATTAGCGCACCAAACACATTGGATGTCAGATTTTACTTTATTCGAGAATGTCGTAGAAAGAGACTCTACAAGGTTGAAAAGTTATCACAGACGATAACGCTGCCTACATGTTGACCAAAATAGTCCCGCTTGCCAAGTTTGCACACTGCAGGACTTGGGCGGAAAGTATGCATCACTTGATCCCCTAAGAGAACAACTGCTCAGTGGAGCTTTTATGTCAACAAAGGTTTTGATTCTTCTGTTTCTTTATGGGGATTGCCCAGTAAGCTTAGAAGTTTTGGGCCGGAGTTGTTTATACGCAGCTTTGGACACAAACCAAGGTGGAGATTGACAGAGTTTTGTTTTGGTTCTTTTGGAATCAACTAAAAATTGGGGGAAAAGATGAATTAATATGAATATTTGGTAGAAGATAATTAGTAGAAATACAAGTCAAAATTGTATCTTGTAGGTGAAAGTTGGCAAACCATATATGGTTTGCTATCTTAACCTTGACATTTTGAACATAGCGATGTCATGGTGACATTATAGGATGAAATTTATTCCTTAAATAGGTATGCTCTTAATTCATTTCACATTCCTTTCACTTGTCTTCTCATCTTCTAAGGCATTGTGTTCTCTCTCTTGTAGTATTTTCCTTATATTCTTTTATAGTGAAATAAATAGGCGGTGCATTTGTTCTTTGGTGGCGAGGATCATTTTGATCCGAACCACGTAAACATTGTTGTTCTTCTCCCTTGTTCTTTGTTTCACGTTTCCCTAACATGTTGTGCCTTTAAGCTACCTAAATGACCTCAATATTTTGTTAAATTTTTGTAGATTTTTGTATAGAAAAGTCTCATGTAAGTTATTCATACGAGAGGCATAGCGTAAACAGTTTGCGCATGTACTGCAATTTTTTGTGCTGAAGTAGCTTTAATTAATTAAGAGTATGCATATGTAGTTCTAACTAGAGGCCCAGGGACCTCTTTGAAAGTAGTCTGTTTTCGTCTACACGACAAGACAGGCAAGAAAGAAGACGTAAGTGTGAGTATAGATTTCAAATGGACTGTCTTAAGTCCAATACTTCATACTTATGCTGAAAAGTTATTTGACAACATGAGACATGTCTATCCATGCAAACAATTATTTATTTATTTTTGAAGAATTTTTTGACAGTACAAGATGGAAAATTGTCAAATATAAACTTCAAAAGAAAATGACTTCTCTTGTTTTATCCTTTCTTGTGGCCAAGTTTTTGTTTCCTTTATTCTTTCCTAAAACTATTAGCTACTCCATATCAGCAGAACTAGACATCCGTATACATCGAACGGACCTATTGCAAGAAATAGTATGTAATATATACTATGCATTGTTCTGGATGACATAACTGATTACCAAGCTGACTTCGCATGATGATGCAGATACAGAGAAGGCTTCTTGAATAATGAAGACCAGGTGGGGCATAGTTCAAATACTGACAAAAACGGCCTTTGATGGGTGTTGATGTAACCGCGCTAGTGGGGGGAAGACAAATGAATTTGTGGTTCTTCTGTGCTTCTTTCCTGCAATTATCCTCTTCTGTGCTTCAGTTTGTGAAGTTGGTGAAACAATGATATTGTTTTCTTAATAGCAACTCCTTTGTCTCTCTTTCTTTTTCATTTTCCTTTGCTCTTTTGGAGGCGCGGAGGTGTTGTTTTAGTTTTTTGAATTGCCTGCCTGTTTCTATGTGCGATAACCCCTTTTCTGGAGCTGTTATATTACTAAGTTTTATAGTTCTGGGTTGATTGCATTGAACAATGCATTTTGTCTTAATTTTTGTGGCTGTTCTCTTTTCCCTTTTGTTTGCTTCATTCTCCTAGCTAAGATGAATTTGTAGGAGGCTGCTGTCCTACATGACGTTTGAGTTTGCTTTTTACTTTTGATTTCTAGCTATGTTGCTCGGTTCCTCTAAAAATGTTGTTGCATCCGTGTCAAATCCAAAAATAATTTTGGAGGAGTTGGCACATACCTACACAATACTTTGAAGACTCGACAACATATAATGTCCCTCCCATGCCAATCATCTCACATTGACCTCCTGATGTATGAAGGTAAATGTTCTCAAAAAAGACTCTGAGAGAAATAAATTCCAAAATCACAAAGATAAAAATCACTTTGCGTTTTATTTATAGATTCCAGAAAATGAACCTATTGTAATGACTGCCCATAAAATCGATCGCCCCATCTAGTGAAGAAATTCGAATTCATTACCTTCCGCTAAGTTGCACCCTATGGTGGAATACTTGTTCAACCTAATAAAATTAACTAGGTCCACTTTACTTTTCACCTTTGCTAACCTCTCAAAATTACCATCAAAATATTTTTCACCCCAAACTCTAGAATTTGAATATCTATATTCATCATCATTTTCCCCAAAATTAAGATCCCTATAATTGAGATAACCATTTCTTGGGAAATGTGATACAAATGGCTTCATTTTCTCATAAAGTTCCCTTGGCCATTTAATCTTCTTGTTAGAATAGTTTATCACTATTATCATATAAGACCATTCAACCATGTATTAATTTGACATATTCTTTTCTATAAGTAAATGGAATTTGAATTTCGAAATTTCATCCGTTCTTTCACATAATGGATCAAATATCATCATAGGGCTTTTCCTTCCTCGCCTCGTCGCTTACATACAGTTTCATCATCCCCCATAACACTCTATTTTTTTTTTTTCTGGGGAGAGGTAGGGTGAGTGGAATAGAAATGAACCTCTTTTGGCAATGGACACTTCACAAAATCGGACGTTACCTTATAGTAATTCTTTCTTTGTGTGATAGTCTTGTTCAACATAAATTCAATCGAATCATTTGTCCTTTTGGATGCAAAATACAATGTTGTACGAATCCAGGGGACTTCAAAGCATTCTTCTTTATACAGGGAAATCCTATCGCGCAATTCATTACTGCATCTTGAAAATAATCCTTTGTAACTAACCCGAATTCGGGAAAAGTTTGGTTCAACATTGGGAGTAACTCATTCACTCTACCAAGAAACAACCCTTGAAATGACACTTGTACTATTTTCTTACTTCCAATCCCCATATTTTGAATCAAAACTGTAATGAACAAATCCCTAGACAATTCATGTGACACATTTTGCCATCTCTGGAGTAAATTTATTTTCTCTCCATGTAATTTTCTACGTACATTGAAAACAATAAGCTTTATGGTCAAGTAACTATTTACTTCCAGCTAAAATAAACCGAACTGACCCTCCACTTCCTCTTAAGCCCAAATAAGCCTTCTCCTCTCCCACGTTCTCTATTCAAGATTTCTCCATTCAGGTTTATTACATGTGCATCGAGGACATTATCAGCCGATAGGCCGAATTTCCTCATCAAAGTACCAATCCCACCACCACTTATTATCCCACCACTCCCAACACTATGGTACAACCCCCTTGGAAATGCAAGATTTTCGCTTTTTTCGCGATTTCATAGTAAAATTGCCCTATTGTCACTCTTGTTTGAATCCAGGCCGTTTCTTCATTTTTGTCAATATAAATTTCACCCAACTTGAATAAATCCACGATAACGAATCGTTCCCCTTTTTCGGAGCGAAAAGATAAGCCTTCATAGTCATGACCACCACTTTTTACTCTAATTTGTATGCCAAATTTTTGGCTACAAAATATAATAGCCTCGATAAGCCTTCATAGTCATGACCACCACTTTTTACTCTAATTTGTATGCTAAATTTTTGGCTACAAAATATAATAGCCCCGATATCAGATTCGTTAATCGGGGTTATTATAAAAAGATGAAGAATTTAACCACCTTGGATTTTTCTGACCATATTGTAAAAGATGCGAATATGTTGGTGATTTTGGAAAATGTATATATTTTTTGATATTTTTGTCTGAAGTACGACTATAAATGCAATTAACAAACTCTTGTTGAGCAATAGTTTTAATAAAAATCAAGAATGAAACTAACAAAAATGGGAGAAATTGAAAATATTTTCCCATTTTTTGAAACGAGTTAAAGCTACTAAATTATAAGACGAAGAAGAAGAAGAAAAAGAAGAAACTCGAATTTTTTTTTCTCGTTTTATTTAGGTGAAGAAATCTAAACTCTCGATTGAAAATGAACGAAGCTATAGGCAAATAACTTCTTTTATGGTGTCCAAAATCTTGTGAGATGAATGACTATGAATTAATTAATTAAATCTCAAATATCACTTGTTAACGTCTTGAAGTTGACTAAACTAACTAATTATCTTTATTATGAACAACTAGTTACTGTATAAGCTATCACTATCCACTTAATTTGATGTGTTTTAATATATAAATAGTGAAAGACAAACAATTCATGGAAAAATAAAATAATTATTGATAATTAATAATTAAAATATGAAAATCGCAAAAAAAATATGATAATTTAGGCATTTTTTTAAAAAAATTATTATTTCTATGAAAGAATCAAGCAAATCCTTTAGTATATAATATATATATATATATATATATATATATTATATATATATATATATATATATATATATATATATTATATATATATATATATATAGATAGCTAGATGATAGATATATAGATAGATGATAGATAGATCTGATAGATAGCTAGATAAGTAATAACTTTAAATTCAAGAAATAATAAATAGAGACAAAGAAGAATAAATCACAATTAGGAGAAATAATAGACACAGATAGAATACAAATCTTTCTCAGCAAAATCCATTAAACTATAAATCCAAAGTACTATTAATACAATTTTCAAATCTCAATTACATACACTATAAAGACAATTATCAGTATTAGGAAAAAATTCAGTATCGTTACCACTAGTACACACTGAACTCTAAAGAAATACAATCGCTAAAAAAGATCTAATGCATAAGGTACTTATAGTTATAGGCATTAAGGATACTAAAAACTTAGGAACAACGACATTAATTACGTATACGATAATATGGTCAAACATAAAAAAAGCAATTATAGGATTTACAGAAGTATATTGACTAATAATGTAGGATGTTCTATCTAGTCCAGACTTTATGATGAATTTAAAAGAAATTCGGAACCAAATAAGGGATAGAATACAAACTAAAGGATATGAAGAAATGAGTAGTGGAAAAAATTTATTAATATGTGTAGGATTCCTAGGAAAAAATGACAGATAATAGTAATACTCAGATTAAACTACAATAAAATGTAAGTAGAATTAATGGGAAATAAAGGGATAAACTATAAAACCATAAAAATAGACCCTGAAGAATATGCAGGATTAGAATGGAAATTAGTATACTTTAAAGAAAAGAAGCATTACACCAGATGCTCTTTAATATAATACAAACTCAAAGGAGAACTTCAATTGATTACAGATTATAATTATGAAGCTCAAAAGACTTTGAAGAAAAAGTACTATAGAGAAATGCCTTTAGAAGGAATGAATATGGGTAATAACATTAGAAAAGACTATTGCATTAGATCAGCAAGCGAAAAAAACGAAAGCAAAGGAATTGCCAAACGAAATAAATGCTTTTACTTGTAAAGGATGAAATTAAAAAATCTAAACTTAGAACCAACTATATCTCATTTTAAAATATGTGAATAACAAAGAATTGATAACAAGGATAGAGATTAGAAAAAGATTTGCAAGATAAATTAGACAAGAGTCAATAATATACTGACACAAATACAAGACAATGATATGACACATCTGAGTTAGAATCTATACTTTAGTCAAAAAAATTAATGGAAACCGCTAGTGTCTAGTAGTCCATTTTCAAAGAACAAATGAACAAGACATACTGCACGACATAGCACAGGAAATATACCCCGCGAGAAATATATTAGACAAGGAGATACTCAACAATAGAAGTTAAACCTATGGGACAAGAATGCTATAGAAGAACACAATAGTAACTCCAGAAGGAGGAAGAAAGTAAAAATTTTAAATATGGCAGCACTGTCCACAAAGATGGAACTCAGTAATAACGTATGGAAAGGAATAGTAGTAGCAGATTTTTTAATAAAAAATTATACAAAACAGAGCATAAACTCTGTATAAATATTTAAAACCTTTTTAGAGAATCAACTAAAGCTCTCTTGGGAAAAGCTTATAAATAGAATTCCCATCAGAATTTCAATACTTAGATCATTAGGACCTAACCCTACAAATTTTACAAATAAATACATACATTAATACAGGGAAACCCAAATAGTGGATTAATAAGCTTACAAAGAATGCAAGTAATACCACTAGAACAATTAAGTATATACAATTGGTATTATAATAAAGAAATTTTTAAATGATTATTTTTTATTATTGTACAATAGTGGAAATGCTTTTTGATCAAGACTTAGGTAAAATTAGTTAATAAATTACCAGGAGCTTTCGGTAGAGAAATGAAGAAATATGGCTACAAGGGACGAGTAGCCCATCCTCAAGCAATTTGTCAATCGACATAGAATACACCATATAATGGAAATACTACAAGAAAAATGTACTAATCTACAAATAACAAAAACCATTAAAGCAAAATGAAATGAATTCTGTAAAGTGTAATATATACAACTCAAAGTTATGATAAAGACCAATATAAAAGAACAGATATAAAAATACATCCACAAATAATAAGAAATATCATATGAAGATATTTTCCTTAGAAAATCCTCAGCAAGAAACCATACTAAATAGAGAAGCCAGTGAAAAGTATAGAACAGAAGAAATTATAAAATAAACTAGAATGTTTTACATGTGCCAAGTATAAGAAACATTTTAGCAATACTTGTCCAAAAAGATATAAACTAAAACAATAAATGCACAACTAGTATAAGAATTTAATGAAGCTTATTAAATGTAGACGAATATAATGTCAGCTAATGAAGTATTTACTCTATAGTAAGTATTGATATAGACGAAAATAACAAAGAAAGAGAATCTTCTAATTCAGAAGAGAAGAATTAATTAATGAAATAGGAATATAAACGTGATATAGATATCTAAAAATAAATTTTATGAATATAAATAAATGTGAAATGATTTGAAAAAAGACACAGAATTAGCTAGTAATCCATGTAATTGGTGTAATGGTACCCAAGCAAACATAAAAGAGCTAAATGTAATAAGTGTTTATAGAATGATGTTATAAATTGTATAGAAACACAATTAGTGAATAATAACTCAGAAAAGAAAAGAATATACACACAATAACCTCTAGTAAATTTAAAGTGTATTACTTATTAGAAGCCTAAAAGTAAAAGATTTTAGAATAAAGAATAGTAAGTTTAGAAAAAGGAAAAACATACAACGGGGAACTATCAGTATATAATCAGGAATTTATGAATGAAAGATCTAATGCCTAATATGTAACGCGACCCAAAAATAAAATACCGTTAAAATATTAGCAAAATCTCTCAATAGAAAGATTAACTAGAGACTTTAGCATTAATGACTCAGGATGTACCAAAGTATTTTAATAACAAGATTGTACCACCAGAACTAATAAAGACCTTTAGAAAAACCACTGCAGCTATGCAGATGGATGGGCACACATAATCGATATAGACATTTACATAGACAAAGCACAAATAGTTTTCGTAAATACTTTTTTCAAAATTCCTATAAACCCCTTTAAAATGGATAAAATATGGGTAAGAGACTTAGACTAGAGTAGACTTTGTGCTAGGATTAGACTTTATATAACTATAAATAAGGAGGAACTTTAATAACAAAGATGTATAACTTTTTATGAAAACTACACTTATACTTCAGTTTGACTAACAAAATGATACTACATAAGACAACAACAGAAGAAATGGTTGCGCAAACTGTGTAACATACTATCGAATGTATTAAAACTACTTGTCCTCTATCATACGACCTCTCCTAGCCATAGAAGAAGAAGACTGACATCTTAATAAAATTATGTTTTAAGTTTGAATAAAATGGAAACAGCGTTAATATATTTCAAGACAGGAATACAACGAATCGGAGAAATCAAGAACCACCAGACTTAGATACTATAGTAAAAATCCTAGATGAAATAGAAAAATAGGAGAAAAAAAACCCTAAAATAATTGGGAAATTCATGAGAATGTAAAACTATACATAATAAATCCAGAATAATATCATAAAAACCAAAAACAAAGCCTCAATAGAACTACAAACAAATCAAGATTTTAGAAGATTTTAAAATACCAATTAAAGATTATTGATTAGGAGTAATAAGAAGATCCATTTCAAAACATAGATCACAGCATTTATGGTAAGAAATCATATTGAAATAATGAGGAAAGCTAGAAATGGTTATAAATTACAAAAGATTAAATGACAACACTAGGAACAGACGATAACAATTACCAGACAAACGAATTATAAATCGAAATACAAGGAAAAACAATTTTAGTATTTTGATTGTAAATATCGATATTGGCAATAAGATGCATCCAGACAGTATGAATGGACTGCTTGTTAACTGTCCTGATGACATTCGAATGGTAGTAATGCCATTTGGGTTAAAAACCGCACCACCATTTCCCAAGAAAAATGGATAAACTATTTGGAGAATATAAAAGATTTGTTTTAGTATCGTAGATGATATTTTTATTATTTGTAGAAATAGAAAACGAACATTAGGACATTTATTACAAACAGTTTTTTTAGTTATTTGTTAATCACGGAATAATAATTAGTAAAAAGAAATGGAAGTAGTTAAAACTTTATATAATTTTAGGAATTATTTGTAGGAGAAGGAAATGTTAAACCTACAACCATCATATAGCTAAACAAGCATGAGATATGCCAGATAATTAGATAATTTAAAAGACTTACCAAACTTTTCTAGTATAATCAATTAATGCGCTAGACCTTTTATAAAAGATTTAGGAAAAATAGCATGGACCATTATATTCTAAGACAGGAAATAAGGGACACAGAAATTTAAACATAGAAGATATAATTAGTACAAACAATAGAAAGAATAAAAACATTCCTGTCTAAAATATGCCATTAGAACGATTACTTTAATAGAAACAGATGGAAGCTTTAAGGATGGGGTGCAGTACTAAATCAAAACCACATAATATAGTATTAAAAAAGAAAAAGATATGCGCCTATCCGAAGTGGAAAATTTAAAGAAAAAGGAAATAAGGCTAGCATAGACGTTGAAATTTTAGCAGTAATACTATGGTTTAAAATAGTTTTAGAATTTACTATTTTACATAAACCAGAAATATTATAACAGACTGTGAAGCAATATAAGTCTCATCAAAAAATAATGATAAAACTAGCAGTAGAAGAAGATGGTTATTTTTTAGATACCTATCTATTTATCATTCTAAGTTTTTTGAACATATTCAGGAAACGATAAAATATTGCAGATCAATTAAGTAGATATGCAGATCACTTAATAATTACTAATTAAAGTTTCAATTTTACAGAATGAGACCTCTACTATCAGACAAAGGTAAAAAGGGTCAACCTTCAACCTCAAGGTTGTGGCAGACCTTATCGCGACCGTATTAGCTAATTTACTTTTAAATCAAGTAGATAAGTTTGACGATTTGAATAGAAAGAATCAATTTGGAGGACATAACTTAATTCATTATGCAACCGTCCGCGTGTGCGTGTAACTTCCAGACATTTACCTACTGCCATTAGAACAAACAACAGACATGTCTTATAGAAAATATATGGAAGCACATAATAAAACAGACACTAAATAATACGTGCGATGCTGGCAGAATGCTTTAGATACTATTTACTATAAAATAAAGACAATAAATTAAATACTATGTATAGTTCATGGTAACAACGGTGTTTTCAACCCTGTATAGAATTTTAGACTCAATTAAGATGTAATAAACCACTTTTCAAAGGTTTTAAAAACGATTTTTACAGAACCTTAGACTATGCAAGAGTTTTAGTACAAATTACTATATTTCTTCCATCACTCATACAAACCCAAAAAAGTACCACAATATAATATCCAAAAAGACACAGACAAAATTATATTTGTGACCATTGCTCATCCATGACCGAAGCATCAAAAGGCTGAATTTGAAGAATGATGTCTAATGGAAGAAATCAACCAGAGAGAGGACTCAGCAAAATGGGAAAGCAAAGTAAGAATACACAAACTCATACATTACTAAGGGTTCTTCTCCATCCCAACACAAATGGATATGGGTGTGCAATTCCCCACTGAATGCTAAGAAATCCAGCGGTATCGGATACTGATACAGCTTAAGTCCGGTTCAGTACGGTGCCGTAAAGACTTAATCAAATCCGTTATGGCTGCACTTTGGCCAAAAGTGAACGAGAAAGGAATCATCTCAGACGAAAATTAACCCCTTTCTTTTACCAGACAATCAACGAAAATTTTAAACAGCCTCCCAGAAAAATAAGAGTTAGAATTCCTATGAACCCCAGACGTAGAAATCTACCTCAAACAAAACAAGAAAAGACAAACATATAAATTCGAGCCAATACAAAGCCAGACAATTTCTACTCATAGCCCAAATAATTCAGATAATTCTGAAGACCCAATGCAATTTGCCCAGACCCAAATGATGACGATTCAGGAGCAAGTTTCGATTCTATTGCGCATTGCATAATCTAGACCATAAAAAAAATTATATAATATATAATAATAAATAATAATATATATATGTATGTATAAAATTTTATGATATCATTAAAAGAGGGATGCCTGTTTAGTCAAATATGTGAGTCCCACTTTACTCACTACCACACATGTGGAAAAACTGTTGGGATGTGTCATATTCAGAAAAGAAATAAGATGATAAGGTTTGTCAGACCAGATTCCAGAAGCAATAATGCAAAGGAAAGGACAATAACTTCACGTGACGATGGGGCCCAAGGCGCACCCGGCTGAAGTGATAAGTTCCCTTGTCGTTTGTTGAAAATCGGAGTTTGAAGTCGAGAAAGGAACATGTTATAAAAGGAGGACTTTATGAAAAGACAAGGCGGAGAGAGAAAAAAGCGAAGAAAGAAATCCCTCACTATAAAAACACTCTCAAATTCCAGAAGAACCTCTGTCCAAAAAACTTCTTTTAAGACATTGTAAAAAGATTTTCAGCTTTTAGATTTTAAGTATTTTTAAAGTTTGGTAGAAGTAACTTGGAAAGCCTGTTTCGGGTTTCCGAAGGGAAACTTCACTCCGTTTAATTATGTAAGTTTCATAACTACGTCCTGTTAAACTTCCCCTTTATGTAAATTATGTGGTTTATGAGTATGTTATAAAATTTACATGTAAATATGTTGCTTAAAAATTCATGAAATGTGAATTTTATAGGAATCTATTTTATCTAGGTATATGGTTAGTCTCTTAGCTTCTTATGAATATCGGAGGGAGGGAGCGGGGAGAAGTAGGTAGGAGAGGGCAGGGAAAGGTGGAAGATTGAGAACAGGAATGAACATAGGACGGGTGAAGCTAGAAGAAGATCATGTAGGAAGAACAAAAAGGGCGAGAGAAAAGAGGAGGAAAGAGAGTAATAGATCAGCGGAAGAGAAAAAAGTAGTAGAGAGAGAGAGAGAAGACGAGAGAGAGAGGAGAGAGAGAGAGGAGAGAGAGGAGAGAGAGAGAAACGTGAAGGGAAGGGTAAACGAGCAATACGAGAGGGAAGAAGAAAATAAGAAAAAAAGAAGCAATAAGAAGAAGAAGAAGAACTCAGAAGAAGAAGAAGAAGAAACAAGAAGAAGAGAAGAAGAAGAAGAAGAAGAAGAATAGAAGACGAAGAAGTAAAGTCAAACAAGAAGAAGAAGAAGAAGGAAGATAGAAGAAGAAGAAGAGGAAGAAGAAGAAGAAGAAAACAAGAAGAAGAAACGAGAAGTAGAAGAAGAAGAAGAAGAAGAAGAAGAAGAACAAAAGAAGAAGAATGAAGAAGAAGAAGAAAAGGGGAAGAAGGAATAAGAAGAAGAAGAAACAAGAAGAAAAGAAGAAGAAGGAAAAGAAGATAGAAGAAGAAGAAGAAGAAGAACAAGAAGAAGGAAGAAGGAAGAAGAAGAACAAGAAGAAAGAGAGAAGAAGAAGAGAAGAAGACGAAGAACAAGAGAAGAGGCAGAAGAATGAAGAAGAAAGAGAGAAGAGGAGAGAAGAAGAAGAAGAAGAAGAATAAGCAAAGAAGAAGTAAGAAGAAAAGGAAGAAGAAGGAAGAAGAAGAATAAAGGAGAGAAGACACAAGAATGAAGAAGAAGGAAGAGAGAAGAAGAAGAAGAAGAAGGAATGGAAGAAGAGAAGGAAGAGCAAGAATGAAGAAATAGAAGGTAAGAGACGATAGAAGAGAGAGAAGAGGAGAAAAGAAGAAGGAAGAAGAGAACAATGAGAAGGAAGAAGAAGAAGTAAGAAACTAAGAAAGGGAAGAAGAAGAAGAAGAAGAAGAAGAAGAAGAAGAAAAGAATAGAAGTAAAGAAAATAAGAAGAAGTAAGAGAGAAGAGAAGAAGAAGAAGAAGAAAGAAGACGAAGAAGGAAAATGACGAAGAAGAATAAGAAGAAGAAGAAGAAGAAGAGGAAGAAGAAGAAGAAGAAGAAGAAGAGATAAAGAAGAAGAAGAAGAAGAAGGAAGAAGAAGGAAGAAGAAGAAGAAGAGAATGAAGAGAGAAGAATGAATAATAAGAAGAAAAAACAAAGTGAAGAATAAGAATGTAAGAAGAAGAAGAAGAAGAAGAAGAAGAAGACAGAAGTGAAGAAGAAGAAGAAGAAGTAAGAAGAAGGAAGGAAGAAGAAGAAGAAGCAGAAGAAGAAGATAGAAGAAGAGAGAAGAAAGAAGATAAGAGAGATAGACGAAGAAGAAGAATAAGAAGTAAGAAAAGAAGAATAAGATAGAAGAAGAAGAAGAAAGTAAGAAAGTAAGAAGAATAAGAAGAATAAAGAATCATAATAATCATAATAATAAGAATAATAATTAATAAGAATAGAGAATAATAAGAATAAGAATAAGAATAATATACGACAATAATAATAATAATGAAAAATAATAAGAATGTAAGAAGTAATGAATAATAGAAGGAAGAAGAATTGAATAAGAAGAATAAGAAGAATAAGAATAAGAATGAATATAAGCATAAGAAGAAGAAGAAGAAGAATAGAATAATAATAAGAAGAGAATAAAGAGAAAAGAATAAAATAATAATAAGAAAATAATAAGAATAATAAGAGAATATAAAAGAATAAGTTAAGAATAAAAATAACCATAAACAAGAACAATGAATAATAATAATAATAATAATAATAATAATTAATAACAATAATAAAATAATAATAATAAGAATAATAATAATAAGAGAATAATAATAATAATAATGAATACTAATTAATAAATAAATAAGAATAATAATAATAAATAATAAGAATAATAATTAATAATCATAATAATAATAATTAATCATAATAATAATAATCATAATATAATAATAATTAATAATAATACTAATAATGAATAATAATAATAATAATAATAAATAATAATTAATAATAATAATCATAATAATAACTAATAATTATAATAATAATAATGAGGATTATTATTTATTTATTGCAGATGCTTGTCCCAAAAAAGTTCATGAACTCATGAATATGCCTGAGCTGACTAAGAAATAGATTGCTAGCCACCTCCAGGTTTAATTAATTACCTTTGATGTTTATATTTTCTATCAATCTCTTTTTACTTTTTGAAAGTCATAATATTTATCATTTTAGGAATTTATATGATAAATTCACATATAGAAAAATAAATATTATTTTTTGAGATGAAAAGAGAAATATACTAAATACTAATTGAGTAAAGAGTTAATAGTTGTTTATTATATTTGTGTTTGTACACTCTGCAGAAATATCGTTTGACCTTGGATAAAAAATCTAATCCAGAAGTGGTTTTGGATTCGAGTAAAACCACATCTGGTAATGCTAATCAATTGTCAATAACAACTGACAATATTTCAGCTTTAGCTCCACATGTTGTGACAAAAATCTTCAACAAGTTGCGCCATGGATACGGAGCTGATACTTCGATAAACTTCATGTCTGATTATGAGAAAGATAGAAATTTTTCTAATATATTAAGTGGACATCTTAATCAGAAGCCTTATAAAATGGTACGTACTTCTGATTATATACGTTTTCTTATTTATTTTCTAGTATTCTTTATGTTTAGAAAAGTTAAGCCTTTTCTAACCGTTAAAATATTTGATGATTTTAGGTGACAAACCTAACAGGATGAGAAGGGGCAGGATTATTACAAATTATATTAATATCTTACAAATTATAATAGTGTAAATTAATTATTATTAAATATTCATGTTAATTTATTGTATATCGTAATCATTAGTAGCAAGGAAATCATGAAGGTATTAATGCTGATGGCATATCGTTACAAACTTGTAATGTCTCCAAATTCGATTTGGAGGTAAATGTTATAGATCTGTCTTATTTTCTGTAAATAGTAATTATAGAGGTAAGTAATTTAGTGTACTTAAAATTATATGATAATTTATGAATACAACAGGGGTAATAGAAATACGCTGTAATTGATTGTATTATTTTAAGATGAACAAGAAAAAATTACGGAGGTGTTTATTACAAAGAGAAAAACAATAAAATATCCCCTATATTTTAACAAAGTAGATGTATTTTTCATATTAGTTATGTTTGGTTCAACGAGAGATTATATGAAATAAAAATTTCTAGAGGTAAAGGGGAATGACTCATTCAAGTATGTAATTACCTTAGCTTTAGCAATTAATCAAATTAACTCTAAAAAGTTACAAATGACAAAAACTAAAAAAGGAATGCTGAAAGAGAAGAGTGCAACTTAGCAACTAAAAAAGTAACGGAGGGAGTGAGTATATTTTTAATAATATTAATTGAGAGTTCGCCAAAATAAGTAAAATTTGTTACACAATCATGATTTTTTAAAAAGGTAATTTCTTACATTTTGTTTTTAGAACACACACTGATTCAAAGTTTGTTATATGAAATGTCTAAACGTTGTCAATAAAGAATTCGATAATATAAACATCAGAAGTTATAGCTCTTCGTCCCAATTTTATATGAGAACATGACATAAAGTTTAAGAAATAATGAAGATCTTTAAAAAGTTATCAAATATCCTTCAAAAAAGTAACTCACTGTTCTGTCTCCTTGTAAATATTAGAATACTATCTTTAAAATTACGTGGAGACCAACAAGGATACAAGAGAAATTAGTACCTTTAAAATAGAACATATAAGGAATGTGACATTCTTTTATCCATATATAACTTTGAAATATCCTTTAGAGAAAATACTTTTCAGTAAATTATGCTTATAATATTTTGGTGTCTGTCTTTCGCTATGTAGCAAGAAATATATGGAGGTGTTTACGCAGAGGATGCATTGTGCGATCATCCTGATGTTCCCTCAAATTCAGAAAAGGGGGGAATTTTTCATAACTCTTCATACTTGGAAATGAGCATTTGCTATAAAGTAAGAAGAAAATGAGAAGTTTGTCCCGCATATCATTGTTACACAAAAAAAAAAAATTATGAAATTCAAAACTATATTTTTAGAAAAAATATTACAAATTGCAATTATATTACTATGCGTCAGAGATTTATGAAAGTTTTACTGAGAAGATGGTATCCTCAATAGTCTTTCTGGATCATGAACTCGAAGTAGTTTCTTATATACATTGGTTGTATGTGGATCACGAAGGCATTATTTTTTGAAAGTCAATACCAGAGTTGAGTGAATTATGGTACATGTTTGGAATGGTAGGACGTCTAGAATAACACTAAAGAGATTTGAATTTTCTCCTATCAGATTAAAATTATTCTATTATCCACCATATATCCATAATACTTTCCATTTAATAGTGGTGGTCTTGTTTGTGACGCTCTTTGAGCAGTAAGTGGTGCAACTATTGATCGTTTTCAAATTTTATTTTTTTGAATGACAGACCTACTCTAATACCAATTGAACTGTACCACCTATTTGATACATGAATTTGGTACTTGTAATACTTTAATTGAATCATGTAATACGAAAGAGCACAAACATTTATTATTGAAAAAATTCTTGTTTAAGGAAGAAAAACCACAACCTACGACGTGTAGAATTTTCAGCAACTTCTCACTAACTTCAAAGAGTGGTTTTAGATTACAACTGTATAATCTAAAAGAATAGGTCTAATACTTCAACTCCAACGATTAAATCTAATTGTTATCTCTTCTCTCCAAGAAGTCATAACGGCTTATAGTTACAACTCTCACAAACTCATTTTCAAACATTAGAACTATACAACTCAATAACATTTCAAGTCACACAAACATAACCTACTAAAAATGAAAACCTAAATCTGTTCTCTTCTATGTGCTCCCTCTACCACCTCTTACCTTGTGTTGGAAAAAACTCCAATATAGGGTCTTCAAAAAGCAATCATTTTATTGGACCCCTATGCAGCTTCAAACTATTTTAGGCGGCCTTCTCTTCCTACTTAATTGAACGAACTTCAGTACTGATTAATTTATAATCATCAAAACTATATTTACTGAAAATATATTACCGATGTCACATTTGCTGGTTCACCATAGAATATTTATATTATGAATATAATTTAATTAATTGAAACAAAAAAATAAGGTTTGATACATCTATCAGTTTCTTTTCACCCACTCATTTCTCCAGTCAATTAGTTGAAGATTGATTACTTCGATTTGAGCTTCCAAGAGTTCGACAAATAATTATCAATTTGACTGGTGTCGTTAATTTTTCTGTAGAACGAGAAATGATAGAATTTTTGTTATATGAAATTAAAATTAACTTATCGCGTGTTATAGATATTCCATAGTTGCAATTCAAACCATATTCAAAACTTGAAAATCTAGAGTGCAAATAATGTCAACTAGAATGATTTTTATAACCTTCGGTTTTTTCTTCAATCAGTGTGTAGCAAGCGAATCATGAAGGTCTTAATACAAAGGAAGGATTGCCTCCAATGGAATGATCCCCCAAAACACAAAACTGAGGTGACTTCTTCTATACCTATTGTTTATTTAATTTTTTTCTTATGTTTTTGTCGTATATAAATGATCTACTTTTGTTATATGAGTAGTTAAATATGTGTTGAATAAGATAATCTAAAATTTAAGATCAATATTTATCATAATTTGCAAACAAATAGTGTGAAAATATTTGTCATAAACTATACTTACAACTTTTGGTGTCATTATTTCACTATATGGAAAAAAAATTAAGCAGGTATTATTATATATTAAAAAATGTTCTTTCTCCATACTAGTGTTCTAACAAATTTAAAAGCTTTGATAGTTTTTTATATGTCTATGTTTGGTCATAGAATATTATATTCTAAAATTATACTTACAGATTTACCAGGTTTTGAGGCATCTGTGCCTCTACATTGTTGCCATAGTTAGCTAATATTGTTAGATTATCAAAACCTGCTAACTTATTGCAAGTGATCCTTAATACTAGTTTAGTAGATATTGCCCTTTGTTGATCATCCTTGACTAGACATATAGTATGATCAGGAGGAGCAAATAATATAGTAGCTTGATCGGACGGTGTTAGCTTGGTACCTGGTCTTGACAAAAAGTCTGCTACCTTGTTTGCTTGTCGGAAGCTATGTCTGTTTGGTCGATTCTCCCATCTCTTCATAAGCAACCTTGAATGATAAATTTTTCTCATATAAATAGGTTGAGAATTTTCTAGTGCTTCTATTGCCTCAATTGAGTCTACCTCAATTTCTATAGGGACAATAGAACAATCAACAACTAATTTTAAACCATCGAGAAGAGCTTTTATTTCAGTGAATCTTTGGATAGTGATTTTACGGTAAACACTCATTACCAATTGCCATTGTGATCCCTGATAACTCCTCCAAGTACCGCCCTTATTACAAACTTTGAAAAGGAGTCGTCTGTGTTAAGTTTGAAAGATCCTACCTGGGGTGGGGGTGGGGGGAAGGAACCACCTAATTCTAACAAGGTTGGATAATTCAGGATCTTGCGCCTGATGAGTATAATGTTGGTATTATGTCATTTTATTATTCACCAAGGCAGACGGTAGGGATGCGTTTTTGTTGTTCCATAAACTCCAAAGGACGAAAGGGAAAAAATCCGACCAGTTGGATAGGTTGCTTTATTGCGGCAACTTAAGATCTTTCAATGAGTTGAGCGAATGAGTATGTGGAGAGATATAGAGTGGGTGAGATATGGTTTCATCATCTTGTTTATAGAATGTGCAAATGGATTTTGGGACAATGCCAAAGTGGTGACAGTATGGGGTTGTAGGAAGTTCGATATGGGCGTACAACCAAAGGAAAAAATTTATTTTGTTGAATTTTTTCTTTCCAAAATCCAGGCGATGAGGAATACGGATTGGGAGGGGTGGTTTCGTAATATGGAGGAGGATTTATGGTGATATAAAACCATTTGGTGGCCCATCGCAATAGTGCTTGCGTTGTTCAAAGGATTCATTCTCTAAAAATATTGAAAAAAAATTCATGATATTCTGAGGGGATGTGAAGTAAGAGGTTCAAATTCAGTTAGAGTTAGAAGTTCCACATAGAAGAAATAGTAGCATTTTAATTCTTTTAATATAAGGAGACCTTGAACTGTCCGAGATCCATCTATGGTACTAAAGGCTAATAGATCTACCATAATTTGGGGATCAAGCTATATTATTTGAACAAATAGATTTAATAGTTCGCAAATTAAGTTAGCTCGTACACACTATTATTTTAGTCTTCACTATTTTGTCCCTTTTTTCCACTTTCCCTCCACTAGATAATAAGTGGATATAGTTGTATATTTGAGCAGAAAGAGTTTTCAAATAATTTGGTTGGTTAATTTTTAGTTTAAGATTTCTATATTTTGCATAAACAAATGATAACCTTCATTCCGGTAGGTTCTTTCATAGACCTATGTTGTAATCAGTGATCAATAGATATTTAAAAGTGTTTTTAGAGTTTGAACGAATTAAATAAGTTTATATATAATACTATTTTCTCTTCATTTGATATTCCTTTAAAGCAGTTTCCTTGTTTTTTTTTCTTTTAATGAGTGAAGAAAGATGGGAATTTGGAAACAAAAGGATTCAATTTAGCTTATTAATTTTTGATAAAGTTGTTGAATGAATTAATCTATTTGTATTGTAGGAAAACATAAACATGTATGAAATAATAAATTTGTATTGTATAAGATAATTCACTAATGAGATTCAAAACTCTAACATCACTTGTGAAAATAATCTTAAATCAATATTTTTTCAACTTTTGATGTCTACTCAGGATGACTTCCTACTTTGCTATGATAACACAGATTTGGAGCCCAAGGTAATTCCTCACATACATATGTTTTATCATTGAGCATTACATTAATTTTCTTCCCCCAGTTAATTTCATAGTTAATTAGTGGAGATGGTCATTTATTTTGAGGTAAAAGAGTTTCCAAATAATTTGGTTGGTTAATTTTTATTTTACTTGTTATGTTTTTTTCACACTAATTCTATTGAGGGGTCCTCACCTATATAGTTGCACTAAATTAGGTTGGTGATGGAGTTAGCTTTATCTTCATCAAGAGTTAGGGGACCATGTATTGTTCCTAATTGGTCTAGGGTGGTATCCATTATCATGCCATAAATGAAATAGAGGGAGAGGCCATTTTTTCATAAGAGCAATATACTAGAAAACAATAGAATATATATAATATATATATATATATAATATATTAATATATATATAGGGTATATATATATATATATATATATATATATATATATATATATTATATAATATAGGAGAGGATGAGAGGAGGAGAGAGAGAGAGAGAGAGAGAAAGAGAACCAAGGGTTAGAATCAAATCCCACGACCTAGTCGACGAAAGTACAAAGCTAGTTCAAGAGTACAAGTCTCAAAAGTAGACCAAAAAGTACGTACTTGTCTAAAATACAAAACACTAGTCAAAACTATATACAGATAGAGATAAGTCTAACTAGGACGCCATCAAATCGCCCTTAATCTCCGAGATCTCCACAAAGGCTCGAATCACCGTTGTCGATTGGCGCTTGGATCTTCATCAAGAAAAAAATGTCGAGTGTAGGATGAGAATCAAAATAAAAAGAACCCAATAGGAATAATAGGCCGACTAAGCTTTGAAAGTAAATACAATATGAAAAGCGAGGAAGTAGACAATGTCAAGAGGTCAGATATGAATGAAGAAATAACAGAAAGTCTAACTATTGAGCTCACAAATCTAGAAAGAATGAAGTAGTAGAGTAAAACAACTATATAAAACTGAACTGGACCTTATAGACTTATAAGGTACACTAGTGCGCAACTTGAAAGTAAATAACCCAGACGGACCCTATAAACCCTATGAGTAGACAGAAAATCTAGAGACAATGCTAACTAAGATTAATGGGTTCTATAATTGAAATGGACGACCCCGAACTCGAACCATGGCGAAGGCACCTCGAAGAACCCAATATATAAAGACACCATGTCAGGACTCGAATCGATCCTAGTAGAGATATGTCAGGGCCTCGAACTGCAACTAATAGAGATGTGCCAGCGCCCCAAACAACAACTAAAAGACTTTGAATGTCTCCAAATCACATGCTCTTCTTCATGCGGGAATGTACCATAAAGTGAAACCACCTTCAAAGTCACAAGGGATCCACTCACACTCAAAGTTCAAGACCCGTCTAATATAACCAACAAGGACCGAAATTGCAAAATAAACACCAACGCCAAAACATATGGGAAGTTTTTTATGGACAATTACAAGAGCTGAGTTGTATCCTAGATAAGGATTCATACTATTAGACCCAAGTCAGTTATATCAATCTAAAGGGGGCTAAGCATTCCAATTCAATATTGGAGTATTTCTAAGGCATAACGACTCCAAATAGAAAGTCTAAGGCAAACATTTGCATATGCCTAGGCTAAGGCCAAGAATAAGTCACCAATAACAAAAAATAAAACCAAACATATAGATACAATAAGGCATGATAAAACATCACAAATGAGGTAGACATGCTCATTTTCCTGGAAAAACTACTTGAGAAGAAGGATAAGGTATGTGTTCTATCCACTAAGCATGACACAAGCTAGAAACCCTGACCAAAACTATCTAAGCAACATGAATTTACCAACACAAGTTCAATATAAGATTGATAATTTGGAGCCTAGCTACCACAAAGTCGACTAGGTGAACTACAAAATAAACTAAACTAGAGTTTTATCCTTTTGAACTACCTTCAATCAATTCCACACTATCAAATCACAATGTTAATACAGACGTTTGATACCTAAATCACAATAATTGAAGATAGGCTTAAAAATGAGTCAAAATGGCATTGTGGAACCCATTATCACGATCGGGGAGCACCCCCTAGATGTAATTGGCGTCTTCGTTCTCGAAGAGTCCTTAGACTATCTCTTAGCATACATCATGACATATCATAGGTAGATAAAATGTGTAAAATTTAGATCTTTTACATTTGAAGTATACTTAGACTTCTCATTTATCATATATGAAGTTTGCGTAGACTTCTCGTTTAGCAACATAGTCAATATCATCAAAATAGTCTATTATTGTCTCACATATACCATATAATAGAGAATTAAATTTGAGTATATCCGTTACATTAGTACAATATGCCTCATATAGGCTTTCAACAAAGTTTCAAATATAAGGAAAAAATAAGTATCTTAGACATAGTCTATACTAGTAAGGCTAGAAAAGTGGCATCATCCTCGGACTTGAGGACTCACCAACAACTTGGGAAAAGTATCCAAGTCTTCCTTGTAAATGTCCTTGAAAATTCTTCAATGGCCCGAACCTACATATTTTAGAAATGGAAAAAATATGGGTTAGTAAAAACCACATGCATTAAGTATGAATATATGCAAATAAACCATTTGAAGATACGCACAAAAGGGAATTTTCTTTAAAGACATGCTAAGTCATTTTGAAAGCCTTTATGCACAAATAAGAGCATATGCAAATCAATGATTGCAACAACATAAGAAATGTTCATATTCATATATAAGGATAATATCATCATAAGTCATATTAACATTTCATGTTCTAGAGTTTATATCATCGAAGCATACAAGTCCCTCACTCACAATCTCATCCCAAGCCTACAAGTGCAATGCTCATGTGAAGCCCCATAACCCCACATAATCAAGTAAACTAGAAAAGAGATCATCAAATTAATGCCTTTACCTCATATAACATAACACCATGTGTAGTCATCATCATACATAGCAATTTAGACCAATATCATGTTCATCAAATGAAACAAACATCATATAAAAGAAACATTATATAGAACCAACATTATACCTTCACTTATAACATAAGTGCATAAGAACATCCTCCTATGACTCCCCTCAAGGCCAACTCGTGCAAAAAATAGGTAAAGTCTCATACCCTTACCTACACTAAGTAGTACTTCTTGAGTCACCCTAGTTAGTGTCCCATCTTTATTACTTTCATTAATTAATTTCACTTTCGGGAGCATTTGCCTTAACCGACAATAGACCATGTGAGCTAAACATGGAATCCGGTGTCATGAAACCCTACATCAAAAGAAGGTGTTCTACTTGCCAAGGTAGAACCATAACATAAACATAACATTCTAGGTGGATCCCCTAACTAGTTTTCCTATGGGGGCAACATAGTTAAGGAACAAGGAGATTTGCTAGAAATTCTTTTATGCAAATTTGCATTGTAGTCTCCATCTCATGAGAACTATAGTGAACCTACCTTATCTCTTTGGAAGAGATACCTCTCATATCTCTCTTTTTGAAAGGTCATTAAGTATTTTTTAATCATCAAATCTTAATAGGGCTCATAAGAGACTAACCCCTTGTATAATCATGTCAATAACTCATTAGGTGTAGGATAAGAATATTTTTTCATCACTAAACCATCATCATGTGAGAAATACATCATACCATAATCACATTAATAAGAAACACAAGATAATTCCTTTCGACCCTCCATAACATTACTTCATCATGTTCTCACATTCAACATAATCATAGCCTAATAATACATGCATAGCTTCATCATTTACTCTTCAATTGAATAACAACATTAGGGTAACCTGTCCAATCCACCCAGAATTTTAAGGGTTGAGCTCACGATAATTTAAATTGGGTTCAATTTCAACCCATTCAAACATAACTCATTTGAAGAGAATCCCCAATTGAGTCCAATTCAATCTCCAGTCTCAACCCGTTTTAAATTTTTTATTAAGATATGTTCCTATATTTAAGGTATGAATTATTATCTATTTAACATCTTTTAGGGTTTATCTATCCATTCGTTCTTTTTTTTAAAAAAAATATTTGAGCTAAAATTTAAATTGTGATCATAAATGTTAATTATCAATTTGTTAAATTATTAAGATTAATCGGGTCAAATTAGGCGAGTCAAGACCCAACCCATTTTAATCCCATATAGGTCCAACCCATTTGAACCCAAAATAAACTTGGACGGGTCAAGACCCAACCCGACTTTTATTCAACCCATTTTAATATCTCAATTTTAACTAAACCCGCCCATTTGACACCCCTAAACAACATCAAGTATTGACCAACATCAACATAATAGAGTAATCATGATATTAGAAGTCTTACCTATGGCTTCAAAATCTCACCCTCAATTCCACAACATTTATCCAATAATAGTAAATTAAGTAATAACACTTCCAATTACAACAACTCTAATCAAGTGTCAATCTTCTTCATAGTTAGGGTTAGGGAGATACCCATGAATTCTTCAAGAAATAGATTCAATCCAACAAATACATGAAAATAGACAGTCCATGAATGAAATAACATAGTTAGCACAATCTAACAATCAATACACTCATTACTTCCAATCAATTCATAAGCAAGATCCAAGATTTGGGGAAATTAGGGAAGGAACATGGATCACACGAAATCTCACATCATCAACAACTCAATAATATACACTTAATTAGCCTAAGTAATAGCCATTCGTCATAACTAATCATCAATTTCAAGTTTAGAAAGAAACCCATTTGTAGAGATAAACTCTTGAAGTTGGGTGATTTAGAAATTAACTTTGAATAGACCTCACGGGCAAATAACCCAAGAGTGAAAGAATTCATACCTTATGAAGACTTCAGCCATAAATTTGAGTAGGAAACTTGGGGTATTTGGTCTTCTTCTTCAAGCTTTAATGTTTCTTCAATGCCGGTTACGTAGAGAAAGAAAGTAGAGAGAAGTGAGAGCTTTTCGGGTTTGATTTGAAATTTGATTTGAGTGGGTAAATGTGACTTAAAACTGATTTAAAAATCAATATATAACCCTCCCCTAAAATATCCAAAAGATCCCTCACTTAAGTTGACCTTTTTGTGAAGTCATACTTGAATTCGATTTTCATATTTTTCATCGGAAAACAAGTTCATGTCGTGGAGCTTTTCCCGCAAGATTTCTGAAATTAATTTTTGAGACAGTAGAGTCCGCGAGGTGGACCAAGATTTTTGGCCGCGACGCGGATTGGTTCATGATAGTGCAATTGCTTGCTGCCTTGGGCATCTTGTTTGGCCAATGGTGGGGTCCCTTCAAGGACCCCTAGGGTGGTCCTTAGTGGGTCGAACCTATACGTTTTCACCCTATAAAAATTAATTTACTTATTTAAAATATTTTACAAGTTTTAGACTTAATACAACACTCCCAAACCTTTACAAGACCTAAAGACGTTTACTAGTTCAATTGCACTAGTTTTCGAACATCATGGTCGTCCCTTGACGTTTAGGCTCTAATACTCCTAGATCAAATTTATTACATTAGTCTAGGTTTGAAAATGTCATTTAACCCACTTTTAATAGGTGAGGCTCAAGTCTAAGTCATGAAACTTCTAGAGTATTACACTCATGTGGGAAATCCCAAAATTGACTCTGTCAATTAGTCTCATTAAGCTCAAGGAGCTTGAACCCCCAAAAGGGGAACAATCTGATCTCCAAAACGACCCAAAACAGCTCATGCAACAACAAGTATCACAAATAACCATATAAGTCTAAGAAGGGAGGCTTAGGACAAGTATTAACCTCCTAGACGAGTCCCCAATACAAAACAAATGGTCCTATCTCGAAGCCCCAAATTTTTTTAGCACTTAGCAATAAAAATTAGCTCAAGCGAAGCTAGAATGATCAGAAATTAACTTTACAAATTATAAAATGATTATGAAATTCATGCTAATCACAATATAGTAGGCTAGTTAAATGACCTCCACGAACAGGGGCCTCATAGACGCGATTGCGGTGGCACTGTCCAGGACAACTATGAGCATTCTTTGCCAACGCAGTACCAGTTGGTCCGTGAACAAAAAATCGTGAGAAGCCCAACACTGTACGAATGATGTTTACACTATCATTTTCGTTTTACCAACTGCTTAAGTTTTTGTAGAACGGAAATAATAGACTTTTGTTATATGAAAAATTAAACTTATGTTGTACAAGATAATTCCATAATGCAAATAATTGTCAATAAATATTTTTATAACTTTTGATGTTTTATTTCAATCATGTGTAGCAAGCTAATCATGAAGGTCTTACTACAAAGGAAGGATTGCTCCAACTTCGTAATGATCCCCCAAACACAACACTTGAGGTGACTTCTTATGTACCTATTGTTTATTTAATTTTTTCTTATGTTTTTGTCGTATATAAATGATCTACTTTTCTTATATGAGTAGTTAAATATGTGTTGAATATGATAATGTAAAATTGAAGATCAATATTTATCATAACTGGCAAAACAAATAATGTGAAAATATTTGTCATAAAATGTACTTACAACTTTTGGTGTCATTATTTCACTACATGGAAAGAAAATTATGCAGGTATATTATTACATATGAAAAAATGTTCTTTCTACATACATAGTGTTCTTACAAATTTAGAAGCTTTGATAGTTTTTTATATGTCTATGACTGGCCATAGAATATTATATTCTAAAAATATACTTACAGGGTTTGAGAAAATTTTTTGGATGGCAAGGTTATATATATTATATATAAACTAGGGAGTAACCAGGTTTTGAGGCATCTCTGGCTCTACATTGTTAACATAGTTGACCATTACTGCTAGATCACCAAAACATGCTAGCTTATTACAAGTGGTCCTTAAAACTATTTTAGTAGATACCGCCCCTTGTTGATCATCCTAGACAAGACGGTGTTTGCTCGGTACCTAGTCTTGACAAAAAGTCTGCTACCTTGTTTGCTTGTCGGAAGCTATGTCTGACTGGTGGATTCCCTAACATCTTCATAAGCAACCTGCAAAGATTAATTTTGTTGTATAAATAGGTTGACAATTTTCTAATGCTTTTATTGCCTCAACGGAGTCTAGCTTAATATCAATAGGGACAATGGAACAATCAACAACTAATTTTAAACCATCAAGAAGAGCTTCTATTTCAATGAATTGAGCCAATGTGTATGGGGAGATATGTGGGGTGGGGGGATACCTAGATAAAACTAGAACATTTTAGCTATTTAAAAATAGAGGAAGATGTGAGATATAGTTTCATCCTCTCGTTTACAGATAGTGCAAATGGCTTTTGGGACAATACAAAAGTGGTGCATGTAAGGGTTGGTAGGAAGTCGCGCACAACCAAAGGAAAATTTTGATTTTGTTTGGAATTTTTTGCTTCCAAATCTAGCTATGATGAAACGGGTTGGGAAGGGATTGTTTCAGAATATGGAGGACGGATTTGGTGGTGAACAAACTATTTGGGTTGCCCTTCCAGTAGTGCTTGTCGTTGTTCAAAGGATCAAGGCCTAATCTAATGAATTTTACCTTTTCCATGATATTCTGAGGGACGTGATCCCAAATAGAAGAAATAGTAGCATTTTCATATTTCAATGTAAGGGGACCTTGAACTCTTTGTCTTAAGGGAGGGGTATTCGAGATCCATCTATGGTACCAAAGGCTAATAGAACTACCATTATTTGGGGACAAAACTATATTATTTGAGCAAATAGATTTCCGAGTAAGGAAATTAAGTAAGCTTGTACACACTATTATTTTACTCTTCACTATTTGTCCTTTTTTCCACTTTTCGTCCACTACATAATTAGTGGATATAGTTGAATATTTTTAGCCGAAAGAGTTTTCAAATAATTTTGTTGGTTAATTTTGAATTAAATTATTTCTTATATTTTTGCGTAACACAAATGATCAATCTTCATTATCGAAATGTTTAATTCGTGTTGTATAAAATATTTCAATAATGAAACTCAAAATTATATCATAACTTATGAATTCTTAGTGAAATATTTGTCAATAAATAGCTAACAATTTTTTATGTCTGATTTTACTATGTAGTAAAATAATTATGAAGGTGTTACTGTAGAGGATACATCGTTCCAACACCACTATGTTCTTCCATATTTGGACCTTGATGTAGTTTTTTTAATATACCTACATATGGTTAATAAACATTTATATTTTGAAAATATAATTACAAAATTAAGAGATTTAAAAAAGTTTGTACACACTATCATTTTTTTCACCATATGAATTTTTTATCCACTTTTCCTCCAAATTAATTAGTGGGAAATCCCAAAATTGACTTCGTCAATTAGTCCCATTAATCTCAAGGAGCTTGAACCCCAAAAACGGGAACAATCCGATCTCCAAAAAGAGCCAAAACAGCTCATGCAACAACAAGAATCACAAATAACCATATAAGTCTAAGAAGGGAAGTTCAGGACAAGTATTAACCTCCTAAACGAGTCCACAACACAAAACAAATGGTCCTATCTTGAAGCCCCAACAATTTTCAGCACTTTGCAATAAAAATCAGCTCAAGTGGAGCTAGAATGATCATAAATTAACTTCAGAAAGTTAGAAAATGATTATGAAATTCATGCTAATCACAATATAGTAGGCCAGTTAAATGACCTCCACGACCAGGGGCCTCATTGACGCAATGCGGTGGCACTGACCAAGACAACTCTGACCCTTCTCTGCGTACGCAGGACCTAGTCCGTGAACGACAAAGGGTGAGAAGCCTAACACTCTACGAATGATGTGACCAATTCCTTGGCCTCCGTGAATGCAACTCTAGGTCCGTGAACTCGAAGAACAAATGCATGGTGCACTAGCAAAGGCTTCACCAACTCATGTTGGATTTGGCGAAGTGCCATGAAGGGGGCTCAAAATTCATTAGAAACCACGTGCATTCAACGAACTATGTTACCTCACCAAATTCGACATTTAATACTCAACAGAATTGTCAAAACTTCCAAAAATGGTAGTCTCCCACACCTAAGCTCCATTTAAAGCCAAAATCCATAAGGTAGCTTGAAATGAGCCTTGAAGACTCGGAGCCCACACGAAAGGTCCTTTCAGATCAAACTTGACGTTCTAGAGCTAATAGAATCGATAGAAATGCATTCCGAGTCCATTTACCTAGAATTTTTACCGAAAGTCAACACCTCAAGTTTAAAAAGCTTCAAAACACGAAAACACACATAATAACCAAACGAATGACCTGGTGACCAAATTGTCAGTCCTATCAAGTCATACATGACTTTGAGTTGGTAAAAGAAAGTTTTAAACGATGAACATAACTAGTGATGATTATGTTCTTATTTAATCATAAGGTATTACTTGCTTGACGTGACTTTTTTTCCTTTTCCAAATTTCACATTTGCCATGCTTCTTGTGCTTAGCTTCAAGTTCCTTCTTCTCAAGCATGTCAGTGTCGCATTCTTCATTATTATCGTCACCACCATTCTTTCACTGTTAGAGCTGACACCAGCACCGATTACTTTAGTCAGAGTTCTAGTGTTTAATATATGGATTGAGCAACTTTGTATAGTGCTTTCTAGAACTCCACATCTAGTGCATAGTTTATATAACCCTCGTAAATAATTGTTCGTTTATGCACTGTCAAATATGTATGTTTTTTTCACACACACCAATAGGGACCTCCACACAGATATGGGCATAACATCCTCACAGTGTCTCAAATGTACATACATCTGTGAATAATAAAGATGATTTTCTGAAACTACAAAAATCCTAGACTTTTAGGAAAGTTTCTTGAATAATTTAGTGCAGTCACTTGGATAAGTATCTAGCGCAGAAGATAATGTTACCGGACTTTTCTTGTAGATGTTCTTGCGAAATTGGATATGTATAGAGAATCATGGACTATTCTAAATTTTGTAGTATATAGAACCATCCATAGGTTAGTATAAATATGGGTATATTTGTAAAAACAAGCCCAAGAAAAACTCAAATTAAAGAGTCTCTTTTATAAATAAGTTCTCTTTTCTAGCTTCCTCTTCGTGAGTTGAATCTTCTGATATTAGTTAACAATCTTGGGCTAGCAAAAGACTTTCCAAATTATATTTTTCTTTTGCTATTCTCTACATGGTATCAGAGCCATAGTCATTTTTTGAATTTTGGATTTTATTCAAGATCGGGTTAGGTAGATTCATCTGGGTTGTCCATATGGATTCTAGCGGTCATGTTAATATAATGGATTGGGGATGGAGTTGTTGAATCAGTCCAATTACAAGGTATGAAAAAATATATGAAATCATACCTTGTGGGTGAGGATTTGTGGGATGTTGTGAATGAGAGTAACACAATTTCTCCTGCTGAAGGACCGGGAAATAGTAGCATATACAAGAAGTGGAAGCAGGTTGATGCAAAGGCGGAGTTCATTCTAAAGAGGACAATCTCCTCCGATTTATTTTATCACATTATAAAGTATAAATCAACTCATGAAATATGGAGGACCCTCGATCGTTTGTTCATAAAGGAAAATAAAGCTCGACTGTAGATAGTGAAGAATGAATTAGCTAACACCACTGAAGGTAATCTTTCTATATTTGGTATTTTTTAAAGATTAAGAACTTATGTCGTAGATATATTTATTGAATTCGGAGGAGGCTATTTCTGAAGCACAAATAAGAAGTATAATAATTAGTGGGTTGAAATCTGAATATATTTTATTTGTGACGTTAATTCAAAGATGGAATCAACAACTATCCTTGGAGGAATTCAAAAATTTGTTGTCATCAAAGGAAATACTAGCTAGGAAGTTGGATAGTGTGTTTTTCAAAGATGGAGAATGAGATGCTTTTATAGACAACAAGAGAAACTTTAAAAGGAAAAATAAGAGATGTGTCACACTCTCGATCCTTAGGTGGTTCACACTCACCTAGAGAGAAGGAAGAGCCTTCTAACTATTATGGTAAGAAGCATCTCAAATGTTATCGTTGTGGTGAAGCAGGGCCCATAAAAAGATATAGATGAGACATATGACTAAAAAGTTATTGAAAAAGAAGAAGAATGGGGAAAGTTTTTAATATAGTTGAGGCTCGAGCAACAATGGTTTCTATCAACTTTGAAAGAGATTGGATTGAGGATTCAGGATATAATGCATTTGATCATGTGGAGAAGCAAGACACTGATGTAATCGATATGAAGCAAGAAACTCTTGAAGATGTATATACTGGTGATATGGTAGCTTCCATCGAAGAAATAAAGGAAGTAAATTCAGAACAAGCAACGCCTGGAGCTATGTATACCAATGGTGATCTTTATGGAGAAAATATTGACAAAGATATATGGGAAGTTGATGTCATTGATCAATCTTTAGCTATATCGAGGCCAATCATTGACTCAGATCAAATATTGGAAGCAAATGGAGAAAATGTTGATCAAATATATGGAGAAGCCGACCTTGAAGACCAAATTTCAGGTGAAGCGATAGACGATATAACTTTCCAAAGCTCTAAAGATGATAAGTAGGTAATTGAAGAGCACAGAAGGAAATTTGATGGTGTATCCTACTATGGTGCCGAGGCTTCACAAGAAATAGATGAAAATATCATCACCGATTGAGATGAAGAGGCTATTAAAAATGAAATCCCTCAATATATTGAATTGCATCAAAAGAAACATTTTCTAAAATTTTGAGCATTGTAGTTTCAAACTTTTTCATCTAAGATTTATCTCCAAATAGTACAACTGCAAGAAAGCTAAGTTTAAGAAGAAGTTTGAAAACTCAATACGGAGATAATCTACGTGGATCAACTTATAATGAAAAATCTTTATCATTTGGAGAAGGAAGAGGAGTCCGGAAGAAATTGTTGACAATTTTTACCTAGACGTGGCTCAAAGCTTTATTAGATCTCTTCCACGACAAGTGTGGGGTAGTTTCCAAAAAATCACTTTAAGGGGGATTGTGAAAAATAAAGATGCTTTTTTGGAATTACAAAAATCCTAGATTATTAGGGAAGTTTCTAGAATAATCTAGTGTAGTCACTTAGATAAATATCTTGTAGAAATATCTAGAGTAATTATATATTTATAGAAAATCATGGAATAATCTAGATTTTGTAGTATGTAGAACCATCCATAGTTTAGTATAAATATGGGATGGTATTGTACATTTGTAAAAAAAAAACCCAAAGAACAACTCAAATAAAAGTGTCTTCTTTCATAAGCAAGTTATGTTTTCTAGGTTAACGATTTGGGGCTAACAAAAGGCTTCCCGAATTGTACTTTTCTTCTGCTATTCTCTACTGTCTTTACTAACCTACCAAGTTTTCCCCCTACCTCGGCTAGGATTGTGTGGTCGTAAAATTCCATTGGTAGCTCTCGAAGTCTAATCCACATTGCAGATTTCATTTATTACTCATGGCTCTAAATCTTGTTGGTTTTCCTCCACTGTCATTTCTATTTAAGATAGTTTAATATTGAAAATCAAAATTATGCAATAACTTGCGAATGTTTTGAAAACTAATTTTCATAAAATATGCTTACTACTTATATTGTCTTATTTCACTGTGTAGAAAGAACAGGATAAAGCTATTAACACTGAAGAGGAAATATCGGTTTATCTCCGTAATGCTCCCTCAACTAAGGCATCCTAGGTTGTTTATTATATATCTCTTCCTCTCTTTTTTTTATCATAGGGAAATATGTTATGAAAGTATTTAATCTTCTGAAAGTATGCCATTTCGACCTTCCCATTAGTGAGGTATTTATCAGTAGTCTCTAAACACACGATGAACAAAGTCAAACGAACATGTTTTTAACTACTGGATCCATCAAGATTTACTCCCATTTGTACTTATCCTTATGGTAAATTGGTAACCATATCTCAAATAAAAGAGTATTCTTCCATAAACAAGTTATGTTTTCTAGGTTAATGATTTGGGGCTAGCAAAAGGCTTCCCGAATTATACTTTTCTTCTGCTATTCTCTACTGTCTTTATTAACCTACCAAGCTTTTCCCCTACCTCGGCTAGGATTGTGTGGTCGTAAAATTCCTCTGGAAGTCTAATCCACATTGCCGATTTCATTTATTACTCATGGCTCTAAATCTTGTTGGTTTTCCTCCATTGTCATTTCTATTTAAGATGGTTTAGTATTGAAAATCAAAATTATACAATAACTTGCAAATGTATAATGTGAAAACTAATTTTCATAAAATATGCTTACAACTTATATTGTCTTATTTCGCTGTGCAGAAAGAACAGGATAAAACTATTAATACTGAAAAAGGAAATGTAGGTTCATGTCCGTAATGCTCCCTCAACTAAGGCATCCGAGGTTGTTGGTCATATATCTCTTCCTCTTCTTTTATCATAGCGAAATATGTTATGAAAGTATTTAATCTTCTGAAAGTATGTTATTTCTGCACTGTGAACAAAGTCTAACGAACACGTTGTTAACTACTGGATCCATCAAGGTTTACTCCCATTTGTACTTATCCTTATGGTAAATTGGTAATCATATCTCAATTAACAACAAACATGTCTAACATCTCAATATCATATTAAGTTGAAGACTTGTCTCATATGCAAGTTCAAAACATTCGGTAACACATTGACTTTACTACTCATTGTACTGCTGTCGAACTACCGGACTCTTCATTTGATCAATCTACAATCACATCATATTGATCTCCTGTCTTATTTCACTGTGCAGAATGAAAAAGGTAAATCTATTGCTACTGGCACTGCAGAGGAAAGACCGGTGCATAAACTGAAAAGGGTAACATATTGATCTCTTTTTTAATTATTATTTTTATCATAGAGAAATATGTTGTAAAAATATTTACTAGTTTTTTCTTTATAATTTTTCAGCCGGGAAGTGTTGAGCATTTGTGGGTAAAGAATTATTTTTCGTTCCCTTCGACTGCTTATCGGAAGAATGAGAGATACTAATTCCAACATACAAGGAAGATCTATGGGGTCTATTGGTTTCTGTTCCTTTAATTTATCTTATTGGCGTTCAATCTCTAAGGCGGGTTTCCGCTGAGAACGGAATATTGTTTGTGGTTCGCTATCAGTACTTGTTTTAGAGAGACAAATGCAATTTCGGGGTCTTTCCCTAGCCCTCATTATATTTTATGGTTTCTGCAATATGTTTTTCTCCTAGTACCTTTATGTTTGGTTTTGAATTGGAATTATTCTGTTCAGTATCATTGAATTGGAATTAAAATATTTTGTGTTTTTTGGTGGACTACTACTACTCTTCTTTTTCTCTGTTTAAGATTGGCTTTCAGTTTGGTTGTAGTGTGTGTCTGTCGGCACAGTGGAACGTGTAACCCCCGCTATTTCATTCAACTACGTTTGTTCCTTTAATTCATAGAACACAACAGCGAGGTCTTGTTCTGACAAAGATAAATTTAGTCTATGTATTCTGCTCATAAATCTACCTTTACTCTCCTCCCTGATCTTCTTCATAATTTCCATCGGTCTGACTACTGCTTTGTTCCACAATGCTCCATTTCGTGCTTGCCAAATATGATATATTAGAGCTGCTATTATTGCTCAGATAAGTGCTCTGCTGATCTTCCCTGTGGCTTTCCTTGCTAGTCGCCTCCATATTCCCTCCAGGTTAGTTCTTTGTATATTCAGTCCCATCCATTCGAGTACCGCCATTAAGCATTTCACTGAATACTCATATTCAAAGAATAGATGTTCTATACTTTCTGTTTTACACCCACACAATAAGCATTCTGTTTCCTCACATATTCCCATCTTTGCAAGTCTATCTCTTGTTAGTAGCCTCCTATGCATAGTCTGCAAGCATATAAAACTGTGTTTTGTTACGTTCATTGTATTCCATGTATCTCTCCACCATGGCCATTGATTTCTATTTCCTGACAACCATCGATAGCCACTTTGAATTGTATCTTCCCCATTTGTTTCCTACATAGCCTGCTGCAAATTTATCTTTGATGCTATAAATTATCCTCCAGTACCAGCAACTATTCGCACTCGGTTTATATTGCCACCAATCTGCCCCTTTTATATATATATATATATATTTCGTGCACCCATTTGACCCAACAATTATCAGCTTTGCTTGTTACATTCCACACATTTAGCTATAGAAGCCTCATTCCATCTCATACATTCTGTAATTCCCAAGCCTCCTCTTTTTTGCTACAAGTGGTGCTTTAGATGTATGTATATGGCTGCACAAAACGAAATTCCTACAAACTTCCGTTATACTCTTCATGACCTTCTTAGGTAGTAGGAAAATTGTTGACCAGTATACATGTATATGCATTAGCACTGAGTTCACCAGTTGTATTCTTCCGGCATATGATAGGTTACGTGTTCCCCATGTTCTGACTCTACTTGTCAATTTATCTACTAACATTTCACAGTCCACTACTGAAATTTTTTTAGCTTATATGGGAAATATAATTCATGTAACATCTCTTCTATAAATCCCCATTCTACATTGTCATACGCTTTTCTCAAATCAATTTTCATCAAACAAATTTTAGTGGTATTCTTCCTGTTGTACAATCGCATCAAATCTTGACAGATGAGTGTGTTTTGTACAATGGTTCTTCCAGCTACAAAACTCACATTGATTATCTGATATGATTGTTGGGAGTACCTATTTCAGCCTATTACACAACATTTTCTATATCACTTTGTATATAGTATTACAACATGCAATGGGCCTGTAATCTGTGACATTTCCTGCATGTGTTCCTTTTGGTATTAGAGTGACCATTTACTCCTCTTAGCATTTCTCCATTTGCAACAATCCTTGAAAAATTTGATCTCATATCCATCAGGTCGCCCATAAAGCTTGTTTCACCTCTGCCTTTGTAAATTCCTTTGTTATTTAATTTTCTAATACAAAAACAGGATCGATATAGGGTTCGTTGTCCGAACCCGTGAACTTGATTGTATGCTTATTTTAGTAGCTAGCTAGTCTTAAAGGCAAAGAATAGAGGCGAATCCATTTCAGCGATCATGATATCATTTCATTACATTACAAGGAAGCCTTCATTACAGGATAAGGGTTAAAAAAATACCATAAGTTGGACCATTGACTTTTTTTTTAATAATCCAAGTGATTTCAAATGTATAATGTGTAAAAAAGAGAAAATTTCCCAATAAATTAAATCACTCGACTATGAGAAATTACTTTGTTTTGTATTAGGTCCAATAATGGAACCCTTGAAAAAAGAGGATGAATCGAAATATAGCTGCTGAGACAAAATTAGGTGCAATGAAACAAACTGACCTAGTGGATAAATATCTAAAAAAAATAAAAAAATTAGACCAGTGAATGCAATTGATTGCATTATAACGTCTCAATTGAACAGATCGAGCAAAGCTCGAATTGACGTAACGAAGAATAATTTGGAATCTCTTTTGCTACTTTCTCAATTTAGCATTTTATAATTTTATAGAATTATAGTTTGTAGATTTAGATAAGAATAACAAAAAGAAAACTATATTCTTCTTGAAAATACTTGTTCCGTGATGAAAATCCTTGATGACATTTGAAACTTTGTCCATTAATAACAAGTCATATATAGCTAGGCAGCTATTCATGAAATTAAATTTATCCACATGATGTCATGTAGCTATCAAATATTGAATGCAAATTTGTCATAGTTTGTACATCACTCATTATATATACCACTATGCATGCTTCGATAATTCAATTTAAACCATATAGTAAAAACAACTAAGAATATATTAAAGGAAAATAAACAATGAAATTTCATGTTGTTATTTTGATGATTTTGGCCTTGTTGCTAACCGCGACAAGTGCACAACAATGTGGAAGACAAGCTAGAGGGCGTGCCTGTGCCAATAGGTTGTGTTGTAGCCAATATGGGTTCTGTGGCTCGACTAGGGCTTACTGTGGATTTGGTTGCCAGAGCAATTGTCGCCGTTATGATGCCACTGGCAAAGGTGAAAAACTTAATGATGATGAACACAAGAATAATGATGGTCACAACTAATGAACGTATGATATGATGAGCCTTGTAAAAAGAATAAGGTATAATATCATGTATATTGTGTGTGTTTAATATAAGTTGTAATTTTAGAATAAAGTGAGAGTGTGTTAGGTGACTTTCACTAGGAAAAGAATAGTGTCATGTCTTGAACACTATATATGTTAAAATTATTAATGTTTGTTAAACAACACTAAAAATGTTGTCTGATACTTCCTCAGCTTCTTATTACTTGTCATAGTTTATTTTGTTTTTGAGAATTAAACGATGAACCTTGGTTAACTTCTTAAGATGTTCTTTTTTCAATCATATTATATTACTTTTCGTATAGTTATTTAATATCTAGATTTATGTTTTAAAATATTAAATTGATGTATCTGTTATAACTTGAAATCTCGTTAATTAACTCACAAAAAACACAACATAACAACTGAAAAGAAACCTACCAAGTGTAAGTACGTAGAGCTATTATTATATTTTATGGTTGACTATTACGATCTAAAAATCTAAATAGACGTGATGACACTTACACAATAATCATCGTAGGTGAACCACAACATATTTTTATATCAATTTAATGCAGTTATGAATAAACACTATAAATAATTGTTTCACAATGGAAAACATATAAAAAAGAATAAGCATTACATCACCCAAAGCCTAATATCGCAAGTACAAGAGAGGCTAGATAGATAGACAGATACATACAAATAAATAGATAAATAAGTAGATAAATACATAGATAGATAAACAGATACATACAAATAAATAGATATATAGGTAGATAAATAAATAGATAGATAGACAAATATGTACAAATAAATAGACAGATACGTAGATAAATAGACAGGTAGATAATAGATAGATAGATACATACATAGATGGATAGATAGATAAATAGAGAGATAGATATATATGTTAGAGTTCTTCCCTTATTTTTTTTACCTTTTTGAAGTTAATTTTTTTAAAAAAGAAAAAACATTACTATAAATGTTTTTACTTTTGATGAAAGGAAAATATATTTTTCTTCTATATTTCGTATATTCTTTTCTTAGCGAAAAAGTTTGAAAATCTATAATTGAAGATTCTTATCCTCATCACAGAAAAAAAGAGCATTCACTATGTAGTCGTTTAAGCTTCTTGTTTATGGAGATTTTCTCCTAAAAATATTTATGATTTTCTTAAATATCAGTTTTCAATATATATATAGGTCGCTTAACCAAATCATATTAATAATATGTCAATAGTATATTTTTTTTGTGGACTGATTTGTCAACAATATATTTTGCAATTATAATTATGAATAATCATATGCCTATTGCCAACTATTATATGAATATATCAGGGGAAAAAAGAAGAAAACATATAAAGATGATATCAAAAGTAATGAAGTGATTTTTGACCAACCTTAACAAACATCACATTGAAATAGAAAACAAACAAACTAGTACACTTAATAGTATTCATGACCTGATGACACTATATTCTTGTTCTTGTGGAACTCACAAGTACATACATGTTCCCACTTTATTCTACAAATACAAATTTATATATTTTTAATCACACGACCACATGGATATTACCTTATTCTTAATTATAATAGCCTTTAAGCTAGAACACACTAGGAAATTTGATTTAGTTGCATTGGCTCTGGCATCCTGGTCCACAGTAAGCAGTAGTAGTGCCACAATAACCAAATTGACTACAACATAACCCATTGTCACACAAAGCTCCACCAGCTTGGCTTCCACATTGTTGTGCATTTGCTATACTTAGCATCAACGCTAAAATAGTCACAATAACCACAACAAACTTCATAAATTTCATTTTTTCTTATTTTTATGCTTCTTTATTTCCCCCTTCTTCTTCTTCTTTTTGACATAGATTGTAAGTAGAATGCATGTGATATTTATAGCAAGTGATGTGCTAATTATGTTGAAAAAAATTAAGTTCCATATGTAGGAGAGATGAAAACTTAAGTAACGTGTGAGAATGATATTTTTTTTATTTTAGGCATAATATATAAACGTGTCATTTAATTTGTCTTTACTTGATATGTCTCTAATTTTGAGTGCGCTCAATTAGTCAATTAAACTATTATAGATTGAACAAGTAGATACTCATGGCCTACATGGAAATTCATGTTCTACGTGGTATTGTCCTACATAGTGTCCTATGTGACATACTAAATTTATTATGTGTATTTCACTGTTATACATATTTTAAGTGTCCACTTGTGTACATCTAATATTGGAGGACATAGATGACAGTCGAGACCAAGTTAAATTGACATATTTATATATTATGCTTTTATGTTGATGCAAACCATAACAACACAATTATTCATTTTTGAAAATTGATTAACAAACATAATTTGACACAGTGTGTTCCTAGAGATTTCTTATTTCCACAACATTATTAGAAAGGACAAATTGAAAATTTAGAAAATAATTATATTTTCAAAGAGGTTTATCTCAAAAGGTGGTTTCTACTATAAAAGGGAGAAAGAGGAGATGAAGTTTATCACAACACTACCACATTTGTAACCTTTGAAATTTCTTCACATAAATAATGATCAGGCGGCTGAGTCAAAAAAATCCTCTTACTGAAAAATTGGTATAAGTATCCTTGTAAATTATAATCGAAATCTTAACAATATATCTTAAATAATTAGGTCATATATCCCCTCCTCCCTAACTTCTTTCCTTTGTATTTTTTTTTTACACTTTTTATGTTGACATGAAACCTTCAACCTGTAGGAAATATAGGAGGATACTATCTTTAAAGAATGTTCAAGTTTTATATAGGCTACTTAAGATCACTTGAAATGATTACAATCTTCAATTAAATCACTATTTATACTACTCCAAATAAAAAACAAAAAGTTTTGCACAATTAATTAAATACATGTATTAGAAAATCCTAAATTCTTGAAAAACTTAGAGAATATTGAAAGACTAAACATCAAAGTGTGAATGATTAATTTCTAACACCCCCTCCCCCCTAATGCATTTGCTTGTCAATTCCAATATGCCTTCTAGAAGATGGCAAAACTTTTCACTTGGAAGTATTTTGGTGAATATATCAACAAGTTGTACTCCCGTGTGATCATAATTGTAACTGAATTTCGCCTTTCTCTATTGCTTTTGAATATCTCCTTCTTGATTGAATTTTGTTTTGTAAATTCACTTTAGACTTACTCATTCTCTTTCTTTGGGTATACTCACACACTCCCAAGTATTATTTTTCTCAATTTTTTGATATTTTCTGCCAAGGCTTTCTTCCAAACATCATGCTTTATTGCCTCCTCATTATTTTCTTTCTCAAAAAAACGATAAAGTTGCATCTTTGGTAAATTTCACTCAATAATTTTATTCCTCTTGGAGGACGTGGTTCATCATCTCAATCTCATATTTCTCCTTTTTGAGAGACATCTTCCTCTTCTTCATCCTCTTCTTAATTTGACGGGATAATGCCCAAGTACCCCCTCAACCTATGCCTGAAATCTCAGAGACACACTTATACTATACTAAGCTCCTATTACCCCCTTGAACTTATTTTATTAATAATTTTTTACCCCTTTTCGACCTACGTGGCATTATCTTGTGGACCCAATGATGGTTGACTTTTTTTAAAAAAAAATAGTGCCACGTAGGCTAAAAAAGGATAGAAAATTACTTATAAAATAAGTTCAGGGGAGTAATAGGACCTTAGTATAGTATAAGTGTGTCTCTGTGATTTCAGACATAGGTTGATGGGGTAGTTGTGCATTTTCCCTAATTTGACACATATAAAGATATGATAGAAATATTATCTACCTTATTCTTAGTATGTACTCCCTCTGTCACTAGTTACTTGTCCATATTTCCTCTTTTAGGTGTCTTTATACACTTGTCCATTTTGACAAATCAAGAAAGAACAAAAGAAATTTTCCTATTATACCCTCATTTAAACTTCTTGAAAATTTCTAAGTTTTAATTCATCCTTTTTGAAATCATATTTAATAAGGGTAAAATTGTAACTTCATTGTGTTAATTATTGTTATCTTAATATTGTGTCTTTTCTAAAGTGAACAACTAAATAGGGACAGAGGGAATATTTCAGGAAGGTCTTGCATTATGTCCTTTTGCTTGAGAAGATTAAAACCATGAAAATTCAAGTGATAATTTTTTGCACCAAAGCCATGAATTATCTACAGTTTTATTTTTGCATGCATTGTATTGATTGTAAAGGAATTATTCTTTTTATCATCTCTACTTCAACAATGACTTGATTTGACTCAATTATATGATAAATCTTGCAATAATTATCTCTAAACACAAAAGAATAACCATTTTCTATTAATTGACCTTGTGTACTCCACTAACGGCATCCCTCGCCTACCGGTTTCCACTGTGGGATGGCATAGTCTAGCAGTTTTCTCCCTGTTTCCCATTTACTAACAAACTAGAATTCATGATTCAAATATTTCTAGTATATAATAACTAACATAAATTTAATCAATCATATATATGATATTCAGGAATATATGAAATTAGTTCTGCATAATTGTTAAACAATATACCTTTGCCTCTTGATTTGTCATGCTATCTAAAATATCAGATTGAATCAAAATGGTACTTTTACATTCGGTATAAACTAAGTCTCCATTTCCCATTCTCACGTTAGTAGTGATGCTACTATTAATTGAGAGAAAAGTTTTTTTGCAGAGAAAAGACATAAAGTTAATACTGAATCTGTCCCGAATTTTACAAAAACGCCTTAACTTTGTAACCGTCTTAGTACCCCATTAAACAATTTTAAATAGATATAATTATATCATTTTTCGCCTACCTGACATAGAGAGTGGTGTGCACTCTCTCAAAGAGAGTGAGCAACCTATAATAAATAATATAATTTTATTTTTGATAAGTACTTTATTATAAAATATATTTTCTTATTTTTCATGTTAATTTAACTTGTTTTCCTTTTTATTTTTTCTCTCTCTTTCTTCTTTCTTCTTTTTCTTTCTTCTCCAAAAATTCATTCTCATCTCCATTCATTAAAGCTTCTTACTTTCAATGTCATCATTCTTATAACAACTTCATCTTTCTTTTTTATTACTATTAATTTTACTCTCTTTAATTTTAAAATTTATCTAAATATTTTCTTAAATTTTGAACAATTTGATAACTCATTAGATTTCAAGATGATTAGAAAGTAGCCGTCTTATTACCCCATTAAATAATTTTAAATAGATATAATTATATCATTTTTCGCCTACCTGACATAGAGAGTGGTGTGCACTCTCTCAAAGAGAGTGAGCAACCTATAATAAATAATATAATTTTATTTTTGATAAGTACTTTATTATAAAATATATTTTCTTATTTTTCATGTTAATTTAACTTGTTTTCCTTTTTATTTTTTCTCTCTCTTTCTCTTTCTTCTTTCTTCTTTTTCTTTCTTCTCCAAAAATTCATTCTCATCTCCATTCATTAAAGCTTCTTACTTTCAATGTCATCATTCTTATCACAACTTCATCTTCCTTTTTTATTACTATTAATTTTACTCTCTTTAATTTTAAAATTTATCTAAATATTTTCTTAAATTTTGAACAATTTGATAACTCATTAGATTTCAAGATGATTAGAAAGTATCATATAGATTTTTTTATCTGATTTCAGTTAATTTCTTTCAATTTTTGGGAATTAGTTGATTCTTTTAAAATTATCATTTCTAATTTTGAATTTATATGAAAATGAGTAGTTTACGATACCTTCTAAATTTTCTTAGAAAAATAATTAATTTTGCTATCAATAATTCAATAAAGTCTAAAAAATAATATGAATTTTATAAAGAATTTGACCAGAAAAAGAAAAAGAAAATAAAAAAAATGGGAGTAGGCTCAATTTGACAAGGGGTGTACGAGGTGAAGATAAAAAAGATAATGGAGGAATAAATCACTTGAAAGTGGGATGTAGGAGATTATGTGAAATTTAAGATAAATCAAGATTAAAAGTCAAAAAGTAAGAGAGAGAGAAATAAAATTTTAAAAAAATAAGGAAAAACTTAAGATAAAAAAGATACATTTTAAATTAATTAACATGTGTCATATAATGATTGGTGTGTGAATTCACTTGCTTCTTAAAACTTGGGGTTGATAAAAAAATGGCATAATATTATATGTTCAAAATTGTTTAATGGGGTGATAGGACAATTACAAAGTTAAGGTGTCTTTTTGCAAATCCGAGATAACATCAGTGATGACTTTATGTCTTTTCTCTTTTTCGCATCTCCAGTCAAGTGATTGCTACAACCACTATCAACATATCATTCATTATTTTTTTACGGAAGCATCAGATTGAGAAGCAAAGAAAAGGTTTTCTTCCTCATATTCTTCACAAAAATTTATTTGCTCCCGTTGCTTGTGCCAACAATCCTTCTCAATGTGACCAAACTTTTTAGACTATTACTTCTCACCATTTTCTTCAATCTTCTTAGAATAATCATCATGATCCTGCTTCTTTTTTGAATGGTAATTCGTTTTTTCTTGATCTTTTGAGAAATTTAGAGAATTCTTCTCGATTGGAAAGTCGTCACTTTGGATTTTCTTCACGAAAAAATATAATGTGTGCTTCTTGTGTGCACGAAATGATCCAATACTAGCTCTTTGATAGAAAGTTTAGAAATATCTTTCGTTCTCTTAGTGATAGCAACAATGTAGTACACTAATTAGAATTTTTTCCACAACTTGTTGGTTAGAAATTGTATCGCCGTGATTTCTCATTTCATTAACAATATTCATGACTCTTGTGCAATATTCATCTATTTTTTCAGATACTATCATCTTCACGTATTAAAACTCTCTTCTAAGAGTTCGAAGATTTATAGTTTTTACCTTTTCGTCGCCATACACATATGTATCTAGAGATTCCCAAGCTTCCTTTGCAGTCTCACAAGTAACAATTTTTACAAAATATGCTCTTAAAACTCCCATTTTGATTTTGCTCAAGGCTTTTGCTTCTTGACGATATTTAGCCTCAAGATTTTTCATCTCTGCTATTGAAATTTCACCATCATTTTCTGGATCTTCATAACCATTTATGACAATAGTCCACAAACCTTCAACTTTCAAATGTGTTCTCATTCTTATCTTTCAATATTCAAAATTAGTTCCATCAGAGAAAATACAGTAAAAACAACTGAAGAATCAATACCTTCATTTGTTTTGGATGTCATATTCTCAACAATGTAGTGAGAAATCTGTCAAACCAGTCAGTCTTTTACATGGAGAACCCACAGTAGTTTTTGACTCCGAAGACCTTGAAACGTTTATCACGAAGGAGAATCTAAAATTCACTCTCAAGATTTTTCATCTCTGCTATTGAAAGTTCACCATCATTTTCTGGATCTTCATTACCATTTATGACAATAATCCACAAACCTTCAGCTTTCAAATGTGTTCTCATTCTTATCTTTCAGTATTCAAAATCAGTTTCATCGGAGAAAATAGAGTAAGAACAACTGAAGAATGAATACCTTTATTTGTTTTGGATGCCTTATTTTTTTTTCTCAACAATCTAGTGAGAAATCTATCAAACCAGTCAGTCTTTTACATGGAGAACTCATAGTATTTTTTGACTCCGAAGACCTTGAAATGTTTATCACGAAGGAGAATCTAAAATTGGCTCTCATAGCCAAATTCTCATATAGAAGTCCTGGACTTCCAGATTTATGGAAAATATTGTCTCCACAATTAGGATTTAAGGGAATGTAACATTGGATTATTAGAAAGTCGACATGTGCTGTTGCGGTTCACTTTGAAAGAAGATTATATTGAAATCTTTTCAAAAATTAGTAGGTCAATTAAGTTTGCGGGTACTATTATACCGTTCAGAATCCAAAAGTGGACTCCTTTTAGTCGTAGAGAAGAAACCTCAATTGAAATGGCATGGATTTATTTTCCAAGTTTACCATGTCAATATTTTGCTCGTACTGCTCTATTTTCGATGGCTTCAATAGTTGGACATCCTCTAGATGTAGATCGAGCGACCAATGATAGAATACGACCTAGTAATGCAAGGGAAAAAGTCGAGGTGGATCTATCAAGGACCTTCCAAAAAGAATTAGAGTTCAATTCTGTCCAGCGTCTGGCAGTGTTAGACGACTACTCTTCTCCCAACCAACAAAGTTGTAATTCAGCTGATCATTTGAAGTTTAGGAGCAACTCGTTATGGATACAAATCAATCAAACAATGCACAATTTGCTCAAAAAATTAATGAGATAAAAGAAAAGGGAATAAGCATACTCATGAGAAACTTCACGATGCTATACAGACGCCCAAATCTAATGTGCAACTTGAGAATTTGGCAATTGATGGACAGAAAAAATTTGAAGGATTAAAAACAGTTGATTTTGCAACCATTGGAACCTGTCGATTTGCAGGTTGAAATTTTCGATCTTAATGAGAATGCGACTGGGAATTGGAACACAATTGCACAAAAAAATCAATTCTATGTGTATGATTCCTTGGCAAGTCGAAGTAAATTTCCACGTCTTGAAAATAAGCAGCAGCTAACTACTAATCTAGTAGTGCAACCTGATGAACCAAAGGACATTGTTTATACAAATCCATTTGAAACACTTGAAGTAGAGAAAGATTAGAGTTAGTTGATTCTAATCCCACGAATGAGGAAAAAAAATTTCGAGCCGATTTTGATAATAATATACAATCATTTAGCACACCAATTGGAGTATGTAGGATGATGACTGGAAAAAAACGACAGTGTTATGAGTCCTACATATATCTCTAATCGTGAAGTAGCTAAAATTAGTGAATAAAGTGAGTCTGACATGTTGCTCAAACCCAATTCACCGATCAAGTCACCATCGAATACCTCAGCTCATGAGGTCTCGAAAGAAAAAGCAAAGGGAGAATAGTACTCCTAGGTGGGATGATTTGGTTGATGAAGAAGAGCATGTTTCACCTACTCTTTTGAATAGAAAACTAAGTCACAAGCTTTGAAATTTGTACCTTAAAGTATAATTGCAAAGAAGAAGAAACAAGAGGCCTTAGCATCAGAATTTTGTCCAACTAGGGGTTTTCATGATAGCGATTTCGGCGATGATTCTTTTGATGAGGATGAGGAAGAAAATATGTTGGATATATGTTTCACAAAGTGTATAGGGATGGAGATATCTCACCTCGTCATCAAAAAAGTAGAAGCAACAAAAACAAAAAGAAGGCACATGGAAGGCAACACAGTTGGAATGGAAAAGTGACAGGACAGTTTATTCCAAGGCACCTTCCAATGCGACTGGCAAAGCATGTCAATGGCTTCGATAAGATCCAATACATCCAAGAAGAAATGATGAATTATCAAGTTTTGTCGAACAGATTTGAAGAAGACAAGATTAAAATACTTTAGGTTACTTTAGAGGGCTATATATCATTTTTAATTCACGCATTTGTAAAAGTAAGTTTGAGGTTGATAACTCAACTTTTTTATTGAATTTTATATTTGTGCATTTTTCAAGTATTCTCATTTGTAATATCATCATAGAGTGTATTACAAATTCTGTGATGATCATAGAATATCTAGTTCTATCTAGCTCTTTTTTTCATACTTGTTAATTAGTAGAGGTTCGTTGCTTCATTAGGATTGACAAGGTAAGACCTAGATCCCCTTGCTTGTGCTTATTTCTATTGAGAATTTTTATTTTTAATAAAAAAAAAATTCTAGACACTCTGTCTAGTGGTATAAACTGAAAAAAGAATGTCAATTTGCAGAAAATATAGAAGGAGAATACTATCTTTAGAGAATGTTTAAGTTTTATATAAGTTAGTTAAGGTCACTTGAAATAATTATAATCATCAATTACATCACTATTTATACTAGTCAAAATAGAAAATAAAAAGTGTTACACAATTAACTAGATACATGTATTACAAAATTCATAAAGACTTCTTGAAAAACTAAGAAACAATATTGAAAGACTAAACATCAATGTGTGAATGGATTAATTCCAACACAACCATGTAAAGTTGGTTGCATGCACTTAATATACGTATAATTTTAATAAATATTTTGCCTTGTATTCAACTTTTTATTTTCAGTTTTAACTTCATCATTGTTTTATCTCTTTTTTTTCTGTTGATTTAATTTATTTGTTCTTTTTATTTTTATTTTCCTTCCCTTTGATTTGATTTCATATTTCTAGTATTTTAAATAAGTTAGTTAGAAAGAATGTCAAAATAAATGAGAAAAATCAAATATAACATAAAAAACTCAAAAAAATAAAATTACACGAAACCTTTAACAAAATTTATTATTAATTTTTAATCAAATATACATAACTTTTAAAACTGTGAGGTTACCTTCACTAGTGCTGAGTTGTCACGTGTGGTCATCTTCATTAGTGATGAGTTACCTTCAAAGGAAAGCTTCCATTTCTAGTTGTCCCTGAGGCAGCTTTGAGGCCCAGCTATGGCATAGAGATAGGGCTCGAGCCAGAGGCCGTGCTTGTGGAGTAGTGCCGATTAGAGGTCATGTCCGTGAGCGGTACCAGCAGCTAGAGGCAGAAATAGAGAGGTTTATCTTGAGCCACATGTTGAGGTTGTTGAGGATCGGGTTCCTCCCCATTTTGGAGCTCATTTATTTCAGGAGACTTGTTGAGAATGTTGGGTGTGTTAGAGAACTTATCTCAAGAACACCACAGGGTTCTCAGTCGAGGGTAGGGGTGCCAACCCCGAGTCAGCAGCATCAGGCACTTGTCACTCCTTATCAGGTGGGTCAGCCACTAGTGGTTCCTGCACCCTTTAATTTAGTCACAAAATTTTGAGTATTCCAGCGTCCACAAATGCACCAATACACACACACCACCTACTTGAGGTTGGACATGACACATGGGGACTAGCTAGTGTTAGCCTCATAGAATTGGGTAGTTCTAATAATGAAACACTTAACATACTTGTTGTAGGGGGAGGCGAAAAACAACACAAGTAGGATACAACACTTACAAGGATCGACTTCAAGACAATCAACCGATTATACTTCACCCAATTTACCAAAAGAAATTCACCACTAAATTAACCAAGCTCAAATCAGCAACACATCAAATAAATCACAAGCAAATATGAATAATAAATATGCAAGTGACACACGAGATTTATACGTGGAAAACCCCTTCGGTGTGAAGGATAAAAACCACGGGACTTGTAGGAGTCCACCCTTCTTCTTCTCTTATTATGCAAATTGAGGGTAAAGACACCCAAATCAGTCTACAAGGATGTCACAGCCCACCAACAACAACATACATAAGAGCCAACACAAAAGAGAAGAGAAATTGAGAAATATCACCCAAAAAACGCAGGTTACACCAGCTGCAATAACAGACGATCAAGAGCTCTGATTGACGATCTGAACCATCAAGATGTAGGGCTATATGTTGTGAACCAGCTGTGAAAATTTCAGAACGATCCAACGGTCGGATCTCCGGAAAACTGAAATTTTGTCAAGGCTGTCCAGAAAATCTGCACTCAAACCCTCTCTCAAAAATCTGCTTCTCTCTCTCTATCACACACTCTCACCCTTTCTTCTTTCTTCACGTCAAAAAACCCAGAAGAAAACAGCAGCTCCCAAAGACTTCTAGAAGAAGTCAACAAAGCCCAAAACATATGGGCCACACATCAATAAGTGATTGGGCTTTCACTTAAAAAAAATATAACAAATGGGCTGGACCCTTAACAATCTCCCCCTCCAGCCCAGTTCGGGGAGACCAAACATAAAAGGTCATCAAGAAGACATACCTGCAAGCTTGGAACAAAATTCAAGCTTGCTTCCAGGGACTACCTTTGTCAACATATCAGCACCATTCTTGTTGGTGTGAATCTTCTTCAACTTCATTAGTCGCTCTTCAATGACAACACGCAACCAATGATATCTCACATCAATATGCTTTGTGCGAGCACGGTACATGCTGTTTTTGCTCAAGTCCATAGCACTTTGAATATCACAAAATACAACATACTCACTTTGCTTCAAACCTAACTCTTGAAGGAAACGCTTTAACCAAAGCATTTGTTTGCTTGCTTCCTCTGCTGCTATATATTCTGCCTCGGTTGTAGACAACGCTACACACTTCTGTAGCTTGGATTGCCATGAAATGGCTCCCTCTGAAAATTTGAACAAGTAACCCGAGGTAGACTTCCGGTTGTCAAGATCTCCAGCCATGTCAGCATCTGTAAATCCCTCAAGAATAGGCTCACCACCTCCAAAACACAAACTCAGATTTGATGTGCCTCGCAAATATCTTAAGATCCACTTTACAGCTTCCCAATGAACCTTGCTCGGATTTGCCAAGTATCTGCTAACCAATCCAACAGCATGTGCTATATCCGGTCTTGTACACACCATGGCATACATCAATGAACCAACAACAGAGGAGTAAGGAATATGAGACATACTTTCCTTTTCTTTCTCGGTTGTAGGACAACAACGCTTGCTCAACTTGAAATGGGCTGCAAGTGGTGTATTAACTGGCTTGGCATTCTTCATATTGAACCTTTCAAGCACCCGTTCAATATACTTTTCTTGTGACAACCAAAGATTACCAGCTTTTCTATCACGAGCAATTTCCATACCAAGAATTTGCTTCGCAGGACCCAAATCTTTCATATCAAAGGACTTTGACAAATCCTCTTTCAACCTGCAAATCATCTCAACATCTTGTCCCACAATCAACATATCATCAACATACAAGCAAAGGATAATGAAGTTACCTTCAGAGAATTTTCTAAAATACACACAAGGATCTGCAGTAGTTCGCTTGTACTCATTACTACTCATGAAGGAATCAAACTTGTGATACCATTGCCTTGGTGCTTGCTTGAGTCCATAAAGACTCTTTTTCAACTTGCAAATAAAATTCTCTTTTCCCTTAACTTCAAATCCTTCCAGCTGCTCCATGTAAATCTCCTCATGCAAATCACCATGTAAGAAAGCAGTTTTAACATCAAGTTGTTCAAGTTCAAGATTCAAACAGGCAGCTAGTCCCAAAATCATACGAATGGAAGTCATCTTCACCACCGGTGCAAAAAAACCCATCGAAGTCGATGCCCTTTTTCTGATGGCATCCCTTCACCACTAATCTTGCCTTCCGCTTCACTAGCTTGTTGTCATCTTTCTTGTTCTTAAACAACCACATGTTCTTCAAGACTTTCTTCCCTTTTGGAGGCTTCACCAAGTCATAGGTTTCATTCTTCTTCAAAGAATCCATCTCCTCTTGCATAGCCTTGAGCCAATGGTCTTTGTCTGAATGTGAAAGGACCTCTTGAAGGTTTTCAGGCTCCCCCTCATCAGTGATTAGGATGTATTCTGAACTTGGATAAAGTCTTGAAGGTTGACGAACTCTGGTCGATTTTCTAAGTGTTGGCTCTTCTACCTGTGGGCTGGATTTCTCCCCCTGATTAGAAGACTCTCCATGTTGAACATCTACTGCTTCATCATCAGGTTGTGGTACAACAACATCAGGTTGTACCTCTTCAATATGGTCATGTTCATGAGCAATTTCATGACCATCCTCTGGAGCATCACCTGTTAATTGATCATCTGAAGCAGAAACATGAGGCATGGGCATATCAATAACATCATGAGAGAAATTAGAATAATAAGTCTTATCAGCACCCAAGAGATGAAAACCCATCTCGTGCTCATAAAAGACAACATCTCTACTTCTCATAACTTTTTGCTTTGCTGGATCATAAAGTCTGTAACCAAACTCTTCATCACCATATCCAACAAACACACAAGGAGAAGTCTTGAAATCAAGCTTCAATCTATGTTCCTTCGGCACATGCATAAAAGCCTTGCATCCAAACACCCTCAAGTGAGAATAAGAGGGGTCTTTCCCAAACCAAACTCTCCCGGGAATCTCAAACTCCAAAGGAACTGATGGTGCTCTATTTATCAAATACACAGCAGTTCCAACTGTTTTACCCCAAAATGACTTAGAAAGATTGGACATTCTAAGCATGCATCTCACTTTCTCAATAATGGTTCTGTTCATCCTCTCGGCAACGCCATTGTGTTGTGGGGTACCCGGTTCTGTTCTCTCATGTCGAATTCCATATCTTGAGCAATATGCTTTAAACTCATTTGAAGTGTATTCACCTCTATTATCAGTTCGAAGACGCTTTAGTTTGCAATCTGTCTCCCTTTCAACCATTGCATGAAACTTCTGGAAGATACCGAACACCTCACTTTTGTGCTTCATCATATAAACCCAAGTTCTCCGAGTAGCATCATCAATAAAAGTAACAAAGTATTTGTTACCACCAAGTGATTCCACCTCTATGGGACCACACACATCAGAGTAAACCAACTCTAACTTCACTTTCTTTCTTGTAGATGTCCTCGGAAAAGAAACTCTGTGTTGCTTTCCTGCTAAACAATGATCACAAGGGTCAAGTGAAATAGTAACATCAGCAGGAATAAGAGACTTACCGGCCAACAGCTTTATACCCTTCTCACTAACATGCCCCAATCTTCGGTGCCATAAGTTAGGAGAAGTTTTCTCCTCAATAGCATTCAACTCACCACTACACACTTTCAAATGTGTCTTATACAAGGTGCAACAAAGCTTGCCACGAGCAACAGTCAAGGAACCCTTAGACAATTTCCATTTACCCTCACCAAAAGTGTGCTTGTAACCCTCTTCATCAAGTACATTAGCAGACAATAAATTGAGGCGTAAATCTGGAATGTGGCGAACATCTCTCAACGTCAAATAGCACCCAACATTGGTTTGGACTCGAATATCTCCAATGCCAACAATACTTGCTGAGCTCTGGTTCCCCATCTTCACACTACCAAAATCTCTAGCTCGGTAGTCAATAAAGTACTCCTTATTAGGAACACAATGATAGGAAGCTCCTGTATCAATAAGCCATTCAGCGTCAGAACTATCAACATGACAACACTCTCCAATAGCACATATCAAAAAAACATGATCATCAGAACTAGAAGTTGTAGCAGCTGTATTCCTGTCATCACCCTCTTTATGATGGTCATTTTTCTTATTTCGCTGGTCTCTTTTCAACTTGTAGCAAAACTTTTGAATGTGGCCAGGCTTGCTACAATAGTGGAATATCGTAGGTTCTCTCCCATCCTTGGACTTTGACCTATACTTTGACTTGCCACGCCCTTTGGGACCTCTACTCTTGCTTCTTCCTCTATTCTCTACCACAAGTGCCTGCGAAATATCAACACCCATCTCCTTTCTTCTAAGCTCTTCATTGAACATGTTCTCTTTGATGACATCCAATGAAAGCGTACCATCTGGAGCTGAGTTGCTGATGGACACAACCAAAGTTTCCCAACTGTCTGGCAAAGAACTCAAGAGGAATAAAGCCTGCAACTCATCATCAAGAACAATTTTCATAACAGTCAACTTGTTAATAATATCTTGAAAGTCGCTAAGATGCTCAGAAACAGACTTTCCTGGCTTCAACTTGAGATTAACAAGCCTCTTAATCAACGAGGCCTTGTTATGAGCGGTCTTCCTCTCATAAAGATCCTCCAATTTTCTCCATAGTTCAAGCGGCTCAGTCTCCTGGGATACATGATTGAATATGCTAATATCAATCCACTGTCTGATTGTCCCCAAGGTCTTTCTCTTCAGCTTTTCCCATTCTTTATCTGTCATCTTCTCTGGCTTAGTGGGCTGGTCATCTTTCTTTGTTTTATCCACATCAATTGGGTCAAACAAATCCTTGCAATATAGCAAATCTTCCATCATCGGACGCCAAATGGAATAATTGGTTGATGTCAGTTTAACCATAGAGTTATTTCCATGCTCCATGTCTATGGTTTAACACTCCGCTCTGATACCAGATGTAGAGGGAGGCGAAAAACAACACAAGTAGGATACAACACTTACAAGGATCGACTTCAAGACAATCAACCGATTATACTTCACCCAATTTACCAAAAGAAATTCACCACTAAATTAACCAAGCTCAAATCAGCAACACATCAAATAAATCACAAGCAAATATGAATAATAAATATGCAAGTGACACACAAGATTTATACGTGGAAAACCCCTTCGGTGTGAAGGATAAAAACCACGGGACTTGTAGGAGTCCACCCTTCTTCTTCTCTTATTATGCAAATTGAGGGTAAAGACACCCAAATCAGTCTACAAGGATGTCACAGCCCACCAACAACAACATACATAAGAGCCAACACAAAAGAGAAGAGAAATTGGGAAATATCACCCAAAAAACGCAGGTTACACCAGCTGCAATAACAGACGATCAAGAGTCCGATTGACGATCTGAACCATCAAGATGTAGTGCTATATGTTGTGAACCAGATGTGAAAATTTCAGAACGATCCAACGGTCGGATCTCCGGAAAACTGAAATTTTGTCAAGGCTGTCCAGAAAATCTGCACTCAAACCCTCTCTCAAAAATCTGCTTCTCTCTCTCTCTATTACACTCTCACCCTTTCTTCTTTCTTCACGTCAAAAAACCCAGAAGAAAACAGCAGCTCCCAAAGACTTCTAGAAGAAGTCAACAAAGCCCAAAACATATGGGCCACACATCAATAAGTGATTGGGCTTTCACTTAAAAAAAATATAACAAATGGGTTGGACCCTTAACACTTGTGACATGTTGCAGGCAAAGAAGGAAAAAGATGAACCAAGAATATAACACCTTTAGAAGGAGTAAATATGTTCATCAAATCAAGGCAAAGAAATTAAAAAGGAAAAGAATCACACACTACATTAAGAGGGAAAGTCATGTGATTTCCGAGACACAAAAGGAAAGCAAATAGTACTATTGCAATATAGATATGTTTTGATCTCTAGAATCAATCAGATTCCAGAAACAATCAAGCAAATCATGATCAATCAGAGATTTCATAAATCAATCAAATATATTCAAGATTACATAAGATATTCAAGATTGGAGAACAAATCACCTAAGGAGGAAAGAGATAATGTGCATCAATCAAAGAATACTTTCAACACAACAAGATCATTTAATATTCAAGACTACAAGGAAGAAATCAAAATCAGGGGATGTGTTCAAGTTAACGAGATCAGACAAAGATTCAAGACCACATAAAGATCACCATACAAAGGACCAAATTGATTTGTTCAGGCACATATTTAATATGATCATGACTCAGCAAATCAAACAGAATAAAATCAAGGACTTAATCAAAGATCATTGATTCAAACTACCTTGGATTTCCGTAAAAGAGAAAAGTCCTCCAAAGCCATATAAACCTATATTAGTCATAGTTGTGAAGTACGTACTTCACTTGAACTTATATTGTAGTCTTCTTTTATATTTCATAAAACTATGTACACACTTGAGTGAACAATTGAAAAGAAAAGAGAAAGAAAGATCTGAGTGTAGGTTATACAGGTAGAGGTTGTGTCGAAGAAGAAGATCTGATTTGAATATTAGACGGTGCTCTTAATTGTAACATTCTGTAACACTCAAGTTCTCAAAAACCTCTTAATGAAACCCTTGTAACCCAGGGGGACTGGACTAGGCACCACATCGGTGATCCAAATCAGTATAAAAACACTCTTTGTTATTTACTTACTGCAAGTTATTATTACTGTTTATTTATTCTACTAACGTACGCCATAACACGAAGTCGACTAAGGAATATTAATCCCCCCCCCCCTCTTGACTTTCAGCTAGGTCTATATATTATATGTGGATCGCTTGATCGTAGACGATCGAAGAAAAATCAAATGAAAGGAAATTGTATCGCATGACTATATTTGTATATCTACGAATCCAACCGATAAGCCATCGGGGAAAATTATTATCCGGTTGAAAGTGTCATGTTAGCACAAAAAATATTAAAAAGAATCAAAAATTTTGAGTTGGGACAGAAATGTGTAGAAATTTCTGTCATAATTTAGTGAATACTTATGTCTTATCCCTTTTTGTAACATAAATATATACCACTAAACAGTGTATCTAGCCGTTTTTATTATAACAAAAATCCTCAACAGAAGTAAGTACAAACGAAGGAGCTAGGCCTTACTTATGTCTTATTCCAATTTCTCCATAAGAGGATTTTCTTGCCCAGCCACGTGAATATTATCTATGTGAAGAAATTTCAAAGTTACAATATGGTAGTGTTGTGATTCTACTTTTGCTCTTTTTTTTCCCTATTATAGTAAAAATCGATTTGCCTCCTCTCCATTTTTCTTCTTTCCATTTTCTCCAAGTTTCTATTTGGATTAGTGATACATGACATAGGTTAAAATAAATGGTTAAGATTTAATTTTCCAAAATAAATCTCTAACCATAATTTAGTTAATAAATACATTATATATTAAAATTACTATAATCTCACAATCTAAGCAACATATTATCTTGTCCATAAATATAGTGAAAAAGGTTAAAGACTGACATCTTAATTAATATTTAAACGTGTTTTAGTGAATAAATATTATCTAAAAAAATCCTATGTAAAAATAAATAAATTATGGACACGTTTAAATATTAATTAAGATGTTAGTCCTTAACTTTTTTCCCCTTATATTTATGGACAAAATAATAACTTTAATACTTAATATATAATGTATTTATTAACTAAATCATAGTTAGAGATCTTAACCATTTATTTTAATCTATATCATATGTCACTAATCTAAATAAAAACTTTGGGAAAAATGAAAGAGAAGAGTCGTATCCAGTAAAAATCACCTTCTGAGATAGGAGTCCTTAAAAATATTATTATTTTCTATGTTTCAATTTGTCCTTTATAATAATGTTATGGAAAATAAGAAAATATCTAGAAACATGCATGCCGTGTCAAATTATGTTTGTTAATCAATTTTTGAAAATGAATAAATTGTGTTGTTCAGTTTTGCAGTAAAATAAAAACGTAATTCTTTAACTTGGTATTAATTGATATTTATGTCCTTCAATTTTGGGTGTGCATAAGTATATATTTGGACATGTATAAAGTTGAACAAGTAGACACACTCATCATACATAATATAATACACGTATGATATCATGTAGAATTCTACGTAGGACGTGAATTGTCATATAGGACGTCAAGTAAGATGTGAGTGTCTACTTATTTAATCTATAATAGTTTAAGCGTCTACTAAGTACACTCAAGATTGAAAGGTATATATGCAAATGAGGTAAAAAAAAAAGGGTACATTTGTATATTATATCTAAAAGAAAATGTTATTAATATGATTTTCTTATGAAAAAATAAAACAATTAAAAATATCATTCTCACACATTAATTTTTGAAAGGAATTCAAAATAAATGGAAGAAGATAAAATAAAACATAAAAAAAAACTCAAAACAATAAAATTAAAGGAAACCATTAACAAAAGTTATTCTTAATTTTTAATCAAATATACATAATTTTGAAAACTGCATGTGTAATCATTTGAAATTATTAAATATAAATTTATAAAATAATTCGGATTATATTAAATTCATGAATGTATTAGTCCAAATATATATTATGAATTAATTATTTAAATTAAATAAATACGAATTTAATTAAAGTCCACTCCATAAAGCTTATATGTCATGTCACTTAAATCTAATTGATAAGGAAGTCCTCTTCCAATCAAAACTCCTCTATTTTAAAACTATAAATAGGGGTCCTCATAGTATAAAAAAAAAAACAAAAAAACCAATAATTCTATCAAGAAGCTAGAGAAAGTTCATCAGGATCAAAAGCCACAAATTTCTCTACAAGCTACAAGTTTAAGAATTCAAGAATTCAAGGATCCAAGTATTTATATCATGTTTTAAACATTATTTTCTTAACATATTAATTCTTATTAAACTATTTGTATTTTCATATTGGCCCATAAAACTAGTTCAAGCTTTGAAGAAGTCAAGGATAAAGTTCACGTTCAAGAACGACCAAGATCAAGATCGTCGGATTCACGATCAAGCTCAAAACCCTTGGATTCAATTAGAAGTCAAGATCAAGATAAAGTTCAAGTTCAAGAATGATCAAGCTCGAATTTGTTGGATTTAACTGAAAGTCAAGATCAACATAAAGTTCAAGTTCAAGAACGATCAAGATCAAGACCACCATATTTAAGATCAAGCTCGAAACACTTGAAATCAACTATAAGTCAAGATTAAGATAAAATTCAAGATCAAGATAAAGTTCAAGTTCAAGATCAAGTTCAAGATCAAGATAAATTCATGATCAAGCTCAAGAGCCCTTGAATATCTGAAAATGCGAACTCAGAGGAATCATAGAGACTGTAACACACACACCTTAAATTAATAAAATTATTGTTGCATAATTTTTCATTCTTGATTATTGTTTTCTCGACCAGAATTTTATTGTCAAGTTACCTTCGCTAGTGATGAGTTGTTGCATGTTGTTTTGACAGATGCCAAAGACCAGAGCTTCTGTTTCTATTAGTCCATGAGACAGCTGTTGAGGCCTAGCTAAGGTTTAGAGGTAGGGCTCGAGCCAGAGGTCATGCTTGTGGATTAGTATCGGTTAGAGGTCGTGCTTGTAGAGCGGCACCAACTAGAGGCAGAGCTAGAGAAATTTCTCCCGAACCACATGTTGAGGTTGCTGAGGATCAGGTTCCTCCTAGTTTGGATCTCATTTGTTTCAAGAGACTTGTTGAGGATATTGCGTGTGTTAGATAACTTCTCTCAGGGTGGTGCGACAGGTACACCAAAGGGTTGTCCATCGAGGGTAGGGGTGTCAACCCCGAGTCAACAACATCAGACACTTGTTACTCTTGATCAGGGTCAGCCACTAGTGGTTCTTACACCGGTTATAATTTACTCACAAAATTGTGAGTACTCCAGTGTCCACCAATGCACCAATACACACGCACCACCTGCTTGAGGTTGGACATGACACATGGGGGAGACTAGCTAGGTCTCTGTGTTATATCTAGATCGCTTGATCGTAGGCGATCGAAGAAGAATCAATTGAAAGGAAATTGTATCGCATGACTATATCGATATATCTTCAAATCCTACCGGTAAGTCATCAAAGAAAATTATTATTTGGTTGAAAGTATCATGTCCTCACAAAAAATGTTTTAAAAAATCATAAAATTTGAGTTCGGAGAAAAATGTTACTGAAATTTCGATCATAATTTAGTGCATTATTATGTCTTATCTTTTTTTTAATACAAATTTATACCACTAAAGAGTGCGTTTAGCATTTTTTATAAAAATAAAAATCCTCAACAGAAATAAGTACAAGCGAGGGCTAGACCTTACTTATGTCATATCCCAATTTCTCCATATATAAGAGGATTTTTCTGTTTCAGCCGCCTGAGAATTATCTATGCGAAGAAATTTCACAGTTAATAATATGGTAGTGTTGTGATTCTACTTTATATCTTCTTTCTCCCTATTATAGTAAAAACCACCTTTTGAGGTAGGAGCCCTTGAAAATATTATTATTTTCTAAGTTTTCAATTTGTCCTTTCTAATAATGTTATGGAAAATAAGAAAAAATCTAGGAACATGCATATCGTGTCTAATTATGGAGTCCGGAGCCTAAAGAGTGAAAAAATTTTAACAAAATTTTCAAAATGGTATATGAATTTTTTTTTACCAAAACGGTAAAATCGCTGAGGAAGCAGCGATTTTGTACGTCGGATTTTTTTTAAAAAAAAAATTAAAACAAATCGCTGCAGTTGCAGCGATTTACACTATTTCTTTTAAAATAAAAAAATATTATGTAAATCGCTGCAAATGCAGCAATTTGTTTTAAAATTAAAAAATATATATATTATGTAAATCGTTGCAAGTGTAACAATATGTTTTAAAATAAAAAAAAATATATGTAAATCGCTGGAAGTGCAGTGTTTTGTTTTAAAATTAAAAAGAATATATATATATATATATATATATATATATATATTATATATATTATGTAAATCACTGCAAGTGCAACGATTTGTTTTTTTTTTTAAAATGCAAATGTACAAATCGCTGCTATAAGCAGCGATTTTCAAAAACTCCGACAGAAAAAATCACAGCTTCCTCAGTGATTTTACCGTTTTGGTAAAAAATAATTTTCATATACCATTTTAGAAATTTTATTAATATTTTTCACTCTTTAGGCTCCGGACTCTCAAATTATGTTTGTTAATCAATTTTTAAAAATGAATAAATTGTGTTGTTATGTTTTGCATTAAAATAAAAACATAATATTCTTTAACTTAGTATTAACTGTTATATCCTTCAATTTTGGATGTACACAAATAGACACTTGGACATGTATAAAGCTGAATAATTAGACACATGTATCATACATAACATAATACATGTATGATGCCATGAAGGATGTTACGTATGATTTGAATTGTCATGTAGAACGTCAAGTAGGATGTGAGTGTCTATTTGTTTAATCCAAAATAATTTGAGTGTCTACTGTGCACATTCAAAATTAAAAAATAGAAAATGTAAATGAGGTCATGTTTAGGGCATGTTTGTATATCATGATTTTTTTTCGACATATTGGATATTTTGATAGCAAAGGAGTTCTTTCGTCTCAAAATCTGAATAATATTTATTACTTAAAGTGATTCTTTCGATTATCTAAAAATAAAAATGTTATTTATATGATTTTCTTTGTGAGAAATAAAACAATTAAAAATATCATTCTCACACATTACTAATATTCTTGTTTCTCCCACACATGAACCAAAAATTTTCAACAAAAGTAGGTACATCGCTCAAATGCACAACAATGTGGAAGTCAAGCTGGTGGAGCTTTGTGTGCCAATGGGTTATTTTGTAGTCAATATGGTTATTGTGGCACTACTCCTGCTTACTGTGGATCAGGATGCCAGACCCAATGCAACTAAATCAAATCTCCCTAGACATGTCTGTTTGTTCTAGGCCTAAGGGCTTTTATAATTAAGAATAAGGTAATATCCATGTGGTTGTGTGTTTAAAAAAGAGTTTGTAGAATAAAGTGGGAACATGTATATATTTGTGAGTTCCGCAAGAACAAGAATATAGTGTCATCAGGTCATGAACACTATATATGTACTAATAGTTTGTTTGTTTTCTATTTCAATGTGATGTTTATTAAGGATGGTCAAAAACCACTTAATTGAATGTCCAATAAGTATTATTAGATTGATCCAATAAGAAGCCTATGGAACATGATATATATGTGTAGACATTTAAATTTTGTGGGACTCTACAAGATGCGTTCAATTCGAGTTGAGACTCTACAAATTGCATTCAACTCAAACTAGGATTGTTGGAGGCTACTCAACCCCAAACCCTAGTTTACGCCTATATAAATGGTACTAAATTCCCTTAAAAGGCATCTCGGAAGTTTCATAAAGAGATCAAAATCTCGAATATTCCACAAATTGATAGATTATTATATAGAGAGGTCAAATTTAAATCAACCTAGTTCGAAAAATACGCCACTAACGGCCCTTGAATCATGGATAAATCCTAGGAGAGTAGAATCAAGGGATCAACAGAATTGTACTCGCAATCTATCTTGATCAATAAAATAATGTTTCTTCATATTTTATATGTGATTTTAATATATTTTCTGTCACTTTAAAATTAGTTGCAAACAAAATTGGCACACCCAGTGGGACCAAATATGCTCTTCATCTCTTCTCTCCTAAATCTGAAGCTACAAAGGTGGAAGAATGAGTACTTCAAGCCTTGTCTTTGAGTTTCATAAGCCTACCCTCCGTCAAACCCTGAAGCAGGGGGCATTTGTAGACATTAAAATTTTGTGGCACTCTACAAGATGCGTTCAGTTCGAGTTGGGACTCTACAAATTGTCAACTCAAATAAGGATTCTTGGAGGCTACTCAACCCTAAACCCTAGTTTATGCCTATATAAAGGGTACTAAATTCCCTTAAAAGGAATCTCGAAAATTTCATAAAGAGATCAAGATCTCGAATACTCCACAAATTGATGGTTTATTCATATAGAGAGGTCAAAATCTAAATCATCCTAGTTCGAGAAATACGACACTAACGGCCCTCGAATCATGGATAAATCCTAGGAGAGTAAAATCAAGGGATCAATAGAATTTTACCCGTTATCTTAATCAATAAAATTATGTTTCTTCATATTTTATTTGTATGGTTTGATTATTTTCCATATGTTTAAAATTTGTTTCAAACAAATTGACATGGCCAGTTGGACAATCTCTACCTCTCATCTCAACTTTTCAAGCGTCAAAGAATATCGAGATGACTTCCATGAACAACAACTCTCGATCGACTGCCTCTAAGGACACTAGCTCCAAGTTCTCTACTAAAGTTGAAGGCATCCTTGGTGTTACCTTTGGAAGTTTTGGAGTTGTTACGATAAGCAAGGCTGTTACGCTAGGACAACAAACACTTCAAGTGTTCTCCGCATCAACTCCTATTATTGGATCTTCGACTCCAAATGGGAAAGTTCCTCTACTAATACTCTAGAAGGAGGAAGTAGTGTTGCTAAAAAGATCAAGAAGACATTGGCTTTACTTGAGCAATCTAGTTCCAACAACTCTACCACAAGGGAGAACTGTGATTCAAATCATGAATCATCTCCACGTGCATCGCGTAATGTGAGTCCACTGAAAATTAACTTACACGACAATCTATGCTACTCTTCTGCATCTCCTATGGTCATGGAAACGATGGTGACTGTTGCTTCCTCTCCTGAGGAACAACTTGCAAATCTGACGAAGTTGTTTGAAGGATTTGACAAAGCATGTAAACATCAAGAGTCTCGAATTAATAAGTTGATAGATAGAATAGAAGGACTTTTAGATGTATATGTGAGCCATGCGCCTGGAAAGGGTATTCAAGCTCAAGAAATCGATGATTCTAGGAAGAAAGCCCGTTTGATAAAGAAATGTCAGTTTCTATTGAAGGAATGATCCCACTCGATCGCTTGGAGGAGTTCATTGAAGGCACTATCAAAGATAAGTATGAAGTCTCCACCAAGTCCTCTCATATGTATGACAAGCCATACACTACGAGAATTGATAGCTTCAAAATGCCTGTTGGTTATCAACCTCCCAAGTTTCAACAATTCGAGGGAAAAGGAAATCCAAAGCAACATGTTGCACACTTTATGGAAACATGTAATAATTCTGGAACCTATGGAGATCACCTTGTCAAACAGTTTGTCCGTTCTTTAAAGGGAAATGCCTTAAATTGATATACAGATCTCGAGCCCAATTCTATTGATAGTTGGGAACAACTAGAGCACGAGTTTCTCAATCACTTTTACAGCACAAAGCGTATAGTGAGTATGGTAGAACTCACGAATACTCGCCAGATAAAGGATGAACCAGTCATAGGTTTTATAAATTGGTGGAGGAACGCGACCCTGAATTGCAAGGATAGGCTTAGTGAAGCTTCTGCGATAGAAATGTGTATTCAAGGGATACATTGGAAGATTCTTTACATCTTACAAGGAATAAAGCCAAAGTCCTTCGAAGATTTAGCTACTTGCGCCCATGATATGGAGTTGAGCATGTCCTGCGCTGTGAAAGATGTGAATTTTGTCCATGATCCTCGCAAAGGAAGAGAAAAGCAAGAGCCCAAGAGATGGAGCAAATTTGTGCCCAGGAGTGACAACAAAGAATCCATGAATGTTAATGTGTCGCCTGCGAGGTTTACTACAAATAAGGGAACAAAGCAAAATGTGAGAATAAATCTTCAAGCACGTTCGAACCAAAAGTCGACCCTAAGAGAGATGCAAAAAAAGGAATACCCCTTCTTGGATTCTGATGTTTCTGATATTTTTGATGAGTTACTTGAATTAAATATCATTGAGTTGCCAGAGATGAAGAGACCTGATTAAGCTGGTAAAGCTGATGAGCCAAATTATTGCAAGTGTCATACACTTGTAAGTCATCCTCTTGAAAAATGTTTTGTCCTGAAGGATAGAGTGATGCGATTGGTTAGAGAAAAGAAGATTGTCCTTGACGATGAGAAATCTAGTTCTAACCAAATCTCTGTCACATTCGGCTAGCTCGACCCAGTCCAGATATGTGTCTCTAAAGATCATGAAGGAGATTTGTTGGAGAAAGAGAAATCTCAAGTTGATATAAATGCTGATGAAGGTTGGATTCTTGTGACTAAGCGAAGACGCAGCAAGTCAAGCTTACCAAAGGAATCATTAGAGCAACCAATTAGACGGAAGATGGTGAAGAAACTGGTGAAGCAAAAATCAATCAATCGCCCAAAGAAGGCAAAAGTAGAAGTGCATCACTACCAGAAACCCCGATATCATATAACTCTAGAGGAATTCTTACCAAGTTGGTTGCGTACAAAGTCTACTCAAGAAAATATCGAGGCATCATGCTTAAATGCTGATAAAGAAGAAATAACAGAGGTGTCTCCAACTGGCCAAGAAGAAGGAACAGCAACAGAAGCCTTGCCAAAAGTGTCTCCTAGTAGAGAAGAAAAGGCAACACGGGAAATCTCATCAATAATCTCTCCTTCATCCTCTAAAAAGTCTATTGAACCTTCTTCTCAAGAAGCACATGTATGTGATACAAAAATTGCATTCACAGATGATGATCTTCTCTTTGGTGAAACATTACATAACCGTCCTCTATACATGGTGGGTCACGTGCTAGAGAAGAAGATAAATAGAATCTTAATAGATGGAGGATCTGGAGTCAACATTCTGCCTATCCACACATTAAAGGAACTTGACATTGCGACTGAAGAACTTAGTGAAAGTCGTTTATTGATATAAGGGTTCAATCAAGGGGGCAAAGGTCCATAGGCTCTATTAAATTAGAAATACAAATGAAAGATTTGCGATCAAGCGCATGGATGCACGTTATCGATGCAAACACCTCATACAATATATTGCTTAGGAGGCCTTGGGTACATGAGAATAAGATCGTCTCATCTTCTTACTGTCAATGTCTGAAGTATCTTGAAGGCAGAATTGATAGGAAGATTGTTGCGGATGATAATCCTTCCACCGATATTAAGACACACTTTGCTGATGCAAAATTCTATTTAAATGGTTATGTTGTTAAAGAGGCAAAATCCAATGATGTAAAATCAACAAAATCTAACAAGATCATGAGCAAAATAGTTGATCCAACCACTGAAAAGGCGAAAGTTGACACTAAAGAACTTTGTCCTAATCTTACTGAAGGGAAGATCATATCTCTAAAGAAGAAACTGACTTCTAGACTTCGCTATGTTCCTAAAGTAATGAAAGAAGAAGTCAAATCATCTCACCTTTAAGAAGATACATTAAAAGGACTAACTCTTTCTATCAGACAGACTGATGTAATAACCTTGTCTTCAAAACTGCCAGGAAAAACAATCACTCAAAGTCTGGTGCGAGTTATGGCGCTACCTGTGAAACGCACAAGTGAAGGTTTTGATCCTAATGCTTACAAATTATTTGTGAAGGCCGAATACAACCCTAATGAGACATCAATGTTAGGGACACTCCCATTAGAATATAAAACTAGGCAGGAATTTGAAGGTTTAGGCTATAACCAACCACCACCGGTTCGCATCTCCATAAGAAGGGCAAGCAATAATCATATAACTTTTGAAGATGACGTCACTGCTACCAATAAAAGGCCTTCCGTGTTTGATCGACTTGGGGAAGCGACTGTAAGAACTTCTGTGTTTGAGAGGTTAGGTCCATTGAAAAAGAATAACAAAAATCTAAGAAGTTATTTAAAATTTAGAATGCCTACTTCACATTTAATTCGAAAGGACTTTAGAAGTTTGATCCCTTCTAAAATGAGGCAACAAGTAGATCTTGTAGTTTCATGTAAAGAGAAACTCAAGGCAAAATTTCGCAATGTGGTTTACATTAAGGAGCGCGAGGAAGATGAAGAAAATGTAGCTTCGTCAAATCATGTTACAATCCAAAGTGCGTACGATTCTTTGCCTCAAATCAAAATTGATGAAGAGTTAGAAGATATTGTCTCGTGTTGTCATATTTATGTCAATGACAATTATCCTTTGGAAGATAAAGATGTTGGAGATGCTCCACCGAAACATGAAGAAGGAGTAAAAACCACGATAGATCCTTTGAAAGAAGTTAACATTGGCACTGATGAAGACCCAAGGCCTACTTACTTGAGTTCTTTTCTAGAAGTTGATAAAGAAACCACTTATATAGACATACTCAAAGAATATAGGGATGTCTTTGCTTGGAATTATAAACAAATGACTGGATTGAATCCTAAAGTAGTGGTCCATCAGTTGGCAGTCAAAAATGGTGCTCGTCCTATTAAGCAAGCTCAAAGACGCTTTAGGCTAGATTTTGTTCCTTTGATCGAAAATGAAGTTGACAAACTCATTGAGGAAGTCTTTATTCGTGAGGTTAAATATCCTACATGGATTTCAAGTATTGTTCCTGTAAGGAAGAAGAATGGTCAAATTCGAGTTTGTGTTGACTTTAGAGATCTAAATAACGCATGCCTTAAAGATGAGTTTCCTCTTCCAAGTCCAGAGTTGATGATTGATGCCACCACTAGTTATAAGGCGATGTCGTTCATGGATGGTTCTTCTGGTTATAATCAAATCCGCATGGCACCATCGGATGAAGAACTCACCGCATTTCGCACGCCAAAAGGTAGAATTGCTACAAAGTGATGCCATTTGGTTTAAAGAATGTCGGTGCCACATATGAAAGGGCTATGCAAATATCTTTGATGACTTGCTCCAAAAAATTTTTGAATGTTATGTTGATGACTTGGTGGTAAAATCAATAAAGAGGGGTGATCATTTGAAAGACTTAAGAATGGTGTTTGCGTTGCTTCGAAAATATCAACTGAGGATTAATCCATTAAAGTGCGCCTTAATAGTTACTTCTGGAAAGTTCCTTGGCTTTATTGTGAGACAACAATGAATTGAAATCGATAAAGCCAAAGTTGATGCAATATCAAAGATGCCTGAGCCTCGAAATATTCATGAGTTAAAAAGTCTTTAAGGTTAGCTAGCTTACTTGAGGAGGTTCATCTCAAATCTAGCAGGACGATGCCAACCATTTGGTCACCTCATGAAGAAAGGTTCTCCTTTTAATTGGGACCAAACATACAGCGATGACTTTAAAAGTATCAAATTGTATTTAGCAAAACCTCCAGTTTTGGCAGCCCCTATACCTAGAAAGCCACTAATACTCTACATTGTGGCACAATAAAGGTCAATGAGAGCCTTGTTAGCTCAAGAGGATAGTGAAGGCAAATAAAACGCTCTTTACTACTTAAGTATAGCGATGACACCAAATGAGTTGAAATATTCACCAATTGAAAGATTGTGTTTGGCGCTAGTCTTCTCAATTAAAAAGATGAAGCATTATTTTCAAGCTCATATTGTTCGTCTTATTTCTAGAGCAAATCCCATCAAGTTTGTTATGTCAAAACTTGTCCTTAGTGACCGACTAGCAAGATGGTACCTCAATTTCCAACAGTTTGAGATCGTGTACATCCCTCAAAAGGCTGTAAAAGGACAAGCATTGGCGAATTTCTTAGCAGACCATCCTATACTTAATGATCGGGAGTCACCTGATGAGATTCCCTATGAAGATGCGATGTTAATTAAAGTTCAACCTCCTTAGAAAATGTACTTTGATGGGGGTGCACATCGTGGTGGAGCTGGTGCTGGCGTGGTGTTCATCACTTTGCAAGAAGAGATTCTACCATTTTCTTTTACTTTGAAACAATGTTGCTCTAATAATGTCGCTGAATACCAAGCGTTGATACTTGGACTTGAAATGGCCGTCGACATGAAGCAATTACATTTACAAGTCTTTGGTGACTCTCAATTGGTGATTATTCAACTCTTGGGAAGTTATGAGGTGAACAAGCCTGAATTGCGCCCTTATCATGATTATGCTCAAAAGTTGATAGGATGGCTTGGAGATGTAACCCTTCAACATGTGCTCAGAATGGAGAATAAGAGAGTTGTTGCGTTAGCTGATCTAACTTCAACGCTAACCGTTCCTGATCAAACACAAGTAATTGTCTATCAAAAATGGATAGTACCACCGCCAAATGAGGAAGACTATATTTAAAATGAGCTTGATCATATTGTTGTCGTTGCTGAAGCCGTGAAGGAAGATTGGAGACAATCCATTATTGACTACATTTGTTATGGGATACTTCCAGAAAACCCAAGGAGAAGGAATGACATACGTCGTCATGAACCTCGCTTCCTTTACTACAAGGGTACATTATATAGGAGATCATTTGATGGTGTGCTATTACGATGTTTGGGAAGAGGAAGAAGCGATTCAAGCTCTGCAAGAAGCACACTCAGGAGTATGTGGATCAAATAAATCTGGAGCAAAACTTCACTTTCACATTAAGAGGATGGGATATTACTGGCCAACCATGGTGAAGGAATGCTTAGATTATGCCCGGAGGTGTAATGCTTGTCAATTTCATGCGAACTTCATTCATCAGCCTCCCAAAGTATTGCACCCAACCATCGCATCTAGGTCATTTGATGCTTGGGGCTGAATGTTGTAGGACCACTACCAAAGTCTTCTGGTGGACACTTGTACATCTTGGCTGCAACAAATTATTTCTCAAAGTGGGTTGAAGCTGTCACCCTTAAGAAAGTGAAGAAAGAGAAATTGCAAATTTTATCCGAGTGAATATCATTTATCGTTTTGGTATCCCTCGCTACATAATAACTGACAATGTCAAGCCATTTGATAATAAGCTAATGAACAAGATTTGTTATCTTTTTTTCTTCAAGCAACGTAAATCTTTCATGTATCATGCTGCCGCCAATCTTGCTGAAGCATTTAATAAGACTCTATGTAACCTGCTCAAGAAAGTTGTCTCCAAGTCCAAGCGAGATTGTCATGAAAGAATGAAAGAAGCTTTGTGGGCATACAGAACGACAATACCGCACTCCAACTCAAGCAACACCATATTCACTTGCTTTTGGAGTTGAAGAAGTCTTGCCACTTGAGCGTCAAATACCTTCCTTGAGACTTGATATTCAAGAAGGCTCACTGAAAAAGAAAATGCTCGACTGCGTCTTGCTGAGTTAGAAGCACTTGATGAAAAGAGGCTAGAAGCCCAGCAAAACCTTGAATATTATCAAGATCGTCTATATCGTGCTTTCAATAAGAAAATTCGCTTGAGGTGTTTCCAAGTTGGAGACCAAGTTCTCGCAGTAAGAAGACCCATCATTACTTCGCACAAGTCTGGGAGAAAATTTACCTCAAAGTGGGATGGACCATATGTCGTACAAGAAGCATATTCAAATGGTGCTTACAAGCTTGTTGAGGTTGATGGATTAAGGATCGGTCCTATTAACGCCAAATTCCTAAAGAGGTACTACCCTTGAAGTAAGATGATGCTCCTTAAGGTACGAGTCTAAACTGCATGTCACTCTTGGCCCGCAAGAGTATAAACTGTGTACGGCACAACCAAAAAAAAAACTCAATCCCCCAGAACTACGTTGTGACTTGATCCTCTTCACTGAGGTACGTAGGCACTTAGAACCATACTCTATGTTCCGTTGCATGAGTGTCAAAAAACACATGTTCCCACTTAGATGTCACATGATTATTAAAGAGATAAGTATTTTATTTTATCTTTTGTCTCATCAAACGTTAGACTTGTATAAAGTATTGATTGGTCAATAGATGGGGGCAAACCCTTATAAAGTATGAGTTTCTTTAACAACATGCTTGAAGTTTCTTTAGAATTAAATTTTTTTTAAATCATCTAAGTATACAAGTTGAAGTCTTCAAATCTTCAAAGTACACAAATTGAAGTGTTTTGATTCTTTAAGTCTGAAATTAAAGTCTTCGAATTCTTTTCTGCAAGATGAAACCTTATAATTCTTTTCTGCAAGTTGAAGTCTTCAGATTCTTTAAGTCTAAAAGTTGAAGTCTTCAAAAACTTTAATTCTGTAAGTCTTCAAATCATTCAAGTATTGTGAGTTGAAATATGTAAGTCTACGAGTTGGAGTCGAAAAAAAAATCTTTTAAGCCTCTCGGTTGAAGTCTTTAAACTCTTCAAGTATGCAAGTTGAAGTCTTCAAATTCTTTAAGTTGAAGTCTTCAAATTCTTCAAGTATGCAAGTCGAAGTCTTCAAATTTTTCAAGTTTACAAGCTGAAGTCTCTAAATTCTTTAAGTCTATAAGTTGAAGTCTTCAAGTTCTTCAAGCGTGCGATTTGAAATCTTAAACTCTGCAAGTTGAGGTCTTCAAATTTTTCGGCAAGTTAAAGTCTTTGAATCCTTTAAGTCTGCAAGTTGAAATCTTCAAATTATTCAAGTCTGAAGGTTGAAGTTTTCAAGTCTTGACACCTTTAGATTACCTTTTCTTAAGGGGGGGATTTACATCTATCCGCTTTCGCCTTAAGAACACCGTGAAGTTACTCTTCTTAAAGCGGGGATTTACATCTATCCGCTTTCGCCTTAAGAACACCGTGAAGTTACCCTTCTTAAGGCAGGGATTTACATCTATCCTCTTTTGCCTTAAGAACACCGTGAAGTTACCCTTCTTAAGGCGGGGATTTACATCTATCCGCTTTCACCTTAAGAATATCATAAAGTTACCTTTCTTAAGGAAGGAATTTATATCTATCCGCTTCCGCCTTAAGAATACCATGAAGTTACCTTTCTTAAGGAAAGGATTTACATCTATCCGCTTTCGCCTTAATAATATCATAAAGTTACCTTTCTTAAGGCAGGAATTACATTTATCCGCATCCACCTTAAGAATATAATGAAGTTACCTTTCTTAAGGAGGGGATTTACATCTATACGCTTCCGCCTTAAGAATACCATAAAGTTACCTTTCTTAAGGCGGGGATTTACAGCTATCTGCTTTCGCCTTAACAATACCATGAAGTTACATTTCTTAAGTCGGGAATTTACATCTGTCCGCCTTCGCCTTAAGAATACCATGAAGTTAAATTTCTTAAGGCGGGAATGAGTACTCGTACCTTTGAGTCATAAGACTACCTTCTCCACGGATCATCCTTTAAATCCTACCTACAAAAATGGGGGAAGACAACACAAAAAAAAGTAGAGGAGAAATTGTTACCTGTCGAGACGTTTGAGACTTGAAAGTCATGCTAAGTTAACTAGGTTAGACTTAAGACAATATTTTCTTGGTGATAAATAAGCCTTTGAATTAAATTTCAACCATTTTTAGCGACGATGTTCTGAGATTGAGATATAAAATATTCTGTGAGGCAACAAAAATCATAAATTTTCAGCATAGTATAGTTTAAAGTTAAATTCGAAAAATCACCTATAAAGATTCTGAAGGTATTAAATCTTGAGTTTTGGACGTGTCGTGGATCGTTGTGTCTAGATTCTAAATAATCAATCTTCTTGTGATTTCGTCGTTCCTACATCAAGACACAAAAGTTGTAGTGAAGCCACACAAATCTGAAATTTTCAGCATGACAGAATCTATAGCTAACTTCGAAAAATCATAAAAAAGGATTCGGAATGTATTAAATTCTGAATTTTGGATATATTAGAGATCGAGAAGTCTAACTTCAGCAAAATCAAATTGTCATGATTTCAATTTTTCCATAATGAGATATGCATTTTCTACGACAGACGCATCAAGTTGTAGAAAAAGTGATGAACAGAATCTAGAGCTAACTTCAAAAAAATCATAAAAAAGATTTGGAATGTATTAAATTCTGAATTTTGGATATGTTAGAGACCGAGAAGTCTAATTTCAAAACGAATCAAACCGTTTATGATTTTGATTTTTCTACAATGAGATATGAATTTTCTACGACAGACGCGTCAAGCTATAGAAAAAGTGACGAAAATCAGAAAAGGGGAAGGAAAATTACCTTGAATTATGCCCCTTTCGTCAATGGCTTGTATCTCACAATACGTAATTGGAAAAATTGTGGATACAATGCGTCTATTTATAGATGTCATTTGATGGGAATAAAATTCTTTTCCTAGTCAAATAACAAATCCTTTTTGTCTAGGACAATAGAAAAGATATATGAATTTGAAATTGAGTAGGAATACAATGCCTAGTTCAACTACAATTTGAATTTAAATGGATTACAACATAAATTATACAAAACATTCCAAGTTGTAATTGAAGTCAAATTAGAAATCGTGTAACTAAAGGATTCCTAATAGGATTCGACGTGCATGACTACTGGGAATCGTATGTGACTAAAAAAAATTAGTGAATCATTTCATTCCTAGTTGACTTTGGTCAATAAGATTAAACGAAAAAATTCAATACTTCAAGTCTCGTCTTTAAGATGCAAATAATTCCGACATAACTTGAAGCAGGGGGCATTTGTAATCATTTAAAATTTATTTAAATACAAATTTATTAAATGGTTTGAATTGTATTAAATTAATAAATATATTAGTCCAAATAAATATTACGGATTAATATAATTAATTTAATTATTTAAATTTAGATAAATATAAATTTAATTAAAGTATGTTCCATAAAGCCCATATGATTTCACTTAAATCTGATTGGTCGAAGAGAGTCCTATTCCAATCGCAACTCCTCTATCTAAAACTATAAATATGGGTCTCATAATTCAGAAAAGAGGACAAAGAATTTTAACAAGAAGCTAGAGAAAGCTCGTGGATCAAAAGCTGCAGATTTCTCTACAAGTTCAAGAATTCAAGTTTCAAGAACGATCAAGTTCAAGTCGAAGATTAAGTTCAAGAACAATCAAGATCAAGACCACCGGATTCAAGATCAAGCTCCAAGCCCTTGAATTCAACTAGAAAGTCAAGATCAAGATAAAGTTCAAGTCAAGATCAAGATCATGTCCAAGTCCAAGTTAAAGTCAAAGATTAAGTTCAAGAACAATCAAGATCAAGACCACTAGATTCAAGATCAAGCTCCAAGCCCTTGAATTCAACTAGTTTGTCAAGATCAAGATAAAGTTCAAGTTAAGATAAGATCAAGTCCAAGTTCAAGTGTAAGTCTGTAAGTCCAAGATCAACTTTAAGAACGATCAAGATCAAGACCTCCGGATTCAAGATAAAACTTCAAGCCCTTGAATTCAACTAGAAAGTCAAGATCAAGATAAAGGTCAAGTTCAAGTTCATTAGAGATTCAAGAATAAGATTTAAAGCCCTTGAATTTATATTTGAAAAGTCGAATTTAGAGAAATCATAGAGATTGTAACACTCGAATTTGAAATAATAAAATCGATTGTTGCTATAATCTTCCGTTCTTGATTATTAATTTTTTCGACGGAAATTTTATTGTCTACGATATGCACTCAATAAAAGAAAAGTATAAGGTAGTATCAATACAAGTCACTATGTACTAATAGGCATATCATATTCCGATTCAAATTAGAACGAAGCAACACGCAAGTCAAATAACAAATAGACTAGACTTTAGCAAATAAACAATTCACAATCAACAAGTATAATTACCACAAGATCAACTATATCAATAAATTAAAGATGGTTCAATCATTCATTACTCACCTACATCATGATACAACACAACCATAAATAAAGTATACACACATGCTAAGTGACTTATATATGCAAATATTCATTTTTTGCACTAAGCTAACTCCATCCATGGACCACAATGGCGTGGTAATCGACTAATATATATATAAAGCAAAATATACGATGACATTTGACAAATTAAAAAGTTAGTATACATAAGTAGTGTGCAAAAACTACTAGATAACTTTTGTACTTCTTTTTGTTACTTTGGTGTTGATCTTGTGCAAGCTCATTCGAAATCAACTTTGTATATACATATTTGTATACAATAGTGGAGTTCAATTTTTATTAAGGAATTAAGTCAAATTAAAATATAAAAAGTAATATATAATAAAAACTAATTTATCTACACCTACAATATAATTTTTCATGAAGAATATCATTAATACTATTATCATATTGAGGAATGCTTTGGTGAAAATTTTAAGTACTAGACATTAATACTAAAAATGTATAAATATTAGGTGAAATAAATAAATATGAAAGATTGTCACAAGAAAATGAGTCTGCCCATAAACAAGAGAGGTCTTTTTCTTCTTTTGGTGAATTTTTTCTTTTGCCAAATATAAAATTACATAATATCAAACATCAAAAAATGACCTACCCGTGCAATATTTTTTTAGAAATCATTTGTTTGAATTTTTTCCCTTTGGTAGAAAAGAAAAAAAAATTACCAATACTATCCACTATTTATATAGCAGTAGCCCTCCACCCCCACCCCACCCTTAAATTTAAAGAAATTATTTAATGGTACCAAAAATTTAACTTCAATTGCATAATATAATTTTACAAATAACTTCTGAAAATAATAATATATACGTAATTTTATTTTAATTTTGTACTATCAAGAATTTAAAAAAATAAAATTCAATCGACTCCAACCTTTAATGATACCAAAATCCATATAGAATTTAAGAAGATTGTGGCAAAATTAATTGGTGCATCATAAGTTTCACAAGGATTTTGTCAAACAATATATATATATATATATATATATATATATATTTGAATGTTTATTTCCTAGAAATTACAGTAATTGGCTAATGACTTTATTCTTTTGACCTTTTCGTAGTTGACTTTGTCTTAATCACAATTAACTTAATTTTCAAGAGATTTAATTCTACAGCATAAACAGTTTAACAGACGCTATAAAATTTGGCTTGTGAAGAGTATTTTTTCTAAAAATATTTCCAATAAATTGCACTCTTCGAAATAAATAAATTTTAAAAGTTTGATGAAACAAAATATAAATATAAATTGAACTTTTCTCTTTAATACGTGGTTCGACGCCTATGAAAATTACATCAAATGGCTTGAAAATGGTTGGTGGGTGTGATTGAAAGAAGGTGAACTTTTTGTCAGTTATCTCTTTTTTTTAAAATTACTTAGTAAATATTTTCTCCGTTTCACAAAGAATGACCTGATTTGATTTGACACGGAGTTTAAGAATTTAAAGAAATTTTTTGAATCTTGTGATCTTAAATTAAAGTTAAGTTTAATGTACAAAATTGTTCTTTGATCTTGTGGTATTAAACATGTCAAGTAAAAAATTGAAAGTAAAATGTTATAAAAAAAATTATTATTTTTTAAATAGAATAAAAGAAAAAGAATGTCATTCTTTTTTAAAGTGAGGGAGTAACACTTTTTATTGTTCTTGTGAATTATGAACTTTATAGATCACGGTGTATAAATCAATTTTAAGCAAACCGGTAATCTATAAGAAAATATTAATTTATGATTTAAAATTTTGCAAGTTAATACAAATGTTAAACAATAGTTTAATTATATTTTGCAATAGGATTAAAAAATATGTGAACAGATATTAAAATTGAATCTAAACATTCCTCAAGAATTATATTTACACACTTTAAAAAAAAAATAAAGATAACATTTGTATGGTAACTTTATATAGAAATATTTGCATAAATCATCAACCTATAGTAATCTTAAAAGGGACTACTTCAAACAAAGATCACCTCATTAATAAAATAAGAGCAACATAATCTTACTTCCATTGACTACTTCAAAAAACTTTATATTTACAAATTTTCAAATGCTTATAAAATGAATGGATTTTGAATTAAAAGTACAAATAAAATCCAAATTCACTATCTAGATCTCATTAATCATACTTATCCAAAAATTTCAAGATCATCAAGAAAAAGAAGGGAAATAATGGATTTTTGGAAGTTTTTTGGTTTTGTGAGAATTTTAAAAGAATCCATTCAACTTATTCCAAAGAATGGAAAAATCTTGGGATTAATAACCATTTTTTACCTTCTTTTCACCTCAATATTCTTTTTATTTTTCAAATTCTCCTCTGATTATTTGTTAATAGACATGTTTATTAAAGAATCCTTCATTCCTATTTCTAGTATACATAATTCTTCACTAGGTAATCTACTTTTTAGGATTAAACAAAATTTTAAACTTGTTTTAGCCATTGATTTTTCATTCTTTTTTTTTTATTTATTCATCTCAATTTTCTCCACCAACACAATAATTTTAATTTCTTCTATATCATATTATAATAAAACTTTAAATTTCAAAGATTTAGGTATCAATATTTTTAGATCATCCAAAAGGCTTATTTTCACAATGTTTTATACCACAATTATTGTTATTGGATATTTTAACTTTTGTTTATCCATAGCAACTCCTTTTGTAGCTACATCTAATTTATATGATTTTTCAATTGTAATTATTTTCAAGATTTTCGCGTATATTATTTATTTATATTTATCGATCGTTTGGGTGATGGCATTAGTGGTTTCAATTGTTGAAGAGTGTAATCATGGAGTTATGATTCTTGGAAAAGCTGGAAAAATAATTAAGGGAAATGAGATGAAAGGGTTTATGTTAAATATTGTGTTTAATTTATTGGCTTCAATTATTTATTTGGGTACTCAAATTATTATTAAGAAATGGAGTTTTAACAAGAATAATTCAATGTTGATTTTGGTTAATGGTTCTTGTTTATTGAAGGTATTTGAGCTAGTAAATTATACAGTTTTATATTTTCATTGCAAGAAAGAAAAAGGGGGAGAAGAGATTATTGAATTGCAAGAAAGTATTTGAATATAGCAAGATCTATGACTTACCATTAATAATTGATGGTACAAATTAATCGAGATCGATCATTGCAATCGTTGGTTTTCAACGTAGAAGCTAAGTTCTAGTATATATACATGACTATGCACCAACTCGAGTTGATTATGTCTCTATCATTTGTAATGTTTGGCCTTATTTTAACCCCCCCCCCCCCCCCCCAAATTGTACCTCCTAGTGCCTACTTTGTCGAAAAGTACTAAAAAGCAATATTTATGGTAAAAGAGTAAGCTTTGAATTTTGGACCTTATTGCTTGTGATATTTCACGATCAGTATTAGAAATGAACGAAAATGAAATGGAACGTATGAAACCACATATTAGACTACTCCAACCATGTTCAAGTTTGAATAAGTCAACAAATGATCTTAGAAACATAATTAGGTACTTTAGTTCATATTAAATTAAAAATTAGATATGCTAGGTGAGATAATTTGTAACACCTCACAATTCTATTCTTAGAATCTGAATTATCCGTTGTGAGTTTATAACCTCGCATAGGTCTGCATTAGTTGATTGAGCGGACCGGGTTAGCTTTGTTGTAATATAACCTATGGTCTATTTTTCGACTTAGATTGATTTTATTTTAGGGTTGCATCCCCATATTCTAGATTTCATAGATATTTAGATACACGACTACCAGGTTCTTGAAAGAGTGGGGGGTTCCGTGAATCTTTTGATGATGGTTGATATAAAGACTTGTTTTGCTTATTAAAAATGTTGTTCCAAGTGATTAATTGCTTGTGTATTAGTAAATTATTAGTTCTCTTATCGGAGATTTAATGTGGATGCCTCTCATGATGAGTTGGATAGTGGCACTTTGGAGATGCAATCTGAATATTAAGTAACAGAGTTATTTGGTGGGATTATGTTGGTTAAATTACTTTCTTATAGACACAACGATTTGGTAGAATCGTAGACTAAGCAATAGTCTGTTCTTATGAAAACTATACCTTGTTATATCTTCCGAATTCAGAACTCATGTTTTTCTTCTCCCAATAAAAACTCCTAGAATTGCAAAAATGTTTACAATAGATAGCCTTTGACACCTTCTCAGGATCGTCATCGTTTGGAAGCTTTACTTCACGGTGATTGAAGCTGCATTTCTTGGCTTATGTGATCCTCGCCTTTCGTGACTTCATTCTGCAGTTTTGTGTTCTGTTGATGCTGAAAAAAAGACAGCTGTTTGTACTCGTTGAGATTGTCTGTCGTGATGCAAGTTCATCATTTACAATGCATTCATATTCTCGATTCATCCTGTTTTATTTGAGAATTTTCCCATCTAGCTAAGTCAGCAGCAGCTTTTGCAGCATTTGCCTCATTGATAGCCTGTTTTAGGATGTCTCTCAACTTGTAGTTTTCTTCCTTTGCTGCTTTACTTCTTTGCTCGGCTTCTTTGAGAGACTCGTTGAGCTTAGTAGCTTCGTGTAGAGCAAGATCTCGTTCTTCTTGAACTTCTTTTATACATTCAATAAAGCTCATTTCTTTCCCATTCCAAGACGAAAGTGACTCATCCGCCTCTAATTTCAATCTCTCTGCTGTGTTCCTATACAATTCTGTTTCCCTTTTCGCTTCATCCAAAAACATTTTATATCTAGCCTTTGTGCTTTTGACAATCTCTTTCAGATTTCTAACTTCCTTTTTCACTAGTCCTAATTCTTGTTGTGTAGCACAAAGCTTATCTTTCGCCTCAGATGCTTCGTATGAAACTTCCTTCAACGCCAACGCCAAATCATCCAAAGCCTCTCTGCTCTTTTCCTCTGCCTCATTTGCCAATTTCATTTCTCTTTTTAGCAAACTCATCTCATCATTCAAAGCCTTGACCTTTGATGATGCAATCTCCTCGTTCTCGTTTCTTATCTCCTTTTCAGTTGAAATTTTAGTGTGAGAAGTGTCGAAAGACTCAATCTTTTCATGAAGAGAAGCTATTTCAAGCATGGATTCTTCGAGTTCAATCTTGATTTCTTCAAACTGTCTCGTCTTAGCTAGCCAAGCATCAAATATTTTCGACTCTGATAACTTCTTCTTCTCCAATTCATCTTCTAATTCTTGAACCCTTCTCTTAAAATCAGATAACCAATCCGTTACACGAATCTTGAATGCTTTTACAGGACTAAATACATCTTTTTCTGGTATCTTGAGATCACATTTCATCGCCTTTTCGGCCTCCAACTTCAAACACTTGATATTCTTATCTTTTATCTTTAACTCTTCTTGTTTGTTAGTAAGCAATTCCTTCAAAATCCTAACTTCTTCATAGAGTTCACTTGATGTTATTCCATCACTCTCCTTGTGAACTACTTGTTTTATCTCACTTAGTTCATTTATAGCTTCCTTCTTTTCTCCTTCAACAAAACATAATTTCTCTCTTGTCTCTCTCAAATCCTCTTCAAGTTTTTCTATTTGTTCTTGCATAACAACACGTGTATCGTTTCGATTCTACATATACACAAGAAAACAAATAAAAGTCTAAATTTTTGGACAAATTGATACAAAAATGACATAACAACTATGATTACAGTCTTACATATTAGGCCACAATCTCAAACTAGTTGGAGTCGACTATATCAATTCTAAGTATCCATTTGATACCATAGTGAGTACCTAGATAATAAGTAAATTCACAACTTTTTATAATACCTTAGATGAATTGTTAAAAGAAGGCTTCCTTTCAAGAGAAACAAGTGCATTGGTATCAATTTGTGATCCCAAAGCATCACATCTACAAAGTTTGGATGCAGAAATTGTTTTTGAAATGATTGATGAATTTTTCCTCTTTCCAGAATCATTATTGGACCCTACTCTGCAAATCCTCCCAAAAAAAAAAAAAAATCAAAAGATTAACTCTTTATGATTATGCATAAACTCAAATATTCAATAAACAAGACCAAACAAAAATAGTCAATTGATCTTCTTATTTGTCTAAGCCTTGATGGAATATAACAAGTGACCAGTAAAATAGTTAAGTTGTCTCATACCTTGACTTGGAACGTAACATCATGCATATGCGTCTCGAATCAGATTATTCAAGAAAAATATATCAAAAGTTCCCACTAATTTAATTATGTATACCAAAATTGGTGGTAGAGAGAGTGAAGGCCCTATGGCTATATACAAAGTTGGAAGTTTGCAGGTTTTAACTATAACTCATATGTAACGTAAAAAATCCATAAATTGCAACATATAAATATAAGTAAATGTTGAAAGACAATAAGTAATTTAATAGCGTAACTAATTGATTTTAACAGTTTCAACATTTTGTATATTTATTTTTGTTAACTAATTACTGTTATAATAAAAGTAAATATATACATGTTACTTTTCTAATAAATCTTAGATGATGTGATCATACAAATTAAATAATAAGATACTTCTTGCTTCTTTCAATATATACTATATTATATTGTTCCTAGTCCATGCCTCGTTTGGCATGAAAGTCAACTAATAGTTTCTTTCTTAGTCCCTAGACTTTTAATTATTTTTTTAATAAAAATCGAAGAATAGAGTATTTTTTAAGCGTAAAAATTATAGTTCATTTTGTATAAATTCACAATACAACATAATTTATTGAGTTCTCATCACTTCATTATTTTTAGGTAGCTACCCCTCTCATGAAGTTTTATAAAGTGTTATATCGCAAAATCTTCAAGAGCACATTGTATCGTTATTATGATCATTTTGATTCTTTGATGAAGAATATAAATAAAAATGTAGCGTCTGAATTCGTCTATAGGGGCTGGGAAGCATGATTCTTTTTTAAAATTTTGTTTTGTTTTAATCAATGCTATGCCATGCCGCTCTAGTTTTAATAAACTATAGTATAATTCAATATTATTTTATTCTCTAATAACTACTGCAACAAGTACCTTAATATATAGTTTGTTTAGCTTAAGTTACAATTGCCAATTGGCACTAATTAAGTATATCATGTTTCAAACGCAAGTCTCCACATTTTCAGTTTTATCTTTCATTAACGTGAGATTCGTCTAAGGTGTGATATGCATCCGTGTTTATGAAGAATTCTATTAGTCTTTCTACTACTATGGACAAAGGTTTTTTCCATGGAAAATTAGTGGAAATTTGTACTATAAAACATGCTTTTTTCCCCCCACTCATTTCTCAAGGAGTCAGCTCATACTTTTAACTATATGGATGATATAGTTAAAATATTGGTAATCTGTTGATTTATATTTGTTGATTTAAAATTGATGGATGGTATGATTAATTTTTTGGTGATATGTTGATCTAGAACTATAAAAAATAATCAATTTATAATTGATGGTAGAATTAATTTTACTTTTTATTTATATGTTCCAACCTTACAAAGCGTAATATCATATAATCTAATAAAGTATATATCAATTTTTTAGTATCATCAAGTTAATTTACAAGGTGTACAATGTGGTGTTACCTTTGTGTCAAAGTCAAATTTAATAACAATTAAAACCAATTGATGGATTTGTTGGTTAGAAAATAATGGTGATTTGCTGATTAAAAGTTGCAATACGTATATATTCTGATGTATGGTTTGACTAAATTTTTGGTGATATGTTGATTTAGAATTATAAAAGATAGAGATAGATGTCAAAAACACACCTAAACTATTCACTTTTTTTGAGTTTCATACCTAAACTATTGAAAGTGTAAGTTTCATACCTAAACTAACACTTTTCAGTTTGAGAAACACACCTCAGTGGTGTGTGTAGTGCACTTGTTGACACCCAATTTTGACCCACGTCGGTATAAATTAATTTTCGAGCTTCGTAAATTTTCCAAACAATTTAAATTAATTAGTTTTATAAATTTTGCGAAAATATAATAATACAAGTATAAAGTTTGTGTTATTTTGAATGGTTTTGTCATTTCTTACAACTTTTAGATAGTATATATATTTTACATTATTATGTATATAATTAGTATATTTTATAATTATTCAAAAACCATTAAAAATATTTTAAGTTTAATAAGTATTCTATTAAACTAATTTAGTTTAAATTATGGTTATATTTTTAAATCACTATTTTACAATTTAAATAATTATATTACTAAATAAAGAAGCTCGTTAATTAATTAATACAAATTCATTTATTTAATATTTAGCCAAATTTATCATCTCAACTCTATTTGGCTATTTGTTAAATTAACCCAAATCTCCTTCCCATTCCCTTCCAAGCAGCCCACAAATTCCAAGCCCAATTCGTAGGCCCGACACCTTCCCCTTTAAGATCAGAATTGGGCCTTTATTTTATTCCGTTCCAGCAGCCCACTTCAACCCTTCCCTTTTTAATTCTCAACCCAAATTCTAGGCCCAAACGTTTTTCAGCAGCCCACCTCAACTCTTTTAAACAACCCCCAAGTTAATTCGGATACACACCGTATACAATAGTATACATCGATTGTATACTTTATGCCTCCTTTTTCAGGAAATTGGGCCAGGGCATTTCAGCCCCTTTTTATTAACAGGCCCAAAGACCATTCGTTTCTGCAGGTTTTAAAGAAGGCTCAATTATAAGGATTAGTTTAGGACAGGTGGGCCAAAGCCCAAATGAACGAATTTGGGCAATCAAGCCCAAGTTTAAATATTTCTTTCTTTATTATTTATTTGTTTGAATTATTTAATATCTTGGTAGAATTTTAATAATCTCCTAAGGGGTAGCCATTTTTCATTATTTAAATTTTATTATTTTTGTTTTACTTACTTTTATCACAATTTAGTTTTCCTTAAATTAATTCCCTCAAAATATCTTCCTTTAGAAATAAAAAATAATAATAATAGTAATAATGAAATAAAAAATATAAAAACGAATTTCTTTTTACTGAGTTAAAATTTTTATTTTAAAAGTTATTTAGTCAAATCGCTGGTCAACCGCGAATTAGCGGGCATCCCGAGGGCCTAACACCTTCACGGGATGTACATTGAACTTCGAACTTTTTTCAATTGATTTTTAATCTTTTGAAATTTTTCTTGATTTTATCAAAAATCAAGTGGCGACTCCGTAATTTGAAAAGTCGATTTTTCTTAAATAATAAGATTAATTGATTTTTCGAAACTTAGTCAATTTCTCCCATTTTTAAACGAATGGGATTATTTTTTAAATAAAACAGCACTCTCTCTTTTATAAGAAAAAACTTTGACACATGACATTCCATAGGTAAAATATTTTATCTAGATAAAAATTAAATAATAAAATATTAGTATTAATTAAAAATTAAAAATTACTATCCATATAAAAAGTTTAATTATTTTTCTTATCTCACTCCACCACCTCCTCCACGTATCCCTCCTCCCCCGCGACAAAACCATCCTTTTTTAAAAAATTATTTATAAATATTTTTAAAATTTTCATATTTTATCCTCCCCCCTCCCCCTCCCCCTCCCCCTCCCCCTCCCCCTCCCCCTACCCCCGATAGAAATTGATATTATTTTATTTAAAAAATCTACCTCATACTATAATTTTTCGCTCCTAATTTTTAATTTTTTTTACGTTTTACTTATTTTGTGTTAGATATGCAAGTACATATATTTTTAGGAAAAAAAAATCTACTAGTGTACCAAATATAACATAAACAACTAAAAAGTATAAAAAGTCTTGCGTCGACAAGTAAAAAATATTTTCGATATGTATATCTAAACACTGGTAAAAAAATTGAAAGCGGAGGATTAAGTGGAATTGATAAAATTATATTTTTAAGAAAATAAAATAATATATAAATTAGTATTGGATCAGGGGGAGGAGATGAAGTAAAAAATGAGATACGTTTATAAAAGATTTTTTTAAAAAAAAAAAACTTTAAAAAATGGTGTGGGATAAGAAAAATATTTTAAATTTTATTTTATAAAGAAAATATTATTTTTTTATAATAGTTTTTTAATTTTTAATTTTAACGAATACTAATAATTTATTTATTTTTTGTCAAGGTTGAATATTTTATCACTTTGGAGTGTGATGTGGAAATTCTTTAAAATAAATGAGAGAGTGTGTATTATACATACCATGATGAGAGTGGTATAAAAGAGAGAAATGTGTTTCTCAAATTAAAAAGTGATAGTTTAGGTATGAAACTCAAACTTTCAATAATTTAGGTATGAAACTCAAAAAAAAGGGTATAGTTTAGGTGTGTTTTTGACACTTATTTCTAAAAGATATTCATTTATAATTGATGGTAAAATTGTTTTAGTTATATGGTACAACCATATGAGGCGTAACACCATAATCTAATCAAGTATGTACCAACTATTGAAAGTGTGAGTTTCATATCTAAACTAACACTTTTCAGTTTGAGAAACACCCCTCAGTGGTGTGTGTAGTGCACTCTCTATTTTATAAGAAAAAACTTTGACAAATGGCATTCCATATAGATAAAATATTTTATCTAGATAAAAATTAAATAAAAAATTAATATTAATTAAAAATTAAAAATTACTATCCATATAAAAAGTTTAATTATTTTTCTTATCTCACTTCACCACCTCCTCCACGCATACATAAACTACCACTTTTCAGTTTGAGAAACACACCTCAGTGGTGTGTGTAGTGCACTCTCTATTTTATAAGAAAAAACTTTGACACATAGCATTCCATATAGATAAAATATTTTATCTAGATAAAAATTAAATAAAAAAAATAATATTAATTAAAAATTAAAAATTACTATCCATATAAAAAGTTTAATTATTTTTCTTATCTCACTCCACCACCTCCTCCACGTATCCCTCCCTCCCCTGCGACAACCCCATCCTTTTTTAAAAAAAATTATTTATAAATATTTTTAAAAATTTCATATTTCATCCTCCCCCCACCCCCCGATAAAAATTGATATTATTTTATTTAAAAAAATCTACCCCATACTATATAATTTTTCGCTCCTAATTTTTTAATTTTTTTTACGTTTTTCTTATTTTGTGTTAGATATGCACGTACATATATTTTTAGAAAAAAAATCTATAAGTGTACCAAATATAACATAAACAACTAAAAAGTATAAAAAGTCTTACGGCGACAAGTAAAAAATATTTTCTATATGTATATCTAAACACTGGTAAAAAAATTGAAAGCGGAGGGTTAAGTGGAATGGATAAAATTATATTTTTAAGAAAATAAAATAGTATCTAAATTAGTGTTGGATGAGGGGGAGGAGATGAAGTAAAAAATGAAATACTTTTATAAAAGAATTTTTTTAAAAAAAAAACTTTAAAAAATGGTGTGGGGTAAGAAAAATATTTTACATTTTATTTTATAAAGAAAATATTATTTTTTATAATAGTTTTTTAATTTTTAATTTTAACTAATACTAATAATTTATTTATTTTTTGTCAAGGTTGAATATTTTGTCCATGTGGAGTGTGATGTGGAAATTCTTTAAAATAAAAGAGAGAGTGTATTACACATACCATGATGAGAGTGGTATAAAAGAGAGAGATGTGTTTCTCAAACTAAAAAGTGATAGTTTAGGTATGAAACTCAAACTTTCAATAATTTAGATATGAAACTCAAAAAAAAAGTATAGTTTAGGTGTGTTTTTGACACTTATCTCTAAAAGATATTCATTTATAATTGATGGTAAAATTGTTTTAGTTATATGGTACAACCATAAGAGGCGTAACACCATAATCTAATCAAGTATGTACTAACTTTTTAGAGTTAATATTTCAGATGGTCACTCAACTATACACTCTTTTCTCAGAAAGTCACTTAACTTTGGTTACTAACTCAAAAGTCACTCAACTATGAATTTTTTTCTTAGAAAGTCACCCAACTTTGATTTTTATTTAAAAAGTCACTCAATTATTAGTGCTTAACTTACAAAGTCACTCAACTATGAATATTTTACTTACAAGTCACTCAATCTATTTACTTAAATATTTTCATTAAACTTACAAACATGAAGTTTGTATTTCTTACTAAAATTTTAAAAAATAAAAAGATATTCATTTAAATCATTTAATAATCCGCCAAAAATATAATATATTATCTTTTATTTTACTTCTTTCTCCAATTGTGTGTGAATACAACGATCTCCATACATTGCTCATAAAATTTAGAAATTATAAAATTACTTTTCCATTAAATTCAAAATTTTAGTAACAATGATACGTAATGAAGGAACAAAAAGAAGTGATTAAAAAAACTAACTTGAATTTAATGTTTCTCCTACCGTTAAGTTAATTAAGATTTTGTCTTGACATGCTTTTTTCTTGAAAAATGGTCTTTACATGTTGATTTTAGAGTGCTAGAGTTAGATTAATTTATTGGTATTAATGAATATCCTTTATGAGAAAAAAATTCATAGTCGAGTGACTTTATGAAAAAAGAACTCATAGTTTGGGTGATTTTAGAGTTAAAAATCAAAGTTTAGTGACTTTTTGAAGAAAAAAAAAAGTGCATAATTGAGTTTCCATATGAGATATTACTCCAACTTTTTAGAATCACCAAATTAATTTATATGGTGTATAATATGATTTAACTTTGGTGTCAATCAAATTAATCTAATTCAATTTTACCAATTTGAATAAAATATAAAATTATAACCAAATAAACTAAAAATTGGATGCATACAATTTATAAATACAACAGAATCTGATATTCGTATAATTTTGAAATAAAAAAAATACAAATAGAAAGTCAATTGATGTAATTACAATACGTGATTGGTGGAATTTTTCTCTTAATTCGTGGGTCTTTTTCAAATCGTTAAGCCTATCATTGATTAAATTGAAAGTTATTTATATAAATAAATACTTAATAGTAAAGCAAAATATAGAAATGGTAATCTAAATAGCTAGTCAAATTGCAATTACTTCATTATTTTTCCAATCTTAACTATTTATGAACCTTCCTCTTATTTTATTATTTTTCTTTGGTTTAATATGTTCACAGGGTTTCATTGGTGAACATGGTGGTGGGGCAACCTTTGTGGAAATTTGTGGATGACTTTGAATTGTCATATGTTATTGAAATTCAATGAAAAGATTATTATGTCATTTGAAAGAAATTTGATTCGTTTAAGCCATTTTTTTTAAAAAAAAGACTTATGCATATTATTATTTGTTTTAAATAACATAAATAAATCTTTTCTTAAAGCAGGCTTTTTTTTTTTATAAAAAAAGTAGTTTAATTATATTAATGATATGATAGAATCATAATTTAATTTTGCAAAATCAAAAATATTTTAGTTTCACAAATAATGACATCAGTGGTCATTTTTAAAATGGAAATGGTGTAAATGAACAAAACTTATTACAGAGAGCATAAATAAACCTTTTCAGAATGTTCAATGATATATTTGAACATTTTTCCTTATATAAATGATCATTCAAATTAATAAAACAACACAATAAAGTAAATTTTGGTGTTTTTTTTTTTCTTTTTTACAAAGAAACATTCAACTTAACACAAACTTCTAAGGAAGTTACTTCCTTTGTTCCTAATTATTTGTCTATTATTTTTTTTAGTTATTCCTAATGATTTATCTATTTTGACAAATCAAGAAAGGACAAATTTATTTTTACCTACCCTCAATTTATTATTCTGAAAAATGTAGAACTTTTTGAATATCTTAGTTTTTTAATTCATTCACTCCATGATTAATAGGGATAAAATGATAAACTCATTATGTAGTAGTTATTTTTTTAATATATTATCAATTTAAAAGTGAACAAATAATTAGGAACAAGAAGATATTTTAGTTGGAAAATCAACTCTACCGTGTTCGTAATATTTACGCGATAAATAATTTGTTTACCAATTAATAGGTACACTGATTTGAAAGACAAAAGGGATAGGAAAATGACATAGTTAAAAAAAAAAGTTAATCCCCAAATATTCATTAAAATGAGAAGCAATTCAAGCATATTAGTGACCTAAATTAAAAATTAAATGGGGCCTTAAACTTAAATTGTTACTAACTTTTATATAAATTTATTTCTTCTAGTTTTCATCTAATAATATAACCATTTTTATTTTAAATTATTTTTCATTAGATAATATAGTACTCCAAACATGTCAAATTTCTTCTAATAATCCATTCATTTTTCATGAAATGTTTACTTTTCTACAAATAGTATTCAATATTTGTTAAAAAATAATAACTTTAACGTATTATTATAAAAAATGAGGCCCCTTAAATTTGGAGGCCTAAGACACATATCTTTTTTTTAACACTGTCGAACCACCGCTGATTAAAATCATGAAGTTTTGTTGTAAGAACATCAAGTTAATTACTTGATTTTACGTTAAGAAATACCAATAACCTTTATAATGTTCTATTTTTGTGCAAGACTCAGTATAACAAAAATAACTTTTAGCGGCATTAAATATTGACATTAATAAAGAGTGCTAAAGTCTTTATCGGCATTAGTTAAGTGTCGTTAGAACTAATATCGTCACTAAAAATGCATATTTAACGACAATTAAGAGTTAATAGCCGCTAATGATAATTTTTTTGCAGTGATTGTATAGCGCATAATGGAGATTTTTGTGTGAATGATAGAGTTATGACTTCTTCATTTAATGGGAGAAATAGATAGGGACTTTTGAAATTAATTCTAGGCCAAAAAAAAGGTAAAAAATTAAGGCTATAATATGACGAAGTCATAAATTTCATTAAAGGTGTACAAAATAACTTTATATTTCAGACAATTTTCTTTATATATAGTTACAATTTTCCACAAAAAGGCTGATAATTCTTCACTACATGTGGCTATGCCTCTATTCGTTATGAAAATAAATATCTGTGAACTAAATTTGGATTATTAATTTCAAAATCATCAAAAATAAAAGTAATATTTGGATCAATCCCCTCGATGTCTTTTAAGTTAAGCCTATCACATAGATATGCTTAGTGTTGTTTACGTTCTTTGTGTACGTAATTTGTAAGCTATTACACTGTGAAAATTTTACCTAGTGCGCATAAAATGTGACAGAATGAAGTCTTTGGGATCTCCCAAAGGAAAGAATAATTACCTAATTGTGAAACAAAGAAGTCAAATTAGATTGGAGATTTCCACAAAATTAAAGACAAAAAAGAGTAACGTCATTATTTCCAACATGGATGTTATAGGCCAAATTCCTTCTGATTTTGGGAATCTCACATATCTTTTTTTCTCTAGACTTGAGTAGCAACAATTTTTACGGAAAATTGCCTCAAAAAATGACACATCTTCGTAGGTTAAGGTTTGTTAAACTTAATTTTAACAACTTAAGCGGAGAGGTTCCTTCCTGGTTCAAGTTCTCATAACAATGTTTCAGGATTGATTCCCCAGTCTTTGGAGAAATTTCTATATCTCAATTATTTTAACATTTCATTCAACAAGTTGGTTGGTGAAATCCCCTCGAGTGGTCCGGTGAGTCTTTCATGTCTAATGAAGCATTGTGTGGACTTCCAAGATTTCGTGTTCCCCCATGCCACAGTAGTACATGAATGCATAAATCAAAGACGAAAAAAAGTGTTTTTTCTAGTTCTACCGGGTGCACTTGTATTAGTCTCCATTGTGTTTGCCCTTTTATGGATAAGGTATAAAGAGGTAAGACAACCAATCCTCAACAAGCAATTGATTCATCCTTAATTTGTCGTATCAACAAAAGGAAAAATTTCATACTATGAACTGATTCGAGCAACTGATTCACTCAGTGAGATCAATTTAATTGGTTGTGGGAGTTTCAACTCTGTTTACAAAGGCATCCTCAGAGATGGGACTTCCATTGCAGCTAAAGTGTTCAACCCACAAATGCAAGTCGCATTTAAGAGTTTTGATACAGAATGTCAGGTTTTGTGCAATCTTCGTCATAGAAATCTCACTAAAGTTGTCACCAGTTGTTCCAACCTTGAATTTAAGGCTTTAATACTAGAGTGCATGCCCCATGGGAGCCTCGATAAGTGGTTGTATTCACACAACTATTTCTTAGACATCAAGGATAGGCTAAGTATAATGATAGATGTAGTATGTGCATTAGAATATCTCCACCATGGTTGCTCATTGCCCGTGATTCATTGTGATTTGAAGCCTAGTAACGTTTTGTTGGATGACGACATGGCTGCTGAAAGAGGGTCGGTTTTTTTTTTATGTAACACCACTCCTAGGCAGTCTACATCTCTTTGCAACTTCAGTCTTACACTTGCACGAATTTGTATAAGTATAGAAATTCTTTACTTAGTTTTATTTAGGAAACAATCAACATAACAACACAACCAACGTACGAAAAATCTTCCCAACCTTTTATTAATAACAAATCAATAAAGTATAAGGCTTCACAAATTAATCTAAGGTCAGATTCGTTCTTCTTTGCCTTAGACGAATTTCCACCCCTTATAAAAATTCTGCACGAAGCAGTTACAACAGTTACATCGGCGGTTACATCAAACATGCATCTAACACTTGTCTTCACAGAATTCAAACTAAGTTCAACACTAAATATTCTAACAGATAGAATTATTTTCAAATTCAAAATACATTTTTAGGCATAACCAAAATCAGTCATTCTAACACTTAGAATATTTCAGCTTATTCTAACACTTGGAATTATTTCAGTCTGCTTCCAACAATTAAAATATTTCAGCTTATTCCAACACTTAAAATTATTTCAGCCTGCTTCCAACACTTAGAATATTTCAGCATGCTTCCAACACTTAATTTTATTTCAACTTTTGTCTTGCCAACATCAAGTCCATAACCTTGTCTTGTCAAGCCAACACCCCACCTTGTCTTGCCGACAAATCTGCCCACATGTAAGTCTTGCATGTCCAAGCTGCCTTGCCAACACCCAAGCACCTTGAACCTTTGTTGCACTGTTCTGCCTCCATGCATGCCAAGACCAATGCTCAAATCCTTGTCATGCATGCACGTAGTTAGTGTTAGGATCGATTTCACGTACACACACTAGATGAATGAAGAACACAAGAACTTTCAAGAGAAAGAGATGAGAGATCTAGAGAGACAAAAGACAAAACCCAATATTTCGTGGTAACACCCCGTGAGTAAACTTTCACGGCGGTGAGGTATATTTATATTAATAAATCAGAGTATTTTTGGTTACAGAGAAATAAATAGGAAAACCTAAAATAGAGAATAAATAGGAAAGCCTAAAATAGAGAATAAATAGGAAAACCTAAAATTAATCAGGCTCCACTACCTAACAATTCTCCCACTTGGAGACTGACTCAGTCATCCAAAAAATACATTCTCAAAAAAAAATCTCTTCATCATCAACATCTTTACCGCACCGCAACATCTGTAGCAACAACTACAGAAGACCAACCGAGGTTTTACATAACCTCAGTTTCCCAACATCAACACATTTCGTCAACATGTCTGTCGGGTTCTTTGCACCCTCTATCTTCTCCAAGCACATATCACCATCCTCCACTGCCCTGCGAGTGAAATGGTATCGCCTTCTGATGTGTTTTGTCTTCGAATGATAGACTAGATTTTTCACCAACTGTATGACACTCTGGCTATCTGAGTAAAGAATCTTCTTGCTCTGCTTCTTGCCCAATTCCTCAAGATAATCTGCCAGCTATATCATCTCTTTCCCAGCTTCAGCTATTTCCACATACTCAACTTCAGTAGATGAAAGAGAAACACACTTCTGAAGCCTGGACATCCAACTCACTGCTGTTCCACCTATGGTGTAAATGTACCCGGATGTACTCTTGCTCGAGTCAACATCCCCATTAAGATTAGCATCCACAAAACCCTGTAGACTCACCTTGCCTTTGCCAAAACAAAGTGAAGTACTGGATGTACCTCTCAGATATCTCAGAAGCCACTTCACAGCTTCCCAATGCTCTTTCCCAGGGTTCGCCATGTACCTGCTAACTACTCCCACTGCATGTGCTATATCAGGACTAGTGCAGACCATAGCATACATAAAACTACCAACTGCTGAAGCATATGGAACAAGTGCCATGTGATCACGCTCCTCGGCAGTCTTGGGTGACTGCTCCTTTGACAATTTAAAATGATTTGCCAACGGAGTAGTCCTGTGTTTAGCATCATTAACCCTGAATCTTCTCAGCACCTTCTCAATGTACAACTTCTGAGATAGATTTAAAGTGCCAGCAGATCTATCCCGAGAAATCTTCATCCCCAAAATCTGCTTTGCTGGACCCAAATCTTTCATCTCAAACGCTGTAGACAACCTTGTCTTCAGATTGTTAATCTCCCTCATACTAGATCATGCTATCAACATATCATCCACAGACAAGAGTAGAAAGACATATGAATTAGTGTATTTCTTGAAGTAACAACAAGGATCCTTTTCAGCTTTGCAGAATGTACTCTTGGTCATGAAGGAGTCAAACTTCTTGTACCACTGCCTTGGTGCTTGCTTTAGTCCATACAAGCTCCTGGTGAGCTTGCACACCATGTTCCTTGCTTGGAACCACAAATCCTCCCGGTTTCTGCATATAGATCTCTTTGTCCAGATCTCCATGTAAAAACGTTGTTTTTACATCCATTTGCTCTAGATGCAAATTTTCCGATGCAATAATACTCAACAGAATTCGAATAGAGGTTAACTTCACAACAGGAGAGAATATTTCAGCATAATCAATACCTTTCCTTTGTGAATATTCTTTAACCACTAAACGAGTCTTGAACCTTCTTTTTCCATCTGGTTCAGTCTTGATTCTGAACACCCACTTGTTCAGCAAAGCTCTCTTCCCTGCAGGTAACTCAGTCAACACCCATGTGTCATTTTTCTCAAGTGACCTCATCTCATCATCCATGACTTGCTCCCACTTGATCGAATCCTCCACCTGTAGGGCCTCATCAAAAGACTCTGGTTCCCCCTCATCAGTCAGCAATAGATAGTGTAATGAAGGTGAATACCTATCTGGTGCCCTGATGGATCTGGATGATCTCCTTAACACCTGCTCAGGTGTAACTTGCTCCACTTCAAATTCTTCAGTAGGAGTTGGTTGAGTATCTACTTTGACATCTCTGGGGTTACTCTTCTCTAACTCAACCTCAACTCCCACTTGCTTTGTAATCTCTAGAACCTTCTGCTCTCTGTCCTTGTACAAGACAGACTCATCAAATGTCACGTCACAATGTCTCAGGATCTTTCTGTTCTTGTTATCCTAAAACCTGTAACCAAACAAATCAGAACCATATCCTATGAAGTAACACTTCACAGCCTTGGCATCAAGCTTGTCTCTCTTTTCTGGACCAACATGAACATAAGCAGTGTAACCAAAAGTCCTCAAGTGTGAGTACTTGAGTTCTTTTCCTGTCCACACCTCCTCTGGAATCTTGAACCCTAAAGGAACTGATGTCCCCTATTGATCAAGTATGCAGCTGTGCTCACAGCATCCGCCCAAAGTGTTTTGGGCAGCCTACAATGTATCCTCATACTCCTTGCACGCTCATTCAACATTTTGTTCATCCTCTCAGCAATTCCATTCTGCCTTGCCTTACCAGGAACTGTTCTCATCGATCTGATTCCCTCAGCTGCACAGAATGCCTTGAACTCTGATTTGTCATACTCTCCTCCATTGTCAGATCTTAGGCATTTAACTTTCAAACTGGTCTGATTCTCAACTTCAGCTTTCCACTTCTTGAAAGTTTCAAACACATCTGACTTATGTTTCAAGAAGTAAACCCATACCTTTCTGCTGAAATCATCAATGAAGGTAACATAGAATCTGGATCCTCCAAGTGATGATACTGGAGATGGTCCCCACACATCTGTATGGACCATTTCCAATCGCACTTTCTTTGGCTCTCTAGGAGTCTTTGTGAAGCTTACTCTTTTCTGTTTGCCCATAACACAGCTCTCGCAAAGACTTATATCAACATACTTCAGACCCTCTAATGCTCCTTTTGCAACCAGCATCTTCATTCCTTTAGTACTCATGTGTCCAAGTCTGTTGTGCCACAGACATGAACCGGAAGCACCTTCAGCAACAGTGGCCATGTTTATACACCATGCAGTGGTATACAAGGTTCCAGATTTGGTGCCACGAGCTACTACCATAGCACCTTTCACGATCTTCCACGAACATTTCCCAAACTCTGTTGCATATCCCGTGCTATCCAACTGACCAACAGAGATCAGATTTTTCTTGATCCCAGGAATATATCTGACATCCTCCAATGTCCACTGGTTTCCCGAGGTGGTCTTTATGCAAACATCCCCCTTTCCTTCAATCTCTAAGGCTTTATTGTCAGCAATATATACTTTTCCAAAATTTCCAGATTTGAAATTTTGGAACAACTCCTTGCTTGGAGACGAATGGAAAGATGCATCAGAATCCAAAATCCATGATTCAACCGGGCTGTTCACACTAAGGATTAGAGCATCCCCAATGTCCTCTGCTGAATTTACAGAATCATTGTCATCTCCAAATTTTTGATTCTGTTTCTTCTTTGGCTTTGTACAGTTCGTTCGAAAGTGCCCTTTTTCTCCACAGTTCCAATAAGTCACGTTTGATCTGTTCAGGGATTTTCCTCGATTCTTTGATTTTGATCGACCATGTTGATTTTGGCCTTTCGTCTTACTTCTCCCCCTTCGATCAACGCTGAGAGCACTGCCCGATGAATCTCCAACTTCTCATTTGCAAATACTTTCGCTAAGAACAACATCACGGATTTCATCAAACTTCAGTTTCTCAAATCCACGGGAGCTGCTAATCGCAGCATCAACAATATCCCAAGACTCGAGCAGAGATGACATCAAAATCAATGCCTTAATTTCATCTTCAAAATTAATATCCACAGAATTGAGTTGACCCACAATCATATTTAACTCGTTTATATGATCAGAAACGGATCCATTCTCAGAGATCTGTAAATTGAACAATCTACGCATCAAATATACCTTGTTCATAGCCGATGGTTTTTCATACATGTTTGACACTGCCTTCAACAGACCGGACGTAGTCTTCTCCTTCACGATGTTGAACGTCACGTTTCTTGACAAAGTCAACCGGATCAACCCTAAAGCCTGGCGATCCTTGAGTTTCCACTTCTCCTCCGTCATGGATTCCGGCTTCACCCCGATCAACGGTTCGTGAAGATCTTTCTGGTATAGATAATATTCGATCTGCATCTTCCAGAAACTGAAATCGGATCCATCAAACTTCTCGATTCCAAGCTTCGAACTATCCATCTTCTGTGATTGTGTTGAATCTCCTTAGCTCTGATACCAGTTGTTAGGATCGAATTCACGAACACACACTAGATGAATGAAGAACACAAGAACTTTCAAGAGAAAGAGATGAGAGATCTAGAGAGAGAAAGAGAAAACCCAATATTTCGTGGTAACACCCCGTAAGTAAACTTCCACGGCGGTGAGGTATATTTATATTAATAAATCAGAGTATTTTTGGTTACAGATAAATAAATAGGAAAACCTAAAATAGAGAATAAATAGGAAAGCCTAAAATTGAGAATAAATAGGAAAACCTAAAATTAATCAGGCTCCACTACCTAACAGTCAGATCAAGTAATTTACGGGCCTAATAGTTGCCCACTTAAGTGAATTTGGAATTTCAAAGATGCTTTATGAAGATGAGAGTTCTTTATACACTAAAACTTTAGCAACGTTTGGTTATATAGCACCAGGTACGTGATCTCGTAATCAATTGCTTTTGATTCCTTTTTTTCAACTAGTAAATGTTGAATTTCAAAATTGATTGATTGCAGAGTATGGACTAGAGGGATTGTTGTCAATAAAATGTGATGTTTATAGTTATGGATCAGTTTGATGGAAAAATCCTAATGATGAAATGTTCGATGGAGATTTTAGTTTGAAGCAATGGGTGAGCACTTCACTCCCACAAGCAGCAATGTAAATTGTCGATGACAACTTAATATCGCCACATGATAATAATCACTTAATGGAAAAGCTAGACTGTATGGTATCCATCATGACACTAGCAATAGATTGTTGTGTTGAATCTCTTAAAGGAAGGATTGACATGAAAGACGTTGTGGGGAGGTTAAAGACGATTAAGATTCAACTTCTTTCGTGTTGAGGAAGATCTTATTAGAAACATTTCCTCAAAATCATCTCATTTGTAACAAATGAACAAATAATTAAACACGCACGTCTAACGTGGCATACTACATGACGTGTATCCTACATAGAGTAAAACTCATGTATCTACTTATTCAACTTTATTAAAGTTTAAGTGTCTACAACATATAAGTCTCAAGCTCATTCATCATCTTTAACGAGTTCGAAATTTCATACCTGACTTTACTCCTTGAAATTTGATCCAACAACTTTCGATTTGAAATTTAGCTGACAATTTTGATTTGGCTCTTTCTTGTATTCAATTTTGTTGGAGTTCACAAGTCAATATATACACTTGCATTATATTTCAAATTTCATTTTGGACTTTGGAAATTGTTTAAGTTATTCATTTTTGGAAATAAGGCCCAAATATAATGTACCTATCATTTGTACAATTCAGGGACTTCAGCTTTATTAAATCGGAAAAGGATCTAAAATATCTTTAAAGTATTGAAAATGGTACACAATTACCCTTCATCCAACTATTGGCTCCAAAATATTTTTTTCACCCACCTATTGGCTCCAAAATACCCTTGACATCCACCTTTGAGTTCAAAATTGACCACTTATTTAACGGTTTCATATTTAAACTATTTAAATATTTTTTTTAAGTAGTTGGCGCTCGACTATTAGATATAATTCAATTTATTAATATCATTTATAAACCAACCCACTACCGACTCACTACTAATTAAACCCCACCCACTAATAAACAAATTATAATATCAAAATCTCCCTAAACACTACTAAAACACGACGAAATTACAGATTCCTGAAAATGACATCCAAAATTATTTAGTCTGAATTAAAGCCCCAATTAAATTTAGGTTGAGCCAATTATTTAGGACACTTTCAATAGAAATCTCTTTCAAGCTTGAATTCGAATTTTATGATTAAAGGTAAAGAAGTAGTACATCCCGAATTAATTTATGTACTTTTAAATATAATTTTATTAAAAATTATTATTTATTTTAAATACTTTAATATATTCTTTTTTTAAAAAGTTATCCATTAAGTAACATCACATAATTGAGAGGAATGAATAATTAAGATGAACATAATCAATACTTTTAAGTTTATCGGTTTTATTTTAGACACTTGAATTATAATATGTTTGATTGAGGACTTGAATGTATGATAATGTACTTCTATAGATATTTTCGTTTCAAATTTTTAGAAACACTCATTGACAATAATTTTCTGTTGTTGCATTAGTAATGGGGCGGATTTATTAATTAGGTGTGGTTTAATAAGTTACACCATATCACACATAAGCCTACACAACGTAACTTAATGATATTTGAATGGAAACAAAGTAACTCTTATTATATTGGGTGTTATCATGCCTCACTAGTCAAAATTTTATTTGAAATTTTCTATTCATCAGCTTGACTTTAAAATAACACAATAAAGTAAATTTTGTGACAGTAAAAACAGTTAGTTATATTTTATTTACTCAATAGTTAGTTTTTTTTTAACAAATAACACTATTAGTTATATTTACTCAATAACTAGTTTTTGTTTTATACCAATTAAAAGGTACACTTTTATTTGAGGAACAAAGAGGGTGAAAAAAATGATATAGTACAAATGAGTTATTCGTTAAATATTTATTAAAATAAATATGAACTTAATTAATTCATAATTAATTAATTTTAGTGTAAGAAATACCAATATAATAGATAATGGGAGTAGGTGTAAGGATGTAGTGAAGAATGGAGAATTTTGGCTAAATTCAGATAGAAATTATGTTTTAACAAATGAGAAGAAGGTGACTTTTTTATTTAATGGATAAGTTTGAGATAAATTCTCGTTCTTGGCAGGCCATTATATGTTCATGTTAACAATAGTAAGATTATTTCATAATTAATTAGTGTTCACACTAAATTTTACTAGGAAATCAAGTTAAATTAAACCATCACGATCAATAAATTCAACTTTTGTGTGTTTATGATAATGTTAACGCACTTGAGATAAGAAACTCATTGTTCTTCAAGGAAAAACACATTTATTTAAGAATGTTCTAGTGTTTTACCTAGCCAAGTAATTTGAATTACCTCTTTGAATAGGTATAGAGCTTTTAAGTTTTTGAGTTATAGTTGCATTAAATACTATAAGTCAAAATTATTCACAATTCAATTTTTTTAAAAAAATATTATTAAAAAAATAGACTTGTTTGAATATCAAATTCGAAATGTGTAATATAAATGGGAGTCCAGAGCCTAAAGGGTATAAAATATTAACAAAAATTTCAAAACGGTATATAAAATTTATATTAACCAAAACGGCAAAATCGCTGGAACAACAACGATTTACTCCACCGGGTTGTAAATTTTTTATTTAAATTCATGCATCTAGACACAATGATGCAAATTCTTAGGGATATTAAATTCATAGAGTAGAATGGTAATTGACTTTTAAGTTAGGAGCTCCCACTTATAATAATAATAATAATATATATATATATATATATAATAGATAGATATATATATATATATATATATATATATATATATATATATATATATATATAGATATATATATATACTATACTATACTAATTAAAATGTAATAAAATAATTAATCAAAATATAATTAAATATCTAATTAGATAATAATATTTGAAATAATAGAGAACCAAAATACAAATTTCAGCAGTCCTACTCAATTACTATGTGTGAAACAATGAAATATTATATTCTTTTTAAAATATCATCATACTCAATTGTTTTCTTTCTTTTGATGCTAATGTATGAACACTAATAAAGTTTCAATTAATATAGAAGTTGAAACATATTTTGCCATCTATAAGAAGTTGAAAGGAATCAAATTAAGTAATTGAGGAATATCAAAGAGTTTTTACCAACAAATCTTCAAGACTACGCTATATAACCATACTCAATATTAGTCATTCAGCATAAGCTTCCGTTTTTAAGCGGATACAAACGTGTCTTCTAATTTTCAGGTATAATCTTAATTAAGTCTAGATTTTTCTGTTTGGTTTGTTAATTTCATTTGAATGATAACTTTCTAATTATTTTAATAGGTACAATAAATAGCTTGAAAGGTATAATCACACATATATATATATAAAAAAGAGTATTGTACACATATGGTTTGATGCTGAATGATGATCAACTCTTTTTGAAACTCTCTAAGCATAGTTTCCCGTAAAAAAGAAGCTATGCTTTATCAAATTTTATACGATTAATAATATATTGAAATTGCAATTGTTTGCTAGCAAAATATATCACATTTTCTTACACAAATATAACAATTCCTAGTCTTCTCTAGCAGTGATAGATAGTAGTTGTAATCCTATAAATGTAAGTCTGGGTATATCTGAAAGTCTGTAAGGAAGTACTTACATTTGTAACAACATACATTAAGAATACAAGAAGACTTCAAGTAACGTCACATTTTTCCTTTTTAATTCGTTAACTTCTTGTGTTTTTCCTGGAATATTTTACAAATGTTGATATCTAATCACTTTTTGATTGATCAAAATTTTATGTATTTTTAGTTGTTGATGACTGTATGTACATTTAATTGCTCATAGACGGGTAAGCTTTTGAGACTTATCTATTATGCAGAAGATCAAAAATATCGAGAGAATACTTGTAAAAACATTGTGTTCTCCTAATAATTTATTGTATACTTTTTAACTTACTTTATTGATATTCATTCGAGGTACACGTGCAACGCACGTGCCCGGAGACTACTATTAATATTATCATGAGTAGCTAGGCTACTCTTTCACAATACATTCAAGTGGTGAAGTTCACATAGTGTGCCTCATCACTTTTATTCATGCTACATGCATTACTTAGTTTTTTTTCACAAGTTACACCATATCACACATAAGCCTACAACACAACGCTAGTGTGTCTTGCAATATAAGCTTTTATACAATATGGAAGTGTTCATCGATCACTTGAAGTTACCATTGTCCAAGTGTTCGCCATTGTTATTGACGGTTTCATTGGCAAACATGGCTGTGGCACAACCTTTGTGACAATTGCTCTGGCAGCCAGATCCACAGTAGTCACAACTAGTGCCACACCAACCAAACTTGCTGCAACATAGCTTGTTGGGACACTTACGCTTACCGTTTTGACGACCACATTGTTCTGCATAACTTGTAGTTAGCAACAAGGCTAAAATCACAAACACGAGAGTTGTAGAGAACTTCATCCTTTTGGTTCTTACTTTTTTTTTTCTATGTGGAATATTTGGTTAATTGCATATAGAGATGATATTGGAATGGAAACAAAGTTACTCTTATATATAAGGTGTGACCATGCCCACTAGTCAAATTTTTATTTGAGATTTTCTACTTAAATGATTCATTAGCTTGACTATAAGTTGCTGTTTATGCATTTTAATACTACAATTAAATTGTTAAGTGCATAGTAGGCTTTCACTTTTAATTGTCATAATTTATATTTTTAAAGGCAAACTATAAAAAAAATTGACTAACATTTTAAAACGTATTTTTCTATCATATTGATATGCAAAAAATTATAATTTATTGTACTTTTCATATAGTTTTTGAATATCTAAATTCTTTGTTTAAAATACCAAATTAATGTAATCTAATTTAACTTTGAAAATTAGTCAAATGACTTTCGAAAAACGCAACATGACAAATAAAAGTGGACGGAGGGAGTATAATTTAATAAGAATGTGGTTATTATTTTGGTGTAACTCTTGTAACCCCTATTTGTCATGATTAGTGGTGGTAAATGGGCGGGTTGGGTCAAATGTGGGTGGGTTGAAAATGGGTAAACATATCATTCAACCCGCCCATGTTTGATATGGGTAAAAATGGATTGGGTAATTAATGGGTTGGGTAAAATACTATTTTACCCATATTTCATGAATAAATAGTTCTTTACTTAAGAATTCAATATGGAAAAAATATTTTAATCTTCTTTTTTAGATGAAATTTATTGAAAATGCTTCATATAGTTTTATTTTATTATAAAAGTAAAAAAAAAAACTTTAAAAAAATGTGGGGTTTGGGGAGGGGGGGGGGGATGATAGGGGGCTAGCGGGGGTGGGGAATGGGGTCCAAGGTAGGAAGAAAAAATAAATATTTGAAGCTAAAAATATTTTTTTAAGAACAAACTCAATATTTTTGAAGGGTGGGGGTTGGTAGGGAGTAGGGGGTTGGTAGGGGTGGGGTCCAGGCTAGGGTTAAAAAATAAATATATGAAGTTGAAAAATCTTTTTAAAACAAATTTATTTATTTTTTATTTTTTTTTTGGGGGGGGGGGAGGGGGGGGGCTGATGGGGGACGATGGAAGGGATGAAAAATGAATTTTTGAAGTTGAAAATATTTTTTAAAACAAACTTTTAAATTTTGTTTTGGAGGGGGGGAGGGGGGTTGAGGGGGCTAGTATGGGGGTGAGTGGGTTGGAAGGGGGAGGTCGAGGGTAAGGTGAAAAAATGAAAGTTTGAATTTCAAAATATTTTTTAAAAAGAAACTTTTATTTTTTTTGGGTGGGGTAAATGTGGGGGTCGGGAGTTGAAACATTAATAGGGACCCATATATGAAAGTTTTGACAAATCGCTTCTAAAAGTTGACAACAGAAGGTCTTTTAAAAATTTGGAGAAACATGCAATACCTATATATGAGCTGTAGTTTACCCATAATATACCCATATTTTAATGGGTAAAATATGGATATAAGCCAAATATTACCCATATTTAGAATCACTCTTTCAACCCATATTTGATGGGCTATTTGGGCGGGTCAATGAAAAGTAGGCTTAAATTGCCAGCATTAGTCATGATCTACCACTAATTTCACTCATTATTCTTTTTATTATACATTGTAACTTATGTAACCTTTGGGCTATTTATCTACCCAACCCTTTATCGATCTTTCTATTCATTGTAAGGAAGAATTTACCTATAAATTGTGTGGTCTTACTTTGTATTGGATAGTAGAGAAATATGTCAAAAAAGATGAGTATTTCATGTCGAGATTAGTATAGTGAAAGAGAGAGTTGAGACAAGGAAAAATATTTTAAGTTTTCAACTATATATTCACTATACAAAAGAGAATATTTATATGTTGAAGGAATGTGTTTTTATGTGGAGCTTTGGACTCTTCAACTAACAATAAGGAGTTGTTTGAGTTGTACAATAATATTGGATTGTTATATCCTAGATGGAACAAATCAAGAGTGACAATGCTGAATCGGTGTAGATTATGTCATAAAGGGCTTAAATCTCCGTTAAAAAAGTAAAATATTTGTATCTCAGTCTAAAAAATTATTTATTTATTTTTGTCATTTTATTTATAACAATGACATTTTATATTTGGGATAAATTACACCAATATAATTTTAACAATATATATAATCAACAATTGTGTGTGTGGTTGTTTGTGTGTGTGTGTGGGGGGGGGGGGGGGGGGCTGTCTTAATGGATCTTGTAGGTTTCCTAGTTAATTACTTTTAATAGTTATTCAAGGAGTTGGTTAATTGGCATCAATGTATTGTATAAGTTAAACATGGTATTACTTATGTAGAATTTATTAATATATTGCATAACTCTTCTTTAGACCAGCTACAGAATAATTGATCTTTAAGTGTTATGTAAATTTAAATAGTAAAATAAGAACTCAAAAAATTCTTACAAACAATATTAATATTTGTTGAAGATAATAGAAACTGAATATATGGAACAGATTGAATAACCTAATCCAAGTCAACATGTAAGAATTAGGGGCGGCAAAAATCGAATCGATTTTTTTTTATTGGGTTTTAAAAAAAATTATTGAATTATTGATTCGGTATCGATTTTTACTGTTGGGTTATTGGGTAAACAGATAACCCAATAAGACGGTAATAATTTATTATTTTACCCTTCCTAATTATTAAATATATAAGTAGACACTAATATCAAATTATTAATACTTTACCAATTTCACACTCGGCCGCTTTTTATTAGTTTTGACTGTTAATCATAACCTAAAGATTAAAGTAAAGGGTTCACAATTGTAGCTACTCTATTTGATTTTATTTCTAATTTTAGTTTTAGTTAATAATTGTAGGTTGTAACATTTACAAGTTTGTAAAGGTCCGTAATTTCATTAACAGAAAAGAATTTATACTATGTTTTGGTGGTAATTTATAGCCTTCCCACTATATTTTATCTTATTGATGCAATTTGTCATTATCTTTCTTGTTTCACTATATCAAAACATTTAGAGAAGTGAGAAGACATATAATAATTTTGTAGATAATTTTTATTGGGTAAATCGAAAATCGAACCATAATGATAAAAAATCGATAAAGAATATCTTATTGGTTTGTTATTGAAAAAGCATATGTAATAATCGATATCCAATAATTCAATTCAAAAATACATAAAATCGAACCGAATCAACCGATGAATATTTCATTTAATTGATGATGGGAGTAGGTGTAAATTTGCAGTGGAGAATGTAGAATTTTAGCTAGATGGCTATGTTATCAGCTAGAAATTATGTCTTAAGAAATGATAAGAGGTGACATCTTCATTTAATGGATAAGTTAAGACAATTTTTCCTTCTTTGGCAGGCGATTATATGGACATGTTAACTGTAGCGAGATTTTTTCAAAGTGAGTGTTGAAAAATCACTCCAAATTCAAATCGAAATCAAATCATCACGAGCTATTTGTTTGTTTATGATAATGTTAACGCACTTGAGATGAAGAAATTCACTATCTTATACGGAAAAAAAAAACATTTATTCAATAAAGTCCTTGTGTTTTACCTAGTCTATAGTAATCTGAATTACCTCTTCTTTGAATAGGTGTAATTTTTTAGTTATAGTTGCATTAAGCAACTAATATAATTTATTCTTGCTTTAAGCAAATCTTTTTTGAATTATATTGGTATATAATTAATTAAACTGGTGGCTAACCCTCTTAATTTTTATTTTTTTGTTATAAGTTTTTATGTATAAATTTGATATGTAAAATGACACGAATGAATTTTATTTTTGTTTTCAAGTGAGTGTAAAAGGTGCTATATATAACTTCTTACAAGTACTTGTGTATTAATATGATGTATACACGAAGGAAATTTATATTCATTATTTTAAGGGATAATACACAAGTATTCCCTCAATCTATATCCGATATTTCAGAGACACACTTATACTATATACTAAGGTCATATTATCCCACTGAACCTATTTTATAAATAATTTTCTATCCCTTTTCAGCTAACGTGACACTATCTTATTGATCCAGCGTGTGTTGACATTTTTTTCAAACTAGTGACACGTAGGTCAAAAAGGGGTAGAAAATTATTTATAAAATAAGTTCAGGGGGTAATATGACCTTAGTATAATATAAGTGTATCTCTGAGATTTCACGCATAGGTTAAGGGGGTATTTATGCATTTTCCCTTATTTTAAAGTGAATGTAAAAGCTATACAAGTATATGGATTGGGCGTGAATCGGGAGGTTATTAGGTCATGAGATAGACTTAGGAAAGTTAATTGAGATATGAGTGTTTGAAATTGACCTTTATATGAACACATGCATGCAAGAACTTAGTTGGCCTGGTGTTTGAGGTCCCTTATGACCCTAGATCACTTTAGATACTCTTGATAAAGGAACTTATAACACATGAGCAAGTAGAAAATAACCCAGTTCAAGCTCATTTACGTACAACGAAATGATTCAAATTTTAAGAGTAGAGTTATGAGGCGCTAACTACAAAATGATTCGGATCGAAAGAAAATTTCGAAGTGTTATAAATCATTTAATCGATAGTGGGCGTAGGTGTAAATCTGCAGCGGAGAATACATAATTTTGGATAAATGAGTATTGTTATGAGATGGAAATTATGTTTTAATGAATAAGTTGAGATAATTTTTCGTTTTTGGCAGGAGATTAACTATGGTGTAATTGTTAGTAGTATCAAAACTTTTTATAAATAGGTGTCGAAAAATTACTCCAAACCAAAATTGAATTTGAGTAGGAAATCAAGTTAATCTTTACAAACTATATATTCTATAGTAGATCGTGCTCTCAAATGCATATGCCAGTGTACGTGCTCATAAATAGTAATATAAAATTGAATCTAGTTATCGTATATACAAAAAATTATAGAATAAACTATCTAATTTGAATTTTGATCTCCATGCAATATTATTTAACATATAACATTAATATTAATATTATTATCATGAGTAGCTAGGCTACTACTCTTACACAATACATTCAAGTGGTAAAGCTCACATAGTGTGCCTCATCACTTTTATTCATGATACGTACTTTTACATGCATAAGTTTATTTTTTTCATAAGTTACACCATATCACACATAAGCCTACAACACAACGTCTAGTGTGTCTTACTCTAGGCTTTTATCATTATGGATCAGTTGAAGTCACCATTGTCCAAGTGTTCGCCATTGTTATTGACGGTTTCATTGGCAAACATGGCGGTGGCACAACCTTTGCGACAATTGCTCTGGCAGCCAGATCCACAGTAGTCACAACTAGTGCCACACCAACCAAACTTGCTGCAACATAGCTTGTTGGGACACTTACGCTTACCGTTTTGACGACCACATTGTTCTGCATAACTTGTAGTTAGCAACAAGGCTAAAATCACAAACACAAGGGTTGTAGAGAACTTCATCCTTTTGGTTCTTAATTTTTTTTTCTATGTGGAATATTTGGTTAATTGCTTATAGAGATGATATTGGAATGGAAACAAAGTTACTCTTATATATAGGGTGTGATCATGTCCACTATTCAAGATTTTATGAGATTTTTCCACTTAAATGATTCAGTAGCTTGATTATAAGTTTGATAATGTAATCAATAATTATGGGGGGGATGACTTGTCTTAATTGGCCTCAATGCATTGTATTTAGTTAAAAAATGTTTTAATTGTATCGATGAATATTTTACCTTGTTACTGTGGTTTAAAGTAATTGGAGGGTTAAAGTGAAATTTCAATTAGAGGCTTTTAACTAGAGCAATTATATATGTTAACAGTATTCTATACGTAATAAGCTCACAAAACTGTTTATAAGTTTTTTTAACTTAAAAAAAAAACTAATATAAGCGAATTCAAAGTTTCAAATAGGCTAGTAGTTTTGACTTTTGATTCATATTTTTAATAGAATATTACTCTAACTTATCATAGAATATAAATGGAGTTTAAAAATAATAATGTGACCAACTACTGTAAGTGTTAACAAATAGAATATAAGAAAACAAAATAATGTTTTCTTGATTTCATGATGTTAAGGAAAATAAAAATAAAAACTTATTTTTTTAAAAAATATATATATTTTTATCTTATATAATTAACTTTTTCTTTGAACAAAATTTAATATTATTTATTATTGGTAAAAATTTGATCCCCAAATAGGAGTGTACAAAGTTAAATTGAAAATCAAATCAAATCACACTCGAGTCAAATCAAGAAAAGAAATGTGGTTGGTTTGACTTGGTTTGATGTTGAAAAAAAACTCGACTATATTTGGGTTGGTTAGGTATTAACAAAGAAAAAACCGAGATCAAACCATCTCAGCATTGTATATATGATTTAAAATTTTATTATATACATGACCTACCCACAGATAGATAATTGAATTACCTTTCCATATCGTCGACCTTGCTAAAATCAGACCTCCGAGTAAAAAGTTATGCCCAATTTAGTAAAGGCCTTACGAACAGGCCCATTTGACGGACCCAACGACGGGGCGTCGATCAGACGACGGACCGTCAGTCTGGCCATCGTTTGGTTCGATAGTAACTTTTCCAGGGGTCTTTTGGACCTTTCCCACTTTGTTTAAATCCTAAATTACGTTGTTTTGACCCTAAATCATCATATTTTAGTTAGTTTAAGCCTAGAAACATAATTAAAACATATCTAAGTCAAATCATTAAATCAAAACTTAGAAAATTAGAAGCAAGAGAGGAGAAAAAACTCAAGAACCCTAGTTAAAAAAAACACAAGTTCCAGCAGTTCCAGCCCTGAAACCTAAGTATTTTTCCATGTATTTCATCATCAGGTATGTGGGATTTCACTAGTGGGTTCCTTTCACCCATTGGGTCCATAGTTTTCAGTCAGGTTCTTGATCTTTCATCATGATTAAACCTAGGGTTTCTAGATTTTTGTTAGAACTTCATGAATTTATTAAATATATGTTCCAAATTAGATTATCATGTTATTATTCAGATTATCACATGAATTTCATAACCCTAGCTTTGTATTTATTTAGTTCTTGAATTACACATGTTACGTCAGATATTTCAAACACTTTAGATATACATGCCTCAGCTATAAATGCATAATTACCAGATTAATTGTTGCATTCTCAGTTTGCATGTTCAGTTTCGAGCTATGCAGTATTTACAAAAACTCAAACATAATAAGTAAATTTACAAAATCCATGGGAGTAGCATAATATCAAGTTGGACTAGGGTTTAGCGACCCAAATAATCCTAGAACTACTAGCCAAGTAGGTTATAAGTCCCCTCTGTGGCAATCAGTTTGGTGATCACCCCAGCATGCCTTTATACCTTTGGCAGGGTATATTGGGTCCTCTCGATGGGGCATATACATCGGACTCCACATTTAGCTCATGTGATTTTTATTATCGGTTATTAGTAGCTCCCACAGTTCAATTAGACTCTTTTTATTGACCATCTATCAGTATCAGTTTCAGCATGTTATAAATTGGTCATTGCATCCAGTTAGCTCAGAATTCAGTTTATCATGTTAGATTATTATACTTGTTATTATGCTTGTTCAGTTATGTTTTATTTCATCTTTACTCTATCCTACATGCTTAGTACCTTTCAAGTATTGACGCATACGTGCGCTACATCTTCTCATGATGTAGGTTCAAGTTCTCAGCATGCAGATCACACATAGATCGATTTTCGATCTCCAGTTCAACACATAATTCAATGGTGAGTCCTCATTCTCCGAGGACAATAGTCATGAGTGTCATTTCAGTCTTTAGTCATTTAGTTTTAGTTTTTGCTAGATTTAGCTGGGGGATTGTCCTAGTATTTCTAGTCCAGTTTAGATGCTTATTTCAGACATAATTAGATTCAGCTTAGTATTGAGTTAATATTTCCTTTGTATTAAACTCATTATTTTCAAATATCTCAGTTATAGAATATGGTTCAAATTTAATTATGATTTAGCTTCCGCATCATGCCAACAAGGTTAGGTTGGGATCACTTGTGGTCATAGGTTCCGTGTCCGCGTCTTGGGGATAGCTCGGGGCGTGACAATTTAACTCTTTCTATCAAAGTCCTACTTCATCATCTCAAACAAACCATTAAGCTAAGGAGTCTTGGGAGGAGTCTTCTGGTGTGCGATACCTTGATGCTTGCAATATTCGTCAAATGGTCCACAATATTCACCACCATTATCAGTACGAATACACTTTAGTTTCTTTCCAATTTCTTTGGTTTCCACCTTACTAAAATATCGCTCACACTCTATTTTTTTCACGGACTATTTTTCTTATATAGTCTATGAAATACCTCACTTTGCTCTTAAAATAGTTTTTCTCTCTAATTTGGTGTGTTTTACAAATGAGCAAGAATGCTCTATTTATAAAAGGATAAAACCATGTCTATGTCACTAATGACATAGGTAAATATAGCAAAGTAAAAAATGATTGCAAAATTTATCAATTTGCCAACCACCAAATCTTTTATTTTCAACTTCAATTACTATTCCTTTTTAACAATTGCTTGTAGCAATTGAATAACTAAAGTTGACCAAAAAAATTAGATGGACTCAACAATATCCTATCACTTCTTAAAACTTAAGTTCAAGAAAATAACATATTTATATAACAAAATTTTCCACACTCTACTGGAACATGATAATTAATCTATATATTTAGCTTTACAGCTACTACCATTATCGTTTGAAAACAATATTATAATACCTTTTATGGAAAAAGATTATCTATTGACTAAATGTTATTGACGAGGAAAAAGCTAACAATTAATCAGGGGCGGCTCTATCTATTTGAAAAATAATTACTCTTAACAAAATAATTGTATCATTATTCTATTAAATTTCAAACTTTCTCTAAATTATAGCTGAAATTGTAGCTATACACATAAATTTAATTAGGATTTTGTTATTTTAAACATATTTTTTTATATTTGTATTTTTATTTGTGCCGACATGACATAGAGAATATACTAATGTTAAAAAAAAAACAAGTGAGAGGCAACAAAATATAAGATAATCTCTCAATATTGGAGATATGTCTTTTTTTAATTGGACGTTTTAGAATTAATTATTCCATGTAATTATTAACATTAAAACTTATAGACATTAAATTATTTTCATTTCTTTATTTGTAAAATATTTATTCCCCCCTAAAACTTTTATCCATTAATTTCTTTTCTTCACACTTTCAATTATTTTTTAAAAATTGGGTATATATATTTTCAAAAATATCCTTTAATTTTATCTTTTTAAATTTTTTTTTACTGCTTTATTTGAATTCTTTTACTTATCTTGATATCCTAGGAAATTACTTTAGTTTAAAAATAACCTATTTAGAATAAAATTTAATATCAAATCACAAGAAAATAATAATAATAAATAAAATCAATAGGAAAAAGGAGAAAAAATAATGAATAGGGGGTAAAAAAAATTGTGTTGTGATTGAGAAGATTTTGAATACAAGTTAATAAAAATTTTAAAATTATCTGTATTTAAAAGAAGATAAAAATAAGGTAAAAAAAAAAGAATTATGTGGAATAACTTATTCTAAATACAAGGAAAAAAAAAGATTTAAATAAATATGTATATACATGGTGGTACATGTATATCATAACTTATTCTATATCATGTTTTATTATACTTATTATTTTGAATTTTTAAAATTATAAATATTATACATTATTTATTGATTTTTAATAAGAATAACAAGTAAAGTGAAACGAAACAAGTAGCAAAACTGGGCAATTTTGGATTTTGGCCAAGGTTAAGAGGGCAAAAGCTCCACAAACTGCCCTAACCTTTTGTAATCATTAAAAATTTTGTTAAATATAAATTTTAAAAAGTTAATTTGAACTATGTGAAATTTAAGATGTATTCGTCCAAATAAATATTATGAATTAATATAAATGAGTTAATTATTTAAGTCCAATAAATATAAATTTAATTAAAGTTCGAAGTAATTTAGACTAAAATAGATTAGCCCAGTTTGCTAAGTCCGATTTCATCTCATCTTAGAGGATCATTTGGTGCCACGCGACAAATGGTGTGGCATGTCAAGCCAATCAAAGAAGTCAATAGGATCATATCATGTGTCAAAATGACAAGACTGCTGCATAAAGCCCATATGTTATGTCAGTTAAATCTGATTGGTCGAACGAAATCTTGTTCCAAATAGAACTCTTATATTCTAAAACTATAAAAATATGGGTTCTCATAATTCATAAAAGGAGACCGGAAACTGCTAAATAATAAGCTAGAGAAAGTTTGTGCATCAAACGACATAAATTTATCTCTACAAGTTTAAGAATTCAAGCAAGGACGATCAAAATCAAGATCAAGACCACCGGACTCAAAAACAGGCTCAAAGCCCTTGAATTCAAGTAGAAGTCAAGATCAAGATAAAGTTTAAGTTCATCTAAGATTCAATAGCAAGCTCCAACGCCCTTGAATCCGAATCCAAGATCATGTTCAAGAATTCATGCATTCAAGTTCAAGAACGATCAAAGTTCAAGACCCCTGAATTCAAGAACAAACTCAAATCCAGTAAATGCAAGTAAAAGTCAAGATCAAGATAAAGTACAAGTTCATCGAAGATCCAAGAACAAACTCCAAAGCCCTTGAATCCAAGATCTAGTTTAAGAATTCAAGCATTCAAGTTCAAGAATTATCAAAATCAAGATCGCTGGATTCAAGAATAAACTTGAAGCCCTTGAATTCACATAAAAATCAAGATAACAATCAAATTCAAATTCATCAAAGATTCAAGAACAAGCTCCAAAGCCCCTGAATCCAAGATCAAAATCATCAAGTTAAAATCCATATCAAGTTCATCAAATCCGACAAACTCAAGTTCATCAAAGATTCAAGGTTAAGCTCAAAAGCCCTTGAATTTATATCTAAAAAGAGAAACTCGTAGAAATTGTGACACTCGCACTTTGAAATTACTAAATGCGATTGTCGCTTTACTTTTCCTCTCTTGATTTTTTTTCTCGACAGAAATTTTATTGTCTACACTATGTAATGCAAGACTTCAGATTGTTATTATGTAAACTAGTGGCGTATGTTATTAACACAAGGGAGGAATGGGATATGATGGGAGACCTCAATTATGTGGCTAATGATTTTGAGCGTATTTATATACTTAAGTATCACATTTTGTCCATGTTTTAACTAAGCTTTGAGAATGAATTCAACATACATATGTATTAAGCATAATTGATGTGAATAAGCTAATACATGTAATTAGACATGTTTCAATTCAAAATGCAGCAAGAAATGATCAAATATAATAAAAGAAATTAAAACCAATCATTATGGGCGAAAAGGACATGATTTGGCTATGAAAATGTTAGGTTCATGGTGTGAGAAAGGCACCCTATGATTATCCCCGCGCCAGGATTGCAACCAAACTTTAGAGAGAGCCCAAAAGCCCGATGATCGGCTCAGTTCAGACCTAAATGGGTGCGATGAACGGTGCACCACGAACCCAATTGCAGGAATCTGAGGCTATCAACCCCATCTAATAGCTTGAGCTAGTAATAGAACAGCTAACATGAAACATGTGATAATGTTTACATGGTACATAGCCAAATGACAAAAGACTTGGGATGAAATTCTTCTAGTTGAATTAAAAGACTTTTGAAGATGTATAGATTCATTAATTTTGAATAGTGGCATCTAGGAAACCAGAACTCCAGTTCTTGAATTATTGAAACAACGTAATCGTAATCATAATCATAGATCATAAATATTCTCAACAAACCCCTCATTTGAATTAGTGATCATAGACTAAATTTGCATAAATTATAATTCATCGTCATACTCTCTGTGGAATTTGATCACAATCTTGTTGGTAGGTTGACCTTCTTACCCGTCTGCCTCCTTTCTCTTGATGGAGTATATCAATACCTGAGCTCCAAAGTTTTCTCCAAACTGGTATACCTACCCCTCATTTGAAATAGTGATCATATGCTAAATTTGAATAAATTATAATTCAGCGTCACGCTCTGTGGAATTTGATCACAATCTTGTTTGTAGGTTGACCTTCTTACCAGTCTGCCTCCTTTCTCTTGATGGAGTATATCAATACCCGAGCTCCAAGGTTTTCTCCAAATTGGTATACCTGGTCTTGTAGTCGGTCATTTTCCTCTTTCCTTTGGCCCCTGTTTCAAAGCTAGCAAAACATTTGAGCCTTCGGGATTTCTCTTGAATGGGGTGATAGCAGTACCCTCATAGCCCTCAAACTTTGGCACATATGGATAGGTGGAAACTCATGATACCAAGTTAAAATTGTAATTTGAGCGACATCAGCTAACAGGGATGAGAGAATTGGGAGTCCAATGACTATGTCTGAAATTAGGAAATTCAAGAAGTATATTGCAAAATGTGGCCAACAAGAACCCAAATCCTCAGGTTCATTTTTTCAAATGGAACAATAAACATGAGAAGAGTCCTAGGGGTGTATAGCAGAATTGACAAAGTGCTGGCGAATGGAGATTGGGTGAGAGCATCGAACACTGGGTGGAAAACCAAAAATAAAATGTTGAAAAAAACACCAACTTGGCAACAATTGTACAACACTGACTTTACAACAACAAATAAACAGACTTACAGACTGTCAAATAAAACTAGAAAGGGACCCCATGAATATAGAATTGATCACTGATGAAACAACATATACAGGGGAATGTAGGAAATGCAAAGAGGCCAGGACAATATTCAATGGCTGCACAATGAGATTAGAACAAATTTCTTCCACAGCATACTAAAAGTTAGAAGGAATGCAAATAGGAACTTTACCATTGAAGAGTCAACTGGGAAAACGTGTAGTGAAATGACAACATCACGACTGCTTTTGTAAGATTTTATACTAATGTATTGGGAACATTACAGCTAACAGAGAGCATATATGCAGTGATGTAGTACAGTAGAGGACATTAGTGTTTGAAGAGCAAAGAATCATGCTGGGGGCTGGTTTCACTGAGACAGAGGTTAAAGATATCTGGGCTATTTCAGGTGACAAAACCCCAAAACGGTATGTGTATGTTAAGTGTTGAAACAAACTAAAATTTACGGAACAAGACAGTGATTACTCTTATTCCTACTACTGATCATGCTGAGGAAATGGGAGATTACAGACCAATTATCTGTTGCAACATAATCTATAAGGCAATCCCTACAATGTTATGCAATAGGCTCAAGCAAATACTATCAGACATCGTCTTAGAAAGTCAAAGTGCTTTTGTTATTTAACAGCAAGCAGACAACAAAGAATTGTCTAATTAAGCTAGACTTGAGGAACACATATCATCCAGTTGAATGGGAATTCCTGATGGGATGCTACATGCTATGAATTTTTCACCACAGTTCATAAAATGGACTATGAACTCAATCACAACAGTATACACTAGCAAATGATGGAGGCTGGTATTGGAACAACAAGGAGAAAAGGATTGAGGAAGAGAGACTCTTAGTCTCCCCTTATTACTTGTCATATGTATGAAGTACTTGTGCTGAGGGGCCTCAAAAACTTTTCTAATGCTTCAGGACTAACAACAAATGTATCAAAATCAAACATATTCTGTTCAAATATGGAGAGATAGTGTATAGAGGATGGCAGGGTATAAAAGAGGTACACTACCATTTAGGTATCTGGAGATACCTATCTCTCCAAAAAAGTTGTCCAAGATGGACTGTGAAGTGTTGTTTGATTAACTAAACAGCGAGAATTAGAAGCTAGGATTCAATGAACCTATCTTAAGTAGGCATGTTGCTACTGATAAATTCAGTGTTGCTGCGCATTCATAGTTACTGTTCTTCCATGTTTCTATTGCCTAGATATGTGGTCACAGCAATATGTCACCACTAGGTGCCCTCTAGTGGCCTGGGAATTTCTCTGTAGAGTGTAGACCCAAAAGGGAAGGAGGGTTAGGTCTCACTGGATTTGTCAAGTGAAATGAAATTTCTATAGCAAAATATGTTTGATATGTGCTAAGCTGCATTTATTCAAATTGAATGGAATGTAATCAGAGAATTTCTCAACGAAAACAATGAATCGGTGAAGTGTCCTGAGATAAATTGTTCAAAACTGTGAGTACAGGGAAAGCTTGCATGCAGATTAGCTAAACAAGTTAAGTTTATACATAGATCAACAGTCAACACTAATTGATCATTAACTCATACGATAAGGGTACAGAAAAAATGATCTATTGCTGCAAATTCTATTAATTTAACAGAATACATGGGCAAAATCATTTATAGATCCAATCACATCCCAAAAGGAATCCTTTATAAAGTTATAATCATCAAAATTTTATGACAAAAAGAATAACAGAATCAAGACCTAGTTTATGTACAGAGGCAGTCAAGTCAAACTGCTTGAAATTTTTAAAATGGAACTTAAATTAACTATTAATACAACAATCAATTTTCTTCTTATATCTTGTTCCCTTCTTTGTTCATACATCTTTCAAATACAAAAGTACAGGAACAGCTACCTCAGAAAGGGAGCAACTTCGCCTAGTACAAGTCAGCTACACGAGGGCCAGAACAATGGAAGTAAAACTTAATCACCAGATACATACTTCCTTTCCGCATAGTATTTTTTCTCGCTTGCTGCTTTCTTGGTATTTCTTTTCTGCATAAGTCAACAAGCCATCATTCATGAAAGTTGCTAAAAGCGCTTAGAGATGCTAAATTAAGAAGGGATTGGGTATCTAACATGATTAGTCATTCTTTTGTACAAGTTGGATCAATCGATCAAACAGTTTGATTTAATAGTTGAAGGAACTGAAAACAATATAGCCATCTCGGTCCAATCAACCATTGCTAGCTTCTTTGTGGATAAGTTTCTCCCAAAACATATGGGAAAAACTTATAAAATTCATGGTAAGCTCCTTGAACTAATAGTATTGCTGATCTCCAATACTATATACCATCATAGTTGATCAACATTCAGGACTACATGAACCAGTAACTAAGAACGGGACCTAAATGCATAACTTTATCCATGGACGTATCTACTTCATGTATAAAAAAAATTCATTTTTGGGGGGTGTCTGTGTAGCCAAAACTGAGAAACTTCCAGAGGTAATGGTATATCGGTAAGATTTCAAACGCCTCGCCTCAAAGAGGAAGGACTAAAAGCATAGCTCATAAAAGAATTCCAGCAAACCTATGTTATTACGATGGCAAGACATCTTCGTTTGGGGGTACACACAAGCTTAGAGACACAAAATCCAAATTATGTCGCTTTAAATGAGAAAGCTTAACCGCTGAAGAGAAATCTGGTCAGAGATAAGAACTTGTAGAGTCATTTATCTGTCAATTAATGTGTTAGGGGATCGTTTGGTAATGTTTAAAGATAATGCTCAATAGAGTGTATTAGTATTTGTATTAGTTATGCTTGCATTAGTTATGCATGGATTATTTCTTATGCATTGTTTGATTTGGTGTATCAAATATAGTATGTATTGTATAAAATATTTATTTACAAAAATATCCTTCACAAATATGATGTACAAGATGTAAAAAGGCTTATGAGGGGTAATCGGGTCTTTAATCATGCTAGTGCAAGTATTAAATCCCTTTGCATTGCTAATACCTAGAAATTCATGGTCATTAGTTATACATAGCATAGCATGAAAAAGTGTACCAAACAAGGTACTAGCTATACACGGAGCTAATGCAGGCATTATTTTTGCTAATACACTCTACCAAACAACCCCTTAGTGTATGTGTGAGAATGCGAGCAGAAGCACCAAAGCTCAAAATCCAAAATTGTAAGTAGCTGATCAGAAAACTAAACAGCCTTAGAGAAATCCAAGAAAAACTAGGTAGCTAGAGAATGCTTAATGCAACATACCACATAAATCTCATGGTTAGCGATGATTCTTAGAGCAACTGAAGAAGTTGTAATATCTTTAGGGCTCTCAATTACTTGGAAGATTCCCATGCTTTTAGGAACTGCATATGGCTCCTGTCCTCCCTGTATCAGAAAAAATATTTCATTTATAACATGCTTCTCCATATTATATTGCTCATCAATTTGGAAATCATCAAGCTCTCTTTTTTTCTAGTGGTCAATTAAAAACATAAAGTTGTAGGATGGAACAACCAAATAGTGTATAGACTTACTTCCGTGGAAAAGTTGCTCTCAGAAACTGTTCCATGTACAACCAAAGAAATGTTGAAAGTTGTTATCTAACCCATGCCAAACAAAAGGAAAGAATGAATCAGCAACAAGAAAGACATACAATTTTCTTTTTCTATTTCCATCTAGTTGAAACGTAGGAATCTAGGGACAACACCTACTAACTAGTTAAATACAAAACCCTGTGCAAGAAGTGACAAACACATTAACATCTGCTTTTATTTTATTTTTTGCATCATGCAGCATCTTTTAGGAGTGTTGTGTACAGTTTATGAGCTCAAATGATAGAGCATTACTTAGTTTTTTTTCACAAGTTACACCATATCACACATAAGCCTACAACACAACGCTAGTGTGTCTTGCAATATAAGCTTTTATACCATATGGAAGTGTTCATCGATCACTTGAAGTTACCATTGTCCAAGTGTTCGCCATTGTTATTGACGGTTTCATTGGCAAACATGGCTGTGGCACAACCTTTGTGACAATTGCTCTGGCAGCCAGATCCACAGTAGTCACAACTAGTGCCACACCAACCAAACTTGCTGCAACATAGCTTGTTGGGACACTTACGCCTACCGTTTTGACGACCACATTGTTCTGCATAACTTGTAGTTAGCAACAAGGCTAAAATCACAAACACGAGAGTTGTACAGAACTTCATCCTTTTGGTACAGAATATTTGGTTAATTGCTTATAGAGATGATATTGGAATGGAAACAAAGTTACTCTTATATATAAGGTGTGACCATGCCCACTAGTCAATTTTTTTTTTGAGATTTTCTACTTAAATGATTCATTAGCTTGACTATAAGTTGTTGCTGTTTATGCATTTTAATACTAAAATTAAATTGTTAAGTGCATATGTTAGTATGCTTTCACTTTTAATTGTCATAATTATATTTTTAAAGGCAAATTATAAAAAAATTGACTAACATTTTAAAACGTATTTTTCTATCATATTGATATGCAAAAAATTGTAATTTATTGTACTTTTCATATAGTTTTTGAATATCTAAATTCTTTGTTTAAAATACCAAATTAATGTAATATAATTTAACTTTGAAAATTAGTCAAATGACTTTCGAAAAACGCAACATGACAAATAAAAATGGACGGAGGGAGTATAATTTAATAAGAATGTGGTTATTATTTTGGTGTAACTCTTGTAACCCCTATTTGTCATGATTAGTGGTGGTAAATGGGCGGGTTGGGTCAAATGTGGGCGGGTTGAAAATGGGTAAACATATCATTCAACCCGCCCATATTTGATATGGGTAAAAATGGATTGGGTAATTAATGGGTTGGGTAAAATACTATTTTACCCATATTTCATGAATAAATAGTTCTTTACTTAAGAATTCAATATGGAGAAAATATTTTAATCTTTTTTTAGATGAAATTTATTGAAAATACTTCATATAGTTTTATTTTAATATAAAAGTAAAAAAAAAAAACTTAAAAAAAATGTGGGGTTTGGGGGGGGGGGGGGGTCTGACAGGGGGATAGCGGGGGTGGGGGGTGAGTCCAAGGTAGGGTGAAAAAATAAATATTTGAAGCTAAAATTTTTTTTAAAAACAAATTTTTGAAGGGTGGGGGTTGGTTGGGGGTAGGGGTTGGTAGGGGTGGGATCCAGACTAGGGTGAAAAAATAAATATTTAAAATTGAAAATATTTTTTTAAAACAAACTTAATTTTTTTTCTTGGGTGGTGGTGATGGGGGCTGATGGGGGACGATGGAAGGGATGAAAAATGAAAATTTTAAGTTGAAACCATTTTTTAAAAATAAACTTAATTTTTTTTATTTTTTTGGGGAGGGGGGAGGGAGTTGAGGGGGCTGGTATGGGGTGGGTGGGTTGGGAGGGGGGAGGTCGAGGGTAGGGGTGAAAAAAATGAAAGTTTGAATTTTAAAATATTTTTTAAAAATAAACTTTAATTTTTTTTTGGATGGGTGAATGTGGGGTCAGGAGTAGAAATATTAATAGGTACCCATATATTAAAGTTTTGAAAAATCGCTTCTAAAAGTTGGCAACAGAAGGTCTTTTGAAAGTTTGGAGAAACATGCAATACCTATATATGAGCCGTAGTTTACCTATAATATACCCATATTTTAATGGGTAAAATATGGGTATAAGCCCAAATATTACCCATATTTAGAATCACTGTTTCAACCTATATTTGATGGGCTATTTGGGCGGCTCAATGAAAAGTAGGCTTAAATTGCTAGCACTAGTCATGATCTACGACTAATTTCACTCATTATTCCGTCTTATTATACATTGTACCTTATGTAACCTTTGGGCTATTTATCTACCCAATTTACTATCCATTATCGATCTTCCTGTTCATTGTAAGGAAGAATTTCTCACCTATAAATAGTGTGGTCTTACTTTATATTGGGTAGTAAAGAAATATGCAAAAAAAGGATGAGAATTTCATATCGAGATTAGTGTAGTGAAAGAGAGAGTTGAGACAAGAAAAAATATTTTAAGTTTTTAACTATATTCACTATACAAAAGAGAATATTTATATGTTGAAGGAATGTGTTTTTATGTGGAGCTTTAGACTCTTCAACTAACAATAAGGAATTGTTTGAGTTGTACAATATTGTTGGATTGTTATATTCTAGATAGAACAAATCAAGAGTGATAATGCTGAATCAGTGTAGATTATGTCATAAAGGGCTTAAATCTCTTTTGAAAAAGTGAAATATCTGTATCTTAGTCTAAAAATTTATTTATTCATTTTTATTATTTTATTTATAACAATGACATTTTATATTTGCATTATATTACACCAATATAATTTTAACAATATATATAATCAACAATGTGTGTGGTTGTTGGTTGGTGTTGGGGGTGGGGGTGGGGGGACCTGTCTTAATGGATCTTGTAGGTTTACTAGTTAATTACTTTTAATAGTTAAAGGAGTTGGTCAATTGGCATCAATGTACTGTATAAGTTAAACATGATATTATTTATCTAGAATTTATTAATATCTGCATAACTTTCCTTTTGATCAGCTACATAATGATTGGTCTTTTAAGTGTTATGTAAATTTAAATAGTGAAATAAGAAGTCAAAAAATTCTTACAAACAATATTAATATTTGTTGAAGATAATAGAAACTGAATATATGGAACATATTGAATAACCTAATCCAAATCAACATGTAAAAATTAGGGGTGTGCAAAAATCAAAACGAAAAAATTTTATTAGGTTTTAAATTTTTTTTTAAAGAATTATTGGTTTGGTATCGATTTTTACTTTTGGGTTATTGGGTAAACAGATAACCCAATAAAACGGTAATAATTTATTATTTTATCCTTTCTAATTATTAAATATATAAGTAGACACTAATATCAAATTATTAGTACTTACCAATTTCACAATAGGTCGCTTTTTACTAGTTTTTACTGTTAATCATAACCTAAAGATTAAAGTAAGGGTTTCATAATTGTAGCTACTCTATTTGATTTTAGTTCTAATTTTAGTTTTAGTTTGTAATTGTAGGTTGTAGCATTTACAAGTTTGTAAAAGTACGTAATTTCATTAACAGAAAAGAGTTAATACTATGTTTTGGTGGTAATTTATAGCCTTCCCACTATATTTTATCTTATTGATGCAATTTCTCATTATCTTTCTTGTTTTACTATATCAAAATATTTAGAGAAGTGAGAAGACATAAAATAATTTTACAGATAATTTTTATTAGGTAAACCGAAAATCGAACCATAATAATAAAAAATCGATAAAGAATATCTTATTGGTTTGTTATTGAGAAAGGATATGTAATAATTTCAATTCAATAATACATAAAATCGAACCGAATCAACCGATGAATATTTCATTTAATTGATGATGGGAGTAGGTCTAAATTTGCAGTGGAGGATGTAGAATTTTAGCTAGATGGCTATGTTATCAGCTAGAAATTATGTCTTAAGAAATGATAAGAAGGTGACATCTTCATTTAATGGATAAGTTAAGACAATTTTTCCTTCTTTGGCAGGCGATTATATGGACATGTTAACTGTAGCGAGATTTTTTCAAAGTGAGTGTTGAAAAATCACTCCAAATTCAAATCGAAATCAAATCATCACGAGCTATTTGTTTGTTTATGATAATGTTAACGTACTTGAGATAAAGAAATTCACTATCTTATAAGGAAAAAAAAAACATTTATTCAAGAAAGTCCTTGTGTTTTACCTAGTCTATAGTAATCTGAATTACTTCTTCTTTGAATTGGTGTAATTTTTTAGTTATAGTTGCATTAAGCAACTAATATAATTTATTCTTGCTTTAAGCAAATCTTTTTTAAATTATATTGGTATATAATTAATTAAACTGGTGGCCAACCCTCTTAATTTTATTTTTTTGTTATAAGTTTTTATGTATAAATTTGATATGTAAAATGACACGAATGAATTTTATTTTTGTTTTCAAGTGAGTGTAAAAGGTGCTATGTATAACTTCTTAAAAGTACTTGTGTATTAATATGATGTATACACGAAGGAAATTTATATTCATTATTTTAAAAGATAATACACAAGTATTCCCTCAATCTATATCTGATATTCCAGAGACACACTTATATTATATACTAAGGTTCTATTATCCTCTGAACTTATTTTATAAATAATTTTCTATCCCTTTTCAGCTAACGTGACAATATCTTATGAGTCCAGCATGTGTTGACATTTTTTTCAAACTAGTGATACGTAGGTAAAAAGGGGTAGAAAATTATTTATAAAATAAGTTCAGGGGTAATATGACCTTAGTATAATATAAGTGTATCTCTGATATTTCAGGCATAGGTTAAGTGGGTATTTATGCATTTTCCCTTATTTTAAAGTGAATGTAAAAGCTATATAAGTATATGGATTGGGCGTGAATGGGGAGGTTATTAGGTCATGAGATGGACTTAGGAAAGTTAATTGAGATATGAGTTTTTGAAATTGATCTTTATATGAACACATGCGAGAACTTAGTTGGCCTGGTGTTTGAGGTCCCTTATGACCCTAGATCGCTTTAGATACTCTTGATAAAGGACTTTATAACACATGAGTAAGTAGAAAATAACCCAGTTCAAGCTCATATACGTACAACGAAATGATTCAAATTTTAATAGTAGAGTTATGAGACGCTAACTACAAAATGATTCGGATCGAAAGAAAATTTCGAAGTGTTATAAATCAGTTAATCGATAGTGGGCGTAGGTGTAAATCTGCAGCGGAGAATAGAGAATTTTGGATAAATGAGTATTGTTATGAGATGAAAATTATGTTTTAATGAATAAGTTGAGATAATTTTTCGTTTTTGGCAGGAGATTAACTATGGTGTAATTGTTAGTAGTATCAAAACTTTTTATAAATAGGTGTCGAAAAATTACTGCAAACCAAAATTGAATTTGAGTAGGAAATCAAGTAATCTTCACAAACTATATATTCTCAAATGCATATGCCAGGGTACGTGCTCATATGTAAGTAATGTAAAATTGAATCTAGTTATCGTATATACAAAAAATTATAGAATGAACTATCTAATTTGAATTTTGATCTCCATGCAATATTATTTAACATATAACATTAATATTAATATTATTATCATGAGTAGCTAGGCTACTACTCTTACACAATACATTCAAGTGGTAAAGCTCACATAGTGTGCCTCATCACTTTTATTCTTGATACATACTTTTACATGCATAACTTTATTTTTTTCATAAGTTACACCATATCACACGTAAGCCTACAACACAACGTCTAGTGTGTCTTACTATAAGCTTTTACCATTATGGATCAGTTGAAGTCACCATTGTCCAAGTGTTCGCCATTGTTATTGACGGTTTCATTGGCAAACATGGCGGTGGCACAACCGTTGCGACAATTGCTCTGGCAGCCAGATCCACAGTAGTCACAACTAGTGCCACACCAACCAAACTTGCTGCAACATAGCTTGTTGGGACACTTACGCCTACCGTTTTGACGACCACATTGTTCTGCATAACTTGTAGTTAGCAACAAGGCTAAAATCACAAACACGAGAGTTGTAGAGAACTTCATCCTTTTGGTTCTTAATTTTTTTTTTCTATGTGGAATATTTGGTTAATTGCTTATAGAGATGATATTGGAATGGAAACAAAGTTACTCTTATATATAGGGTGTGATCATGCCCACTAGTCAAGATTTTATGAGATTTTTCCACTTAAAGGATTCAGTAGCTTGACTATAAGTTTGATAATATAATCAACAATTATGGGGGGATGACTTGTCTTAATTGGCGTCAATGCATTGTATTTAGTTAAAAAATGTATTAATTGTATGGATGAATATTCTACCTTGTTACTGTGATTTAAAGTAATAAGAGGGCTAAAGTGAAATTTCAATTAGAGGCTTTTAACTAGAGCAATTATATATGTTAACAGTATTTTATAAGTAATAAGCTCACAAAACTGTTTATAACTTTTTTTAACTTAAAAAAAACCTAATATAAGCGAATTCAAAGTTCCAAATAGGCTAATAGTTCACTTAATTTGTTCAATGCATTTGACTATTAATTCATATTTTTAATAGAATATTACTCTAACTTATCATAGAATATAAATGGAGTTTAAAAATAATAATGTGACCAACTACTGGAAGTGTTAACAAATAGAATATAAGAAAACAAAATAATGTTTTCTTGATTTCATGAAGTTAAGGAAAATAAAAGAAAATCTTATTTTTTTTATAAAAAAACATACTTTTATCTTATATAATTAACTTTTTCTTTGAACAAAATTTAATACTATTTATTATTGGTAAAAGTTTGATCCCCAAATAGGAGTGTACAAAATCAAATTGAAAATCAAACCAAATAGCAAATCGAGTCAAATCAAGAAAAGAAATCAGACTAGTGGTTGGTTTGACTTGGTTTGATGTTGAAAAAAAACCCGGCTATATTTGAGTTGGTTAGGTATTAACAAAAAAAAAACCCGAGATCAAACCATCTCGGCATTATATATATAATTTAAAATTTTATTATATACATGACCTACCCACAGATAGATAATTGAATTACCTTTCCATATCACCGACCTTGCTAAAATCAGACCTCTGAGTAAACAATTATGCCCAATTTAGTAAAGGCCTTACGAACAGGCCCATTCGACGGACCCAACGATGGGGCATCGATCAGATGACGCACCGTCAGTCTGGCCATCGTTTGGTCCGACAGTAATTTTTCCAGGGGTCTTTTGGACCTTTCCCACTTTGTTTAAACCCTAAGTTACGTTATTTTGACCCTAAATCATCATATTTTTAATAAGTTTAAGCCTAGAAACATAATTAAAACATATCTAAGTTAAATAATTAAATCAAAACTTAGAAAATTAGAAGCAAGAGAGGAGAAAAGCTCAAGAACCCTAGTTCAAGAACAACACAAGTTCCAGCAGTTCCAGCACCGAAACCTAAGTATTTTTCCATGTATTTCATCACCAGGTATGTGGGATTTCACTAGTGGGTTCCTTTCACCCATTGGGTCCATAGTTTTCAGTCAGGTTCTTGATCTTTTATAATGATTAAACCTAGGGTTTCTAGATTTTTGTTAGAACTTCATGAATTTATTAAATATATGTTCCAAATTAGATTATCATGTTATTATTCAGATTATCACACGAATTTCAGAACCCTAGCTTTGTATTTATTTAGTTCTTGAATTACACATGCTACGTCAGATATTTCAGACACTTTAGATATACATGCCTTAGTTATAAATGCATAATTACCATATTAATTGTTGCATTCTCAGTCTGCATGTTCAGTTTCGAGTTATCCAGTATATACAGAAACTCAAACATAATAAGTAAATTTACAGAATCAATGGGAGTAGCATAATATCAAGTTGGACTAGGGTTTAGCGTACCCAAATAATCCCAGAACTACTAGCCAAGTAGGTTATAAGTCCCCTCTGTGGCAATCAGTTTGGTGATCACCCCAGCATGCCTTTATACCTTTGGCAGGGTATATTGGGTCCTCTCGATGGGGCATATACATCGGACTCCACTTTTAGCTCATGTGATTTTATTATCGGTTATTAGTAGCTCTCACAGTTCAATTAGACTCTTTTTACTAACCATCTATCAGTATATTCAGTTTCAGCATGTTATAAATTGGTCATTTCATCCTGTTAGCTCAGAATTCAGTTTATCATGTCAGATTATTATACTTGCTAATATGCTTGTTCAATTATGTTTTCTTCATCTTTACTCTATCCTACATGCTTAGTACCTTTCAAGTACTGACGCATACGTGCGCTACATCTTCTCATGATGTAGGTTCAGGTTCTCAGCATGCAGATCACGCATAGATCGATTTTCGATCTCCAATTCAGCACATTCAGTGGTGAGTCCTCATTCTCCGAGGACAACAGTCATGAGTGTCATTTCAGTCTTTAGTCATTTAGTTTCAGTTTTTGCTAGATTTAGCTGGGGGATTGTCCTTGTATTTCTAGTCCAGTTTAGATGCTTATTTCAGACATAGTTAGATTCAGCTTAGTATTGAGTTAATATTTCCTTTGTATTAAACTCATTATTTTCAAATATCTCCGTTATAGAATATGGTTCAAATATAATTATGATTTAGTTTCCGCATCATGCCAACAAGGTTAGCTTGGGATCACTTTTGGTCATAGGTTCCGTGTCCGCGTCTTGGGGGTAGCTCGGGGCGTGACAATTTAACTCTTTCCATCAATGTCCTGATTCATCATCTCAACCAAACCATTAAGCTAAGGAGTCTTGGGAGGAGTCTTCTGGTGTCCAATACCTTGATGCTTGCAATATTCGTCAAATGGTCCATAATATTCACCACCATTATCAGTACGAATACACTTTAGTTTCTTTCCAGTTTCTTTGGTTTCCACCTTACTAAAATATCATTCACACTCTATTTTTTTCACGGACTATTTTTCTTATATAGTCTATGGAATACCTCACTTTGCTCTTAAAATAGTTTTTCTCTCTTGTTATTTGTAGTTTTGATGATTTGACAAACGTAGGGACCTTGTAAAGGTACCAGGTTTCTTACTTAAGTGTTGCAGATGAAACAAACTCAGGGACCTAGTAGAGGTACCAGACTCTCATGGTGACGAGCCTGTTGACTGCCAGCTGGAGACGGTACAGAAAGTAGGTGCACACTTCCCGATGACGTCAGAAAGTGAGACTTCTCCAACCAATGGCAAAGAGTTTAGGGAAAGTGACTTGTCCATATAAAAGGCACTTTCCTAAACATCTTTGGTAGTTTTTGCAACTTGATGAAAACTTTTCAAGAACTCTTGCAAAGGCTACTACCAAGCAAAGGCAGAATCATTCCAAGAACAGCAGAAATCTCTGGAGCTTTTAGTGTAGCTGTTTAGGAATATATTCTCTTGTTCTTATATTGTAAACTATTCCTGAAACTATAAAGGAATCAGTGGGTAGTGTTGAAAGTCTAAGTTATCTAAGTGGGATAGCTTAGTGGTTAGATTCATTTCTACTTAGGCGTGTTAAGCAATAGTGATTATTGCTTGAACGTGAGATTAAAATTTTTTTCTCACATTTGTTGTAATCGTGTTTCACTTTTGCATGTGAAGATTAGTGAAAGCGGTTTGAAAAGTCCTGTTGAGAACAGGTCGTGGTTTTACTCCTTTAAGCAAGGAGGTTTCCACGTAAAATCATTGTGTTGATTTTAACTGCATTTAACTTTCTGTTTATACTCATCAGTGTAGTAAGGGACCTGGTCCATTTTTCTGTTAAGTGAAGGCATATATTTTATTAAGTGGTATCAGAGCAGGCACTCCCTATTTAATTAACACCAAGGAAGTGATATTTGTTCTAGAATGGCTGCTCCACTTAATCTTGAAGAAGGTCAGTCGTCACCAAGACCTCCCCGTTTCAATGGACATTTTTACAGTTGGTGGAAAGTTAGAATGCACGATTATCTCATGGCTGAAGACAGCGAGCTATGGGATATTGTACTAGATGGACCTTTTATTCCAGTGATAGAAGAAAAGGATGGAGAGAAAACTAGGCTGGTTCCAAAGCCTAGACAAAACTATGATGAAGCTTATAGGAAGAAGATAGAAAAAGGATACAAGGCAAAAACTCTTCTTGTCTGTGGGATAGGACCTGATGAGTTCAATCGTATCTCAGCGTGTCAGTCTGCTAAAGAAATCTGGGATTGTTTTAAAATAGCTCATGAAGGAACTGAACAAGTCAAGGAATCAAAGATTGATATGCTCACCTCCTTGTATGAAAATTTCAAGATGAAGGAAGGAGAAACCATTCATGAGATGTTCATAAAATTATCCTCTATTACAAATGAGTTGCGAAGTCTTGGGGAACCTATCAGTATGAGCAAGCAAGTCATGAAGGTGCTTTGAATCCTTCCAAAGTCCTGGGAAATCAAGGTTGATGTGATTTCTGAAGCAAAAGATCTAAAGGTGCTGACAATGGATGCTCTCATTGGAAATCTGAAAACTCATGAGATGAATCGAAATCATGATTTGTCAAAGAAGGAAGTCAAAAAGGATAAGTCCTTGATGCTGAAATACAAATCTGATGAAGATTCTAGTGATGATGATATGACTTATCTCATCAATGGATTTCAAAAAATTGTGAAAAAGAACAAAGGTTTTAGAAGAGGAACGAATGGTCCTCGAAATGCTACTCAAAATGATACCTGATACAAGTGTGGAAAAGCTGGACACTTTATCAGAGAGTGTCCTCTGCTCAAAAATAAAAACAAGGAACATCAAAAACCAAGAAGTGACAAAGAGAAGAGAAGGGACCTGGAACTCGGTAAGAATGATCGAAAGGCTGCTGTTGACTATGTGGTCAAAAAGGCTCTTGCTGCATGGGGTGACTCTTCAAGTGATTCAGAAGATTCTGATAAACCAAATGATGTGTCTATGGTGGCTGTGCATGAAGAAGAAACCATTTTCAATGAAATGTTTGCTCTCATGGCTCATACAGAAAATGAAGAAGATGATGACAAGGTAACTCTTCTTGATATGAAAAATGATCTGAATAATTATTCTCTTAAAAATTTGAGAACAATGGCAAAAGTTATGATTGATTCTGTAATTGAGTTAACCTCTGAAAGAAACATCATGAATGCTGAACTTGATAGTTTAAATGAAAACAAAGTTAAAATGGAAGAGAGAATGTAAAAAATGGTGTCTCTAGAGTCTGATAACACTGATCTTAAAAAACAGTTGAATCATATAACTGAAGAAGCTGAAAAGCTAAATGGAACGTCAAATTGGTTACGAGTTGAAATTGAAGAATTCATGTACTTACTTCAATGAGAAAGAATAAAATCCAAAAGGTTGCTTGATTAATCACCAAAAATCACTTGCAATCAATGATAATCCGAAAATCTAACACTAACACAAAGAGTCTAATAATATGATGTCTAACTATCTGGTGTCTAACCTCAAAAACGAGGTTTTTCAAACTATTTATATAAAAATAAAAACCTAATTACACAAGAACTCTAATTGCTGGAAATCTGCCAAAACGCGGCTGGGTCGACGGACCATGCGACGTACCGTCGTTGTCATCACGAACCGTCATGGACTCCGTCGTCCCATACTTGTACACTTTCTTCTGTTGCTTTCTTCATTCCCCTCGATGGCAAGTATGACGGACCGTCATAAGCACAACGGTCCGTCGAGGGTCTTCGTTTTAAAATACTTCAACTCTCGGAATCTGGGTACTGGGATCACTTCTCTGAACTCCACGATGAACCTGCAGAACGGACCGTCATATACATGACGGACCGTCGCAAGCTCCGTAATCACACACTTGGTCAGACTTCCCCATCTTCCTTCAGCAGCTTCTCTACACTGCCACCTACGGACCGTCATCAGCTCCGTAGGTGGTATTTTCTGCATTTCTTCTCTCAAAATCTCCGCATTTGGCTTTGGACAGATTTCCTGCAAAACAAAGAGAAACTTATATAAAAATTAGCACAAAAAGGCTTTTGGACGCACTAAACTTAAGGAAAAAGTATTAATTATACCGTGAAACCACGGTATATCAACACCCTCAACTTAAATTCGTTGTTTGTCCTCAAGCGACGCACTATGACTCACTACACAATCCTTGTACAATAGTATCCATGTTATATCCTTTGCAATCATTTGGCTATCAATCCCGATTAATCTCATTAAATCTATGCATGCTATCACTATTAGGCTTGAATTTTTGTGGGATCAGAACATACCACAGACTCACCATGCATTAACACCTATCCTCTTCAATCTCTCACCGAGGTGCTAACAATTCTGGTATTGCAACTAATGTCCTCACTTTAAAACAAAATCCTCATTTTTCACACAATGATTTCAGTTTGAGTATAAGGATTACATTTCAACACTCGCTCTCAGAACAAAGTCACACTCATTCATACCTATTGCCATAAGCTTGCCCTTATTTTCACTGCCTTAAGTTCGTTATACAACCCTTAGGATCACGATAGAACTTTTTTAGCTTGTAACATAGGCTCAGGGTCAGGTAGGGTACATTTTTAGGTATACTTTAGTGACTTTTTGCCCTCCTTGACATATCGGCTAAACCTTCCCTTTTTTTTTATCATTTTATCTCACCCAGTTTCTCATACTCTTTCCCTTTGCTCAATTTTCTCTTCTTTCTTCATTTGTGTAAGTGACTCTCTTCTTTTCTTGTTTGTAATTCTTGTATATTTTTCTTTTTCTTTACTTTTCTTTCAACTAATTTTGAGTCACTTTACTTTTGTTAACCCCACTTTCCAGAGCATTCCTCATAATAGCCACCCTCAACTCAAGGCCATGAGTCAAGGTACACAATACCCAAAGTTGGGTCAGGGCCAAAACGAAGGTTGTTTACTGTATTAGCCACCCTCAACTTATGCTTTTGGCATAAGCTGAGGTGCACGTGTCCAAGGAGGGACCAGGGCCAACACATTGTTCCCCGAAAAGATCAGTTAGGGTGAAAAAGAAAGGTCTAATTTAAGCTCAGATTATTTGGATCAAAGAAGGATAAATTTTATTCGGTTTCTTTTATTTAGGTTAGAAATGGGCTTTCTTGAATAAGGGCCTATGATCCTTTCCTAATTGTTTGTTATAGCTTACTTTTAGCAGGACTAACCAGGCAAGTTCTAGCTCAGTACCAATAGTGGACTATTCAAATTTCCTCACACTCACTTGACATGTCATCACTATACCAGATTATTAGACACCTAGTTCAAATTAAAGACTTAGGGTAATGCAATGGTGTAATTCTATTTCATGCTTAGAGCCACACAATTGTCAGTTACTATGCCTAGTCATGCATTATTTTCAGTTTATCAGGATATCATTTTAGCCATCATGTTCTAGAATTAAACTATGTACAAAAGATATAAACATGCCGGTTCAACAGAAAAAGTAATCAGTCTTTTGGGGAAAAAGAACACAGGCAAGAATCCCCAAAAGAGATAGTGAATTGGGCTACTCACTTCATCACCCTAACACTCACTATCCATTTACCCCCCCACCCCCAACAAAAAAGCATGCAATTGTCCCCAATTCATAAAAATGTAAATACTAGAGTGGGAGGTGAAGCAAACCTGTGGCGCAAAGCGCCGTCGATCAGCTTAATGGTGGGTCCGTTTCCCCAGAACCCACGTCCTCTGCAATCTGGACACCCTCAGTGATGTCCTCAGCAACAGCCGCACCATCAGTAGTTCTGCCAGCGATATCTACAGTGTGGGAGCTGGACGCCCCAGCCGCTAGCTCTGACGCTCTCATCTGGTGCGCCGCCACGTCAGCAAGTGAGGCTCTCCGCGCAGCCTCCATCTCTCGGCGCTCCTTCTTCCTTGCTCGCGCCTCATCCTCTGCTCGACCTCTACGCCTCTTGGCACTCTCTCTAGGGGGTGGTGGTGGAATGTCTGGAGTAGTAAACAGGGCCGCTAGCACAGTATCCTCAGTAGGCTCGACAGAAGGGGCCTCAGACTTCGGCACCCTTGCCGCTAGGATCGTGTCGATGTCTGCACGAAGATTGTCGACTGCAGCCTGAAGAGTCGACACATCCACCGGAGGGGCTGGTCGGGCTAACACTCTCAACTCAAATGAGTCCAGACGCTGGTTGACCTCAGCAATCTTCCGCTCTGTAAACTGCTGCATCTTCCTCTCTAGAGGTGATTCAGAATCTGTAATCGACTTCTGCATCCACGGCTGAATATGGTGTAGAAGGGTGGCCATTTGTGCCTCTAGTTTCAAGACCCTAGCAAGTGGGACCAGTAACGGTAGAGGGGCTGTGTGAGAGGAGCTTGGGGCTGTGCTACTACTCGGGATAGACTTGACCGGGGTAGTGTCAGTGGATGCCTGTGTAGCTGTGCGGGCCTGGGCTACCGTGTCTGCCAGATCATCAGCAAGTGGTGGCAGCTCTGGACGGGGCCCTCTACGAGGGGCCAACTCATTGGCCTCGTCTCTGATGAGGCCGACGTCAACGGTACCCTGCGGGGTCCTCAACTGATCTATGTGCCATATGGGCACACCTGCAGACCTGCAAAGGGCAAAGATCATGCACGGAAAGGGGTAGGTGGTAGTGACCTTGAATGCCCTCTCGTTCATGACTGCCTGGAGAAGCCATGCGTAGTCCACCTCGAAGCCGGCTATCATCGCCGCCATCAGCACTGCTCGATCCCAGGTGACTATGTTATCAACAGCTGTGGGGTAAAGGCAGTGACGAACGAGCAGCCACAAGAACTTTGCGACGAACGTGAGGTTGGCCTTCTTGATGGCCCCCTTCGGCTTGGTGACCCAATCGGCACCCTCTATGTCGACTGATAGGTGCAGGGCCATCCACCTCTTGGTGGTCTCCCTCAGTGCTGGCCCTCGCAGGAACTGTTCATCTTTCACTATCTGCCAGCGGTAGTCAAAATCGGCAGTGATGGGGGTCCGAGTAGCATCTGCACTCTCGCCGTAAAGGAACCGTCGGATGGCTGGCTGGGAAATGTCAACCTGTACGCCCCGGACTCGAACCTGCTCCAATGGGGCCTGTTTAGAGGTAGCAGCCCGCCTGTCGATCTGTGATCGAAGAGTCGCTACGTAGGACGTGTAGAACTCTCGGACCATCTCCTCGCTGTATCGTCCCAACGGACGTGCTGTCCACTCTAAGCGATGCCTGGTGAAGAGGTTATGAATCTCCAGCATCGTGGGAAGGCTACGTGTAAGTACCCGCCGCTCCAGGGTGAGTGTTCGAGTCATTACTCCTTTATCGGTCAAGAACTTCGCGTCGGAGTAAACTTGAAACTGGCCGTCGACACACCACTGGTTTGGCTGGTCAGCGGCTGGGGTGGGGACATGAGCTGGTGCGCCAGATGTAGAGTCTGAACTGTCAGCCTCATCAGACGAGGCCGACGATGCAACAGTGGCGGGTGCGGGAACCTCTGCAGAGCCAAAAGCATCCTCGGACCATGATACTCCTAAGGAGCCAGACGCTCCTTTCTCATTTGTAGCCGTCCTAGAGGGTGTGCTGGTCAGTGTGCGCTCCTCATCAGACTGGGAGGCAGTGACTACGCCGGATGCCACCGTCTTGGGTGTAGCTCTAGGGGCCCGTGCAGCACGGAAAGGGGCGGAGGTGCCTGGGGGAATGTACTCAGGGTCCCGCTCATCATCAGAGCCGATGACCATGCGGGCAGACGGGGCGACAGACTTAGATCACCCGCGTGCATAGGTGCGGTCTTGTTTTGGTGCCATAGTCGATAGTACCTGTAAAGGAGCAATATTAGTATGAGTAGTGGCAAGCAAGACAGGCAAGCCCATACGACATAAAACATTGAAAATAGTGTGTTAGTGATATTAACAATGTATCACACGACAGGACAGATGACGGCTCGTCGTGGCTATGACGGACCGTCATGAGGTCCGTCGTGTTGTACTTGTTCTATGTATATAAAGAACCCTGAAGGGGGGGTCTCTGACCATCATGACGGTCGAGCAGGACGGACCGTCGTTGGTACGAAGATCCGTCATAAGAGTCCGTCATAGGAAACTTAGAAAATGTTAGGAGACCCTTATCATTGGGGTCTCTGACCATCATGACGGTCAAGCAGGACGGACCGTCGTTAGTACGACGGTCCGTCGTAGGACACTTAGAAAATGTTGGGAGACCCTTATCAGAGGGGTCTCTGACCATCATGACGGTCAAGCAGGACAGACCATCGTTAGTACGACGGTCCGTCGTAGGACACTTAGAAAATGTTGGGAGACCCTTATCAGAGGGGTCTCTGACCATCATGACGGTCGTGGAGGACGGACCGTTGTGGGTATGACGGTCCGTCGTATGACACTTAAGAAAATATTGAGAGACCCTTAGAAACAGGGTCTCTGACAACCAGCACGGTTGTGCAGGACGGACCGTCGTGAATACGACGGTCCGTCACATGTGTCGTTGGGGCAGGGTGCGATGGCTTCTGGAACGGACCCTATGACGGTCCGTCATATGTGCGACGGTCCGTCATCGGGGTCTCGTTCTGAGTGACAGTGGCAGAACTACAGGTACCCTAAGCAACCCCGATTAACCCACATGGTCTTGTAGTGTTGTGGACCTATATTTGTCTATCCCAACTACCTAGGAAACTACCAATGCAAAATCACTTATGCCTAGGGTTATCAACATGGAAAATTCGAACATTTTGAGCCTAGGTTTAGACATAATAATATCAAGGAAATAATATACGATTAAGAACTAAGCTAATACTAACTACTAAACCAAAATGCAAGATAAATTAGTATAAATTTAGAGACACATACCTTGGAAATGGAGAAAACACAAGTGGAGAATGATTCAGTTGGCAAGGTAGATACCAACAGCAGCAGCACCCACTAGTAGATGATAATTATAGATGATAATTATAAGGTTTAGGAGGATTTTGGGGGCAATGATCAGTGGGGGGAATGTGGAAGTTGAAAAGAGAGGGGAGATGAGAGGAATTTGGAAGTAATGGGGTGAAATATGGGGGGTGGGGAGTATAAACGGTCAGAATTTGAAAAGGTCTAGCCGGGTCGGGTCGGGTAGATTTCATTAATCACGCGACGGTTCCCCGACGACGGTCCGTCGTGTGTGCCCTAGTTTCAAAATAGCAGAAAGACGTACCTGGTGCGACGGATGAATATGATGGTCCATCGCAGGCGCAACGGTCCGTCGATATATCCGTCAGTGGCTGCTGTGGAGTAGTTGTTTGTAGAATTTCCTAGTGATGTGCCTGCGAATTTAAAAACCCAGTAGTAGAAAAATGCTACCATTACTAAAAAAAACGATAAGAATTGGGTTGCCTCCCAACAAGCGCCTGATTTAATGTCGCGGCACGACTGGGGACACTTGATTACTCAGACTTCATCAAGATGGTTTGCCTCTATTACTTTATTCCCCGATGCTTTATGCCCAAAATAGAGTTTTATTCTATCTCTTTTCCTCTTAAACCGCACTCCCTCGTTGGATTTTAACTCAACTGCTCCATGAGGGAATACTTGGTTAATCAAATAAGGGCCTGTCCATTTGGACTTGAGCTTGCCCGGAAGACAAGGCACCCCAGAACTGTCTATAAGCACCAAATCCCCCACCATAAACTCTTGTTTTGCATTTTTCTGTTCAGTCTCCTTCTTCATCTTTTCTTTGTGGGCTATGGCAGATACCGATTGGAGTTCACCACTCTGCCTCATGGTCTTACAAATGTTGAAGGTCGCTTCTTCATTATTCAGTCGGAAAGTCATCTGTCCCTTCTCCATATCAACTAAGGCTCTACCTGTAGCAAGGAATGGCCTCCCAAGAATAATAGGCACTTCAAAATCGACCTCACAATCAAGAATAACAAAATCACCCGGAAAGATGAATGATTCCACTTTTACTAGCACATCATGGAGTATCCCTATAGGCCTTTTCACTGTCCGATCGGCCATCAGTAGCCGCATCGAAGTGGGTTTTGGATCCCCCAAACCCAACTTCTTGTAAATTGAGAGGGGCATGAGATTTATGCTTGCCCCCAGATCACATAATGTTTTCGCAAAATGTAATGACCCAACTGTACAAGGAATAGTGAACACACCCGGATCTTCTTTCTTTTGTACGAGGGATCTTGTAGCAATAGCACTACAATGCTGTAGTCTATCATCATCCTCGAAGGTGACCGATCTTTTCTTGGTGACCAGATCTTTCATAAATTTAGCATAACCGGGCATTTGTTCTAGAGCTTCTACCAAAGGAATGTTGATAGAAAGTTGTTTCAACATTGCTATAAAACGCCGGTATTTACCATTCTCGGGTTTTTTTTACTAATATCTGAGGGAAAGGTGGTGGTGGCCTAGGCATGGGAATTACCTTGATAGATACTTCTGTATCTTTTCCATTACTTTGCTCTGCTTTCCCACTACCCTTTACTACATTATCATTATCCTTTCTCACATTTTCCTCAGTAGATGGCATAGGTGGGTCGATGGTTTGCCTACCACCCCGAGTAGTGATTGCTATACAGTGCGCATCATTCTTTGGATTTTGGACAGTGTTGCTAGGAAGAGTGCCCGGTTGCCGTGTGTTCACTGTCGCAGATAATTGGGCCACTTGCAATTCGATCTGCTTAATCGAAATTGCATGTGTATCAACTTTTTGCCCAACACTAGCTAAATCACACCTCAACTCTTTCATGTTCTCATCACTCGCATCGAACCTCCTCATCATTTTGTGCAACATATCCTCAACTCGCTCCATACTATCTCCACCATCCCTAGGAGTAACTTCACGATTTTGAGGAGGGATATAGGGCCCATTCCTGTCGTTTCTATTAGCATAGTTACCCCTGTTAAAGTTGTTGTCGCGGTTGTAGTTTCCATCTCGGACATAATGACCCTCACGGTTGTAGTTACCGTAGTTCCGACCTTGGTTCCCTTGACCTTGGCGCCAATTATCCTTATTTGAGCCTTGGGCGCTTGGTCGGAAACCGCCTATTTGTTCATTGACTGCATAGGAATCCTCCTCAAAGTAACATTCACCGTTAGGGGGTGGTGGTTTAGCCAAGTAGTTGACTGCATTAATCTTTTCTGCACCCCAGTGACATATTTTAGTACCAACCCAAGCTCAGTTCTCATTTGAGCCATTTCTTCACGAATCTCATATGTGGCTGGGTTGTGAGTGGACTGCACTGCAAACGTGTTTCTCTCTGTATCAGACTTCCTAGTACTCCAAGCTTTGTTATTCCGGGAGATTTTTTCTAATTTTTCAGCGATCTCAGCATAAGGACATTCTCCATAAGATCCACCTACTATAGTGTGCAATACCGCTTTGTTGTTATCATCTTGTCCCCTATAGAAGTATTCTTTCAGTGACTCATCATCTATACGGTGATTTGGAACACTTCTCAAGAATGAGGTGAATCTATCCCATGAACTACTAACTGACTCTCCTGGTAGTGCCACAAAGTTATTTACTCTGTCTTTGTGGTTTAGTTTCTTGGAGACCGGATAGTAGCGTGCTAAGAAGACATCCCTCAGTTGATTCCAAGTAAAGATGGAGTTGTATGGGAGCTCAGTGAACCAAATAGCAGCCTCTCCCGTCAATGAGAGAGGAAACACTCTGAGCCCTATTACATCTAGATCCAAATCAGGCCTCCCCACACAACTTTTACACACTGCCCTTACCTTAGCTATATGGGCATGTGGATCCTCAGAAGGTAGCCCTGAAAACAAACCTCTGGCAGTGAGCATTTGCATCAGACTACTAGTTACCACAAAAGTGTGGCCTGTGGGTAGAGGAGGCAAAACCAGTGGCCCATCCGAATCTGCTATGTTATCATAGCCTCTGTAGTATGCTTGGGGCCGTGGAGCGGGATTCTGTCCCCTCTGTTGATGTTCACCCGGAGCATCGGGTAACATCTGACCATGAACATCAACCGGAGCTGGGATGTTCTGGTTTGGATCCTCATCATTGATTCCCAAATTACGATTCATGTTTCGCAGTGTACGCTCTAACTCGTGATCGTAGGGAAATAACGGTTCTCTTTCTCTTCGTGTATTTGGCATACAAGGAGGATAGTTCTGTAAAGAAATCAAAAACAATAAAACAAAGTAAAATCAAGAAAATATCAACTAAACTATAGTAATAAGTTCAAGTTAATCTAAAAGCTAAATTCCCCGGCATCGTATTCGATATTTGACTAAGTTATTACCTCGTACCAATCAATACTAGCCTATTAGATAGTATACACTAAATCTATGTTAATAATTCTTTTCGTTTTATCTACCTCCTTGGTCCGGCAAGTAGCATTAAAGCGAGTTCTAACGTTGATCATCCGTTAAAAAGACTTCTAAGCGAAAGAATTATTAATACATGCAAGACACTATTCTAGAATTGTTATTTTATCTAGGGTTTATCTCATTATTTGCCTATGGTTCCCACAACCCTAGTTATGGAGTTTAGTTCCTCATAGCCATAAACACAATATTCAAATATATTAAATAAGAATTCATGTACTTACTTCAATGAGAAAGAATAAAATCCAAAAGGTTGCTTGATTAATCACCAAAAATCACTTGCAATCAATGATAATCCGAAAATCTAACACTAACACAAAGAGTCTAATAATATGATGTCTAACTATCTGGTGTCTAACCTCAAAAATGAGGTTTTTAGAACTATTTATATAAAAATAAAAACCTAATTACACAAGAACTCTAATTGCTGGAAATCTGCCAAAACGCGGCTGGGTCGACGGACCATGCGACGGACCGTCATTGTCATGACGGACCATGCGACGGACCGTCATTGTCATGACGGACCGTCATGGACTCCGTCGTCCTATACTTGTACACTTTCTTCTGCTGCTTTCTTCATTCCCCTCGACGGCAAGTATGACGGACCGTCATAGGCACAACGGTCCGTCGAGGGTCTTCGTTTCAAAATACTTCAACTCTCGAAATCTGGGTACTGGGATCACTTCTCTGAACTCCACGACGAACCTGTAGAACGGACCATCATATACATGACGGACCGTCGCAAGCTCCGTAATCCCACACTTGGTCAGACTTCCCCATCTTCCTTCAGCAGCTTCTCTACACTGCCACCTACGGACCGTCACAAGCACGACGGACCGTCATCAGCTCCGTAGGTGGTCTTTTCTGCATTTCTTCTCTCAAAATCTCCGCATTTGGCTTTGGACAGATTTCCTGCAAAACAAAGAGAAACTTATATAAAAATTAGCACAAAAAGGCTTTTGGACGCACTAAACTTAAGGAAAAAGTATTAATTATACCGTGAAACCACGGTATATCAAAACTCTGAGAAAAAACTGGGATTGTCTTTGGAGAAAAGCAACAGATTAGAAAAGGATATTGTCATACTTAAGGAAGAGCTTGAAAAATCTCTTAAGTGGACAAAATCCTCTAAGTTGTTGTCAACTGCAACAGGGATTGTCTTTGGAGAAAAGCAACAGATTAGAAAAGGATATTGTCATACTTAAGGAAGAGCTTGAAAAATCTCTTAAGTGGATAAAATCCTCTAAGTTGTTGTCAACTGCAACAAACCAGAGTAATTTCAATAATAAAGGACTAGGAAGTTTGAATATCACTCCTCCCTTTAATCCTCACAATAAGTATGTTTTTGTGTCTGACAATTTGCTTTGTCTTCACTGTGGTAAAAATGGGCATTTAAAGGGAGAGTGTGCTAGCTGGAAAAATTCTCATGAAAGGCTCTCTAACTATGCTGTAAGGCAAAATTTATCAAAAGAGAGACCTGGTCCTACAAAACATGTTTCAACTGATAGATTTTCAAAGAAAAAATCTGTTTCTGCTCCAAAGTCCTTTGTTAGAAAGATTCAAAAACTGCCCTATTGGACTAGATACAATCTGATCACTCCCTTGTCTGCTTTCTGGGAACTCAAATTGCAATGGGTTCCCAAGTTTAACAAGTAATTCTTGTTGCAAGTGAGTGAGAGGAGCAGCAGTCAATGTTGGTATATGGACAGTGGATGCTCTAAACATAGGAATGATGACATCAAAAATTTCCTCTCACTCAAGACACTTCAGGGAGGAGGTGTCTCTTTTGGTGATGGAAAGAAGGGGTACATTTTGAGTGTAGATGTTTTGTGTTGAACAATGGAAAGGATGATCTGGAAAATTTGATCCTAGAAGTAATGAAGGAGTGTTTGTTGGATATTCTTCATCGAGTAAAGCATACAAAATATTCAACAAAAGAACTCAATGCATTGAAGAAAGCATTCATGTTGTTTTTTATGAAGATGGAAACTTAAAAAGCAATGGACCAAATGATGAAGATGATGTGATCAAACTGTTCAATTCACAGAAAATTGAAGGAAGTGAAGCTGATGCAGAACAACAATTGAAAATTGACTCTGATGATCAAAATCATAGTCTACCTGAAGAGGCTGATGAAGTGGAAAAGTGTGATGAGGTACCTGGTACTACTCTGAATTCCAGTCAGAGTACATCAAACTCTCCAGAAAATGATGACACTCTTGATGAAGAAGAACATGCTGATCAGGTCAACCAGTATGCTCAAAGATCAGGATGGAAACATAGTTCATCACATCCTCTTGATAATATTATTTCTCTTTTAAACTCTGGAATTCATACTAGATCAAAAAACAAGAAATCTAGTTGCATTTTCAGCATTCATATCATTTATTAAGCCCAAGAATGTGAAAGAATCATTAAGTGATGCAGATTGGATCAACTCAATGCAAGAAGAACTTCATCAGTTTGAAAGAAGCAAGGTATGGTACCTGGTTCCTCGACCCGCAGGCAGAACAGTAATAGGAACCAGATGGGTGTTCAGAAACAAGCTAGATGAAAATGGAGTGATCACTAGAAACAAATCCAGGTTGGTGGTTCAAGGATACAATCAAGAAGAAGGGATAGATTATGATGAGACTTTTGCACCTGTTGCCAGGATGGAGGCTATTAGAATTCTAATAGTTTTTGCTGCATTCATGGGATTCAAGCTGTATCAAATGGATGTCAAAAGTGCATTTCTGAATGGAGATCTGAAAGAGGAAGTTTTTGTCAAACAACCTCCTGGTTTTGCAGATGCTGACTTTGCTGGTTATCAAGTTGATAGGAAGAGTACTTATGGCATGGCTCATTTTCTTGGATCATCACTCATCTCTTGGGGAACCAAGAAGCAGAATTTTGTGGCTCTTTCAACTGCTGAAGCAGAGTATGTAGCTGCTACAGCCTGCTGTTCACAGTTGTTGTGGATCAGGCAACATTTGGAAGATTTTGAGATTCACATCAAAGCAATTCCTCTTATGTGTGACAATACTAGTGCTGTTAGTATGAGAAAGAATCCAGTCCATCATAAGAGAACAAAGCATATTGATGTTAGACATCATTTTTTAAGAGATAATGTTGAGAAGGGAAATATTGTGCTCACATATTGTCCAACGGAGGAGCAAATTGCAGACATCTTCACCAAGGCTCTCAGCAAGGATCAATTTGAGAGAAATCGGTTGAAGTTGTGCATGTTGATCTCCAAGTGATGTTCTTAGCTTCCAACAGTTAAACTCCCTTGATGGCTAAAATTGCAGTGCAGGTATCCTTTGTGTGAATATTTAAAATATCTAAACAAAGATCCTTTTTTTACCTTTTGTAGGTATACTCTCAGTAAGGACCTGCTCAGCAAGGGAAGCAACTAGAACAACTGAGGAATGAGATTTAACTGTGTTATGGTACCTGGTGCCTGTCCAGGTTAGCATTTATACATTAAATTGAAACTGAAAAATCGTTGATAATGCCATGTGTCAGTCATCGGTCACTCTGACAGTTAGTCCCATCGTTTCTCTCTCAAATGACACATCCAATCACGGACCTGGCACCTTTTCACGCCTTCTTTTTTAAAAAAAAAAAACCCTCATTACTTCTTTTTGAAATCCTCATCCGTCCTTTAACATTCTTTTTGCTTCAAGAAGGGTTTAAGTAAAAGTTTAAAAGGCAAATTTTGTTTCTTCTTCTTCCTTTCTCTGTTCGAAAAGCCATTCCTTTCTAGTCAAACATGTCTTCTCCTTCTTCTACTTCCAAACAGATGCCTAATGCTCTTAGTGAAATTGAGACCATTGCTTTCTACTCTCCTTCTGTTGTGGAGTCCAGATCCAATGTCCCTTCCAGTTCTCAGAAAGATACACCTGACAATCCGTTCTATTCCATAGATTTAAACAGCACATGCTTGCCTACTGGACCTGGTCCTTTGCAAGAAATGTTGCCTGATACTCTTTTTGAAGGAGATCTGCCTAATCATAAAGCATCTGAGTCCAATATCTTGGCAGCAAGTGAAGAGTTGGTTATTGAGAGTTTGTCTATGATGCGGGAAGAAGCAAGGGCTGAGCAAACTGAAGTTTTGCAGAGGGAAGAGGTAAGAAATACTCAACCCATTTTTTATAAAACTCCTGATATTGTAAGGTATCCTTATTCCTCCTCCTCTGACTCTGAAAGTGAGGAGGAACCTTCAAAATGGAAGGTTGAACGAAGAGAAAGGGAAATATCTAGAAAAGGGAAGGAGAAGGTATTCGAAGAGGCCCCTAGGAGAAGACCTACTACTAGGTTTGCTGCTCAAAAGTTGATGGCTGATGCCTTGAAGGCCAGTGCACGTTCTACTGCTGCAGTTAGAAGTGCCAGAACCTTCAAGGTATCAAATTTCAAATTACCTGAGACTAATGTGGTTGAGTTGTCTGGTGAGGAAGAGGAAAAGAAAACTAAGAAGAAAAGGTCTGAGAACAAAAAGGGAAAGATTTCAAAGAAGGTTGAAAACACAAAGTCGAAAAAGAAGAGTTCTGAGGGAAAAAGTAAGAGGTCACAGGGACCTGGTACCCAAGCCAGGAAAGATGAAGGGGTCAACATGCAGGAAGTTGTTGACAGCCTGAGAAACCAAGACGTCTTGGCAGGGAGAGTTTTTGATATGGGAATCATAACTCTTCCTGGCATGGATTCTCTTCACGATATGGTCGATATCCAATCTTGGTTACATTTGTTCAACAGGAAATCCCCCAATCTCCATGAACAAGAAGTGCGCGAATTTTACTATAATGTGCAGTTCAAAGACGATGGAAGCATCCTCACACGTGTAAATGACATTTTTGTGTATTTAGATGAGGCTGTGTTGAGCAAAATTCTCAGGGTGCCTAGAGAGGGGACCCGGTGTGTACTGGGCAGAACTTGCTCTTCTGAGTTTGCTTCTGTGATTTATTAAGACACCCACAACCAAGGTTGCTGGGATTTATAAGAAAATCATGAAGAGTGAGTAGCAGTTGGTCTTTGAGTTCATCAACAAAGTTTTCCTTCCTCGCACTGAAAAGAGGACAGTAGCAACTACTGCTGATTTGTTTGTCATGGAGATGTTGTGTAGCTTCGAAGCCCTAAATCTCCCTGGTCTAATGCTTGAGCATATCCACAAAACTGTCATTGAGAGGAGAGGTGTTCATGGAATGGGTTACGGATACTTTCTCACGGAGGTATTCAAGCATTTTCAAATTCGTCTCAGTGTTGGAAAGGTTGGAACGATTAAGAAGACTATCTCTGAGAATACCTTGGTTGAGTGCGAGTGCATTGAAGCAAGAGGCTATCCAAAGAGCAAAATGGCTCAACTTCTCGAAGATCAGGATCAGCTTAAGCACGAGGTTGTGGAGCTCACTGTGCGGTTAAGTGGTAAAGAGGCAGAGATTGCTATACTCAAAGAAGAACTGCTTACTGCACAGAGTGAGGGACCTGGTTCTTCAGTGGTACAAGCTCTGGAGAGAGAGAATGTTTAGTTGAAGGCGAAGATAACTGCCTTGCAGGAAAAGGCTATCAAAGATAATGATGCTGTCAATGCACAACTCACTCTTGTCATCCAGTCCCTGTCTCATCCTCCCCCTTCTTCCTAGCCTGTTAAACAACTCTCCCCTGTATCAATTTTTTTTGTGTGGCTTAACTTTGTGTTGATGGATATTCAGTTTGATTTTAATGTTTTAATGTTATGATGGCATGCTGGTTAACTTATTCCTCTGTTGTTCTGATTATCCTCTTTTGTGAATGTTTTTCCCTTACTTATTGATTGCTTATTAGCTTTGATCTTGTTCAGTATTTCTGTTGACATCATTGGTTTACTGCATATCTTTTTTATGATGCCAAAAGGAGGAAGTAACACTGTAAGTAGCTATATGATTATTCATGTGGGGGAATACAGTGAGGGGGAATACAGCAAGGGGGAACAAAGTTGGAGAAGATCTGAGATCATTGTTTGTCATCATCAAAAAAGGAGAAAATGTTATTTATAGTTTTGATGATTTGACAAACGTAGGGACCTTGTAAAGGTACCAGGTTTCTTACTTGAGTGTTGCAGATGAAACAAACTCAGGGACCTAGTAGAGGTACCAGGCTCTCATGGTGATGAGCTTGTTGACTGCCAGCTGGAGACGGTACAAAAAGTAGGTGCACACTTCCCGATGGCGTCAGAAAGTGAGACTTCTCCAACCAATGGCAAAGAGTTTAGGGAAAGTGACTTGTCTATATAAAAGGCACTTTCCTAAATATCTTTGGTAGTTTTTGCAATTTGATAAAAACTTTTCAAGAACTCTTGCAAAGGCTACTACCAAGCAAAGGCAGAATCATTCCAAGAACAGCAGAAATCTCTGGAGCTTTTAGTGTAGTTGTTTAGGAATATATTCTCTTGTTCTTATATTGTAAACTATTCCTGAAACTATAAAGGAATCAGTGGGTAGTGTTGAAAGTCTAAGTTATCTAAGTGGGATAGCTTAGTGGGTAGATTCATTTCTACTTAGGCTTGTTAAGCAATAGAGATTATTGCTTGAACGTGAGATTAAAAACTTTTTCTCACATTTGTTGTAATCGTGTTTCACTTTTGCTTGTGAAGATTAGTGAAGCGGTTTGAAAAGTCCTGTTGAGAACAGGTCGTGGTTTTACTCCCTTAAGCAAGGAGGTTTCCACGTAAAATCATTGTGTTGATTTTAACTGCATTTAACTTTCTGTTTATACTCATCAGTGTAGTAAGGGACCTAGTCCATTATTCTGTTAAGTGAAGGCATATATTCTATCATCTCTAATTTGGTGTGTTCTACAAATGAGCAAGAATGCTCTATTTACAAAAGGATAAAACCATGTCTATGTCACTAATGACATAGGTAAATATAGCAAAGTCAAAAATGATTGCAAAATTTACTAATTTGTCAACCACCAAATCTTTTATTTTCAACTTCAATTACTATTCTTTTTTAAAAATTGCTTGTAGCAATTGAATAGCTAAAGCTGACCAAAAAATGAGATGGACTCAACAATATCCTGTCACTTCTTAAAACTTAAGTTCAAGAAAATAACATATTTATATAACAAAATTTTCCACACTCTACTGGAACATGATAATTAATCTATATATTTAGCTTTATAGCTACTCCCATTATCGTTTGAAAACAATATTATAATACCTTTTGTGGAAAAAGATTATCTATTGACTAAATCTTATTGATGAGGAAAAAACAACAATTAATCAGGGGCGGCTCTATCTATTTGAAAAATAAATACTCTTTACGATATAATTGTATCATTATCCTATTAAATTTCAAATTTTCTGCTAAATTAAAATTATGCAAATAAATTAAATTGGGGAGAGTACTATTTATGAAAAAAAATAGTTAACTTTTTCATATTAAAAAAATCATCTCAATTGACTTAAATAAAAAATTTACTATTATTAAAGATAGGGGACAATTAAATACTCTAAATTATAGCTGAAATTGTAGCTATACACATAAATTTAATTAGGATTTTGTTATCCTAAACATAGTTTTTTATATTTGTATCTTTATTTGTGCCGACATGACATATAGAATATACTTATATATGTTAAAAAACAAGTGAGAGGCAACAAAATATGAGATAATCTCCTAATATTGGACATATGTCTTTTTTTAATTCGACGTTTTATAATTGATTATTTCATGTAATTTTATTAACATTAAAACTTATATAAATTAATTATTTTCATTACTTTATTTGTAAAATATTTATTTCCCTCCTTACTTAAACTTTCTTTCATTAATTTATTTTCTTCACACTTTTAATTATTTTTTTTAAAATTGTATATATATTTTCAAAAACAACCTTTAATTTTAACTTTTAAAATTTTTTTTACTGCTTTATTTGAATTCTTTTACTTATCTTGATATCCTAGGAAATTATTTTAGTTTAAAAATAACTTATTTAGAATAAAATTTAATATCAAATCACAAGAAAATAAAAATAATAAATAAAATCAATAGGAAAAAGGAGAAAAAACAATGAATAGGGGGTAAAAAAAATTGTGTTGTGATTGAGAAGATTTTGAATACAAGTTAATAAAATTTTTTAGAATAAAATTTAATATCAAATCACAAGAAAATAAAAATAATAAATAAAATCAATAGGAAAAAGGAGAAAAAACAATGAATAGGGGGTAAAAAAAATTGTGTTGTGATTGAGAAGATTTTGAATACAAGTTAATAAAATTTCTAAAATTATCTGTATTTAAAAAAAATAAAAATAAGGTAAAACAAAATAATTATGTGGAACAACTTATTCTAAATACAAGGCAAAAAAAAAGATTTAAATAAATATGTATATACATGGTGGTACATGTATATCATAACTTATTCTATATCATGTTTTATTATACTTATTATTTTGATTTTTTAAAATGATAAATATTATACATTGTTTATTGATTTTTAATAAGAATCACAAGTAAAGTGAAACGAAACAAGTAGCAAAACTGGGCAATTTTGGATTTTGGCCAAGGTTAAGAGGGCAAAAGCTCCACAAACTGCCCTTAACCTTTCGTAATCATTAAAAATTTTGTTAAATATAAATTTTAAAAAAGTAATTTGAACTATGTGAAATTTAAGATATATTCGTCCAAATAAATATTATGGATTAATATAAATGAGTTAATTATTTAAGTCTAATAAATATAAATTTAATTAAAGTTCGAAGTAATTGATTTAGACTAAAATAGATTAGCCCAGTTTGCTAAGTCCAATTTTATCTCATCTTAGAGGCTCATTCGGTGCCACGCGACAAATGGTGTGACATATCAAGCGAAACAAAGAAGTCAATAGGATCATAGCATGTGTCAAAATGACAAGTCTGCTCCATAAAGCTCATCTGTTATGCCAATTAAATCTGATTGGTCGAATGAAATCTTGTTCCAAAGAGAACTCTCATATTCTAAAACTATAAAAATAGGGATTCTCATAATTCATAAAAAGAGATTGGAAACTGCTAAACAATAAGCTAGAGAAAGCTCGTGCATCAAACGACATAAATTTCTCACTACAAGTTTGAGAATTCAAGCAAGGACTATCAAAATCAAGACCAAGACCACCGGACTCAAAAATATGTTCAAAGCCCTTTAATTAAAGTAGAAGGCTCGAAGCCCTTCTATTCAAGTAGAAGTCAAGATCAAGATAAAGTTCAAGTTCATCTAAGATTCAATAGCAAGCTCCAAAGCCCTTGAATCCAAGATCATGTTCAAGAATTCATGCATTCAAGTTCAAGAACGATCAAGTTCAAGGACACTGAATTCAAGAAAAAACTTAAATCCAGTGAATTCAAGGAAAAGTCAAGATCAAGATAAAGTTCAAGTTCTTCGACGATCCAAGAACAAACTCCAAAGCCCTTGAATCCAAGATCTAGTTTAAGAATTCAAGCATTCAAGTTCAAGAATTATCAAAATCAAGATCGCTGGATTCAAGAATAAAGTTGAAGCCCTTAAATTCAAATAAAAATCAAGATCAAGATAAGTTTCAAATTAAAATTCATCAAAGATTCAAGAACAAGCTCCAAAGCCACTGCATCCAAGATCAAAATCATCAAGTTAAAGACCATATCCAGTTCATCAAATCCGGCAAACTCAGGTTCATCAAAGATTCAAAATTAATCTCAAAAGCTCTTGAACTTATATCTAAAAAGAGAAACTTGTAGAGATTGTGACACTCGTACTTTGAAATTACTAAATGCGATTGTCGCGATACTTTTCCTCTCTTGATTTTTTTTCTCGACAGAAATTTTATTGTCTACACTATGTAATGCAAGACTTCAGATTGTTATTATGTAAACTAGTGGCGTATGTTATTAACACAAGGGGGGCATGGGATGTGATGGGAGACCTCAATTATGTGGCTAATGATTTTGAGCGTATTTATATACTTAAGTATCACATTTTGTCCATGTTTTAACTAAGCTTCGAGAATGAATTCAACATACATATGTATTAAGCATAATTGATTTGAATAAGCTAATACATGTGATTAGACATGTTTCAATTCAAAATGATCAAATATAATGAAAGAAATTAGAACCAAACATTATGGGCGAAAAGGACATGATTTGGCTACGAAAATGTTAGGTTCATGGTGTGAGAAAGGCACCCTATGATTATCCCCGCGCCAGGATTGCAACCAAACTTTAGAGAGAGCCCAAAAGACCGATGACCGGCTCAGTTCAAACCTAAATGGGTGCGATGAACGGTGCACCACGGACCCAATAGCAGGAATCTGAGGCTATCAACCCCCATCTAATAGCTTGAGCTAGTAATAGAACAGCTAACATGAAACATGTGATAATGTTTACATGGTACATAGCCAAATGACAAAAGACTTGGGATGAAATTCTTCTAGTTGAATTAAAAGACTTTTGAAGATGTATAGATTCATTAATTTTGAATAGTGGCATCTAGGAAACCAGAACTCCAGTTCTTGAATTATTGAAACAACGTAATCGTAATCATAATCATAGATCATAAATATTCTCAACAAACCCCTCATTTGAATTAGTGATCATAGACTAAATTTGCATAAATTATAATTCATCGTCATACTCTCTGTGGAATTTGATCACAATCTTGTTGGTAGGTTGACCTTCTTACCCGTCTGCCTCCTTTCTCTTGATGGAGTATATCAATACCTGAGCTCCAAAGTTTTCTCCAAACTGGTATACCTACCCCTCATTTGAATTAGTGATCATAGACTAAATTTGCATAAATTATAATTCATCGTCATACTCTCTGTGGAATTTGATCACAATCTTGTTGGTAGGTTGGCCTTCTTACCCGTCTGCCTCCTTTCTCTTGATGAAGTATATCAATACCTGAGCTCCAAAGTTTTCTCCAAATTGGTATACCTGGTCTTGTAGTCGGTCATTTTCCTCTTTCCTTTGGCCCCTGTTTCAAAGCTAGCAAAAAATTTGAGCCTTCGGGATTTCTCTTGAATGGGGGATAGCAGTACCCTCATAGTCCTCAATCTTTGGCACATCTAGATAGGCGGAAACTCACGATACCAACTTAAAAGTGTCATTTGAGTGACATCAGCTAACATGGATGAGAGAATTGGGAGTGCAATGACTGTCTGAAATCAGGGATTCAAGAAGTATATTGCAAAATGTGGCCTACAAGAACCCAAATCCTCACGTTCATTTTTTCAAATGGAACAATAAACATGAGAAGAGTCCTAGGGGTGTATAGCAGAATTGACAAAGTGCTGGCGAATGGAGATTGGGTGAGAGCATCGAACACTGGGTGGAAAACCAAAAAATAAAATGTTGAAAAAAACACCAACTTGGCAACAATATGTACAACACTGAATTTGCAACAACAAATAAACAGACTGTCAAATAAAACTACAAAGGGACCCCATGAATATAGAATTGATCACTGATGAAACAACATATACAAGGGAATGTAGGAAATGCAAAGAGGCCAGGACAATATTCAATGGCTGCACAATAAGATTAGAACACAAATCTCTTCCACAGCATGCTAAAAATTAGAAGGAATGCAAATAGGAACTTTACCATTGAAGATTCAACGGGGAAAACATGTAGTGATATGACAACATCACTACTGCTTTTGTAAGATTTTATACTAATGTATTGGGAACATTACAGCTAAGAGAGAGCATATATGCAGTGATGTAGTACAGTAGAGGACATTAGTGTTTGAAGAGCAAAGAATTATGCTGGGGGCTGGTTTCACTGAGACAGAGGTGAAAGATGTCTGGGCTATTTCAGGTGACAAAGCCCCAAAACCGTATGTGTATGTTAGTGTTGAAACAAACTAAAATTTACGGAACAAGACAGTGATTACTCTTATTCCTAATACTGATCATGCTGAGGAAATGGGAGATTACAGACCAATTATCTGTTGCAACACAATCTATAAGGCATTCCCTACAATGTTATGCAATAGGCTCAAGCAAATACTATCAGACATCATCTTAGAAAGTCTAAGTGCTTTTGTTATTTAACAGCAAGCAGACAACAAAGAATTGTCTAATTAAGCTAGACTTGAGGTCCACATATCATCCAGTTGAATGGGAATTCCTGATGGAATGCTACATGCTATGAATTTTTCACCACAGTTCACAAAATGGACTATGAACTCTATCACAACACTATACACTAGCAAATGATGGAGGCTGGTATTTGAACAACAAAGAGAAAAGTATTGAGGAAGAGAGACTCTCAGTATCCCCCTTATTACTTGTCATATGTATGGAGTACTTGTGCTCAGGGGCCTCAAAAACTTTTCTGATGCTTCAGGACTAACAACAAATGTATCCAAATCAAACATATTCTGTTCAAATATGGAGAGATAGTGTATATAGGATGGCAGGGTATAAAAGAGGTACACTACCATTTAGGTATCTGGAGATACCTATCTCTCCAAAAAAGTTGTCCAAGATGGACAGTGAAGTGTTGTTTGATAAACTAACAGCGAGAATTAGAAGCTAGGATTCAATGAACCTATCTTAAGTAGGCATGTTGCTATTGATAAATTCAGTGTTGCTGTGCATTCATAGTTACTAGTCTTCCACACAGCAATATGTCACCACTAGGTGCCCTCTAGTGGCCTGGGAATTTATCTGTAGAGTGAAGACCCAAAAGGGAAGGAGGGTTAGGTCTCACTGGATTTGTCAAGTGAAATGAAATTTCTATAGCAAAATATGTTTGATATGTGCTATGCTTCATTTATTCAATCTGGATGGAATGTAATCAGAGAATTTCTCAACCAAAACAAAGAATCAGTGAAGTGTCCTGAGATAAATTGTTCAAAACTGTGCGTACAGGGCAAGCTTGCATCCAGATTAGCTAAACAAGTTAAGTTTATACATAGATCAACAGTCAACACTAATTGATCATTAATTCATACGGTAAGAGTACAGAAAAAATGATCTATTGCTGCAAATTCTATTAATTTAACAGAATACATGGGCAAAATCATTTATAGATCCAATCACATCCCAAAAGGAATCCTTTATAAAGTTATAATCATCAAAATTTTATGACAAAAAGAATAACAGAATCAAGACCTAGTTTATGTACAGAGGCAGTCAAGTCAAACTGCTTGAAATTTTTAAAATGGAACTTAAATTAACTATTAATACAACAATCAATTTGTGATTCCTGAGATTAGGAAATTAGCTTAACCATCTTCGGCAACTCACCGAGGAGGAAGGTTACAGCCAAAATAAATGAAAAATAGAACCAAAAACTTCTAGCTCTTCTGTCTAGGGTAGGTATTTTCTTCTTATATCTTGTTCCCTTCTTTGTTCATACATCTTTCAAATACAAAAGTACAGGAACAACTACCTCAGAAAGGGAGCAACTTCGCCTAGTACAAGTCAGCTACACGAGGGCCAGAACAATGGAAGTAAAACTTAATCACCAGATACATACTTCCTTTCCGCATAGTATTTTTTCTCGCTTGCTGCTTTCTTGGTATTTCTTTTCTGCATAAGTCAACAAGCCATCATTCATGAAAGTTGCTAAAAGCGCTTAGAGATGCTAAATTAAGAAGGGATTAGGTATCTAACATGATTAGTCATTCTTTTGTACAAGTTGGATCAATCGATCAAACAATTTGATTTAATAGTTGAAGGAACTGAAAACAATATAGCCATCTCGGTCCAATCAACCATTGCTAGCTTCTTTGTGGATAAGTTTCTCCCAAAACATATGGGAGAAACTTATAAAATTCATGGTAAGCTCCTTGAACTAATAGTATTGCTGATCTCCAATACTATATACCATCATAGTTGATCAACATTCAGGACTACATGAACCAGTAACTAAGAAGGGGACCTAAATGCATAACTTTATCCATGGACGTATCTACTTCATGTATAAAAGAAATTCATTTTTGGGGGGTGTCTGTGTAGCCAAAACTGAGAAACTTCCAGAGGTAATGGTATATCGGTAAGATTTCAAACGCCTCGCCTCAAAGAGGAAGGACTAAAATCATAGCTCATAAAAGAATTCCAGCAAACCTATGTTATTACGATGGCAAGACATCTTCGTTTGGGGGTACACAAGCTTAGAGACACAAAATCCAAATTATGTCGCTTTAAATGAGAAAGCTTAACCGCTGAAGAGAAATCTCGTCAGAGATAAGAACTTGTAGAGTCTGGAGTCATTTATCTGTCAATTAATGTGTTAGGGGATCGTTTGGTAGTGTATAAAGATAATGCTCAATAGAGTGTATTAGTATTTGGATTAGTTATGCTTGCATTAGTTATGCATGGATTATTTCTTATGCATTGTTTGATTTGGTGTATCAAATATAGTATGTATTGTATAAAATATTTATTTACAAAAATATCCTTCACAAATATGATGTACAAGATGTAAAAAGGCTTATGAGGGGTAATCGGGTCTTTAATCATGCTAGTGCAGGTATTAAATCCCTTTGCATTGCTAATAACTAGAAATTCATGGTCATTAGTTATACATAGCATAGCATGAAAAAGTGTACCAAACAAGGTACTAGCTATACACGGAGCTAATGCATGCATTATTTTTGCTAATACACTCTACCAAATAACCCCTTAGTGTATGTGTGAGAATGCGAGCAGAAGCACCAAAGCTCAAAATCCAAAATTGTAAGTAGCTGATCAGAAAACTAAACAGCCTTAGAGAAATCCAAGAAAAACTAGGTAGCTAGAGAATGCTTAATGCAACATACCACATAAATCTCATGGTTAGCGATGATTCTTAGAGCAACTGAAGAAGTTGTAATATCTTTAGGGCTCTCAATTACTTGGAAGATTCCCATGCTTTTAGGAACTGCATATGGGTCCTGTCCTCCCTGTATCAGAAAAAATATTTCATTTATAACATGCTTCTCCATATTATATTGCTCATCAATTTGGAAATCATCAAGCTCTCTTTTTTCTAGTGGTCAATTAAAAACATAAAGTTGTAGGATGGAACAAACCAAATAGTGTATAGACTTACTTCCGTGGAAAAGTTGCTCTCAGAAACTGTTCCATGTACAACCAAAGAAATGTTGAAAGTTGTTATCTAACCCATGCCAAACAAAAGGAAAGAATGAATCAGCAACAAGAAAGACATACAATTTTCTTTTTCTATTTCCATCTAGTTGAAACATAGGAATCTAGGGACAACACCTACTAACTAGTTAAATACAAAACCCTGTGCAAGAAGTGACAAACACATTAACATCTGCTTTTATTTTATTTTTTGCATCATGCAGCATCTTTTAGGAGTGCTGTGTACAGTTTATGAGCTCAAATGATAGAGCATCACACTTCCAATCATAGAAAAATGGATAAGTGTCATGCCAATGTACCATGTTAGCCGTGGTATGGTCCTGGATCAAGCATCAAACCGGTTTAAGATCATGGTGAAGCCATGAAGGATTAACAATATAATCATCAGTTAAAGGGAAAGAATAAGTCTGAACTCGTTATGTGGTCCAGCAATTTGATATGACATTAGATACAAAAAAGTGCACAACAAATAGGAATTTATCAGACACTAACATGGATCCAATTGATACATTTTTTAGATACCGGCCTTCTCTTTTCCTAACAATTGGGATAAAGCCCCAAAATAATGTTACAGTTCATACGCTTCTGGGGAAAGCTTCTGTTTTTCCAAATATCCAAATAAAAACAAATGCTTCTTTTTTTCCTTTCTCATATTAACAAATGAACACACCTGGAAATCTCTAAAAAGAGATGTGGTGCTCTTTTCTGATAAGTAGTCCTATATTTATGAGACTACTAAGTGCAAAACTAAGGGAGACATACAGATGTAGCTGTAAGTAAGCATACCATATCCTGAGTTACTTCCCAAGGGGCACCAATGATAACCTCATCAACATAACGGCATGCAAGTACACCAAGACTACGCTCATACAGATTCATCAGTGGATACTGATGTCCACGAAGTCCACTACAAGAAATTAGAAGTAATTTTCATTCAATAGAGCTTACTGTACAAATTATGGAAATTTGAAAAACAAAATTACGATTATATTAGAAAGCAGGCTCAATTAATGGGTGGTCTAAGAACATAGATCAAAACAGTAATACCATGTACCTGACAGTCTGGTCAGGATAAATACCAACTAAAAGAAAATCTCCATGCTGCCTTGCACTTTTGAGAATCTGAGGAAGGGAAAAAATAACTTATGGGTAAAGTTATTTTGATGCAGGATAGCATGAAACCGGTGCCATGAAATGACAACATAAATAAACCTTTACAAAAAGTCCTTACCTCAACATGTCCAGCATGGAAAAGGTCAAATGCACCATCAATGTACACCACTCGAGAATTAGGCGCAGGCCCCTACGAATTGAAATAGTATACAAATAATTATGCTTGCCTCTCCAACAATAGAGAAGGTTACACTAAAATTATCAGAATAAAGGTGAACAAGATTTAGTCAGCTTCGACAACCATCATGATCATGGCTCTGTATGAAGCAAAAATTCTATCATCTTCCTTCCTTGTTTCAACTTCAGAAGGATACATTTACGTTAACAAAAGCGACGTTCAATCCATAAGAAATTGCGTTCTCCCAAAAAAAATTGAATCAGGTTTATAATAGAGTATCATAGTTTTTATTAAGTTAACCAGTGTAGCTCGATATTCTTTAGTCATCTATAATCTCCTTATAGCCGCGCTTACACCTAACTTAATTCTACTAGATAACCATGTATACACTTGTGTGCTTGTAAACTTTGAATTTCATATGTGAAAAAAAATAATGGATGGGATTGGGAATTAAAAAGATTATATTGATGGTGAAATGGGTCAAAGCAGAGCGAAATGAATTCTAAGGATTCATATAACTAACCACAACTAGCTTTTGTTTGAGGCATAGCTCTTGTTGCTAATAGGATGTTAAAAAATACATTAAGGAGATTTAGCATAAGACACACTCATTGAAGACTCTTCCTTAATAATTTATATTAAACTTCTCGTCAGGAGGTTGCACATGTAATATGGGAAGTAATTGTGAGAGATTTCAAATAGTGTTTCTCAAAGCCATCTAGCATGCTTTAATTATTAGAAGGGATTATCAGACTCGACCCACCCAAAAGCAAGGTTTATATTTAAGTTAAAGTCATCACTATAATATTCTCCACTTAAAGTGTCATCTACAGAAATTCTTTGAAAAAGTCCCAACCGTGGCGAAAGAAAGGGCAATGGTATCTTCATCTTAAACTATTTTAATTGCCATAAAGTATTCATTCAGAAATAAATTCTCCAAAGAAATTTTGTTATACAGTTGATTTATCCTTCAAAGTAATACTCAAAAGTTCACGTTTGAACTCAACAAGAAGAAAGCAAACATACTCCAGTTTAACATGAAGTTTCACAAAGAGTACAACTTAGGGTACCTTGCCATTTGAAAATTGCACAATTCGTCTTGAAGTGGGCAAAAAATGAGACATCTGACCACCCTTAGCCTGTTTTTCAGCACCAAATTTATTTTTTATATCATCAGCTTCGCCAACCGGAGTTGAATTGGAGCAATCTTGAGGAGAATCTCCACTTTTAGAAGCAGAAAGAATCCTCCCTACAAAAATGAGATTCAAAACAAGCATCACCAAAACCAAATATTAATCTCATTGCTCTTAGCCAGTATGTGATTCGTGGAAACAATACTTCTTTTAGTTTTGGAAGACTTCAAAAAAGGTACGTTTGTTCTATTCTGATTCACTAGTTTTTGGCAAATCAATTTGGGAGAAATTGATACTTTCAGGAAAATAAATAGTGCTACTGGGAACAATAAGAGGAGACTCGGGCAGAAAAAATAGATTTTCAAATAGCATCGAGGAGCATGCTTTGCTGACAATCAAAATATTGAAGGCAGAAGAAGAGCAGAGAAATTGGGAGATCAATTGCCTTGGAAAGTTTCTACCATATATATACTGTATATACACATGTAGATATATATATACATATAGCACTTGTGGGAAAAGCAATTTAGAGAAAAACTCTGTTCTTTTGTACAACTCATTTGGCGAAGATGCTTTGCAACAGATCAAAACTTTCAGAACTCATGGAGAAAAGGAGAGATGCAGTACCTACAATGTCTGTGCTGGAGACACCCTCCGTTCGTTTGATTTGCTTGTACCGACCAGCTTTTTTGGCTAGGGCATAAGCATCAGTTCCATCTGGAAGTAGACAGGGATCATCACCGTGTATAATGTAGTCAATCTTATACTCATTGAATAGACGGTTCATGAAGTCTTCAGTAATTGCATAAGGAGCACTGGAAATCACTTCATCCACCCACTTCAAGCCACTAACAAGAGCAAGTCTGTAGAGGGCCTCAAATTAGTGACATACAAAACTTCCAGTTAACTGAAAGAGTTAAAACGCACAAAAGTGTTTCCCCCTAAGAAAATGAATGAAATAAATGGAACTACATACTTGATCATGTGCCTGAAGTAAATCTTTTGTAATACAAGTACGTAAGTTTAAACTATTAAACACAGCACGATCTCACACCAGATAAACTAAGAAGGAAAATAATAAATAGATAAATCAGCAAACAGGTAAACAGAAGCAAATACTGTAGGGAAAGATACATAAAGTTTAAATAACTCTCCACAATAGTCCCATTTATGTCTCAAATAATCTAAAGATCATTTTGTTAGGCTCGTCATACTACGTCAAAAAGCAATTTCACGAAACCATAGATAGACTTGTTACTGCTAACAGACTACCCTAATAGGCTTTTCCAGTTACAACCATCAAGCTCGGAGATGGAGATGGAAGAACACGATAACTCTAATCAATACATACGTCAATGATCCCTAGCAACACCCTTCACCAATAACTCTGGATTTAAAAAGGCCATACCGTTACGAACTGGAACCTTCATGAACCATATATAGGATAATATAAACACATTCCTACAGTTAAGATTGAAAAGTAGAGCTCAGAGCATATCAATACTCTTTCCCTTTATCCTTGAGCAAGATATTTCACAGATGGTAAGTAAAAGTTAAAACATTTACAGGAGTTGAAAAATGGCAATCTACACATACCTTTCTTCCATGCACAAAACTGGAGGACCCTTAGTAGCTATGATTTCCTCATCACTGACAACCCCAACTACCAGTTCATCTCCCAAGGCTTTTGCTTGTCTCAAAGCATTTGCATGGCCATAGTGCATCAGGTCAAAACAACCATCCATATAAACACGAACACGCTTCTTCTCATGCTTATTTTTATAGAAGATACTTAGATAAGGAAAAGGATAAAGTAACGTAGGAACACTGATCCCACCAAAATAACTCGTGGATAACCCGAGCAATGCTGCAGTCAACATGATTCCACCAAAAAGGCGTGGATAGTAATACATCCCTTCCCAAACCCAATTGTTGCTTTCGAAATCCATTGATGATTGACCTCCTCCCTTCCTCCTACCTTCTCACACTCCTTGAGGGCCTCTTTATACTACAAAAGAGGAAGAGAGGCCCTGCAATTAAAAGCAAAAAGCAAAGAAGCCAAGAGAAAGTTAAATGAATTATGGAGATCAATCTTTTATCCAAACAAGATTCAACAATCCCTTTTCAACCCATACATAATTAATCAAATCTAATCATTTCAGCAATAGAAAACCCCAATCATCCCCTTTAACCAGAAAAACCCAAAATCAAGCATAATTCAAGAATTAGCACAGCCAAAAAAGTGAATCACATGAACTGGGTATCCTCAAAACAATATTCTACAATCTTTTCAGTTTGATTTGAGCTGAAAAAGAGCATAATCTTAACCCCATCACCTATGCAAACCAATTAGATGACAACTATCAATAATTCTCATAAATTAGGCAACAAAATGACCAAAGATACAAACTTTATTGTTACTACGTACTTAAAAATCAAGCAAAACAATCAGAAAATAAGATCTGAATATGACATAAAGATTCATTCATCAAAACTCCAATTCCAAACACAATGCAATATATTAAACTAAAAAAATCCACAATAACAAGAACACCCAAAATGGGTATTGCAAAAAAAAAAAATGAATGAACCTGAAGGAGGAGGAGGATGAAGTTGAGAATTTCGAGTAATAGTGAAACAATGATAAGAGTATATGATTTGTTACAGTATTTTACATTGAAATTAACGCCACATCCGAATCAGAATCCCAAAAAAACGAATTTAAAAATCAAAAAGAGAGAGAGAGTGTGTTTATGGCAGATCGAATCTTAACCTTTCTTCCTCCTTTTTACCCTTTTCTTGTTTCTTCTTCCTTTCTTCTTCCTTAATTGTTAAGGAGATTCACAAATATCATAATAGTAGTAGTAATATGTTTGTTTGTTTCTTTTTTGCATTTATATGTACTAGTGTGGGGACTTAAAATTATTTTGTTACTGTCATATATTGGACTTCGTATTCGATTCGAATTTTTCAAATTTCAAATTTTATAATTGATGGTTAAAAGTAGATAATAGATATTAATTTTTAAAAATTTTGGTGGATAATATCATATATATGGCAAAGAAATTTTGGTTTAGTATGGTATTTGATAGTATCGTATTGAAGTTATAATCGATTGTATTACAAAGTGATGTTATTTCTTCAATTATTTTTATTTTTTATGTGGAGACACGATATTATAGAAAATCAACAAGTAAGAAGACATCAAGAAAAACTAATTGATACAACTAAAATATATATCTATTTGGATTGTTTATGTGTATTCTTTAACTTTCCCTTAAAACTTGTAGAATCAGTAATAGATATGTTGATATATGATCTTTATTAAGTAAATATTAATATTATTATCGCATACTAAATCCAAACTCAAATATCATAATATTAAAATTTTACTTTCAAATACCATATAAAATATTAAATTATTGAATATCAAATTAGGAAAAATTTCAGTTGGAACGATTTTCTATATTTTAGGCCCAGCCTTATTGAGTGTGACATAATTGTTAAGAAAGTTATTGTAGATGTGATGTATTGGAGGGTATATTTTTATGGGTAACTTTCACGTATAGCAAATAAAAAATTTATATTTGTATGTTATAGCAAAGTTTGCATAATTGCGCTCTAAAGAAAACATAGAAACTGTATAATTCGCTATACATATACTGTTGAAGCAAATTGTATAAAACAAGAAAGAGAAAGACACTTGGGCAGAAAACTGTATAAAACGAAGTGTATAAAATGAATTGTATTATTATAAGTGTATAGAACGATTATATACAATTTGAATTTGTATAAATGAGAAAGAAAGAAAGACAAAAGAGACTTGACAAGGAATATACAATTGAATCAAATTGTATAAAACGAGAAATAAAGAAATTAGATACAATTTGAAAATTGTATAAAACGAGAAAGAGAGAAAGACAAAAGAAAGTGGGCAAGGGAGTATTTTTATTGTATAATCATAAGTGTATAGGACGAAAATATATGTACTATATACACAATTTTATCACGCTTTATATAAACATAAACACAATTTATACATTTCGCTTCTGTTTGTATAAGTGAGAAAGGCGAGGGTGGCGAGCGAGAATTGGGAGAGTGGCGAGCGAGATCTGGAAGAGGTAGAGAGGGGAACAAAAATATGTGTATTTATACAATTTTCTCTGTTTTATACAATTGGAAACAATTTTTATACACTTCTGTTTGTATAAAAAGTGAAGAAGCGAGCGAGAGATTGGAGGAGAGTGGCGAGCGAGATATTTGGGAGAGAGGCACCTGACATTTTTTTCAAACGTTTGCTATGGAGCATAATTAAATCAAACTCTAGCTACTCTATTTATTTTAGGTTATTAGTTTGCTATTATATACAATTTTCCACATTTTTGTTTAACTAAGAAAAATTGAGTTTGAATTTGAGTATCATAAATCATAATAATAATTAGAGATTTTAGATCCAAATTTAAGTATAAAAAATATCCGATAAGAAATACTTTTTTCTTAATAAATATCTATACGAAGCAAATTCTGATAAATGAACTTTAATGTAACAACAAATGAAAAATATAGAATAAACTCTTAAGAAAGATTCTATTAATAAGGAATACTATTTTATTAAATTAATATTATTTAATACTAAAAAGATATGAATAGAAAGCAATAAAACTCACTTGAGTCGCTAAAAGTAAGGGAGAAAATCCATTTTTAATTTAAGGATCAAGTTAAATTTAAAAAAAAAATTAAAAAAAATATTGTATAACAGATTTTATTGCGATTTGTTTTGTTTTCTAAAAAATAATAGAAGTTGTTTGCTATTAGAAAAAGGATAATAACTTTTAGAAATTATTCTTTTCGATAGTTCGTTTTAAATCGTTTTTATTTAATTATCTATATTATTAAATAAGTTTTTATTTTCACATTTATTAAAAGTGAACAGATAGAGTAGATCACACGCTAGTTTGGAAATTTTAATCTATGTAAGTATTGTTGAGGTTATTTAAATAATAATTTTAGTGTGCGTATAATTTTCGAATCTAATATAGAAGATTAAGGTTAAAATTGAAAGATTTTTTTTAATTTTAGTGTATTTATCATTGAATTATACATGTATTTTATGTTATACACTTAATACTTATTTAAATCCAATGAACGAAAATATTTGATAAAAAAAAATATCTTTTACGTAAATGATTTTGCTATTACTCAATAATCTCTCAGTATTATAATTTATTGAGTTTGAAGCGTTTGATTTTATATGTTATATTGTTAATTTCATTAACTAAAATACGAATAGATTATGTATACAAAAAAAACTAAAAAAAGTATTTAATTAAAATATTAAAAAAGAAATAGTTAATTAAAAATAATTAGTTCAGACGTGTACTTTGATTAATTTAAGAAATTGCATTGATAAAATTCAATAATGAGTTCGTCACTATAAAGTAATGTAATACATAAAGTAATTGATTTTCTTAAAATTACACAAACTTAAGGCAGGCCGGAGTGGGGGGTGAGGTAAACATTAAAAAGAATTACATTATTATTATTATATATATATATATCTATATATATATATATCTATATATATATATATTATATATATATATATATATAATTATGTATATAATACACTTATGTATTATTATATGGATTAATTACGTGAATGAATTTTTTTAAAAAATAATTACTTATTTTAAATATACTCTTTAATTATTATAATTTATAGCAACTTTTTTAATTTTTTTCCTTTTCTCTGTCTTGTTCTTTCTTTCTTTCTTTTGTCCTTTCTTTCTTGCTTTTTTTTGCTCTTTCTCCCTCTCCTGTTATTGCTTTTTTCCCTTTTTTTTTTTGTAAAATAGTCAATAATTCTAGATTGAATAAAATCTGTATCAATAGATAATTAGACAAGTAATATAATCGTAATAAATGAAGAGGCATAAAAACTGTAAAAGGAATTAAACTTTGATTAAAATGTATTACAAACATATTAAAGTTGAATTAGAAAAAAAAATTAAGAATGAATGGAAAACGTAACTAATGAAATATATGACAATGATCAACAAATTGATAAGTTATATTACTAATGGATTAAACAAGTATCCAATAGTGACGAATCAATCAAAATACTTCAAAATGAATTAAATTTGCATAAAATTGTATTATCTAATTCAACTTTAATACAGTTGCAAGACCATTTCAATGTTATATTTAATTTTTTTCAATCTAATATTTCTCCTAAAATTAATTTTAAACTTAACCAAACCCTCTTAAAATTGAGATATAAACTCCAAACGACATTTTCAATCATTTGTAGGAACTACCTATTCAAACTTATCACAAATTTATAAAATTTAACTAATGAATTCAAAATTTGAAGCTTTATAATGACCATCAATGGTAAACTCTTACTTCTGTAATTTTAAAGATTTGAAATTTTTGCTTAAAAACGTAATTTTATTCAAATTTGGAGTCTTTTTGTTCCTCTTTTCATCTTGTTTTTGAATAAAAATAGTGAATGAAAAAAATTGATTTGAGGAATATAAATATTTAGATAAAAAGTTCAAAGAAAAGAACAAGGATTAAAAAAAATAGAAGAGGAGAAAGATAAATAACACCAGTGAAAGAGACAAAAATTAAAAGAGTAAAAAAAGAAGAAGAAAGAGGCGAAGAAGCAGAAAAGTAAAAAGAAAGAAAGAAAGAGTCAAAGAAGCAGAAGAATAGGAAAAAGGGTCGAGAAAGAGGCGAAGACAATACAATTTTCTTAATTCCAAAAAAATGTTATATTTAATTAGAAAAATTATGTTGACATAAATGGTAAATATTTTTATAATATAGCATATTTATGTGATTTACCCTTATTATATTACGTTATGTTGGTATCAATTATGTATGATTACAAAAAATGCAACTCAAACTCCCTATAAAATCAATACATAACGACTTTTATACATCGAAATCCTACCAAACCAAATATGGTATTATCTATGTTGACTTTTCTACATAATACGAAATTTCTGTCATAACATATAGTAAAACTAATACAACTTTTTATACATGAATAATATATATTAACCATATATATAAGTGAACAAGAGGAGTACGAACGCTGCAGCATATTGTTATACCTAAAGTAACGTAAGTTGTACCAGTATAGGAACATTTTACCAAGTTAGCCAATTACTTTTCAAACAACGTGTGTTTTGCATTTTCAAACACGTGGGTTTCCACTTCTCAGTAAAATATGTCATTTTCAAATGACACGTGTTTTGGTAATAAAATGACATATTAGGTATGCACTGCCTTTTGCTACATTTTTGGTAGTTTTCTATTCTTTCTTCCATTGTGTTACTATTTTTGAGGTTTGATTCACTTATTTCTGGTGAGTTCTTTCTTCATCTCTTCTTTGTATGTTTTAGAAATCGAATGGTTGATAATGAAAAATTGGTGAATTTTCATACATGGATATATTTCTATGAAAAATATATATTAGATGTTCAAACATAGATATTCTAATAGTAGTCATCAGTTGTAATCCTCTAAAATTGCAGATAGTCATTCAATCAAGTGTATGAGCATCTTACTATATGAGTGCACCCAATGCAATTTTTTTCCTCTTTTGTTTGTCTTAGCATAAAAAACATTTCAAAGTAAAATTTTGTAACGGGTGCATGGTTATTATTCCATGAAAATTTGAGTATAATAATACATACGAGTCCTCCTTATCGCTAACATCTGAGTTGATAAATTACTATATGAATAATCAAAAGATTATTTTAAAAAAAAAAAATATTTTAACAAACGTTACTTTTAAATTGATCTTACTGATGGAAGCGGGTCAACTAAAATGCCATCATTTCTACAAAAAAAAATCCTGAAAAGACCTTCCAATGACATCTAGAGAAATTTATGAAAGAATTTTTGTTAAGGTATGTATTCAATAATTTTGACATCTGTAATTATTATTTCAGTACTTCGCTGCCTAGGTAAAACCTTTAGCAACAATACCAAAACTAGGATTGAGGGGTAAAAAGGTATATTTCTAACATGAATTTTATGGAATGACTTTTTAATTGTTTTGTAGAAGAGTTTGAATTTATGAACACGGTGTTTACCAAAATTTGGAAATATACTTTTATCATTCTATTTTTTAACCAAAACATGAAGTGGATCCTCCTCCTCTATGTTTTTATTTGTCCTTTGAACATGTTGACATTAAGTTAATACCTTCTTATTTAAAAAAGCATCGATAATAGACCGGACCGTAAGTTTAATTTTAGCATTTGAATCATTTTTGTCTCTTAAAAGGCAAGTAAATCTCTGTTATAATATATTTGTATGTTCTTTTAAACTTCTATTTGATGTCATTTTGTATGTAAAAGACTATTGACTTCTTACATTTTTCAGGTGCAACTTTTATACATTAATCATGTCGTAGAACAATTGGGAGAGAAAATATTTTGCGTTCAAATGAAAATTATTGAGTACAAGATATTCTAGAAATAAACATAAATAATATTTATCCGTTTTAAATAACATCTCTTTAAATGAAACAAATATTTAGAAGTATGTGAATTACCACTCATATTTTGTGAACCCAACAATGGAGAAGAAAGGCAACACCATACTGCAACTAGAACAGATGACATGAAACTAAATGTTGCTTGCCTATTAAAAGTCACATTTCTACAAGGATAGATATAATTCTAATTCGACATATGTGTTACTGCATCATGAAGTGGTAGATTAACATCTTGATTAGTTGAATCACAAGCTAACCATATGGAGTATATTTATTGAGCTTTTCTCAATTTCAATATTTTTGTTTATTGATATTTGTTTCTCTTTGCAGGTATTCATCCTCAAACTTTTGTAAGTGATAAAAAGATATCTACTAAGTTGATGACTACAACTCCTCCACATAGAAAATGACGAATTCAAAATGCACTGGGGAATTGAGGATGATGATAGTTTTGAATGTTTTGATTAATTAAGATGCTTGTGTCTTTTGCAAATATTTTAGATAAAAGAATCTTTTTACGTAAACACATAATCATATTCATAGAAGTATTTTTGGAATGATTATTTATTTTGTACGTGTAGAAATGCCATGTTTTGCCAAATTAGTATTGAAACTAATGAGACTTCATCAGAGTAGCTAGTAGTTAAGTAGTTAAAAGGTGGTTAATGTGATCAAGGGTAGAATAGTCTTTACTTCTTTAAGTTTGTTATAAGTAATTATTCATTCAGTTAGTTAGAGGAACAACTATAAATATATGTTCCCTGCATTATATGATTAGTCCTTTGAGCTCATAATGAAATTCTTTTTCTTTCTCTTCTAGTAGCTTCTATAAATTGTGTTTACGTTCATGGTATCAGAGCCATCACAACAACAAACTGTGATAGATGATTCGTCCAAAGAATCGGAGAATTGCTTTGTCAATTCACAGATTCATCAAATTCTCAGCTAATCTGCAGATTGGTGTTGTAACAACCCTAAAAATGGATATGCTAAGTAATGTTTAATGTGTCTAGAATGCCAACGATTAGAACTGGTTCACATGGATTGATGTGCGTAGAACCAGACCTCGGAACCCTTGCTACATCCAGGACAACTAACTTGGGGAGTTATTTGAGCTAGGAAAAGTTGGGTCCAACCATGTAGGGCTTTCGAATACGAAGATTTACTCGAAGGAGTCTTTACCGGACATAAAAAGAGGAAATCTTAGGTTTGGAGGGTCTAGGGATAAAATGGTATTTTTCCAGGCTAAGGGTAGTATCGTAATTACCCTAAATATATAATTAATTATTTAATTAATAAGGTGGAGGGGCATTTTGGGGAGAGAGGGCCGAAATTGGGCTCTTGAAGTGAAGTCTTGCTCCACCCGGGTTCGAACCTAGGTGGAAGCAATGAATTAAATTGTTTTTAATTTAAGTTGGTAAATTAATGTAATTAATTTATATTTATTAGTTATTAGCTGATTTAAAATAAAAGGAAATCAGATTTTTAATAATTAAATAAAACCTTATTTGACTAAGTCCTAAACTAGACTCCTAAGCCTAAGAAAACTCTTCTCTCCCACGCTCATCTCTCTCTCTCTCACGTCTCTATCACTCTCATTCACGTTTTCTCTGCCAAAATAACTCCAAAAACAGTAGGTAAACCAAAGTTCTTCACACTTGAAGAACTCACACGAAAATATAAGAAAAACAAACGTTAATCAATCACGTAGGCAAATAGAAGGTTTTCCGTTGAGTTTGGCGTTGAAATTTTGGTGTTGGACGTGTGTTTGGAGGAGTTCTTTGAGCAGAAAGTCGAGGTTTGAACGTCAAAAAGCTATGGGTTCTCTTTCCTCTCGGTCCCTTTCCTAAGAGACACCCTAAGGTTCAGACGAATCTATTCCAAAAACTAGGATTGTTCCCCGTTGCATGTCCCTGTCACTAGCTCTCATTAAATCATAGGTTGGTATGTTTGGTGGTAGAAAAATAGGGATAAAACGTATTTTCGTGATGATTATGTGTTTATATGTATGTTTGGAATTATGTGACTTATGTCGATGTTTCAGAAAATGTAACTACGTGTGTATGTGTGTGTTGCCGTGACTATTGTTCATGGTTTAGGACTTGAAATGACATGATAGTTCTTTATATTTCATGTACACATGTTGATGTAAATGTGATGTTCATATGAGTTGAAATATGGCTGATTTGAGGGATAATCTCTTGTGTAAACGATTCCATGAAAACGCACCTAAAACGTTCTAAATGCACTGAAATTCCCCTAAGAACTAAGGTGTAACTTGATGAAAGGATGCTGAAAAATTAAAAGAAAATTTCCAGCTTCCAGTGATGAATTTCGGTAGCAAAGAGGGTTCAAAATGTGGAAAAAAATGAATTAAAACAATTGAGGTCATGGAGGATTGAACCCGTGACCTCACCATGTTAAAAACCATGAAAATAAAGAAGTAAAAAGAATTGTGGTGAAGGGGATTCGAACCATGGTATTGGTTGGAAAGTGTTACTTAAAAGAAAAAAAATAAGACATGAGAGGAGTGGGATTTGAACCACCACCTCTCAATCATATTTAAGGAGGAGAATAAAAGAAAAATAAAGGGGGAGGCATGTGAGAATCGAACCCACGACCTCCTAGCCAGATTAAGGAGCAGAATAAAAGAAAACTAAAGGGGGAGGCGTGTGAGAATCGAACCCACGACCTCTTAGGCAGATTAAGGAGGTGAATAAAAGAAAACTAAGGGGGGAGGTGTGTGGGAATCAAACCCACGACCTCTTAGGCTGATTTAAGAAGGAGAATAAAATAAAAATAAATGAGGAGGCGTGTGAGAATCTAACCCACGACCTCTTAGACAGATTTAAGAAGGAGAATAAAAGAAAAATAAAGAGAGGATGTGGGGGTTTGATCCCACAACCTCACAGTCAACTAGAAATAGACAAGGAGAAATAGATTTAAAAAAAAAAAGGGGGGGGGGGGGGGTTGTGGGGGTTTGATCCCACAACCCCTCCGCCAAGTAAGAGGTATTTCAAAAGAGAAAAATAAAGAGGAAATGTTGATGTTGGGGCTCGATCTAGGGTCCCAATGTCATGTGGACCAAAATACAATAAATGAAAAAAAATGTAAGTATTGTCTAAGGGATTTGAAATTGGGTTCTCTTGCCCAAATTCCGTATTGATACATAAGTCATGCGTGAATTAAATATTCAAGAATAATGCTGCCTACTTAGATCGAAATTGAGATCTTGGCATATATACAAGATGCATCAGTATTGTACCACATAATTTTAGGAAGATATGAATCACTTAAACGAACCATGAGTGAAGCCTCATGGCTTGTATGTATAGACTCATAAGTCTAGCATACGTTTAAAAATAAGTGAACCTAAGTGTATGTAATGAAATGATGAAACACTAGAATGGTTAAGTAAGAGTGTAAAACACACTAAATGGCCAAGTGCATTGGCACATGATGAAATGAATAATGAAATAATGAAATGAACAAAGAAATGATGAAATGAACCATGAAATGATGAAACCCTAGAAGGTTTAAGTAAGAGTGTGAAACACACTAAATGTCCAAGTGCATTGGCATATGATGAAATGAACATTCACGTAAAAAGGGGTGAGTAATTATGAAGAGCAAATGTGTTAATGTTGATGAATGAGGTGACAACATGATATAAGGCTAATGTAAAAGATGAGAGCAATCTTAAATGAGCGTAAGTAAATGTTACCAAAACGTACTCACCTATGAGAGTGTAAAGTTAATGAAGAGACCAGTCTCTATGAACACTCTAATTAAAGTATTGAGATTAACACACTTAATACTAATGATGAGATGAGAAATCATCTAATGAGCTATGATGTCCTAATACTAGAAGCCAGCTTCCATGACGTATGAGTTGAATGTAATGGAACTTTATACTGAGCACCGATAGACAAGCTATGAGCGGTGATGCCTTCTTTCCGGAAGGGCGGAGGTTCACTAACTGTTATGATATGAGACTGTCCGGCATGTCGGGTATGGGTATCCTTATATCTCACAGTCTTCGAACCTATACTACCAATATAGGGATCTGGCGGGGTTCAATTCCCATGTACGCTAGCATATTTTGGGTCACCTTGTCCGGTGATTCCACCTCTTTTCGATGTGGGGTTTCATGACACTAGATATCATGATGCTCACATGATCTATGTAGGTTAAAGTTAAAGTTCCCAATGAATGAATAAGGCAGCCTCAAATGATGCACATAATGAAACGAATAATACCAAAGGTGTTAGGATAGGATAACCAAGAGGTGAGTTAGATTCAAGTAATGACATTAGGTAATTCTTGGTCATTGCAGAACGAACCCGATTAAGTATCCTGTTGGGAATTATGTGAGTTATAATCATCTCTCATCCTCTTATTAGTGTTATATTGCTGCTTCTTCCTCACTTAAGGAGCCTAGTACATATTCAGAAGTTGTGACAGATCAAAGATGGATAGATGCTATGAAAATGGAAATTCAAGCTTTAGAAAGTAATAGACTTACCACAAGGAAATAAACATATAGGCTACAAATAGGTATACAAAATTAAGTATAAGGCTTCTGGTGAAATAGAAAGGTTTAAAGCAAGGTTGGTAGCTAAGGGTAATAGTCAACAAGAAGACATAGATTATAAGGAGACTTTCTCACCTGTGGTTAAGATGGTAACGGTGAGATCTATAGTTTCTCTTGCAGCTTCCAGAAAATGGCATATTCATCAAATGGATGTCTTTAATGCCTTTCTTCAAGGTGACTTAGAAAATGAGATTTATATGCAGCTTCCACAAGGTTTTGTCAGTCAAGGGTAGAAGGTTTGTAGAATGATAAAGTCATTATATGGTCTTAAACAAGCATCAAGATAGTGGAATCACAAACTGACTGAAGCTCTTGTTACTCTTAAGTTCAGACAAAGTCAGTATGACTATTCTCTATTCATTCAAAGATCAGAAGTTGGTAAAGTCATTGTGCTTATGTATGTAGATGATATGTTCATTATTTGCAGCAATATTAAGTTGATTGAAGATAAAAAGCAAGTATTACAAAAGGTGTTTAAAATTAAAGACCTAGGTGAACTAAAGTATTTTCTAGGCATTGAGTTCACTAGGATAGAAAAGGGCATACTTATGCATCAGAGAAAATACATATTGGAGCTTATAGATGAAGTAGGGATGTCGGTAGCATAACCTACAAGACTCCCATTGATTATAATGTCAAGCTAACATCAAAACAGTATGATGAGCAAGTGAGAAACAAGGAGAATTCTGAAGATTAGCTGGTGGATCAAAAATCATATCAAAAAATGTTTGGAAAACTGTTTTATCTTAATATGACCAGGCCAGATATATCATTCAGCACTCAGACTCTAAGTTAGTTCTTACAGCAGCCAAAGAAGTCACATATGGATGCAACTTTAAGGGTAGTTAAATATCTAAAGAAGCAGTTTGGACAGGGTCTTCTATTGACTAATTCCTCAAATGAATTGGTTACTGCATGTTGTGATGTAGACTGGGCCTCTTGTCCACTTACCAGGAGGTTTGTTACAGGCTACTTGATCAAGATAGGAAATTCTCTAGTGTCATGGAAGGCAAATAAACAAACCACAGTTTCTAAGAGTTCAACTGAAGCTGAGTACAAGGGTCTAGCCTCTACAGTGTTAGAGTTGATATGGCTACTTGGAATGTTAAAGGTAGTAGGAGTTGAAGTGAAACTGCCAATACAAGTATACTGTAACAGTAAAGCACAATACAAATAGCTGCAAATCTAGTATATCATGAGAGAACAAAACATCTAGAAATAGATTGTCATTTTATAAGAGAAAAGATACAACAAGGTTTAATCAAAGTGAACTATATACTAACACAAGAACAACCAGCAGATATCTTCACAAAAGGACTGCCCAGAAGTCAACATGAACATTTGTTATCCAATCTAGGAGTGTTGAACATTTTTGCCCTACCTAGCTTGAAGGGGAGTAATGAGACTTCATCAGAGTAGCTAATAGTTAAGTAGTTAAAAGGTGGTTAATGTGATCAAGGGTTAAATAGTCTTTACTTCTTTAAGTTTGTTGTAACAGATTCTTCATTTAGTTAATTAGAGGAACAACTATAAATATATGTTCCCTGCATTGTATGATTAACCCTTTGAGATCAAAATGAAATCTTCTTCTTTCTCTTCTAGTAGCTTCTGTAAATTGTGTTTACGTTCAGAAACCTTTGGTGAAATGTAGTTAATTGTTTTAGTTGTCCGATAGTTATACAATGCAAAAATAACTGTGAAAAAAATTGCATCAACATTAATATGTTGGGCCCGTGCTTAATCTAGTATATATATAGAAGTAACCAACAACCCTTCAGTACATTCATTAGCGATGCAAAGAAAGCTCTGCTTCTAAAACTTGCAAGTGACCTTTTTTTGGGGAGAAAATGACATAAATAGTCTCTTAACTAGAGGAGTAGGTCTAAACGGGTCCCTTAACTATATATTTAATGAATTTAGTCCTTTAACTATTTAAAAACTTATCAGCCTTGGTCCCCTAAATATACACTTACAGAATTTAGTTCATTAACTATAAACTTATTGATTTTAGCTCTTTAAGTATTTGAAAACTTTTTGGGTTTTTGATCTTTGTCCATTTTTTAAAAACAAATAGCTTAGATTTATATTAACAGAATTCATGTCTCGAGAAATTATATCATATAACCATTTTTTCTGATGTTTCTCTCTCTTCGCTATTTTTTCTTCAAATTAACCTTATGCGAAGAACTTTAATCTCAACTATTTAAAATAAAATTCAGGAGGACAGAAAATATAAGTCATAATTTTATTCAACAAAGGATAAAATAAAGCATATTATTGCTACTAATGACTTGAATATGCTAAAATTCATTATAAAAAGAAAAAAATTATCACACGTTAAATCCAAATTTTGTACTCCAACGACTTATTCAACAAAATTTATTTAATTTTTCAGAAATTTAAATTTATAAAAAGGTAGATATTTTTTTTTAAATAAGTCATATTTGTTATTCTAATCATTTTAATTTACGTAAAGAAATTTGAATAAATTAAATAAAATCCGCATTCAGTAACATATTCACGTGAAAATTCAAGTCATCAACAACAATTATATGCTTAATTTTATCCTCCATTGAATAAAATTAGGAGTTATATCTTCTTTCTTCATTAATTTTATGTTGAATGGTGATGTTATTGTTCTTTTCATAAGAGAAATTTGAAAAAAAGATGCGGGGATAGAGAATCAACTTAAAAAATCAATTAAAGATTTAATTTCACGAAGATTTTCGTTAATATAAATCTAAGTTATTTGTATTAAAAAAATAGACAAAGACCAAATCTGATAAGTTTTTAAATACTTAAAGGACTAAAATCAATAAGTTTATAGTTTAGGGACTAAAATCGATAACTGCATAGCTAAGGGACCAAAACTATAAGTTTTTGAATAGTTAAAGGACTAAATCTGTTAAGTGTATAGTTAAAGGACCATTTTAGACCTACTCTTATATTTAAGGGATTATTTATGTCATTTTCTCCTCTTTTATTTGGGAAAACAAGCTGCTGAAATGACAAATAATATTATTTTATAACAACCCTAGCTACAACACCGGTGAGAAAGGGAACCTTTAGCCCACCCAATCTTCAATTTTTGCCACAAATCAGGTTAGTTGCCTATTTTGGATTTGCTTTATTAAGTATTTTTCTGTATTTGTTCAAATTTTAGCTTGGTTGAATGCTGTGAGCATGTTCACATAGGCGACAGATTTAGGATTTTAACTTTATGGTGGTTTTTGATGAATTTTAGAACGACAATTTTAATTGTAAATGATTTTTTTTAACATAAATACAAAAGGATGATATATGAGCTTTTAGCTTGTCCCTGGTGCCCCTTCTTGATTTATTTTGATATATCATTATGTGTTGATCCAAGTGGTTTGGTTAGGTCTTTTGCTCTTAATTAGCTTTGTTGATGATAATTTCACACTATGTTTGAGAGTCTGCAACTTTGATCTTTTTGTTGGTATTAACTTTATGTATGCACCTAACTTATCAAAATAACAATAACATTGTATCTAGTGTAATACCACAAGGTGCGGTTTGAGAAGGATAGAGTATTTTCAAATCTTACCATTACCTTAGAGTTAGACAAAATGTTTTGATAGACCTTAAACTCAAGAAAAAACAACTCAAAGCAATATATAGAAATAAATAATAGAAATGGAAAAAAATAATGACAAAATATTAGGATTGTCAAAAATGAGTCCATATATAGGTACCCCACTCAGAATTTTATAGGTTGAACTCAAGATAATTTAAATTTGGTCAATCTCAACTCATTCAAGTCTTAACCCATTTTAAAAGGATCTTCGATTAAGTTTAATTTAATCTTCAATTCAACCTTTTTGAAAAATATTTATTCATATTGGTGCAATGTATGTTTTCATATTGAATATATGAATTTCTATCTACTTTGTATCTTCTGAATTTATTTATCCATTCTTTCCATTTGTAAGAAATAAAATTGCATTTTTTTCCATAAAATAGATGTTGAGTGAGTCATCTTAAGTATATGTTTGTTTGGTTGCTACTATTTTTAGTAACTTTCTACTTCAAAATCATAACTTTTTTTTTCTTCATTTTGGAATTCAATTGTGGTTACAAAAGTTAAATAATAATATGATATATTCTTGAGATTAAGTGAGTCAAATTGGGTGGATCATAACCCAACCCGATTTTAGCTCAACTTATTGTAATATCTCAAATTTTAGTCCAATTTGCGCATTTCACAAACTAGACAAATCATTCTAAACATCAGTAATTACCAATAAAATAATAATTTAAGTGTAAAAGAAACCATAGATAAAAACTGAACTCAAAGGACAAACAACTAAAAAAAGTAATACTATGACTAATAGTATAAGACAATAAGTGAGACAATGCTCAACTATCTAACAAACTTCCTACACTATACGTGACCTCCTTAATCTCCCATCTAATGTCATATGCTTGGTAAGTTGAAGATGCAACATGTCATGTCTAACTCTCCCCAATACATCTCCAGTCTACCTCTACCTCTCCTGAAACTATCCATAGTCAATCTCTCACACTTTTCACTTTTCACTGGGACACCCTTGCATCTTCTCTGCACATGCCTAAACCATCTGAGTATCTTTCCCACATCTTGTATTCTATCGATACCACTTCGACTTTATCTCAGATATCTTCATTCCTAATCTAATCTCACCTAGAATGCCCACTCATCCATCTCAACTTTCATCTGAACATGGGAGTTTTTGACTGGCCAACACTCCGCTCCAAACATAGCCGGTCTAACCTACCTTATCAAATAAAAAAAAGAAAATAAAATCTTCTCACTCAAATAGACTTAACTTTCATCCTTATGAGATCCATGTCCAATCGTGTACCAAGCAACATAAAGAGTACTTGATTAAATATAAAACACACCATTGACAAGACTAGAAAAAATTCAATCGACACCACTCACTTTCAGGAAAACTAACCTAAGAAGTACAAGTCGAATGTCCAAGGAACAAGTTAAAAAAAGGTTAGAACAGGTACTAATTACCAAAGAAACTGAAATTTCTAAAAAACTTATTGATCAGAGGGAGAAGTTTTATCATTCATTATACATAGCGCGTTTTTGCTAGAACAACTTTTGCCTTACAAGTGAAGTTTGGCATGTTCTTGAAGTAAGGTGAAAGAATGAGTAGAATGATACATGTAGGGACAATGTATCGGTAAACCAACGAATTCTTAGTGGTCAATGAGATGATATATCTTAGTGATAGAATGATAGGACTAGATGTACACAAGAACTGCCTTTTCTACTAGCATATCACCATTCATTTGATTTCTTATGGATCCAACTTGCTTTCAACTTTTGCAGGTTGCTCTTGTTGGCATAAAGTGCTAAGATAGCCATGATCACAAGGGGAACAACCAAAAGGGAAGAGAAAAAACATTTAGCCAAGAAAAGTGTTCAAACAATACCTACTGCATTTGTGGCTAAGAGAACTAGAAACAAAGATAAGACTATATTTAATGAAGCTCTTGAAGAGAGCAATAAAAAAGGAAAGTTAAGGTATGTGTTCAAACCTACTGAATCAGATATTGCGACAATAGAAGTAAGTGATGGTGAAAAGATGAAAGCAAAGAAGGAGGTCGAAGAAAAATCTCCTGTGGGAAGGGTGAAAAAGAGGACTTCCCTTGCTGAGGAATTTGACAAAATGGAAAGACTCTCAAATGGGACGAAAGTAGCAGGTCCAGTTGCTGAGGGACCTAGTTTCAAGAGAGTTAAGAGAAGAGCTATCAAGGTACAAAAGGCTAAGAAAGTCCTGAAGGGAAAGGTGATTGACCCTACAGTAGCAGAGGAGCCAGGGGTAAAAGAGCTCAAGAAAAAACTGGACCGTCAAGGCTGGTCCCATTTGCTCCTTGATCCTCACCCAGTGGTTCATGAGGATGAAGTTTGTCAATTCTACAAAAGGTTTAAATTGGTTAAGGGAGACGCAGTTGAGACCATAGTAAAGGGGGTAAAAATCTCATTTACTGACAAGGACTTGGGATACATATTGGGAGTACCAACTATTGGGTGCGGTGAATATGTGAAGAGGGGATGGATTGAATATGGACCTGAGAAAAGCAGGGTGTACCTAACTACCAAGTTTAGCCAAGGAAGAGACGTTGATGAACCCAGGAAAGTGTTCAAAGGAGAAATGACTCCTTCTCATAAGCTCTTGTTTGAGCTGGTAAACAAGTGCCTCTTGCCCAGATGTAAAACAAGGAATGAAGCAAATTGCTTGGACATGTTAGTCATGGATGTCATAGATCAAGGAATGCTGGTGAATTTGCCTTCTCTAATGGTGAAACATATGACAAGGGCAGCAGAAGGATCACATGCTTTGCCCTATGGGTTCTGGCTAACCAGGGTTTTCACCTACTTTAAAGTTCCCCTGAATATAGGGAAAAGGGGAGGAAAGAAGGACATGCTCAACAGGTCTACACTTGCAGAGTGTGACCTCCTTCCCAGGGCACTTGGTTTTAAGAGTAATAGCTTGATCACACAGTTGATCAATGAACTTGAAGAGGCAAAGGCTGAAAAGGCAAAGGTAGAGGCTGAAAATATAGTGTTGAAATCAGAGATTCAAAAGGTGAGATTTTGGCTCATCACAAAAGGCTGCAGCTGCAACATCTAATAAAGAACCCGGTGCTTAGTTCCTACTCCTCCGTTATGTATGGCCAAGTCATATACTTTCTAAGACCCCATTTGAGGAGATGTTTTTCTAGTTTCTTATCTGGTTATAGTAATTGGGAGTTATAAGCAGATTAATGTTACTATTTTTAGTTGGATGCATTCATAAAATCTCCTTTTGCTTAATATGATGTCTTTTTCGGACTAATATCATTGGATTTCGTTTTTACAATTACTTGGCAATCATATACCTAGTGGTCATGTGGTATAAGTTTGATATTCCTCACTTGCTTAAACTATTATGCTTTTAGATGATGTCAAAAGGAGGAAGATAACGTGATAACTGACTGAGGTGGTTTAATACTGAAAATATTGATGATTACTATGAAGAAGGACCTGGTTCTTGGTTGCTTATACTCAAGATTTCTTATGAAAGAACCAGGTTCATACTGCAAATTTGGTTTTATGTATTATTAGGTTGTAATTCTGATTTTTCTTAATGAAAATTGAATTTTTAATCTTGTCGTGTTTTTTAATATTTTTGTCACAAAACAATCAATTTTGAATGTTTGATAATTAACGACATTTTATTTTCATGAGATTTGGATTTGTACGATTTTTTATGTTCTTTTATCATTTTGTACCATTTGAAATAGTAAGGCTGATAACTGTTCTTCCGAGGAGCATCTCATTCTTCTGAATGAGGCACTACTTAACCATGAGGCGAATCGAGAGAAAATAATGCAAATCATGTTTGATACATTCAATGGTCCAGCCACATATCTCGCAATCCAGGTTGTTGGTTCTTTATATGCTAATGATAACTACTTATCTATGAGGCGAGTCGAGAGAAAATAATTCAAATCACATTTGATACATTCAATATTCCAACATTGTATCCTGCAATCCAGGCTGTTGGTTCTTTGAGTACTTATGGTAAGCAGAAGATGGAATACCATCATATAAATCTTTAAGTCTCAAATAATTGGCTATAACTATGAACACCTTCTTTTTACTCTTTTAAGCTCAATGGATTTAGCAACAATATCGATGTTCCATGCATATGTGCATGACAGATGGCGAATACGATGAATTTGGTTCCTCAAATGTCCACATTAAGTGTCTCTAAGCTTGGTGAGCATTCACAATCCTATTTAGTAAAATTTATCCATTAAATGAATGCTTCATTTTAATGCCTCATTTGTTTGCAAAGGTTTGAACAAATTTTTATCATCTTTATACAATACACTAAATAAGGTAAGTACATCAAGAACAGAGTCATAGCATGTATACAAAATGGTGAATGTTATCATCATTATACAATATTGGAAAGTAATAACCATGATAGTGTTATTAATAATGTGAACATTAAAGCTAATAATAAAGACACTAGCAATTTTGTTGCAAGTATACAATTTTCTTTCTTACTCTTTGATAATAGAGTAAATTCCTATCTTGACAAATCAAGGAAGTACAATTGTAAATCAAGGAAGTACAATTGTTTTTCTTCCTATTATACCTTCAATTTATTTGCAATGAGTACTTAATGTATTTACCTTTTTGAAAATCTTCAATGACTTGTACATCTATAAAGTACCAAGCAAACTTTAGAGATTGACATAACCCCTTAACTTACCCCAAAGGAGTTTTGATTTATGTTTTTACCAAAACATCTAACGGTCTAGGATAGAGGATGCAACCCCAAAAATAAGAAGGAAAATATAAGTCTAGATTGCTTGAGTCCGAATAATGGACTAAGAAGGTAAAAAGGAATCTATGGTAGCCCGGAGGAAGTGAATCATTCTTGAATTCAGATAGCAGAGGTTTCACAGTTGAGGTTGCGAACTAGCTGCCTGAAGATGTCCTGTACTTAACAAAGAAAGTGCAAGTGCAGTGTCAGTACACGATCACAATATACTGATAAGATCATTGGCTAGTATAAGTATACGAAATATGGGAAGGCAATCATAACTCAATAAGCACATAATGCACAATTACAACACAAGTACAAAATAATCCCGAAGTGAAATGCATAGCAACATGAATCATCACAACACAACAAGCTAGTTTGATTCTCTCATGGAACCCACTCATTCAAATTGTCAATATACCGTCGTGGTACCCGATCCCAAGTTAGTGTACTGGCGTGGTATCTGTTCCAGATGTTAGTGTATCGACATGGTATTCGATCCCAATCATTAACACATAGCACAATCACGACTAACACATAGCACAATCACGACCACAATGAATCACAATCACACATGTACATTCGTGCAATACATTCATTGCATGTGATTGATAATATCTTATATTTCACATTATGTCACTGCGACTTCCCTAATCATATATCATGCATGCATTACTAAAATCGCAATTAACAAGCACATATAACATATACAAAAACAACAACCATCACCTACCTCGAATCAAGCCCCAAAAACTCTAAAGAGCTAGAGCTTTCCCTTTGTTATGAACTCTGATTTGTTCTTGGTCTAACAATAATAAGAAATACAATAATCAATCAAAGATAACCTAATAATACTCAGATTATAACAAAATCCTAACCAAAGGTCATTCCCATGATCATTTTACCCAACAAGGATTCCTTCCACCATTAATTCAAGTTAAAGCCTTTTACCCAAAGTTAACAACCTAGATTTTATGTATTAAGAATCAAAATACAAGTTGGGGGAAATAATAATTACCTTTATCAAAGAAATTGGTGGAAAACTGGAAACTGCCCCAATTCGCCCTTTCTAGTTCCAAGAACGAAGTCGCAGAAAATAAGAGGGGTTTTAATACTTTTCTACACAACTCGACTAACCCTGCTATAGCGGCCCGACTCGCTATAGTGACATCGCCATAGCGGTCCGCTGCACTATAGCAAAAATTAATTTATCCCTCTATGGTGGTGTTACACCCTCTATAGCGGCTTACACGGAGGTAGAAACTTGTAAATCCTTCCCCAAACTCCCATTTCACAACACACCTTCGAATCTTGATATTCTAAACAAACCTCTCCACGTCAATTCAAATTTTGAGGAGTTTTATTCACTTGAATTCGATCCCGAAAAGCCCTATGGATTCCTTGATGTCTTAATTAGCTACTGGCACAACTAATTAGAATTTTTATTCGTTCTGGCCCAATTCTTTCGCCCTTGGCCTCCCCATAAAGACCGGAAGGGGTCGTTACACTCGAGTATAAGAATTGTTCAAAAGAATATCATAAAAACTTCATCAAAATGTTCCTTTGGTTAAGTTGAGGGTTATGCCAATCTCTAAACATTGCCATATTACTGTACAATTGAATTGGTCGTTGAAGGTTTTCATGAAGTTCTACATTTCTCAATGACATTAACTAAAAATGTAAATAAATTGAGGGTGTAATTGAAAGAAAAAAAATTATACTTGCTTGATTTTTCGAAAAATAACAAGTAAAAATAGAAATCAAATTATAAAATATTGGACAAATAAATCCAAACGGAGTTAGTATGCATGAAACAATCTATTTCTGTTAGAGATAAAACATCTGCATTGTTCCTTCAAAACAATTATTGTTTGAGTAATTTTTGCACCGTTTTGCATAGATATTGAAACTTGTTTTGTTTTCACTTTGTTCAAGTGCTATTGTCAATAAATTTATACTTAATTATCGTCAAACCACCTAATTCTTTTATATCATTAGGGGGGAAATGTAATATGTATGGAATTTTAATTTTATATATTTGCTTCATAGGAAGTTGTATAGCTTAATCACAAGAGTTGATAACAAAGCAACTAAAACATTATTTCATAAGTTCAGTGTTGGATCCACAAGATAGTGTCAAAAAAGGAAGGCTAGTCTTATAAATAAATAAATCATAAGAGAATTCTGATTTGTGATGGAGTCACGTAGGTAGGTAGGCCAAATATTCTCTTTTATTGCCTCTCTCTTTTCCCTCCATCCGAAATTAATACCACAAGAGAAGAAGAATAAGAAGAAGCAATGGAGAAGAAAACCTTAAAATCCTCAAAATCAGTTGCCGCGTTACCATCCTCCATTGACGAAAGGACAACATTGTCAAAGGATGTTATCATGGACTTCTTCTCAAGGCTATCGACAAAGTCATTATGCATATTTGCAAACAATGATGAATCATAATTGTTTATAACTATATCGCATTTATAAAAGTGATAAACATTTTTTCACATACACGTATGTGATAAACTAAACTTAAAAAATGTTAAGCAAATAAAAATTTCCAAAAAGACTGTCAAATTCACATGAGTACAAAATATTTTTTTGGAAATATCAATGCTCATTATGCTAAACTAATAAGATTAAAGGATAAATGCAAACGAAATACAAAAAAAATTTACAACGTAAATTGTTAACTTCGAATTTGAAAAACTATAACAATATAATTATAACTTCGGATCTTAACACAAAATAAAATATTTACAATTTTTACAAGTCAAAATTTAAAATAAAATAGATAAACGTTGAAAACTATAAACTAACTTAAAATATATTAACAAAGTGAGATTATAAATAATATTTTTTAGTTATAAATAAAATAAAATTATATATATATATATATATATATATATATATTATTTTACAAGCCCAATTTGAAATAAGATATATAATTGAAAACTATAAACTAACTAAAAATATATCAATAAAGTAGATTATATGTAAATAATTTTATCTATAAATAAAATAATATATATATATATATATATATATATATATATATATATATATTATATATATATATATATATATATATATATATTATATATATATATATATATTATAGAAAGAGAGAACTATAAACTAACTAAAAATATATTAGCAAAGTACATTATAAATAATATTTTTTAGCTATAAATAAAATAAATTACATATATGTATATATACAAAATTTTGCAAATCCAAATTTGAAATAAAATATATAAAATTGAAAATCATAAACTAACTAAAGATATATCATCAAAGTAGATTATATGTAAATAATATTTTTTATCTATAAATAAAATAAATTATGTATATGTGTTGGTTTGATTTGAGTTTGGTTTGATTCTTTTTTTTTTCTAATACCAAATCAAACTAAGAGTGATCTGTTTTTTTCTTCAATCGCCAAACCAAAACAAAACCACAAGTCGTTTTTTTTTGGGTTTGATTTGATTCGTCGATTCGATTTAACTTAATGATTTGGTTTGTACATAACTGTAGTAATCAAGAATTAGTTAAATTACCTAAAACTCGTTTTTGTGATATTAAAGATGGTAGTGCATTTGGGTATGTAAAGGATAGGAATGAGTATGTTTTGGTAAATGCTCGTTGTATTAATTATGATAACACAAAGATTGAAAGATTCAAAGAATCATACATGGGCTAATTAAGGAGTACATTATTGATTTGAGCATGTTTGATTAATGAATATTTGATTCTGAATATGTGAACTGAAAAGAAAGTGGTGTGGTTGTTTTGTTCTTAATGGAAAGGACTGCAAATAGTGATGAATATGAAACAGATTGATGTTGCTTAAAGGTATTGTAGATTGCAGAGTTCAACTTGGTGCCTTAGTGCTTATTTTTGCTGCTGTCTTAGCAAGAAAGGATTTTATCTTTGTATCTATGCTTGGTGGCCCATTTTTCTATTTCTAGCTTAGTGTTTATGTGCAGTTTAACTAGCGTTTGGTCATAAATTTTACCTCTCTTTTTAATGAAAATGGCCAAGATGAAACTATTATATAAGGCAAAGTCTAGAGGAGATTGGTATTGGTAGAGTCGCATTTAACCCCATCTTTTTGCTCTTTCAACTGGTAATCACATTGCAATTTCACTAATTTAGGGGATAATTATCTACCTTCCCATGAGTTTTTGATATTTTGAGCCACCTGGCTAGGTGTATGGCCAAGTGTATTTGTGTCAAAGTTATATGGGGGATACAATATATTTTCTTATTAGCATAATATATAATTGTATCCTTTAATTTGACTTCGAATCACATATACGCCCTTCAACTTTGAGTGTGCACAAGTAGACACTTAAACTTGTATAAAGTTGAACAAATATAACGTGTGAAATGCATGGTGACAATACAACTTACATAATTGGAGCTAATTATTTATTAACAAGTACTATGGGATTACAAATTTCTAGCCTACTCTTGCAAGTTTTCGACATTACAAGTTTACAACACACACTCTTCACATAAGTGAAACAAATCACCCTCAAACTCCAATAGTTTTACGTGGAAGCATCAACCAAATCATGAACCAGCTCATAAAACTGCAAAAGTGTACATCGACCATATCGAATATATTGAGTGGATCCTGAAAATGAAAACAATAGAGGGAGGTTAGTAAATCCCTTCAAGCAACGGAAAAAATGAGGAAGTATCGCGAAAAAATCTAATTCAAGACACAGCCATGAAAAGAAACAACCACAACATACTAAATACTCATTTATCAGTAACCATCAAGAATGAATGGTGTGAAAAACATCAAATCACATTATTTTCTCCAGAAAAAAGATGTTAATTTGATTGAATCCATAGTTGGTTTTAAGAATGAAGCCGAGATTCATGTGATTTCAAGCGAACTGAATTACACATCTCATCTTCACCCGCAGCCTTGTGGCCCCCATCTTCCATAGTATCTTGTCTAGATTATATACAAATGCTTTTAGGGCAATATTTTTTGTTTACATTCTGAACAAAAGAAATTAAATAAGAAAGACAACTCTAGCTAAGGTTGTTAGCTAGTGACTTCCACCATACAACAAGCCAGCAAATTATGTATGACTAGATTCGACTCAACCGTAAAAACTGTTCGCTGGATGATCATCATATGAATAAAGATAGGTAGATATAGGTTGTCTCAACAGGTTTGTGAACCAATTTGTCAAAATGGACTGTGTTATTAAACGGGAGACTAATTTGGACAGAAATAAGTTGGGCTGGAAGGGATTAGATACACTTACAAGCACCTTTCAAAAAGCTTTGATCAAATATTAATGACTGCTCAAGCTCAAAAGTATCTTTCGAGCTAATTAGCCAAATACAAATTATTTCTCACTAAGAACACTTAAAGAAAAACACACTTTTTTTAAAAAAGTTTATTTTAGAAGTTAGACCAAATAGGCTATATAAACAAGGCAATTAAGATAAAAAGTTTAAAAACTATGTATATACGGATAGAAGTTCGGACTCTTCCCTTTTGATTCCGCACCCGTGTCGGATTCTCCAAAAATACACTACTTTTGGAGAATCCAACACGCACCAGTTGACATTTTCAATGAGTCCTAGCAACAGATCATATAACCATATAGAATGAACAGTCTGTACCTGATATTTTCATCTTGATGAATGAATGTCCCACAAGACTTGCTCATCAAACTTGGTCAGTACACCATCATCGAGTCGTTTCCACGTCCTGATCTTCTCCATACCCATCCAGACTTCCTTTCCCTTCCCAAGTTCTGCCTGTATTACCCTTGCTCTTCTAGGCCAACCAGCTACACCATAACCATGATATCCAAAGCCTCCGCCATAGCAAAACCACATACCTTCTAGATTCCCACAATAATCATTATTATGATCATGACCTATAAAAAAAGCCTTAACATCCCTCATAGAGATAAAGGTCTTCAAGACTCCAGAGTTCACTAATGAACATGCCACATATTCCCGGTACGTGCCAACAATATCTTTAATAGGACCTTGACGGATTTCTGGAATTGGGATGTGGAAAAATGCTAGTGCAGGATTCAGCGGAGGAATCTCCACTGATTGATCAGTAAGTTTCCATTGTCCCTGTGATTGTATTGACCTGCAAAATGTTAATAAACTCTGAATAGGCTAAACCCACTCGTCAGAGCAGAAACAATTAACTGACACACAGAATAGATAGTTCTAATAAATGGAAGATTTGTAAAGAATGCTGAACAGGGAATCACTGAGTCACGTGCATAGGAAGGAGAGAGAGAGAGTTCATATGTTTCCCTCTAATGTCAGTCGTAACAATACCTGAAATCTTTTAGAAAGACCACGAAGCCAACTTAGTTGTGATTCTCTGATCCAGTTATAAGTCCGGACACCGTTAACAATAGCTCTATCTCCACTATCTAGAAAATATAGGTTAAGAACGCTGCTGTTACTTAAGTATGAGCCAGGTGCACCCCGCACTTCAAGATTGTAGTTGCCAAATCCATCAATATTTGTCATTGGTTGCTGTTTCATTGGATCCATTGGAAATGTTTGTGAAACGGAATAATCCATCAGGGAGATGAAAGACATAAGTTCTTCACGAGTCATAGTAGATTCTTGATCATGGTTCCCCAAAACAGCTGCCCATGGAATTCCAGATTCTATTGCAGGAGCAAAAACTTCAAACAGAGATTCTGCAGCATCAGTAGCACTTGATCCAAATATGTTATCTCCTATATAACAAAGTCAAGTGAGCTTTACAGTTAGTACAGAAGATCAAACAACAATAAAGCAACACATACGTGGAAGAACAAGGACAATGAAATTGCAGTTGGAGATACGGGAAAAGTAGAAGTTCAGGGAAGTATAAACAAGTGTAAAATAAGCAATGAAAAGCAAGATAACAAAATGAAATACAACACATCAAGCTGAAATTACGTAAGACTGGTGGTAGTAGCCTTGTTTACCTTGAAGCAAGCCAAAGAAGACTCAATTCATCATTTCAAAGAACATCAGCGTTGGTATACAAATACAATAATTTAGGATGAACTAGGGATTAAGGAGGAGTCAGAGAAGAACAGACAGAGGGAAGAGTTTAAAGGAAAACAGAGAGAGGGAAGATGACGAGACACGAACAAAACAAACGAAGAAAAAGAAAAGTGGAACTGCCAAAAGATGCTTAAGGGCGTTAAAGAGCAATGATTTTGATTCACCATTAACTAATTGAAATCTCATCATAACTACATTATCAAGATGTTAATTTTACATAGACTCTAGAGTGTAAATATTTACGAGGAAACAGGAAACTAAAACAAGAGAAAAGTAACCAAGAGAATTAAAATATTACACCAGCTCCTATTTAAAACCTACCACTAAAACATCAGATAAATAAATTCAATCAAGACGCCTTATGATTATGCCGCAAAAATGTAGTCATCGGCGGAATTAAAAATTAACCTACAGATGTTTTATGCCCAATCATTCCAGATCACGCTTCATCCTTTGTATACTTATAATTGAACAAATTAAAACATTAGACAAAACTCAATCATGATATGGCATGATTATGCTGCAAAAAGCGTAGTCCATGACTTCATCACTTCGTTTCAATATTTTTTTTATTAATCTTGAGGGCATTATCTTCACAGGAAAATTAATGGGCTGTTTTTCTTCAGCTATATGAATGCACCAAGGCTGGTCAATGTGTAAGTGCAACTTATATCAGTCAAATTCACTGACCATGCAATCTTCATTTAGGAAGCTACTTGGGTGCTACTCTTTTTTTTTGGAGAAAGTTAACATCTTGGGTGCTACTTTAATTAGCGACAATTCAAAGTAGAGGAAGAACCTTAACATTAATTGTTGTCCACTTTGTGAAGTGTTTATAGCCTAATCATCTATTTCACTGCACTGTGACTGGACCAACAATATTGAAATTCAGTCAAAGGTCATTCGATGGAAACTAATGTGGAGTATTAGAGTAGATGAGAGTTTGAAAAGAGTTGATGTAATGTTCATTATCATTATCCCAGCGGGCTACAAGTATCAAGTAGTATAGGCCTATTAGTCTAGTCAGAAGCATTCATAAGATCATTTCTAAGGTGTTTTCTGTAACATATTGGAAGGTCCTAGATAAGACTCTGTCTTCTTCACAAAATGCTTTGTGGAGGAAAGGCAGATTATGGATGCAATTTTTTGTTGGCACATTTAGCGGTAGATTCTAATAGAAAGGAAGGTGCTTCAGTGTTCCGTGCAAGCTAGACCTTGAAACGCCATATGATCATGTGAATTGGAATTTCTTGATTTCATTATTTGGTTCTGGTGAATGGCAATCCATGTGGGTTTTTTTAGTAGTGCAAGGGAATTGTGACACAGGGATGCTCTATCATCTATGATTTCCATTTGAGTGATGGACGAATTGAGTAGGATGATGGATAGAGCTGCGATCGGTGGATATCGATCTCTCATTTAGCGTTCGTGCATGATACTTCGATATTTTGTCATTGAGATGTGATCTTGTTGGAATACTTGGTCAAATGTAAACTTGGTTCTAGGTAATGTCTGGTTTCAAAGATAAATATTGCAAAGTGTGAAATTATACCTGTTAGAGAGGTGGATAACATTGATAGGCTTGCTTAAGTTTTGAATTGCAGGGTAGGAGCTTTTCGCACTACCTAACTTGATCTACCACGGGGTGCTTCAAATAAGGACCAAAATGTATGGAACCTGATTCATTAGGGAGTAGAGAAAAGGCTAACGGCACTTCTCCAAAGGTGAGACGGAAGTGCTTATTAACCACACTTTATCAAGCATTACATATATTTCATGTCCTAGTTTCACCAAATCGGTTGGGAGGTTGTGACATATTCCAAGTGTTAAGGAGGTTTGGAGATAAGGTATTGTTGGGAAAATGGCTATGGAGATTTGGAGCGGAGAAACAAGCTTTTGAAGAGGGGTGGAAATCTAAAGATGTCAATATGTCCTATGGTTGTGGTTGATGAAGGAATATTATAAAAGGTTGGGTAGAATTTAGTGGCAGTGTTTCAACCATGGTAGGAGACGGGAAGAGATGTTTTGGCATCATAAGTGGAGCGGGGATTAAAGTTTGAAAGATGATTTCCTCAGCACATACAAAGTCTCATGCCAAAAGGAGTAATTAGTCCAACAAATTCAGAAGATACCAGGTGAAGAGGTTTTTCGGGACTTCGAGGTTCAAGAGGAATTTCCATAATTGGGATGTGATTGAGTTCCAAGGATTGCAAGATTTGCTTCACCTGAGTTCACACACAATGTACTCATTTGATAGTTTGTGTTAGTGTTTCATGTGCAAGGAGGCGAGTGAAGATGTGAATCATCTTCTTCTACATCGTCATCTTACCTCAAGTTTATGATGGAAATTCTTCACTGGTTTGGCATATCATGGGTTATGCCAAGCATGGTAAAGGAGTTAATATTCCGTTAGGATTGTGGGAGGAGAAAAAGACCCATACAAGATCTAAAGAAGCTGCTGATAAATTAGCTAAGGACTTCTTTAATTGTGATCATAGTTTTTAATACCCCTCCGTCCCATTTTATATGTGCCACTCTTTTATTAGTCCGTCTCAGCAAGAATGTCACCTTACTATAATTAGAAATAATTTAACTTTAAAATTCCCCTTTTACCCTTAATGACATGATTTATAACCCACACAAATATCTAAGATTTGTTTTAGATCACAAGTTTCAAAAGTCTTCCCTTTTTTCTTAAACACGGTGTCCAGTCAAACGATTAGCACATTAATAATCAGATCCGTAACTACATCCCCTGTACCAACTGAACTTTATTAGTCTCCCCGTAAAATATTTTGATTTCTCTGAGTGAACTTTATATCCATCAACATACTGTACTTAGTGCAACAAAACACAAACTGTACTCCGCGAAACACCTCATACCTTTTGAAAAAGAATTTAACACTTCCCGGTGGTGAAGTTCATAGAAGTGGAAAAGATTACAAAATTCAATAGAAATAGGATTTATTATAGATACATACCGTAACAAATCTTGACACACAACAAAAGTAGAGTTATTTATTTAGATTTAGCATATTCTGAATATCTATTATACTACCATTTTCGGAGAGGCAGAAAGTAGTTACTGAATCTTGAATTAGAACCTCTGCTCTAAACATCCAGAAAGGAATTCAAAAAGGAAAGTCTGTTCCTTACTTCAAATAATGTCAAGGCAATACATATACGTGACATATAAACTTTAGATATGAACACTCAGACACTTAAATTTGTATAAATTGAACAAATAGATGCACATATCCTAATGTGACATTTAAACTTCAGATTTGCACAATCAGACACTTAAACTTGTATAAAATTGAACAAATAGGACGGACATATACATTATACAGGTAAACAACAACAGAAGGGGAAGTTAAAGTTTTTACCAGTAAATACAATCAAGTCTGGTTTTTCAATGTGAATCATCTTCCTCAAGAAATGAGTAGTGTTGAGGTCAGAACAGTAATTGAACTCACTCTCCAACACATCTCTACACCGAGTCACTATCCCATTCCCATAGTGCATATCCGCAACCTAAAACACACCAAATTGGGAACAAAATTACAACACCCACTTTGCCACAATCCAGCTAAAGTTTTTCGATCTACTTCAACATTTTTCCAACAATTTTTTTTTTCTAGTAAAGCAAAAAAAAAAGAAAATTAATTATTGTAATATAGAACCTGGAGGATTTTGAAGGTTCCATCTGAACGGAAACGCAGAGGCAGATGGGGCTGCTTCTTCAGCTGGATATTTTGGTAATCAGTAGTTAGTCTATTTGAGATAATAAGTGTGTCTACAACATACAAAGTAGCAATAATAAAGATGAAGAACAACAGAGACTGGATCCATAGTGTTACTGATTCCATACTTTGTTCAAATGGACTAATACTCACTTGTTGCAATCATCTAATTTACTTTATACGGAATTTAAATAACTTATATTATTTAATTTAACTTGATATAGAATACTTTTTAACATTTATGATTTTGAAGCATAAATGTTTATAGGTGAGATAAAAATAAACTTTTAAGTTATTTTATTAATTAAATAAGAAGTTAGGTCATATAAATTGTGACGACGACCTAGTTTTACTACTTGTTTATTAGTATTTCCAATGCAAATTGTTGTCATGCTTCTTCATTTTTTTTTGTTAAAATGTGTTTAATTATTTAGCAGTTAGCAGGTGTAGTTGCGTTTGATTATGGAAACTACACTCTTGTGTTCGGTTATACATTTTCTTGCAAACAGGATTGTCATTTCCATAATTTGCGCTTTACCCCATTTATTTCTCAAACTAATTTTTACTATAAGTTAATCTGAAATATATATATATATATATATATATATATATAAGTCGGTCAATTGCATTAGGTAGGAGATGCAGGACCTTTCTTAACCGCAAGTGCATTCGCTATTCGATTTCATCCTAAATCCCATCAATTTCAAAGTGTGTATCTCTTCTTTACTTTTAAGTGACAAGGGAGGTGACAAAGGGTATACTTTCTTCTATATATATATATATATTAGATATTTTAAGGCTAGTGATATAGGCTCAATATAATTTTACATATTTTATTAAAAAAATTACATAAATTCACAACTCAAAATATTATAATCATCTCTTAGATGCATCTTTATTTCCTCTTGAGTACATATATTTTCTCTCGAATATATATCTATCTCCTCTCGAATATATTCCTTTCCCGAATTAATATGTAATTTGCAATTTATTGGACAACCAAGAAATGTATTCGAGCGGAATGAAAAATTCGAGATTCTTGTAATTGAGAAAACTTCTCAGATATTATATAATTAACTCTATGAGATTTATGTACTTTATACTATTTTTGTCTTTAGTAAACAACTTCAATAGATTACTTTATAATCTATTTCAAATGGTCATACAATATAAATGTGTCGTTTACAATCTAAAATAAGAAAGTTGAATTCTAAATAATTCTATGCAGCAAGGAAATAGAGAATTGCGTTATTTTATGAGTTAAAACATTTCTTATTCAAGGAATGTATAAAATGTTGATATCTTTGAAAAAGTTTATCGATCTTCATATATATTCGCAAATGGTATCTATTTTTCACAATATTATTATCTTCGTTTTGAGATATTTGCACCATAAGCTTTGCATCTGATAAATACTAATCATTGATAAATCAATCCGTAAAGATCGGTTTAAAGTCTTTCAAATCTCTATTGCTTCAACTTAAGTATATTGTGTTTGTATTTGACTTTGTCGATGAATTTTGTGATACATTTTATTATTGTCTTCGATAAGGAGAAATACTTTAAAAATTGATTTTTAACTTCACAACAATAAAAACAATTGAGGAATCAACTTTATTACTAACAATTATCGTAATGTGATATTCCAACTATTAAAAGTATTTACTAAAAAATAATTTTTGACTCCACAACAATAAAAACAATCATGAAAGAAACTTTATTTCTATATACAATAACAATTATCGTAAAGTTATATTCTAAATTATATTAATTAATCTTTTTTATATTACACTTAATATCATGCCGTAAAGAAAACTCTAAAGCTTACTCCCAAAAAATAATCAATATATCTTTGGTGGAGCAATTAAAATCATAACCGCACATTCAACATTTAGATGAAATTTGTTTGGTTCCTACACCCTAAATCAAATTTAATGGGGAAATCCTGTTGGCATGATACTTCCTGTGTTGCTACATGTTAAATAAAATTATCTCATACCAAATCTTATTTGAAAGTTTTGTTCTCATACCATGATTTAGTTATAATTGGAGGCATAAAATTTCTGCTAAATCAACTAGCATTATCAATATAATTTCATAGTTTGGAACTCTGCTCTTAATTTAACAATTCGAGCAAACATCCTTACAAACACCAATTTTAAGTTGCGACAAAGCACATGTGATCATCGCATAGATGCATCTATCATATAGTTACAAATGATCCACATGGCAGGTGAATGAATTCATATTCACCTTTTTATATGTTTCAAAAACTTCAAGGGATACAATCATAACCTTAGCTGATACAATGATAGTTTATCAAAAGAACAAGCAACTCAAGAGATTTATTGATGAATCTTTTATTTCTTCATCATATAAGTCAAATAATTTCCCAATTACATTTGCATCACATTCAGACCAGAATGGTCAACCAGTCATGCCAACTGATTTATATTTCTAAACAAAGTTTTTCTATTGACAATTTCTTTTGTTGTTCTTCTTTATTTTTTAACTGCTCATTTTCTTTAGTTTGAATTTTAATATTCATTAGAATTTTAATGTTAAACATTCTTCCGTGTTTGTATTTGAGTTTGTCGATGAATTTTGTGACACATTTTTATTATTGTCTTCGATAAATAGAATTACTTAAAAAATTTGATTTATAACTTCACAACAATAAAAACAATCAAGAAAGCTACTTTATTATTATATAAAAATAACAATTATCATAATGTGATATTTTAAATATTGAAAGTATTTATTAAAAAATAATTTTTGACACCACAATAGTAAAAACAATAATAAAAGAAACTTTATTTCTATATACAATAACAATTATCGTAATGTTATATTCTAAATTACATTACTTACCTTTTTTTTATACTACACTTAATATCATGCCGTAAAGAAAACTCTAAAACTTACCCCAAAAAATAACCAATATACTTTTTTCAGGTTGTTTTTTCCTAATTCATTTATTTTTTTAGTTTTTTTCTTCCTCTATATTTCTAAACAAAGTTTTTTTTCTATTGACATTTTTTTTTGTTGTTCTTCTTTATTTTTTAACTACTCATTTTCTTTGGTTTGAATTTAAATATTCATTAGAATTTGAATGTTAAACGTTTTCCTTATCAAATGTTCTCTGTTAAATAGTTTATCATATTTGATATCAAGAAAATATAAAAATAAAAAATTTATAATTTTTAATATTTCGATGAATACATTATTAAATTATTTTTTTCTTGATAGTCAAACATTGTTCATTATTTTAGTCACAAAATTTGATATTTTCTTCAAATTAATTAAAAAATAGTGATACATCATTTTAAAGACTATTTTAATAATCAAAATACGAATTTAGTGGTCATATTATGTAACATAGTATTAAAATATGTTTACGCAATATTTCTTTAAAGTATTTCTAGTAACAAAATATTAACTATTCAAACACATTTTACTTTAATTATTTCAAAATTTTCTTTCTAAAATATGTCAAAACAAGCTTAGCATTTATTATTGTTTGTAAGAAGTTAAGTAATAGAAACTCTTCATTTAAACAAAATTACAATAACATCCTTATGAGTCCATAACAAAATTTAAGACATGTATGGATTCTTCTAGATTTTCATTTTTACCATTAATTATACAATTATTATTTTACCCTTAAGTGATATTAAAATTAATAAAATGTCATTGGTCGTCCTTATCATTGCTCTTCTATATAATAGACTAGGCTAACAAATTTCAAGTTACTACGAAAAAAAATTTCGACTCAAAATTTTTACCTATTGTTTTTCTATAACAATGGGAACAGGTCGTTACATATCCTTAGACTTTTCTTAAATTTATTTTATCCTTTGTTAGAAGATTATACGATAGACAAAATTGAAATTTTCTGTTTTTCTCAAATTATTATTTAATTCTCTTTATAAAATATAAAATTAATGAGTCCTAAAATATATTTGTAAAATAAAGTTATCCAAAATATATGGTAAGATATATTAGAAAAATTAATAATTTAGGAGTTTTTATTATTTAATTCTCTTTAGTTTTTATGTTCAACATTGATTTTTTTTTTCAAAAATTTTGGTTTGATTTCTCAATTTGTAGAAATCAAATCATTAATGAAAAAATTTTTGCAGTTCAAGATAAAAATATGCATAAATATATTTGAAAATCAGGTTGAATTTAATTAATTCAATCTGTAAGTTTTTAGCTTTGGCATTGATTTTTTTTTTAAAAAAAAATTATTTTATTTCTCAATTTGTAGCAATGAAATCATTAATGAAAAAAAGTATTGTAATTCAAGATAAGGATAAGCATAAATATCGAAAAATCAGGTTGAATTGAATTAATTCAATCCTTTAATTTTTATGTTTCGCATTGACATTTTTTCAAAAAAATTTGGCTTGATTTCTCAATTTGTACCAATAAAATCATTGATAAAATAATATTATTATAATTCAAGATAAAGATATGCATAAATATATATAAAAAAGATTGAATTGAATTATTCAATTCAATTTTTAAAATTTTTAGGTTCAGTGTTGATATTCTTTTTAAAAAACAAGTTGTGTTGTTTGTATAGCATAATTTTGGTCATATTTTATATAAAAAAACTTGAGCATATTTGATGCAAATAAAATTATTTGTTGTATATATATAAAAAAAAAAAATCTAAAAATATATATTATGAATTAAACCAAAGGAATAGAAAAATAGTAGATTGAATATGAGAGTACTTTAAGAAAACAAAAAAGTAGTACGGTCTTAAAGGTTGTTTATGAGCAATACTTTATTCCAAATTAATTAGTTTGGGATGAATTATTTAGAAATAAGTTATTTTATTTTATATATAAGATATCTTGTGTTACTACTGTGATATAAATTTTAGAATAAATAATTTAAGAATTATTTATTATTTTTAGACAAATATAAAATAAAATAAAATAAAATAGTAATTTTGCATTTTATTCCAAGATAAACAACTCGTGGCCCCTACATTTTTATATTACCACGTGCTTTATTTTATTCTTCTAATAATGCCTAGAGAACTACTAATATGTCTTAATTTCGTGGTCTCTTATAGGCCGTGTAGTATGTGTTGTTATGTTAAAATTAAATTATAGGAAGTATTTTTTGGGTTTAAATTTATATAAGATATTATTTTTTATTTAATAAATATTTAATCATCTTATCAGTATATTTTATTTATATTGGCAAAAAAAAATACTCTTTTTAAAGATAGTTTTAAAATTCATAATTCTTAAATTATATGCAGAATCAAATTGTGTATAACGAAAATTGAAATGAAAAAAAAAAATTAAATAGTATTACTTACTATACGTCTTTGTTGAGCCTACCTTAGTTGCATGTTGATGGAACACATATAAATAATGTAATACATAAGAAGACTTAACAATCATAATTAAGGGGAAAATGATGAAACTATCTCCCTTTCTTAAATAGTACATTCTTATTTTATTCTTCTAATAATGGATAGAAGATAATCATGCGGAAATGAATACATTTTTTTAGCCAGCATCTTTTTGAAGATAGTTTTGAGACATTGCAAAGTTGGTAAAGTTTCTTAAATTATATGATAATCAGTCAAACTAAATCACATAAATTTTACTAAACTATTTTATGATACCACTTTGTTGAGGCAGCCCCTATAGGGTATAATAAATAGTGCAAGACCTTAGCCTTAACGTACAATCACAAGACAAAAATGATGAAAATACCAAACCTTCTTCTTATGGTTATCTCCAATAACACTACATTCTTCTTCATAATATTGACAATTTCTATTATTCTTAAGAAACGGAATACTAGTGTAAGAAATTACAATAAACCAGCTCCAAAATCATGGCCTATAATTGGATCATTTAAAAAAATAAGAAATACACAAAAATAATGGAGGAAATGAAAACTGAAATCGCTTGCATTTGTCTTTGGTAATTATTCATGTAATTTCTCCTGAACTTGCTTGTGAGTTCTTGAAGAGTCAGGACTCTATTTTCTCATTTGCATGTCCATTTTTTTGTCCAAAGTGGTGATCAATGGATGAAAAATGAAAAAAATTCTGACTTGTCACCAACATCATTTCATCGATTAGTTTACAATCAATGCAGCAATAATCAACTTGTTATTAACTTAAGAAAAGTAACAATTGGTATCATTGTGGAAATGAATATGATTTTCAGCAAGAGATCATGAGGAACAAATTGATGAAGTTTTTAAACTTATTGAATATATGTTTATATATTCTGAAGGAATATTGATTGTATTGAAGTGTTAAACTAATAAGGGAATACATGGGAGATATATATAGGAGATATAGGAAGGAGTACTAATCCTAATAGGACTAGGATTAAGGAGTATTAATCCTAATAGGACTAGGATTAGTACACTGTAAATACTAATATTATTTTATACTATTTATTTAATACTATCTGTTATTATCCCCCCTCAAGCTGAGCTGAGCGGAAGCGAATGGAAGCTTGGAACTGAGGTAATCGTGCTGTCGGCTCGGGAGAGGTTTGGTGAGAATATCAGCCGGTTGTTCTTCAGTGGGTACATATTGCACAGTCATGGTGCCGGCCTGAACTTCATCGCAAACAAAGAGACAATCGGTATCAACATGCTTCATTCTGGTGTGTAGGACGGAATTCTTGGTCACACAGATAGTTGATTTGTTGTCACAATAGAGAGCAGGAACAGTGTGAGTGGCGCGGAGTTCGCGAAGAATATATGTGACCCACATGGTCTCAGCAGCAAGAAGAGCAAGGGCGCGGTATTCAACTTCAGTTGAGGACCGAGAGACCTTGGGTTGTTTTTTTGTACACCAGGAGATCAGGTTCGGCCCCAAAAAAACGAGAAACCCCGATGTAGATTTTCTGTCATTTTTATCATTCGCCCAATCTGAATCTGAGAAACCCCGAACCTCCAAGTCCCCGGATCGAATGAGTAAACCACGACCAAGAGTGCCAAAAATGTACCTGAGAATGCGTTTTAAACAATGGTAATCATGTTCACTTGGTTGATGCATGCGCTGAGCAACTCGGTTGACAGCAAACTGGATGTCAGGACGGGTAATGGCCAGATACTGTAGAGCCCCAATGAGGCTGCGGAAGTGGGTGATATCGGCAAAGGGGGTGTCGGCTCCATTCGTAGACGAAGAGACTGCCATCGGTGTTGGTTGACTGGTGCATTGTTCCAGTCCAACTTTCTACAACAGATATCGATCATATTTTGACTGATGAAGAAAAAAGTCGTTGCCTGTCCGAGAAACCTCCATTCCCAGAAAATAATGTAACGGGCCAAGGTCCTTCATTTTGAAGGTAGTATGCATAGCTCGAGTGACATCCTGAATGAGAGCTGCAGTAGAGCCTATAATAATGATATCATCTACATAGACAAGAAGAATGACTGTACCGTGTGCTGAATGTCGAGTAAACAGACTCGTGTCGTGTACGCAACACGTGAAGCCGAGTCCCTGGAGGAACGTTTTCAGACGTGTGTACCAAGCACGGGGGATTGCTTGAGCCCATACAGAGACTTCTGGAGTTTGCAAACATGTTGAGGGAAGCGGGGATCAACATAGCCCGGTGGTTGCGTCATGTAGATAGTTTCATCAAGCATGCCATGAAGAAAAACATTGGAAACATCCAACTGATTGATGAGCCAATTGTTGCGCACGACGAGTGACAGTACCAGGCGAATAGTTTCCTGCCGAGTAACAGGATTGAATGTCTCGGAGTAATCAAGCCCATACTCCTGATTGTAGCCTTTAGCAACCAAACGAGTCTTGTACCTGGAAATACTGCCATCTGCATTGTGTTTAATTTTGTACACCCATTTACAACCCACTGGGTGCCGCCCATGGGGCTTAGGTACAAGAACCCAAGTTTTCTGATCAGTCAAAGCCTTAAACTCATCATCCATAGCATAACGCCAATAAGCATTTTTTGAGGCAACAGAGTATGTTGTTGGTTCACTATCGGGAAGGGGTGTATTTGGTAGTATATTAGCCTGAAAGATCTTGGGTTTAAAGATACCGGCTTTGCCACGGGTTAACATGGGATGAGTATTGGGGGGTGGCACGGGCGGTGGTGATTCGGGGGTGGCCGGGAAGGACCCAAAATGGATCGGGCTGGAGATGTTGTGGGCATGGGGTGGTTCGGGTTGGTTGTGAGTGTGGGTGGTGGTTGCGGGTGTATTGTGGGTGACGGTCGAAGGGGCGATGAGGGGTGGTTGGAGGTGTGGGGAAAGGTGGTGAGAGACCCTGTGAGTATGTTGGAAAAAGGGGAAGGACGCCAATGAATGATGTATTTGTGGAGGAGGAAATAGACTCGTAGGGAAACTCATTTTCGACAAATTTGACATGACGAGATATGTGGACTTTATGAGTTTGTGGGTCAAGACAGCGATAACCCTTGGAGGTAGGATAATAGCCCAAAAAAATACAAGGACGGGATCGGGGTTGTAATTTGTGAGTAATATGAGGGCGTAGCCAAGGGTAGACAAGACACCCAAAGACGCGGAGGTTGGTATAATTGGGAAGTTCTTGGTAAAGGAGTTGATAGGGTGATTTGTTGGAGAGGGTGTGACTGGGCATTCTGTTAATGAGGTAGTTTGCGGTGGCTAGAGCTTCTACCCAAAAGGAGACAGGGAGATGAGATTGATGTAGAAGAGTAACCACCGTTTCAATGAGATAGCGATGCTTACGCTCAGCCACCCCATTCTGTTCGGGAGTGTATGGACAGGAGGTTTGATGTATAATTCCCAGGGATTGCAGAAACTGGCCAAAGATGTTATTTACATATTCCTTTCCATTGTCACTTCGAAAAAGTTTAACATGAGAATTGAATTGTGTTTTGACCATTTTTTCAAAAGTGACAAAGGTGGTGTATGCCTGTGATTTGTGTTTTAGTGGGTACAACCAAGTGTATTTTGTAAAATCATCCACAAAACAAATATAATAGCGAAAACCATCAAATGAAGGAACAACAGTAGGACCCCATAGGTCAGAATGAATAAGTTGAAAATGTGCAGTTGTACGCTTCTCAGATAAAGTAAAAGGTAATTTATGAGATTTAGCAATTGAACAGGAGTCACAATTGTTTACATGAATGGAAGAAAAACCTAATTGAGACATTAAAGAATTTATTATTTGAGTAGACGGGTGACCCAGACGACTGTGCCATAACAGACTGTGGCCATCAGCCGAAAGAGCCACCTGAGCCACAGGAACGCTTTCTGAAACTGGGTGGGCAGACGAACTTGTGCCAGGAAGAACGTACAGACCATGCTCACAGGGGCCCTGAAAAATCACCCTCTTGGTAGTATTGTCTAGGATCTGAAAATCATTAGAGGTGAACAAGAGTAAGCAATTATTGTCTTTTGTGAATTGGTGAACTTAAAGGAGATTGGTTTTAATAGAAGGGACGTGGGTAAGGTTACCTAGGTGAAAGATAGCGGTGGGGGTTTTAATGGTACCCGTGCCAGTGTGAGAAATATTAAGGGACTCACCGTTGCCAACAGTAATACCATTGGAGCCATGATATGGATTTGGAGCGTTAAGATTGGATAGATCAGAAGTAACGTGCATGTTGGCCCCAGTATCCAACAGCCATTCAGAGGAAGGGCCGGCTTGAGATGCATAATTGGCACGGTTATCACTATTTCGGCTCTCCTCATACCGAAACCAGCAACGAACAGCGGTGTGTCCTGTTTTCTGACAGATTTGACAAGTTGGACGATCCCGCTCGTAAGTGCCCTGCCCGCCGCTGGTAGATGACTGCCCGCCGCTGCCGAAGGAATGCAGGCTGTTGTTGCTGCCGTGCTGCTGACCGTTGTACGGAGGACGACTGCCCTACCGACCGTCGCGCCCGCGGCCTCCGCTGTTTCTGCCGTAGCCGCCGCGGCTCCCCTGCCGGCCGCCACCACGCCCCCCGCGATAGTTCTGGCTTGCGGTGAGGGCGGTGGCCGGCTCCATAACAGCGGCTTCTCGGAGAAGAAGTTTGCTCTCCAGATCCACATTGATTTCTTCACTTTTTAGCCACAAGGAGAGAGTATCAAGGTCAACGAGCGTTGGACTGATGCGAACCGCCTGTTTAATGGAGGAGTAAGCTGATGGGAGCCCCCGAACGACGCACATGACGAGATCTTTTTCGGGAATGATTTCGTTCACGGTGTCGAGGGCTGTGATGATGGTGGAGACCTCGTCTAAATACTCCGCCATAGTTTTCGTGCCTTTGGTAATTGTATGGAGACGATCACGCAATTGAAAAATATGAGAGTGGGAAATTGATGCATAGCGTGTTGCGAGGGCCGTCCACAGGGCTAAAGCAGTTGTGTAGGATCGGACGTGTTTCTGAACCGTGGGAGAGATGACCGCAATCAAACATGATCGGATCTGGCCATCCACGGCTTTCCAGGCGGCATGGGCCGAATTGGTTTTTTTTTATTTATCCGTGGCGGTGATGACTGCCGGCGGCGGTTCTGTGCTTCCATCGACGTATTTGAGAAGGTAATTGGCCTCAAGGGCTGTAAGAACGGTGATTTTCCATGTAGGGTAATTTATGTCTGATAATTTTTCGGGAATCAAGGCATGAAGATGCCTGAGAAGGAGTTTAACGCCAGAAGGAAGTGAATCGAGAGGATCCACCTCGGTTGTCATGGATGCCGCCTCCCAAGAGAAGAGAGGGAACGATCGGTGCCCTAAAGAGAGAAAAAAAACCTAGAGAAAAGAAGATCTAGGTTTTCTGGCTCTTGATACCATGAAGGAATATTGATTGTATTGAAGTGTTAACCTAATAAGGGAATACATGGGAGATATATATAGGAGATATAGGAAGGAGTACTAATCCTAATAGGACTAGGATTAAGGAGTACTAATCCTAATAGGACTAGGATTAGTACACTGTAAATATTAATATTATTTTATACTATTTATTTAATACTATTTGTTATTATATTCTTTTAGTATATCAGATTACTTACCATGGTTGATTTGGATGGTCACAAGGCAATGCAATTATCAAGAAAGTATATGAAAAAGCAACAAAACATATTGATATTGAAGTTGATAAGGGGATTCAAATATGGAAAGATGGCAAATAAAAAAACTTTGGAAGAGGATATTCTTGATGTTCTTATTATTATGCTCAAAGATACAAATGAATGTTAAAGAGATTAAGGCACAAGTTCTTGTAAGTATACATTTTAATTACTTTATAAATCATGTGAACAAAGTTGTGTTGTGTTGTGGTGTTTTATCAACTTTGGCTAATTTTTTTATTGTAAGTATACATTTGATGTTCCTCACGTTTCTGACTCTGATACCATCGTTCCTGAAAAGTATTTCATTCCCAAAGGGAGTATAGTGTTATTAAGTCGTCTTGGACTTGGCGGAAATTCTAGAGTTTGGGAGGAACCATTAAAGTTCAAGCCGGAGCGCCATCTCAAAATGGAAGATGATGATCAATTAGTTCTCACTGATTCAAATTTACGTTTGTTATTATTTAGTATTGGAAGACAAGGTTGTCCAGCAGTGAAACTGTTGCGGAAGCCGAATATATAGAGAGTGACGGAATCACAACTGCTATATCTAAATGTAGCTAATAAATAGTAAATGAGACAACAACAGAAAGAACGGCAGAAATTAACGAGGGTCGACAAACTTTTGTTTTCTTTTGCCTAGTCCTCGGACACAACCAACCAATATTTATTTCACTCCAAAAGAGTACAAGTGAAATATTACAAAAGAGAAAGAAGAACAAATGCCTTAGGAGATGAGAAGACAAGTTAGAGGCGTGTTACAAATGAATTAGGAGCTACCTATTTATAGGAGTGAATTCTTCCTATTGATGTCATTCATGACATCACAATATGTCAAAATGTCAAGATTTACCTTGTAAAATCAATTTATGGTTCACCTAAATTTCACCTACAAAAGGTGCTATCTTAACTTTTCTACCAATGAAGAATTATCCTCTTAACTATCATATCTTCTCATTAATCCATTTTTGAATCTTGTCAAATTTAACAAATCTCCACCTTGGCAAGATTCTCCATTTTCAACTTTCTCTCAACAACTATTTTGATTGTGTCTTCAACCCTAATCTACAATGTTCAACAATGTTGATCAAGTTCAAACAATGTTGAAACTTGACCGCAGTCACCACTTTTGCCAACATATCAGAAGGATTATCTATAATATGAATTTTCTGCATTATGACTCTATCATCTTCTATGATTTCTCGTATGAAATAATATCGGAAGTCAATGTGATTCGTCCTTGCATGATAAACTTGGTTCTTTGCTAATTGAATAGTACTCTGACTATCACAAAATATTGTGATTTCTTCTTGTCCAATACCAATCTCTCTAGAAATCCTTGAAGCCATATTGCTTCCTTCGCAGCCTCTATAATTGCTATGTACTCTGCCTCAGTGGAAGACAAAGCAACTGTTGATTCGGTATGAATAAAAAAAATAAAGTCGGTTAGCACTCCGCTTGCTCCTCATTTTAAGCTTAGTGATGTTATGACACCTAATAATGAAGTTGAACAAGAATATATGTTAAGAGTACCATACGCTAATGCTATTGGTAGTTTGATGTATGCAATGGTTTACACAAGGCCAAATATTTTACACGTTGTTGGAGTTGTAAGCAGGTACATGCACAATCCTGGAAAGGATCACTGGCAGGCTATAAAATGGATTCTACGGTATATTCATAATACTGTAGATGTTGGTTTCGTTTTCGAGCAGAAAGATAGTCAATCCTTATCATCATGGTGCATCAAAACTTAAATTGATGTCTTACCCTCTTGATGCGGTAGAACTTGAATCTACCATCTTACCCTCAAATATTTTTTTAATGGTGCATCCGGACTTTAACCCGATGTCTTAACCTTTTGGTGCGATGGAACTTGAATCCATCGTCTTAACCTTCAATCAATGTCATATAAGTCAATACCCATAGAACTCAACCATGAGCCTTTAAATGAAATCAAGAATTATAGGAGCAAATTTTGTCAAAATAAGATTGAGAGTTTTCTCACCTCTAGAAATTGTAAATATTAATAAGTTCCTCATAATTAACACTTAGAAAATCAACATGAAAATTTACTTATTTGTCCTTCAATTCTTTTCTGAAACGAAGAACTGTTAGTATAATCATAAACCAATCTATAAAATTGTTAAAGTAAAACAAACCAATATTTCAACCTTTTCATATAACACATATATACTAAAAGAAATTATTAGTATAAGAGAAACTTTTGAAAATATAAATGTGTAACAAGAAAAAATAAACAGAACATGTTCCTGCTCACAAGTGTTTCAACTAAAACACTTTTGCGAAGTGCTACAATTTGTAGAGCATATTTGTGCTGATAACGTGTTATAAAATCAAGCTATAAGAATATAATCATAAAGAGAAGAAGACAAGAGAAATAGATAGAAGAAGAGAAATTTTGTTCTTATTCAAGTGTATATCAAATGGTGAGTGATATCTCTATATATAATGTTGAGATATCACTCCGAAAAGTCGTTTATCTAGTATACATAGTTATCTACATTGTTATCCAAAAGAGGGGTTCATATCATCTAGGAAATACATATACATGAATTTAATAGTTCATGAATAAACCAAATGGTCATCCACTATTCAATGGATTTATAACAAGTCGGAAAAATTTCATCTGTGTCTAAAAGTCAAAATTCAGACTTTACTTTTCTTTATTCTTCCCACTGTCAATATCAACATTTTATTATGACTAGATAAAGAAAAACTGATTTATGAGTTTAATATTATAATTTTAAAAAGAAAAAATTATTTAATTATACATACATTTCTATCATATACTATATTTATTTCTAGTTTAAAATAATTATATATATTATCACCTTTAATATTTATATTATATATTTTTTAAAAAAATATTGGATACAAAAATTTCTTAAACATGATATTAAATAATTATTTTAAATTTAAATTCTTTCATTAATGAGTCATTAACAAGTCAATTTTTTAAAACTCAAATATGGTGTTTCCCCCGCCCCACCCCACCCCCAGTCCACCAGCCGCTTTATTCCATCATCTTCTCTCTCTTTTTACCTTCATCCTATCCATGTTGGGTAAAATTTACTTATATCAAATATTTATATCAATTTAATATATGCATGTCATGTATTTAATTTATAGTTTATTTTACTTAATTTTAATTAATTATCATATATTTTATTTTATTAAATTACATAATAATTGAAATTGAATTAATTTGGTATAAATATCGTGTGCGAATAATTTTTTTCCATACATGTTTGCATGTTTAAATCATCATTGTACGTATAGGTTTATCTTTATTATTTTCTTATATATCCTGATTTTGTATATGGGTTAAAGTTCATAATGTTTTGAAATACAATTTTGAACTATAAACCTAATCTATTTATTTTTAACAACAGAAAAAATTGCTAAAAGATTTAATTTCTCGGGACATAGATTTTGTTAATATAAACCTAAGCTATTTTTATTTAAGTAAAAATAAAAATTAATAGTGATAAATTTTCAAATATTTAAAAAACTAAAATTGACAATTTTATAATTAAAAGACTAAAACCAAATAAGTGTATAACTGATAAATTTTTAAAAAGTTAATAGTTAAAGAACCAGACCTATTTGGATACACTGGTAACCTTCAAACTCATTCAATCACCAAATAACTTGATTTCATCCTTTTTAGGCCAGGATTGGTATAAGATATTTCCAATTGCAAGTTTTGATCGGTCTGCTGTGAGCTTGTTCAACTGTAAGTGCTCACACTCTTGTTGTAGAATCTATTCAAATCACAAATTGAAATGAGGACTGGACTGAATGCTTGTCTAAAATCCTAGTGAACATTGCTTTTATGAAAAATGTTTGAGTTGTGTGCTCATATATCTTACATCTTTAATTAAATGAAGAACCTCTTTCATGAACTAACCCAAAGTTTCTTTTATGGGATGATAACATATTGTATAAGAAAGACAAGTTACATTTGACGAATTATTCTTCACTTGATTGCTAAGCCCTACTACTTGTAAACAAAAAAGTATATACTCCATATTTCAGTACAAACACTTGAGAGTTTTCCCAACATTATAGAGACGACGACATTTGACCAAGTACTGATACACAATTATCCCTCGACACCTTCTCATACAAATTAAATGCTCCTGCTAACGTCCTTCTTCAACTGTAATCGTCACCTGATTGTTGGATGCAATGTATTTTTCATCGGAGGAAGAAGAAGATGTGCTAGAAGCATGTGTCCTTATTACAAAAGCTGGTCTATTAGGTGTTGGAAGGTTACTACCTTCCCCTCCCAGCATTAAAATGACATCTGACATAGTAGGACGATGATTGGGATCTTCTTGTACACACACAAGCCCAATATTGATGCACTTTATTGCTTCACTTCTGTTGCATGATTCAAGTAATGACTTCTCTATTAATTGTGTCTCGGATTTTTCTGTCCACAGTTTCCATGCCTGTGATCATTTTTCAAACAGAGAAACAAAGCTAAGAAGCAGATATAATAATTAAGTCATGGGAAGTTTCTTCACTTACATAGCCCAACAAGTTTAAGGCTTCTTCCGACTGATAAAATCCTGTATTCCTTCTTCCACTGATTATCTCAAGCATGACTACTCCAAAACTGAATACGTCTGATTTGATGGAAAAAAGTCCATCCAGTGCATATTCAGGAGACATATAGCCGCTAGACATGAACAAAACATTTGAGTAAAAGATTTTATCCAAAGCTCCTTTTGTAAGAAATTATTTGATATTATACTTACTAGGTCCCCACTACTTTCTTTGTATTTGCTTCTGTTACTTTTCCTTCAACAATTCTTGCCAAGCCAAAATCTGAAATCTTCGGGTTCATCTCCTCATCTAATAAAATGTTACTGGTTTTTAAATCTCTATGAATGATCCTTAGTCTTGAATCGTGGTGAAGATAAGATAGACCCCGTGCAATGCCCAATATGATGTCATAACGTCTCTTCCAATCCAATAATTGACAAAGTGTTCCATCTTGAATCATTACCATGAAAAAGTTTGGTACGTCAATAAAACAATTAGATCATTATAAGAAACATATGACTTTGAGAATAAGGAACTTAATAAGGCTAACTTACCAAATAGGAATGTATCTAAACTTTTATTCTGTTGGGTTATCCCACATCGGAAGTGGAAGGGGCTGGTGGTCTATTTATAAGTGTGAGGGAAAGCCTCAACCTTTGAGCTAGCTTTTGGGTTGAGAAGGCCCAAGACCACCCTAACATTGGTATCAGAGCCCAGGTTATCAACAAGTCTCAGCCCACCGGGAGGAACTGGGTTGTCGTTCTCTCCAGCCCAAGGCCCGATGTGTGAAGGGGGAGATTGTTGGGTTATCCCACATCGGAAGTGGAAGGGGCTGGTGGTCTATTTATAAGTGTGAGGGAAAGCCTCAACCTTTGAGCTAGCTTTTGGGTTGAGAAGGCCCAAGACCACCTAACATATTCGGCATATATTCATAAAGTAATATTTGTTCCGTTGCATTGATGCAATAGCCCAATAGCCTCACCAGATTTCGATGTTGAAGCTTTGCAATTAGAGTCACTTCATTCTTAAATTCATCTATGCCTTGTCCTGATTGACTGGATAATGTTTTCACTGCAATTTCTTTTTCACCTGGAAAGATACCCTGCAAAAGAATTTCATCTCATTAGGTCAATGAGGCCATGCCAGTCCACATAGATGTAGGAATGAAGTTTTAACCTTGTAAACTGGACCGAACCCTCCTTGTCCGAGCTTATTTGCAGTTGAGAAGTTGCCAGTAGCAGCCAAAATGGTCTCCAAGTGAAAGTAAGGAACATCAATAGCTTCATCACTGTTTTCATTCATCAATACTTTTGCTTCTCCTTCAGCTTTGTGCCGCTGAGATTTATGTGCCCCTTGAGTACCTTTACTTCTATCTGATTGAGAATGACCTTTGAAATTAAGTTCAAAATGGCCGGTATAAAAGAAGATATCTTCCAGAGTTAAGATTCATTCATCAAATACCTGCTTTTATTGCCATTCTTCTTCTATAGTAAATGTAGCTAATGCTGCTGCTTATGAGTAGAAACATCAAAGCTGATATTGACGAAAGGATTGCTTTTAGCTTCTTCGATTTCTTAGTTTTAGTTTGAGCTGAAAGGCGAATCATTGTTGTTAAGTTCTAAGGTTTATAAGGACTTCTATCCATAACATAGTACTAATATGAAATAAAGAATCAAACTATGTTATACTAACCTTCAGGTGAGCAACGTTTGACAAATATAGTCCTTTCTGATTCAGTTGTGTTGAGTTGATGCAGATTGAACAGATCCTCTGTCCAGATAGAACAGGTAGCAGAACCATCATAAGTATAAGCAGTGCAAGAGAAATTGTTGAAACATGCAGATCTACACTGTGAGGCTTCCCCAACTGTGATATTAGTATCTTGAGAAGCAGGTACTCTTATAGTTGAATTTATCCATAAACTATCTTTGTCTTCAGTAATTGCATTACACTGCACCTTTTGGTCTCTTACACAGCCACTGGAATAATCATTTGAATTCCATTCTGTATCTGATCTTGGTTTGAAACCATTCAAACAATTGCAGGTTGCATTAGCTTCATCACAAACTCCAAATGCTCCACATTTAGCATAAACCTCACAAAATTGTCTTGGTTGAGACCAGAATAGATTCCATCCAAAGCCACCATCATCAGGCAACCATGTTTGTTGCTGAATTTGTCCCGAGTCATCCATGATCAACCTTGATATGATTGAATTATCGTAAAGCGAATATGTAAAATATGACTCATTCTCATTGTCTATATAGCTGAAATTATACATATAGTTTAACCTCATCTCAGGCAATGAGCTGAATCTTTGGCCATCCCATGATCCACTTGCCCAATACTCTCTAGTCCTATTCCATTTTATAACATATTGAGCATTTTTTGGGTCCATTTCCAGAGAATATAATCCCGGTGCTGGATCACTCGAATTCTTCCATGAAACCAAAACCTGTTTTCTTTGTGTCCGTTTATCATATCCAATCTTAGCACCAGGCAAAAAAGAGTGTGTTGGGTTATCAAAACTTTGCCAAAGTAGTAAGGGTGTTGATGAATTTGAGACATCACTCAAAATCAAATTTCCATCATCACGAAGAAGTGCAGTAACTGAAATACTTGGATTGATATTGTTTTCAGCAAGTGCTGACCACACTATGCCTTGAAATTTATCAAGAAGCACAAGGTTTCCTTGACTAATTATCAACTCAGCAGTACCATAATCAAGTGGTTTATCCCTATTTGCCACCCAAACTATGGTTTGCCATAAAATAACGTTCTTGTACCATATGCCTAGATAATATTTAAGAGAGTTACCTGGTCTGACGAAACCAAGCTCAAATTTCTCACCTGAAGAGACTAGAGTTTCACCGAATGAAAGAGATTCTTTCGCAGAAATGGTGTCCCTTCCGATACAGAGATTACTGCTGAGACTGAAGCATAAAAAGAGTAGCACAGAGTAACAATTGTTCTTCATTTCCATGCTACGTAGAGAAGTTGCATACAAGGACAGAAAATAACGAGTGCAGAGTGTTTTTCTTCTTTAGAGTCCATGAAACTAGTCAGTCAAAACAAGGTACCTTTTTTTTATTGCTATTTGTTTGACTTCTACCATATGTTGATTGTTTCAAATATGTGTGGAAAGAGAATTGTCTGGTCATTCATTCCACACTGGGTGGTTCTGATTTGTGGAAGTTAAGCAAGATAAAAACAAACATTGTCTGTTTGTAAAGTCATTGTGATAATAGGTTTTGGTGAAATTGAGTGTGTCATGGCATATTTACTTGAATATTCAGCAATTAATTGGATGTGTTTAACATGGGTTACTACACTCTCTAATTTTCAGATATAATTGATCTTTACTGTTTAATGTTTCCCGTATATGTTACTTAACTAATGATTTTTTTTATTCAATTGACACTAGTTGTGTGAGGTTTCTATTTGTGTTGTAGTAAAAAATTGGACTAGAATCTTATCTACTTTGGGTCTATTGTAGATTTAATGAGTATTATCCTTATTTAATGTTTTCTTAATTAATTAATTTTACCATTGAATATAAATTATTTATATGTTGATCAAATATATATTTTCAAGATCAATAACCCACAAGGATAAAAGAGACTGTCATTAATTAATTTTGTAAAAATATTATAAATTGTCAATTTTAATATAAATGACATTGAAGGAGTAATAAATATGCTAGTGATTGCTAGAACAAATATAGAGAAAATAAAAAGATGCTTCTCTAATTGGAGTTAAAAATATTTTATCTTTGTCTAAAAGTCAAAATTCAGACTTTACTTCCCTTTAGTGTTCCCACTGTAAGTATCAACCTTCTATTATGACTAGATAAAGAAAGGTTGATTTACGAGTTCAACATTATAATTTTAATCTTCTATTATGACTAGATAAAGAAAGATTGATTTATGAGTTTAATATTATAATTTTAACTTTCTATTATGACTCGATAAAGAAAGGTTAATTTACGAGTTTAATGTTATAATTTTAACCTTCTATTATGACTAGATAAAGAAAAGTTGATTTATGAGTTTAATATTATAATTTTAACCTTCTATTATGACTAGATAAAGAAAGGTTGATTTACGAGTCTAACATTATAATTTTAATTTTTCCTTATGACTAGATAAAAAAAAGGTTGATTTACGAGTTTAATATTATAATTTCAAATAGGAAAAAATTATGTAATTACACGTATATTACTATCATATATGATATATTTATCTCTAGTTTAAAACAATTATATCACACCTCAAAAGCTAATTTTAAGATAAGAGGATTGTCCTAACCTTATAATTAAAGATTTTACCCATTTCATTAACCATCGATTTAGGACTTTAACATGCGCTCAAACTCTTTGTTGTTATAGATCTTAATTAAATGAAGAACCTCTTTCATGAACTAATCCAAAGTTTCACTCAAAATCAAATTCCCATCATCATAAAGAAGTGCAGTAACTGAAATATTTGGATTAATGTACTGACCAAACTGACTAATTATCAAGTCAGCACTATCTAGTGGTTTATCCCTATTTGCTACCCATACTACTGCTTGAGGATATAGTTTCTTGTACCATATGCCTATGTATTTAATTATGATATGAATAACTTGACGAATGCCCAAATAATATACATACTTCTAGTTTCATTCTTAAAGTTGACTTAGTGTAGGTCTCTTTGTTTAAATAAATCACATATAGCTCTACATATCTCTACTGCATAAACAAATGGTCTTAGTCTCTTAGATATATATCTTTATAGAGTGAAGAATATTAACTTTAATTTATTATTTTAACGACCAAATTTTTTTCTTAATTACTAGTAGAAGAAAACTAATCTACTCAAATTGCAGTAAATATAAACACTATCAAACATGGCCATGCTTTTGACATATAAATTGAATAATCACTTGCTCGAAATAGCTAGGAAACCATGACATCAGTTTGAACCTTTATAAGTTATGACTTCAGGAATCGCTTGGAGTTTCAAATTCCATGAAATTTCAGAAATCCAGCACATTCTACTTGTCAAATGTAACAAATGCAATAATAACACTAACTCAATTAAACTTCAAACTACCTACAAATCTATTTTTTTAACCGTAATTAGAAATACAGGGGAATTTAAGAACAAGATGAAAATTGAAGAACACAATTAGAAGAAAAGTACTTTTAATTTTAAGTACGTCATTATTAAAATCAATCTATCAAAATAATACATTTTTTTGGTATTTTACAATTAGTATTAATGTGGTTCTCAGTAACGTTTTAGATAATATTTTATTAAAAAAAATAAAAATCTGACATAAAATATTATTGTCAGTAACGTTTTATATTTCGTTACTCTGAGGCACTTTTTACAGTTAAAACGTGACTCACAATAACGTTTATCTATAATGATTAAAAATTAAAATTCAATCTCGTACATGCCTCATTCAACTTTATATATAAATTTCTCTCATCTTCTCTTTTCATACATAGATAATATTTTTGCAAGAAAAAAGAGAGTGGGGAGGGATTTTCTACCATATCAATTAATTTCTTTTTTTAATAGCTGTCTTGCTCACTTATTGCATCAATATTAATTCAATAACTTCTTTATTGATATTCTAATATTTAATAATCATAAGAAACCGATTGGTCTAATATTTGGAAGGGATGGTTACCTAGGCTAGAAGATGATATCTCATATGATTTATTCACAAATTTTGAAATTGAAATGATACAAGACAAGCTCCAATTTGTTCAAAGTCTTCCTCACGTTTTTTTTCTTTTGTTTAAAAAGGTATTGTCTATGTATAAAGAGAAAGAAAAGAGAAAATCATATATATTTCAAGTGAAGGTATGCACAAAATATATCTATCCATTTTAATAGTGAAAATTTGAATAATGAATAAAGCATGTACAAGATTGAATTTCAATTTTCAACTATTTCAGAAAAACGTTACTGTGAGTCACGTTTTAACTGTAAAATGTGCATCAGAATAATGAATTATAAAACGTTACTGACAATAATGTTTTATATCTGATCACTCTGTCAAATTTTTGTCTTTTTGTCATTGAGTTTTTTTGAATAAAATATTACCTAAAACGTTACTGAGAACCACGTTTATATTAATTTTGTAAAATTTCAAAAAAACATATTATCTTGGTAAATTGATTTTAATAATGACCTGCTTTGGTAAAAAATTTAGAAGAAAAGGGTTAAGAAGTAGAACTCATAGAAAAGTGATGAGAGTGATAAAACATTTTTCTCAACCATTTGAATAAATCCTAATTAACATATCACTACCTTTTTGATGGAATCGATTCATGCTCACTACTCAATTCGGATTTCAAATTAACTTGGTCCAATTGCTCGTTCTAGACCCAATAGCTATTGTCAGCCCAATAACTACTTATATGATCTTGGTATCCACATTAGGCTAAACTTGATTCGTCAAAAGGGTAACTTTTTTCTTTAAAAAATCAACACAGCATATTAAAATTATTTTTAACCAAAAGGACAAAATTGCTCTGTTAGAAGCGATTTCCTTCTGGCAAAATATTGTGAGAAAAATAATGTGTTCAAAGAAAAAGTACATTGAACCAAATTATAAACTAATGGCATTTTTTTTATTTACATAATTTAATACACTAGTTTCTGAGGACGTGCTTCGCACGTGTGTTTCATGTAAATTTTTATAGATACGTTAGAATGACTAAAATCTCATGGAAATATATATATAATTATAATGAATAATAAAATGTATCAATTACAAAATTCAAAGACTTGCGGCAATAAAACATTCATAGAAAACTAAATTAAAAAGTCTAAAAGAGTGAAAAAAAAGACAAAAAGAAACAGAATATTTAAGTAAAAATACAATATAGACATTATTCTTATAAGATTGATGTATATAGATGAAAATATAAGTACAAAATTAGTACATAACTCTCTGAGTTTTTATCGACTCCTTTCATAATCCTATCAAAATTCAAGAGTCTTCATCATCTGTTTTTAGTATAGAATAAAAATAATAGCCTAATAATCTTCATAAGAGTTTCATGAGATAAAGAAGTTGAATTTATATAAATAGAATAGAAGGAATATCAAAAGATATCTTAAAGTTTTAGTTTAAATGTTTGGAGGTTATGAATATGAAAAGATGAGAGTTATGAATATTAAGAGTATAAAGTTAAATAAGTAATTAAAAAATAATAATAAATAAATGAAGAATATGAAAAAAAATTAAAGTTAGCAAACCATGTAAAAAGAACAACTAAAGTTCTTATCATGTAATTAAGCATTAATGAATTAAATTTGTGAAGTTAGAGTCATTCTTTAATAATAATCAAGAGGACATTATCAATGCGCATTTCCATTTTGTAGATTTGCACCCTTTAAATTATTAAATTTCGTTATTTATCATAAAGGATAATACTTTATCCACATCAATTATATTATTCATGAGAGGGGTTAAGCAAAAAGTTATAAGAAGAGGGAAAGAAAAGAAATTTAGGTAAAGATTTTTTTTTAAAAAAATTATAACTATTATATACATATAGATTATAGATGATAAATATTAATAATTTAAATATTTAATTAGAAATTAATCTTAGGAAGTCTAAAAGTCATTAACATTTAATTAAATTTATACAATCAAATATTTAAATATTTTATAATAATTTAATTTGTAAAAAGGGTAAAATCGTAATTTAACTTTCAACTTTTTTGTTCATGCTTTTAGTAATATATGATAAAATGGAAAAACTAAATTTGCTCAACTTATCATATATATATATAAGTGTGTTATATTTATTTAATAAACCTTGGGTTTTTTGGATTTTTTTCGACAAAGTATATGTGTAAATATATAATTAACTTGTACTTCAAATATTTCTTTGGTCCAATCAAAATACAACTATCTAAGGTACTTCTTCAAGAAAATAACACAAAATACGAGATCAGTGATAACAATAAAATATTTAACAAAAATAATAATGAAATCGTATAAATTAAATGCTCCAAATTAATAAGTCATAATGAAAATTATCATAATTTAATAGTACTTAAATCATGTTAAAATAAGTCTGTTACACCCCTTTTTGCGCACGGCGGCGTAAGGGTTTTTTCAATTTGAAGTGACGTTATTGATTACGAGATTATTTTATTTTTTCAGAGTCGTCACTTGGAAATGAGTTGTGGTTTACCAAGTCACCTTTTTGGTTAATCCCTAATCAAAAGGAAATGACTCTTTAGTTTCGGTCTGCGAACTAGAAATTCGGGTACGGAATTCTGTTGACCGAGAGAAAGGTATTAGGCATCCCTCGAGTCCAGTGGTTCTAGCACGGTCGCTTTTATTGACTTATACTTATCTTGATATATTTTTAGATAATTTGTGTCTACGTGTCATGGTTTGCTTATTTTTTAATTGTTGAATTTTTGTTTAGTCTTAAACAGGATGCATAACTATATTCTCGATCTTGACATTTGGAGACATAACTATCTTCCCCTCTCGAGTTCATCACACTAATAATCTCAATTTACACCTCTTGATTTTAATTAAATAAAATATTTCTTAGAATAATTTTGTCAAAGTGTGTTACCATATCTTTGAATTTCTTTTAAGTGTTACAAAAAAAAATGTGTAACCACATTCTTATTTGAAATCAATATTTATTTTTAGCATTCCTAAAACCTATCTAATGTTATAAAAAAATATTAAACAAAATCAAATCAAATAAATCTAAACTTCTAGGATTCAATGTAAAAATTTGAATTATTTTGTATTGTTTTATTTTTATTTACTCTTAAAATTAATGTTAAACTAAAGCCTACGCATATTTTATTTTTATTTTTTATCCTAAAGTTAGGCAAAACTAAGCATACACTTTCTAATACAACAAAACGATACCAAATTATAAAAAATAAATATCATTTTTTATTAATAAAATAAAACAACAATAATATTTTACTTATTTATTTTAGCCTAACAATTTCTACTTTATTATTATTATGTAAATGAAGGGAAGAACGATAACCTTTTCATTTTTAAGAAGTCATGACTAACGAATAAAAATAAAGGCTGACTGTATTTTTAAGGGAATAAGACAATACATCCTTCAATTTTATTGTAAATAAAATTTGATATATTCTTTGTTAAATAAATAACACGTGTATAATATTTTTTTCATTTCATAAGTGGAGCAAATTACTTTTTCCATTTCATATTTACATAAGTGAAAAAAAAAAATTCAAAAAGAATATTTTTTCACAAAATTAAAAATAATAATTTAAAATTAATATTTTTCACTCCGTTAGGATATATCTAAGATTATTTGTGTAACAGTAGAAATATATGTTATCTATTTTTGTAATCAGAGATATATCTACTAAAAATTGCTAAGTTAAAGAGATATATCATATCGTTTTCTCTCTCTCTTTTTTTTTAATGCGTCGTAGCACATATCTCCTATATCATGTATTTAAACAAAGAGACGTACACTAGATGCATTCATAAAATTAGAACAAGTCAACTTTAATATTGAAACTAGAACTATATTATTTCAGCATTGGTCAAGCTATTCATATCATAATTAAATACTGATATTGACAGATGACAAACTATTCTAAAGAAAAATGAATTCTAAATTATGATTTTTATTTCAGAAAGTTCTCTCAATCTTATTTTTCAACAGCCAGCCACTCATTCATTCTAGCAACAAATTGTGTAGCCATAGAAATGAAGAAGAGCTACTCAATTCTGATACTTGTTCATTTTTTATGCTTTACTCTTTCACTAGGAGGAGACACCATTTCTGTGAATGTATCTGTTTCTTCAGACCAAACAATTTTGTCTTCAGGTGGGAATTTTGAGCTTGGTTTCTTCAAACCAGGCGACTCTCGATCCTATTACATAGGCATATGGTACACGAAACTATATCCTCAAACAGTAGTATGGGTAGCAAATAGGGATAAACCACTTGATAGTGCTAGAGATGCTAACTTGATAATTAGTCGAGGCAATCTGGTTCTTCTCGATAGACTTCAAAACTCAATTTGGTCTGCACTTGCTGGGAACATCAATCCAAATATTTCAGTTACTGCACTTCTTCGTGATGATGGGAATTTGATTTTGAATGATGTGTCCAAGGCTTCAATGCCCTTGCTACTTTGGCAAAGTTTTGACTACCCAACACACACTTTTTTGCCTGGTGCTAAGATTGGATATGACAAACGGACACAAAGAAAACAGCTTCTGATTTCATGGAAGAGTTTGAGCGATCCAGCACCAGGATTATATTCCATGGAAATGGACCCAACGCGTGCTCAAATTGTTATAAAATGGAATAGGACTAGAGAGTATTGGGCTAGTGGTTCATGGGATGGCCGGACATTTAGCTTAGTGCCTGAGATGAGGACAAACTACATATATAATTTCAGTTATATCGACAATGAGAATGAGTCGTATTTTTCATATTCCCTTAACAATAGTTCAATCACATCAAAATGGATGATGGATGTCTCGGGACAAATTCAGCAACAAACATGGTTGAATAGTGACATTGATTGGAATCTGTTCTGGTCTCAACCAAGACAACTTTGTGAGGTTTATGCTATATGTGGGGCATTTGGAGTTTGTAATGAAGCTAATGCAACCTGCAATTGTTTGAATGGTTTCAAACCAAGATCAGACACAGAATGGAATTCAAATGTTATTCCAGTGGCTGTGTAAGAGACCAAAAGGTGCAGTGTAATGCAATTACTGAAGACGGAGATAGTTTATGGATAACTTCTAGTATAAGAGTACCTGCTTCTCAAAATACTAATATCACAGTTGGGAAAGCCTCACAGTGTAGATCTGCATGTTTCAACGATTGCTCTTGCACTGCTTATACTTATGATGGTTCCGCTACCTGTTCTATCTGGACAGGGGATCTGTTCAATCTGCAAAGACTCAGCACAGCTGAATCAGAAAGGACTATATTTGTCAAACGTGGCTCACCTGAAGGTTAGAATAACATAGTTCGATTCTTTTATCTCATATTAGTACAATGTTATGGATAGAATTCCTTATTGACTTAAGCACTTAACGACAATGATTCTCCTTTCAGCTCAAACTAATGCTAAGAAATCAATGAAGCTTAAAGCAATCCTTTTGTCCATAATGGCTTTGATGTTTCTACTCATAGGCAGCATTAGCTACATTTACTATAGAAGACGAATAGCAAAAAGAGCAGGTATTTGATGAATGAATCTAGCTTTGGAAGATATTTTCTCTTATACCATTTTGGACTTGATTCATTATCAATCCAATTGAGGTAATGAAATCCCTCCTTTTCTATTCCAGATAGAAGTAAAGGGGCACATAAATCTAAGCGGCACAAAGCTGAAGGAGAAGCAAAAGTATTGATGAATGAAAACAGTGATGAAGCGATTGATGTTCCTTACTTTCACTTGGAGACCATTTTGGCTGCTACTGACAACTTCTCAACTGCAAATAAGCTCGGACAAGGAGGGTTTGGTCCAGTTTACAAGGTTAAAACTTCATTCCGACATCCATGTGGACTGGCATGGCCTCATTGACCTAATGAGATGAAATTCTTTTGCAGGGTATCTTTCCAGGTGAAAAAGAAATTGCAGTGAAAACATTATCCAGTCAATCAGGACAAGGCATAGATGAATTTAAGAATGAAGTGACTCTAATTGCAAAGCTTCAACATCGAAATCTTGTGAGGCTATTGGGCTATTGCATCAATGCAACGGAACAAATATTACTTTATGAATATATGCCGAATAAAAGTTTAGATACATTCATATTTGGTAAGTTAGCCTTGTTAAGTTCCTTACTCTCAAAGTCATATGTTTCTTATAATGATCTAATTGTTTTATTGACATACCAAACTTTTTCATGGTAATGATTCAAGATGGAACACTTTGTCAATTATTGGAATGGAAGAAACGTTATGACATCATATTGGGCATTGCACGGGGTCTATCTTATCTTCACCACGATTCACGACTAAGGATCATTCATAGAGATTTAAAAACCAGTAACATTTTATTAGATGAGGAGATGAACCCGAAGATTTCAGATTTTGGCTTGGCAAGAATTGTTGAAGGAAAAGTAACAGAAGCAAATACAAAGAAAGTAGTGGGGACCTAGTAAGTGTAATATCAAATAATTTCTTACAAAAGGAGCTTTGGATAAAATCTTATACTCAAATGTTTTGTTCATCTCTAGCGGCTATATGTCTCCTGAATATGCACTGGATGGAATGTTTTCCATCAAATCAGATGTATTCAGTTTCGGAGTAGTCGTACTTGAGATAATCAGTGGAAGAAGGAATACAGGATTTTATCAGTCGGAAGAAGCCTTAAACTTGTTGGGCTATGTAAGTGATGAAACTTCTCATGACTTAATTATTATATCTTCTTAGCTTTGTTTCTCTGATTGAAAAATGATCACAGGCATGGAAACTGTGGACAGAAAAAGCCGAGACACAATTAATAGAGAAGTCATTAGTTGAATCATGCAACAGAAGTGAAGCAATAAAGTGCATCAATATTGCGCTTGTGTGTGTACAAGAAGATCCAAATCATCGTCCTACTATGTCAGATGTCATTTTAATGCTGGGAGGGGAAGGTAGTAACCTTCCAACACCTAATAGACCAGCTTTTGTAATAAGGACACATGCTTCTAGCACATCTTCGTCTTCCTCGGATAAGAAATACATCGTATCCAACAATCAGGTGACGATTACAGTTGAAGAAGGACGTTAGTGAAGCCATTTAAAGCCACAATATTGCCCAGTATGTATATGTAATGAAATTTAATCTCTTTAGTTCATGTGATTGAAAGGTGTTTGTAGAGAAAAACATAACTCTTCAAAAGTAATGAAATCAAGTAAGTAGCTAGAAGATGTTGATGGGTATGTACACTCTTTTAGGCTTATACTCAAACAGTTAACAGTCTACCGATCGACATAGAACATTTTCAAACCAGTGACTCAGAATCATCTCCAGTCTTCATATTGTTCTTTCAATTACTTAAAAAGACCTAACAAATCACATAAAAATAACTACTACTAATACATAGCGTCCATCCCAAGCAAGTAATGATTTGAATAGATTCTACAACAACAATAAGAGTTTGAGCACTTACAGTTGAACAAGCTCAGATCGGACCAATAACTTTTGAAAGAGTTCATTTTGAATCTGCTAGTTGTGCGTGTGAAATTCATGAAATTAAATAGGCTTATCAGTTTTCTTCTTCGTGATATTGAAATGATGTTGACTCTTTCCGGTGTTTGAAATTTGAACAAGACATCAAAAAACTAAGTTTGATCAATTTTTCTAGACAGGGGACAATAGACTTTGAGTAAAGTAATATGTATGATCATAGCCATAATACATAAATATAATTTTTAATTTGACTATAGCGAATAACTTGTCCTCTAACTTTGAGTGTGTACAAATATACACTTAAATTTGTACAAAATTATACAAGTATTCTACATGATATAGTACATGTAAGACGCAAAACTGTCATGTAGGGTGCCATATAGGACGAATTTAATGTGTATATTTGTTTAATTTTATATAACTAAGTGTCTATTTGTGCACACTCAAATTTAAAATTCATATTTGTCAACTGACACCAAGTTAAGGGTCATGTTTATATATTATGTCTATTCAATTATAAGATAACAAAATAGTGAAAGAAAAAAATAATAATATGAATTGATATTAATTGTCGAGTTAATATTTTATATGGTCACTCAACTATCACCTATTCTCTCAGAAAGTCACTTAACTTTGTATTTTACCTCAAAAGTCACTCAACTATTAATTCTTCTCTCAAAAAGTCACTCAGCTTTGAATTTTAATTCAAAAGTCATTCAACTATTAATTGTTCTCTCAGAAAGTCACTCAACCTATTTAATTGATATTTTAATTTAAATTTTCTAATGTAATTCTTTTTATTTAAAATCCAAAATTTAAAAAAATTGAAAAATATCATTTAATGACCCACCTGTTAAAAATATAATATTGACCCATTATGTTTTACTCAATTCTTGTACCTTATTCACTCTCTTTTGGATTAGTTATCGTTTATTTGAATATCAAGCAAATTCATTTACGGCTTAATTTATGCATTTATTAAAGCACACTAATGTTCATAGTTAATTTGAATAAATATAATATTTGAAGCAATGAGACTGCCACAATAAATTAAGCGAAAGAAGAAAAAAACAGAGAACAATAATTCTTTCAATATTATTTTAAAGTTACATTACACTTCTCTTTGAGTAGAAACATATATAATTAGGCGTTGGCTGGAAATTTGGTTGCAACTTTGGGTGGAAGTTTTATTGATCGGGTAAAATAAAATGAGTCAATATTATATTTTTAATGGGTCGGGTTATTAAATGATTTAAATGGTACTTTTTTTATTTTTTAAAATTTTGGATTTTACATAAAAAGAATTACATCAGCAAATTTTAATTAAAATATCAATTAAATAGGCTGAGTGACTTTCTGAGAGAACAATTAATAGTTGAGTGACTTTTGAGTTAAAATTCAAAGTTGACTGACTTTCTGAGGGAAGAATGGATAGTTGAGTGACTCTTAAGGTAAAATACAAAGTTGAGTGACTTTCTGGAGAATAGTAGATAGTTGAGTGACCATATAAGATATTAACTCATTAATTGTCGGAATATAAATAAGGCAACAAACTAAGCAGCCACGTAAGAAATGACACTATAATTATCGAAAGACTATTGCATTTCTCTTTTCAAATTTAACCGATACTTTTTTTTGGAAAGGGTCAAAATTGCCCTTAAACTATAGAAAATAGACTGCTTATACCTTCCATTATATTTTGTGATAAAAAACACCCCCGATGTTATCCCAGGAGACCACAAATATCTTCAACAGTTAACATCCCAAATTTTTTGTGACGTGGCAAGCCACCTGGGACTAATCCCTCCACCTAAGTGTTGCCAACTAAGATTCACTACAAAAGAATTTGACCTTTAGCGATGACAAAGTAGCCACAAAATCTTAAAATATTGTCACTAAAGGTTATGATTGATTTTTAGTGGCGACTAAAACCTCCAACAACTGTTCGTTAGTAAAATCTATTTTTTCAATAAAAAAAATATGATAATTAATTTTCGATTGCAACCTAATTTTCTAAAATAAACAACTTGTCATACCAATATTAAAAATATTCAATATTATATGAAAAATCATCAAAATTACTTTTTGATTCGAATCTCCAACTATATAATGTAACATTGTACATTTTATAATTTATATATGGCATAAAATTAAAGTACACAGTGTCTTCAAACCCCTACTTAATCGATATAATTTCTTTTAAAAAACAATGAAGAAAAAAACACAAAATTAGAATTGAAATGTTTAAGTTTTCAGTGACGTTTTTCTAGACTTTTGTGGTGACTGTTGTCACTGCTAAATGTCTGATTCTTTTGTAGTCAATCCTAGTTGGCGACGCTTAGGTGGAAGGATTAGTCCAATGTGGCGTGTAACCTTAATAAAAATTTGGGGTGTTAACTCTTGAGGGCATTTATGAACTTTTAGAATAATAGCAGGGACATTTTTTATCTCAAAATGTAACAAAGGGTATAAATAATCTATTTCACATAGTTCAGTGACAATTTTGATCATTTTTAGTATTTTTTTAACAATTTATATATAGAACACATCCTTAGAAAAAATTAGAGCACCGATTCATTACTTTAATGGTCTTATAATTGAACGGACCATGCACAAAAGCTATTATTTTTTATTATAAATATCACAATATTCACTTGCTAATAACCAGATCTCATGAATTAAGCTAAGACATGTTAACTGCATCATTTTTTTAATAAAAAATATCATAAGACATTGCATCAATAAATCACAAATCTTCATTTTTTCTTTAAAAACTAAATATTTGTGATTACAAATTTTTAAATACACACAATTTTATTCCGATAAAAGAAAACATAAGAGTTCCATGCCATGGCATAGAATATTAAAAGCGACAGAAACGAAGTCCCCACCCATCCCTCAAACATCTATGACCACAAGGTGAGTTTGTACAGTCACTGTCAGATCCACAAGGAGGTGGGTCTATACATACCCCAATTTTCTTTGGACCAACAACATGTTGTCGATCTGCAAAAAAAAATTAAAAAAAAAAACATGTTATAATATTCTATATATTATAACAATATACTTTCTAGATTCATGTGAATCTAGTAATTTTTGTCTAGATTTTATATATATTTTAATATTTTACTAGATATTATAGTTATTTGATTATGAATTTAGCTGTGAAGTACTTATGATATATAAATATGTTATTTTCTTTGTTTTAAAAAAAATGATTTTTTTAATCTGTTTTAAAAAGATCGAACCTTTTCTCTTTTTGATAATATTTTATTTTTCATTTTTCACATGACATGTTTAAGGTCACAGGATTAAAAATAATTTTGTAAATTTAACATAACTTTAATTTAGAACTACATGATTCAAAATTTTTCTTTATTATCTTAACTCCGTGTCGAATCAAATTAAACTAGATCATTCTTGTGAAACGGAGGAAGTATTTAATTTGCCTTTGTCCTCCAACATTGGTTTTGCATAAGCATATATTCACTTAGACGGATGCGTCCTATTTGATATCCTATATGACAATTTGTGTTTCTTATCTGTATTATGTCACATAAGACTCATGTGTGTATTTGTTTAAACTTTATATCAATTTAAATGTCTACTCATGCAAATTCAAAGTTATGGAGGACATAAATACGAAATGAGGCAAAATTAAAAATTTCAGTTATGTGTTAGACTTATGAAAATCATAAACTTAAAATTTTAAAACCATTTCTAGTTAAATATATTTCCGATTTGCAAATCATAACAGTATATACCAATTAGGAAAACAAATAATTTGAAGACAATATTCATCATACCATATCGAGTTACAAACACTTGATTCACACCATCAAGTGCTTCTGAGTTTGCCTCTGGAAGTTGTATGACGTTTAACTCATCATTTAACTTGACCTCCTCGTTTGCCGTAAGAAGTTGAAAAACTGCATATTGGAGAGCTACACACGTGTTTTAATTTACGTGACATAATTTAATTAGATACGAGATTGAAAGGATAAAGAAGAACTTTACGAGTTTGTATTTTTAAACTTGCGATGAGATTTTCTAAAAACAAAGGAGAAGTTTAATGTTAAACAATTTTTTAAGTGGATTAATAAGTAATACTTCATTGGTTTCAATTGATTTATCATGTTTTTTTTAATCCGTTTAAAAAAGAATATCTCTATTTTTTTTATACAATATTTGATGTGCTGGATAGAGAAAAATAATCTCAGGATAAATTATCAGTACTCCTAGCTCAATTATTTGTTTGATTAAAAAACATGATATAACTTATCCCAAGATTGATAATTGTGATTGGGATATGTTATTTATATTCGTGGGTGAAATACTAATATTGGGATAACTTATTATGGAATAAAAATATAAAATACCTAACGTAACCCAAACTTATTTTATACTAAAATAAACAACATATTTTGAGGTGGTACTGTTGTAAACAAACAACTTATTCTTAGAAACTATGCCATGCGTATTTGACAAACTAAACAACCAATTAAAAATAATTTCAACATATTTAATTTTATCGTAACTTATTTCAATATGATTTATCTGAACATAACTTGTCTTCAAACCAAACGATCTTAGTTTTAACTTATTATATTACATCTTTAAGACCACTATATTAAATAATAATTTGATAAATTTCACATGTCTATATAACGTAAAGACAACAAAATTTTATATTTTTTTAGTTTTTAAATTATGTATCAAGTCATTACAGTACAACACAAATAACTTTTAGCGGCATTAAATATTGACATTAATAAAGAGTGTTAATGACTTTACTGGCATTAGTTCAATGTCATTAAAACCAATGTCGCTAAAGACTTTGCCACTAAAAAAACATATTTAAAGATAATTAAGAATTAATTTCCGCTAATAATCATTTTTAATATAGTATTACCAGAAAAACTAATCTTGCAAAAAGTAATTACTAAAAAGTAATAAAAATAATTACTTACAGCATGCAAAAAGTAAATAAGCAACAATACAAGCCAACTTTGTTGAAGAAATCTTGCAATCCATTTTTGCTATATTATGTTGCTAGATATTGTAGTTGTGTCTATCTCATTGTAAACTTGAGAAATTTATAGGGATAATAAATCCAGTTTTGTGCAACTTGCTTTATTTTATCTATTTTTCTGTCTTAATTTATATGATTTATCTTTTTAATTAATTTTAAAAAAAATAATATAATTTTTATATTAAATAATAATTTAATTTAAAATATTAATTTTATCTTTAATAAAATAATTTATAATTAAAAAATGTTTATTATTTATTTTAGATCATAAATTTTAAAAAAATTTATTTTTATTTTATACTCCATATTTAATCAAATTAGCTCTTATAAATGAAACGAAGGGAGTAATATTTTATATCAAGTTGGTTTTTTTTTTTTGGTCCCGATAGAGGGGATTATTAGTTTACTATTTACGAAAATAAGGCAAGTTGTCTTTGTCTCCCTAAATCTGACTTTTTTTGCAAGTTGCTTAAATATTTTAATGTGGAAACTTTTCCATGGTTTAAGATATTAGGAAGAAATTTTGTTCTAAGTATGAGTGTGATGATAGTTTAGAAGGCAAAACATATGATTATCTCAACTTGGCACGGATTAATTTATATAATATAACAATCTAATCCCTTTTTTTGCGTATTTACATGTTATTATATCGATATGTCTTACCTATTTTTAAAAATAACATGACAGACAAACGAGCCTTTTATTTTAGTGTTAAAGGGTACAATATTTTTTAATATTAGGTGTGCATAGATAGATGCTTACAGTGTGTTAGGTATGGAGAAAAAATATTTTCTGAAAAACGTTACCAATTTTTCATTTTGGTTGACTTAAATATTTGGAAAATATTTTCAAAATCAACTCATATTCCTCAAATTTATGAAAAATAACTTCTTTTCTAAAATTAAGGAAAACATTTTCCTCAAATCTATTTCATCCTTTAATTTTTTTTTCTTCCTACACATACCTTTTACCCAACCTTCTCCATTTTGAAAAAAAAATTCAATATATTTTTATCTCTAGCACCAAACCAGCCTCCCCCTCCGCACCTCAAGCAAAAAATAAAAAATTGACAGGGATGGCTTGGGTGGGGTGGCATAAAAATGAAATTTTTTTTAAAAAAATTGAAGTATTGTTCAAAAACATTTTTTTAAAAAAAATAAAATTGATTGGGGTGGCGCCCGGGGAGAGGGGAGAGGGGGGGAGGTGGCGTAAAAAATAATTTTTTTAAAAAATTTGTTATATTTATAAAAAATAATTTTTATTTTTTAGAAACATTAACGGGTGACAACAGAATTATTGTGAATTTTTTTTTGAAAAATTAAATAAAAATACTTTTCAAAAGCAATTTTTTGAGGTATCGAGTAGGGATTGGTTAGTTTAAAAAAAATCTTCAAAAAGAATATTTTGAAAGATATTTCAAAAGTTTTCATTTTTACGCCAATCCGTACCCCTACCCAGGCTATTTCTATAAAAAAAAATTAAGAAACATTTATTTTAAAAAATATTTCAAATTTAAATTTTTATTTTTTCAATTTTTAAGCTGGCCTACCCCCACCCAAGCCACCCCTACTCACCAACCAAAAATAAAAAAACAAGTTAAACATCCATTTGTTTTCTAAAAAAACATTTTCCTTTCCTACCAAACACATCCTTAGTTGAACAAGTTTTCAACTATAGCTATGTGAAAACATGAAGTTAATCTCTCTCTATCCTTTCTATATCACATATCAAAGGAAAAATGTCTACTACTAGTATGGAACTAAGCTTCAACATCATGGATCTTCCTTGTGAAGTCTTGGTGGATATACTCACTAGACTTCCCCTCAAACATGTCCATCAACTTCAAACTATTTCAAAGTTGTGGCTCACTAACATCTCTACTCCACATTTCAAAACACTCTACAACATGAAATCCATGACTCGTCCTCGCGCACTTGTAGTTCAACTCGTCCTCGGACCTATTAGTCGAATTATCACAATTTCGACTATAGACCTTGCTAGCCACAACATCAATATTCAGGTATATCATTTAAGTTTTAAAATCATTGGACGTGAATACTCCTTTTGTGTCTCATTAAATCTCATCGTTTTCCAACATAAAGTATGCAATTTTACAATTAGAGAAATAATAAATTTACCAAATAATTCAAGTGATCCATCATTTTGTTTGGCTGTGGCATATATATAGACCTTCTATCAATACATACAAGATTGTCCATCTATTTCGTCGTAACAAATTATTAGATACTCATGAAGTCTTGGAGATTGGATTTGAAACTCTCACACTAAGAGATGGTGGACCAATTCCTACCTCTTGGCAATAAGTTGCGCGTAAAGAATACTTCTCTTATTTGATTGATGCAACATGTGTAGATGGTGTAATGTATTGGTTAGTTAGAGTAATGGAAGAAGGGGCACATATCATATCAATGGTAAGTGTAAATGAAGAATTTTTAACTATTAGTTGTCCTAAAGAATATGATCATACACTATTTAGGCAAGGACAGTTAGTTGATTTGAATGGGAAACTCTGTTTAGCTTTCTACTCGAAAGTGTTGTCAAGAATGAGTCTGTTCTTGCTCAAAGATCGTACTACGAATCAAACATGGGTCAGGGAATATGATATCAACTTATCGTGTATGGGAGATTGGGTGAGAACAGTAGGGTATGTACCACTTGCAGGTAACAACAGTGACATCCTTATTAATGGTACAACGCCTTTCCGCTACAACATTTAAGAGAAAAGGGGAAGAAAGGTGCAAAAATCAAATGTCAACTATACTTGCTTGTATTACGATAGATGTTTTACGTTAGGAGTGAGAGATTTACCATCGAAGCCTTGAAACTGTGACATACTCTGACTTGATTCGCGCCTAAATTTTTAAAAAATGATATGCAGCTGATCTATCTAACATTCTGAACTTTATGAAACATTTAACATTTATCTGTCAATCTTCAGGATTTGTGTGGTTATACTATGTAATAGTTATGCAGGTTCTAGTTGTTTTATCTTCTGTCTGTCATATAATAATACATAGATTTCTTCATAACTTATACCTATATTGCAAATCAAGCACCATGATATGACTTACGCATAATTTAATACATGAACAATTTACCTCCTAATCAGCTACCGAACGACCCCTAAATCTCCACAATCATCTCATCAAGAGACTCCTATTTTGCATATTTAAATTCTTGATACCCTTCCCTTAACAGAGTCTCCTTAAGCCATTTTGCATCCCTTTTCAATGAACTACATAGCTAAAATTTCACTAGGTAGAAGACTCAAAACATATTTGCAGTACAGATCATTAATTAGAATAGAAAATCTACAGTTTGTTGCATTGTGCTTTCTAACTTAAAACATCTATCAAAGTACAAGCCAATATGAATGTTCATTTTAGGCCTAGGTAGACTTCTAAACCTATTCTCTTCAATGTTATAGAGGATAAGTTGTTTACCATCAATAACAATGTCTCCATTGTTGCCTTGTAATTGTACATACCCTACTATTTTGAACCAACTCCCCATACCAGCTGATAAATTGATAGTATGTTCCTTTACCCATTCTTGGTTCGTCCGATCCTTGACAAAGTATAGATCCAGCCTGAATAATTCTTCTGAGTAGTAAGCTAAACATAACCTCCCATTCAAATCTGCTAACTGAACATTCTCGAGTATCGGTGCCTCCTCCACATAAGGATTATTGGGGCAACCAATGGAACTCAAGAAATTCTCACTTTCAATATCCATTGAAATGACACGCCTTCCCTTTCGAAGTCCTCTTTCAAGCAACCAATGAACTACACCATTTACACATGTTGACTCTATCTTACTAGAAAACCATTCTTGGTGTGTCAGGGCTTTCCAGGAAGTAGGAATTGGTCCTCCATCTCGTAGTGTAAGGGTCTCAAATCGGAACTCTACAGGGGTACCACCATAGTTGAAGTTGTAGTCATGGCCAGGTTTGGTACCATATAAATGGACAACCTTGTATGTATTGTTGGATGGGATATACGTAGCATCGAAACTAATTGATGGATGACTTGATATTGGTATGTCTATGATCTCTTTTGTTGTAGGATTGCATACCTTGTGATTGAAAATGATGAGATTGGATGATATGGTGAAGGAGTGTTGGGGGGACATAATATCCTCAAAACTGAACTCCTCCTGGATCTCACTGTTGTCAATATTGAAGTCCATAGCCGATATAATGATGGTTCGACTAATCATTTCCCAGCTCGGTGAAAACTTGGTGTCAGGTACTTGAACTACACGTGCTCGAGGATGATTCATGGATTTCATGTTGTAGAGTCTTCTGAAATGTGGACTAGAGATTATTTTGAACCATAACTTTGAAACAGTTTGAAGTTGGTGTACATGTTTGAGTGAAAGCCTAGAGAATATGTCCACCAAGACTTCACAAGGCAGAGTCATGATGTTGGAACTCATCAATGCCATTGCACTATCCATCCTTCAACTGCTTAATTCGTGGCGTAGACGGGAGAAAGAAAGAAAGATCAAAGTTGTTAACTTCATCTTCTATATATCCAGTATAGATTAGTATTATATAGTAATGAAGATGAGACTTTGAATACTGTTTAATTTATTAATTAGCTGCCAGAGAGAGAGACAGCCTTGCTTTACTTGTTATTTTTAATAGTGACAACAACCTTCATTGACTTCTAACACAGCTATGCGCCTTAGTTCCTCAATTCTTCAAAGGCTCTTTGGTAGCTCTCCGTCCACTCCCAAGGCCGGTTCTTGTTTGGGTGGAGCAATGACGGGATTCACCAGCCCCAGAAATATACTTGTTGGATATTTTAAAATAATTTGAGACATATTTTGGTGATGTGCATCTGTCAACAACTTGATCAACAAGTATTAATTCCCTTTATCTCCAAGTAATGCATAATGAAATGTTTTCCTCTTCACCGCCTAGCTCTAGGACACAAAACTAAGTGAAGTAGTAAGACTTAGCCAATTTTCAAACCGACTTGCTTATTTTGTAGTATTTATATTTTGTTGATGCTTGTATGTGCTAGACGTGTGTGTTCTTATTACAAAAGCTGGTCGATTAGGTCTCTGAAGACTCGTGTCTTCTCCTACCAACATTACAATGACATCTGACATTTTAGGACGATCATTTGAATCCTCTTGCACGCACAAGAGTGCAACATTGATACACTTTATCACCTCACTTCTATTGCATGAATCAAGTAACGACTTCTCTGTTAATTGTATTGCCCTTTTCTTCTATCCACATTCTCCATGCCTGTGATAACTTCCAGTTAGATATCAAAACTTGCAAAAAGGACAAAAATGATGTAGGTCTGAGTTACATAACCTAACAAGTTTAATGCTTCTTCTGATTGGTAAAATCCTGTATTCTTTCTTCCACTGATTATCTCAAGTATGACAACTCCGAAACTGAATACATCTGACTTGATGGAAAACAAACCATCTGATGCATATTCAGGAGACATATAGCCACTTGATTTCACCATGTCGAAAATGTGTTAGATGCATTTTACAAAAACAAAAGGAGAAAATGATCGATAGGAAGGGATGTTGTATACTTACTAGGTCCCCACTATTTTCTTTGTCTTTGCTTCTGTTCTTTTTCCTTCAAAAATCCTCGCCAATCCAAAGTCTGCAATCGTGGGATTCATCTCATCATCTAGTAAAATGTTGCTGGTTTTTAAATATCTATGAATGATCCTTAGTCGTGAATCATGGTGGAGAGTTCTCGTCCAATGCCCAATATGATGTCATAGCGCGTCTTCCAATCCAATAATTTGCAAAGTTCTCCATCTTGCATAAATATCATGACAAAGATTAAATCTTGTCAATAGTATAGGAGCTTGAGAATAAAGAACAGATCTTGGCAAACTTACCAACTATGAATGTATCTAAACTTTTATGTGGCATATATTCGTATAGTAAAATTTGTTCCGTTGCATTGATGCAATAGCCCAAAAGCCCGACCAGATTTCTGTGTTGAAGTTTTCCAATTAAAGTTACTTCATTCTTAAATTCATCTATGCCTTGTCCTGAATGACTAGATAACCATTTCACTGCAATTTCTTTTTCACCAGGAAAGATGCCCTGCCAAAAGTTTTTCAACTCAGTACTATTGGTCAATGCGGTGTGTCCATACTAGTCCACAGAGATGTAAGATTTTAATTTTAACCTTGTAAACAGGACCGAATCCTCCTTATCCGAGCTTATTTGCATTTGAGAAGTTGTCTGTAGCAGCTGAAATGGTCTCCAAGTGAAAGTATGGAACATCAATCGCTTCATCACTGTTTTCATTCATCAATACTTTCCCTTCTCCTTCAGCTTTGTGCCACTGAGATTTATGTGCCCCTTTACTTCTATCTGAAATAGAAAGGGGGAGGATTTCATTACCTCAATTGGATTGAGAATGAACATCTATCTTGAAGAACTTTGATGCAAATATTGGTTGGACCTCAGAACTTATCGTTAATTCTTTTTAAGAATTATTCTATCTTAAGTTCTAGTTTGCTCGAACAACTCCTCAACACAGGACAGGGAAAAGGAGAATCATTGTTGTTTTAAGTGTTAATGTTAATAAGAATTTCTATCCATAACGTAGTACCATTATGAAATAAAGAACCAAGCTATGTTATATTAAGCTACTCTAACCTTCAGGTGAGCCGCGTTTGACAAAGATACTCCTTCCTGTTTCATTTTCGCTGAGTTGTTGCAGATTGAATAGATTACCTCTCCAAATTGAACAGGTACTGGAACCATCATAAGTATAAGCAGTGCAAGAGCAATCATTGAAACAAGTAGATCTACACTCTGACGCTTCGCTAATGGTGATATTAGTATCTGGAGAAGCAGGTAATCTCATAATTGAACTCATCCAAAAACTATCCTCATCTTTATTAATTGCACTGCACTTCAACATTTCATTTCTTACACAGCCACTCATATAATCATTCAAACTCCATTCTCTATATGATCTAGGCTTGAAACCGCTTAAACAGTTGCAGGATGAATTAGCATTATTGCAAACTCCAAATGCCCCACAATAAGCAAAAACATCACATTGTTCTCTAGGTTGAGACCACAATAGAGTCCAATGAGAGTCACTATCCAACCATACGAGTTCGTTAATATTTCCTGAGACATCTATTTTCAACTTTGGTGGCCTTGAACTAGTATAATTAGAAAGAGAATATGTAAAATATGATCCATTTCCATTGTCGATATAGTTGTAATTGTACGTGTAGTCTAACCCCATTTCAGGTTACGGGCTGAACGTATGACCATTCCATGAAGCACTTGCCCAAAACTGTTTAGTCCTATTCCATTTTATAACATATCGAGCATGGCTGGGGTCTAGTTCTAGAGAATACAATCCTGGTGCTGGATCACTCAAACTCTTCCATGAAATCAAAACCTGTCCCCTTTGTGTACGACGTTTGTCATATCCAAGCTTAGCACCAGGCAACAATGTATCTGTTGGATAGTCTAAACTTTCCCGTAGTATTAAAGGTGTTGATGAATTTGACATATCACTCAAAATCAAATTTCCATCGTCACGCAGAACTGCTATGACTAAATGATTTGAAGTAATAATACTAGCAGCATGTGTTGTCCAAACTATACCTTGAAATTTATCGATAAGCACCAGGTTGCCATGAAGAATTGTTATGTTAGTAGTACCATAATCAAGTGGTTTATCCCTATTTGCTACCATACTACATTTTGCCATAAAGTAGTGTTCTTGTACCATATGCGTATGTAGTAGTTGAAAGAATTACCTGGTTTGAAGAAACCAAGCTCAAATTTCTCACCTGATGAGACTATTGTTTCGCCAAATGAAAGAGATTTATTCGCGGAAATAGTGTCCCCTCCAAGACATAGATTACTGTTGAGACTGAAGCATAAGAAGAGTAGTAGAAGCCAATGATTGTTCATTTCGATGGCTACACATAACACGAATATGGCTGAAACATCATGCCAAGCGACCCAACATTTTTTATGTAACGGTAGCAGTATATATGAGCCACTTTTATAACGAGACGTATATCAGGTTTAAATGACAAAGTAGAAGAGCGCATCAGACCTATTACCCGTATTAAAATAACAGCTTCAATATAAATCATAATAATGCAAATTACATCAAACATAGCAGAGCAAACAGTAGTGAATATATGCAAGAAAATATCAGAAACCAGTGGCCATATGCCACTTATATATTTTGATCATATTACATAAGTTGTTTGCTAGATAAATGGCATTATTCAAGCTACCATAACAGAACAGTTTAAGATAAAGCTACTAAGTCGATTTCGACCACTGTCAAGAGGTTTCCACTGCAACTCAATTGCATCAGGATCTGGACAGCAAGTATATATCGCCATGGAATTACCTGAATAAGAGGCTGAAGACGAAGCAGCTCCGATTACAAGAAGTTCATTTCCCAATGACTTGAAAGCAATGCCCCATCCTCTGTTTGAATCAGCTCTCACTGGCACTTGTCCTAACATTTTCCAAGTGTTGGTTTTTTTCAGGTAAAGCTTCAGCTTGTTTGAAGATGCCTCGAGTGAGTACAGCTCGTTGTTCACGACAGCAATGAGAGGTGGTGAGTGGCATGTTAGGACTGGATCATCCCTCAACATGTCCGGAATCAGCTCCCACTTGTTGCTTCCCTCATCGAAGAATTCTCCACAGGTAAGCTCTCCGTTCTCATTCCTCCCCCCAATCACGTAGAATTTGTTGTCCATGTAACATCCTGAACAAAGCTTCCTCTTCCTCTTCATCCTCGGTAGTGTCTCCCACGATCTGCTATTGGGGTTGTATTTCTCAGCTGTGTCATAGACCTCACTATTCACCATAATACCAACACCACCAGCAACAAAAGCAGAGGTGCCACAAGTAGCTGATGCAAATAAACATCTTGGATTAACCATAGAAGGACCTTTGTACCAACAATTCGTTGCTAATTCAAACCTCCATATAACTAGGCCATCGATTTCCCTACCCGAAACAAGTAAATGTGTGCCTGCACAAAGCGATTCCTTATCGCCATATTTGAAACACACATCTGATGGTAAGTCAGGGATTTTCCTCCGGGACTTAAACTCACGATCAAACGTCCACCAGTTAGTCTCCCCACTTGCTAACATATATACTGAAGGTTCTCTAAATCCATTCACTTTACGAATCTCAAATATCTCACCGCTCTTTAGAAGCGTTGAACATCTCTTGTTAACGAGGCTAAGTTTCCAATACTCCCACCTAGGAAACCTGGCTAAAATCTCACTCTCAAGCTCATAGCTAAGTGAGGGATAATCTGCATCCTGAGGTTGTCTATCTGAATTTTCACCTCTCGAAGATTCAGGTCGAGAGATTCTAACTTTTTTAGATGAATGGCTCTTGAAAGTGACCCAATCACCATATCTAAGATGAGATTTGACATCAACATCATAGTTAACGCGACGAAGATCCAAGTCTAGCTTTCCTTCTTCAGGTACTGTTTTGTTTAAGTCCAACATCCTCTTAAACCTTCAAAGCATCAAATCATATGCAATTAGCCTGAAATAGGAATAGAGCTAAAATAGACAAACAACATGGATCACAACAAAACATACCAAAACATGTGAAATCAAGATAAAGGAGAATCTCAATAACTCGGTTATCTGCCTAAACTTTCACCTTATATGTCAGTATTCGATTTCCCACATTGTAATCCCTTTCACCTTGAGAAAACTAGCTAAGAAGTGTGACAAAAAAAAGGGGCAACAAGACCACTTTAGTATTTGGGCATGCTAAGGGCCGAAGCTAGAATATCAGCTACGATCTAAATCCATTAGCTTTAGTTTAAACCATGTAATTGTCTTTAAAATCTTTTGAATTCATACATTTTACCTAGTAACATAAAAGATTAGAATCTACAACTCATAAATTTTAAATCTTGGCTCTGCCTCTGTCTAAAAACTTTGAAAAGAAATCAAAGTATTGTGCTTGAAACAAGCAAGTAACACCTAACAAATTAGTCCATATAACATACCATATTTGTAAAACCATTTTATACCTTTTGGAAGGTCAAGAAAGTTCCACTTTCCTAACGGATAGGTAAGTAGAGGGAGAACTAGCCGTATTTTGCTAGACAACGATATGATGTTGAGACTAATAAAACATAACTAATTGTAGTAATTGATAACACATATACCCAATACCAAACATAATTGCCTCAAATGACAAAAATCAAAAGGAATTAAGTTATATATAACATTTTTTTAAAAAAAAAAAAAATATCTTCCACCTAGAATGCTTATAACATAAAGTCAAAATCAAAATTAGTTTCCACATGTAAATTCAATATGAAAACTATACTAACTTTCAAGAAATCATTATTGAATCAAAATTAAACTCAAGAACCATAAATACACACACACAAATTTAAAAAAAAAAACAAATAACATACAATAATTTATCATAAATCCATAAAGAAAAAAGAAATAACATACACATTATATTTACTCCAAAATAAAGTTTAAAAGAACCTAAAACTAATTTACCTTAAATTAAATTGGATTTTGAGAAAATCCAAACAATTTTTCTTCCTTTATTTCACTTCTTTGAGTTTCATTCACCTTCTTGAGCTCCAGCTTTTCTTGCTCTGTTGTTTAATTTTATTAAAAAAAATTCTCTTTAATGGGGTTGGAGACAAGGTTATGGCAAGTGGAGAAACTTCACCACTTACTATACTATTTTATATGCTAATGGAAACTTATTATATTAAACCATAGTACTAAACTCTTATGGCAGTTATAGAGTACTATATTATATTATATATTATTATTATAAAAAGTAAGAATAAATTATTCAAAGAGGAAAATAAAGTTAGCAATTGGCTAGAATCCACCAATTAGATTATGGCATGAACCATCTATCAAAGTAGTAGTGGTTATTATTGCATCACAATCTACTATCAATGTGAAAACTTATAAAATGAATCAATGCACATTAAACAAAATCTTATTCCTTTTATAATAATCATTCTTTCTAATTTATGTGTAGGTACTTGATTGACTATATAATTTAAGAATGAAGGAAAGATTTTTAAAATTTGTAATATAAAATTTAAGTCATAAATATTTATGCAAAAACAAAAATTTTAAAATTAGATTATATTTCCTTCGTTTTAAAAAAAAGATTCTTTTTAGTCAGTTAAAAATGAATGATCCTTTTTTTTTTGCAATACTTTAGTTTCAGTTTTTCACTGATTACGTGAATGCTTAAGACGACAAGATTATTTGATACATTTATAACTTTAATTTAAAATCACAAAATTGAAAAATAATCTTTACTTTCTTAAACTTTTATTGAATCAAATTAGGTTACTCTTTTTTAAACAGAGTGAAGTAACTAAATATTGAAAGAGGACTTTCTTTTAACTGACTAAAAATGAAAGAATAATTACATAAATTGAGACAAAAAATATTAGTCTGACAATTATCTTGAAAATACGATATAGAGAAGACCTGATATTAAAAATTGTAAAGTATTATATTCACATTGTTCTTCGAAAGATTTAAATCTTTATTCCTTTTAGAAGATATGTATACTACGAATCTAAATTACTTGAATCTAATGAATTCTTCACTCAGGTTTAATTTTGTTTCGTTTACCTGCTTTGTATCATGCTTTTTTTTACCCCTTCCTCAGAAACTTCTACTTTTGCTCCATTAGTGATTCGAACTCACAATTTTAAAAACAAAAGTGACGGTTACTTACCATCCAAACAATTATCTCTGGTCTTTTTTCTTTTGTGATCATGTTAACTTCTCTTAATTTAATTTTTTCTTGTAATAATATTTTAACCTAATTCTTATTCTTATTAATTTCATTGACATGTGATAACTACATTGTAAACCATTTAGTATTGTACAACATGTTTTGATACTTGTACTAGAGACAAATATTACTAGTAAAAAGGTTATTGCCTTATTTACTTTTAACACTTTATTTGGATCATTGTTATCAATATTTAAGAATGTATTGTATTATATTGTACTCTATTGTACTGTAATGTATGGTAGATATAATGTTTGGCTAGACTGTATTGTTTGTTGTTGTTTAATAACATTTTAGTTGTTTGGTTTGATTGTATCGTACTGTATTGTCATTTATAAATTTACTAAAATATCCTTAATTATTCTAGGGTAAGAGGTTTGACTAAATCTAAAATTAAGATAAGGGGTAAAATAGTATTTGAAATATTATGTAAAAGATATAATTAAAAAAAGAAATTAAGTAACAATGGGAACACACCAAAATGGTTGTTTCATAAAATAAGGGTTTTCATTATTACGTAACAATGAAATTTTACAATATAATATAATACATTTTAAGTAACAATCAAAACAAAATAGTAACGATACAATACAATACAATGGATAACAATAATTCAAACATAATGTAAGAGGTAGGTAATCTCATTCTTGCTAAATCTTTCCTTATTTAGGTTTTCTAATCTTTCATTTATAATTAATTAATTATAATAATCTAAATTAATTAATTTTAATTTACAACCATGCGTAGAGAAAGTGGTATGAACGCAACCCTAGAAAGTGGAAGTCCCCATTGGATAAGGACTCTCTTTATTTGTATTTTATTCCAAGATTTAATGTTGCCTGTCCACTGATTAGTTGGTGGATTTGCCTTTTTAATCTTTATTTGGTTCTACTTTCTATACATTTTTATATTCTTAATTATGTTAAACCCTAAGTTTCACTGTCATAATCGTGTTGGCTTCGCATTTGCACAAGTGTGTATCCCCCAAATTTCAAAAAAAGTTGAAATACTTAAAATTATTAATCATATTATTTTTCTTTCCCCCCTTTTTTAGGCGTCTTTTTCAATTCTGTAATGGTATGTGTTGTTTGATGCTGGTTTGAAGATGAATTATATATATATATATTAAATTATAAATAAGTATATTATGTTTAATAGATAGTTAACATGTAAGTTATTTATGTAAAAAATTAATATGGTATTTGATTTGTAATTTAAAAATTCCATATGTATAAATTATTAGAGAAATTAATGTATATTTTATGTGAAATATTGAGTAGCTAATATATAAATAACTAATCAACATGATTAATACATACATAAAATGATATGTAAATTCTCTCATAACTAATCACTATATTATTAATATTAGCGTAATTCTAAAATCTAATTGGAAAACAGGTCTGGAAAGATTAAATTTGAATTTAACAGTAAATTAATAGACCAAACTCTTCTTATAATATTTAGAAAAAGAAATTATTTAATTGTATTCGTGTATATATGGGGAGATTGCATAAGTTAATTGTAGGATAAATACGATTAGACTTCATCTTCATATTATATATTTAAATTTTACTTATACTCAATTATATTGTAAATAATTACTTTCACGATCCAAAACGAGTCGCGAGTGGCACCCACACTTATCCTACTATGTGAGCGAACCAACCAATCTAAACCCCAACATTTTAACCATTATGAACAAAATACGATGCGGAAGACTTAAAACTCATTAACGAAATCAATTAAATAATTTCAAAATTTATCAATCATTATCCCCAAAATCTGTAAGTCATCACCACAAGAACATCTATCCCCAAATTACTAATCTAAGAGTATCTAAGAAGCTAAAATAAGTAAAAAGCTAGTCCATGCCGGAACTTCAAGGCATCAAGACATGAAGAAGATGATCCAGTCCAAGCTAGAAGCATTAGCTCACCCTGAGATCCGACGTGATGAAGACTGGCTAGAGTTGCGGTTGAGTTGAAGACGATGGTACGTTTGCTGCACTCCACAAATAACAAAGAAAAACAATTACAAGTAGGGGTCAGTACAAAACACGAGTACTGAGTAGGTATCATCGGCCAACTCAGAATAGAAAACAGTATATACCAGTTAATATCATAAAATCAACTACAATACTCAACATGTAGCAACAACAAGTACTGCAATCATTAATAAAGTACGCCAAGTACACCCATGAGGACTCAAGCCTCAATACCATACTCATTTGGGAAAATAGGTTCATTAATTTGAGAATATTATCATATTTCAAGATTTCATTCTCTTTCTATCCTGGTGTCGGAACGTGACACTCCGATCCTCATCATACTATCCTGGTGTCGGAATGTGACACTCTGATCCTCATCATACTATCCTGGTGTCGAAACGTGACACTCCGATCCTCATCATACTATCCTGGTGTCGGAACGTGACACCCGATCCATATACTATCCTGGTGTCGGAACGTGACACCCGATCCATATTCTATCCTGGTGTCGGAACGTGACACCCGATCCTCTATTACTACCCTGGTGCCGGAACGTGACACCCGATCCTCTAACCTCATTCTTTTAGTTCATCAAGCCTTCTTTTATACTAAGGCATCATCATTAACAAGAGGTTTTCAAGATTAGGATTCAATGGCCTCATCATGCTAGTTTCATCACAATTATATATAAACACATCATGCATACACACAATTAAGCATATAGAAGGGTTTACAATACTACCCAATACATATCATTCGCTATTAAGAGTTTACTATGAAATAGCATAAACCATAACCTACCTCCACCGAAGAATTCGTGATCAAGCAAGCTAATCTTCAAAGTCTTTGCTTTCCTCTTCGTTCTCCTCTCTCTCGATCGTTATTCTCCCTCTCTCTGTTCTTTCTATTTTTCTTATTCAAACCCTTTTTCTTTTATCCTAATTAGCATATAATTAAGTATAAAAGATGATAAAATACCCCACTACTTGTTTCAAGGTTCTCCCCTTTTAACCCCCAAATAATTAAATTATTAACATTAAACCACTAACTTTGTAATTATAAGCAGGAATAGTCCAAAACGCCCCTTAAAATATTTAACAGAAATCCGACCCAGTCAGGGTCACGCAGCCTGTGACGGCCCATCACGACTGTGACGGTCCGTCCTGCATGTCCGTCACAAAGCTCAGAGACTCGATGTCAGTAAAAGGTCTGTGACGGCCCGTCATGTCTGCGACGGTCCGTCCTGCCATTTCGTCGCGAAGTCCAGAGAGTCGATCTCAGTACCCAAATTTCTAAATTCTAAGTGTTTTGGAACGAGACCCCCTCGACGGTCCATCGTTCCTATGACGGTCCGTCGTGGGATCCGTCGACTCAGCCAGTTTTTCCAGAAATAAAATCTGCTGCTCAAAACTACTAAATAGGTCGTTACAATAGATACCAATTTACCCATCGTTCGTCCTCGAACGATCATAAGAAGAAAAACAAGGGCTAAAGGGAGTACCTGAATCTGTAAATAGGTGTGGGTATCTTTCTTGCATATCAGCCTCCTTCTCCCAAGTGGACTCTTCAACTGGTCGATTCTTCCATTGAACTTTGATGGATGCAATCTCCCTTGATCTCAACTTGCGAATTTCTCTATCTAGAATGGCAACAGGCTCCTCCTCATAAGTCAAATTTTCATCCAGCAGAACTGAATCCCAACGAATGATGTAGTTTCCATCCCCATGGTATCTTTTCAGCATAGACACATGAAATACCTGATGCACTCCTGACAGCCCTGGAGGCAAGGCTAATTCATAAGCCACATCCCCTACTCGCTTAAGTACTTCAAATGGTCCAATATACCTTGGGCTTAACTTACCTCTTTTACCAAACCGCATCACCCCTTTCATGGGCGAAACCTTCAGCAAGACTTGCTCACCCTCCATGAACTCCAAGTCCCTAACCTTTCGATCTGCATACTCCTTTTGCCTACTTTGAGCCGCTAAAAGCTTTTCTTGAATAGATTTCACCTTCTCTAATGAATCCCTCAAAAGGTCAGTACCCCAAGGTCTAACCTCGAATGCATCAAACCAACCAATGGGAGACCTACATCTCCTCCCATACAATGCTTCGAACGGGGCCATATCAATACTTGAGTGATAGCTATTATTGTATGAGAACTCTACTAAGGGTAAGAAGTTATTCCAATGACCACCAAACTCTATCACACATGCACGAAGCATATCTTCCAACACCTGAATTGTTCGCTCAGACTGCCCATCGGTTTGAGGGTGAAATGCAGTACTAAGGTCCAACCTAGTACCTAATTCAGCATGCAATGTTCTCCAAAACTTAGAAGTAAACTGCGTACCTCTATCTGATATGATGGAAAGTGGAACTTTATGCAACCAAACAATTTCTGAGATGTAGAGTCTGGCTAACTTCTCTGCATTGTAAGTCACCTAACCGGAATGAAGTGAGCAGACTTAGTCAATCTGTCCACAATTACCCAAATAGAATCAAACTTGCCCAATGTCTTTGGAAGACCAACCACGAAGTCCATTGCAATTCTCTCCCACTTCCATTCAGGAATGGGCATTCTCTGAAGTGTTCCTCCAGGCCTCTGGTGTTCATACTTTACTTGCTGACAATTTGGACATTTGGCAACAAAATCAACAATGTCGCGCTTCATTCTACTCCACCAAAAGTGTTGCTTTAGGTCACGGTACATCTTGGTTGCACCAGGATGTATAAAATATCCAGAACTATGAGCCTCTGTAAGAATAGTGTGGATCAAATCATCGACACGGGGCACACATACCCTTCCCTTAATTCTCAAAACACCTTCCTCATCCATTATTGCTTCTTTAGCCTCTCCTCGCAACACCATATCCCGAATTCGGCTTAGTTTCTCATCATCAAACTGTTTTCCCTTGATCTTGTCAAGAAAAGAAGATCTCGCCTCCACACTGGCCAAAAATCCTCCCTTCTTATTTAATTCTAACCTCATAAAGTCATTAGCCAGAGTCTGAACCTCTCTAGCCAATGGGCGTCTAGAAACTTGTAAGTGGGCTAAACTACCCATGCTTCCTACCTTTCTACTTAAGGCGTCTGCCACAACATTAGCCTTTCCTAGGTGATACAAGATGGTAACATCATAATCCTTCAGTAGTTCCATCCACCTCCTCTGTCTTAAATTCAAATCCCTCTGAGTAAAGACATACTGTAGGCTACGATGATCCATATAGACTTCACACTTAACCCCATATAGATAGTGTCTCCATTGCTTTAATGCAAACACGACTGCAGCCAATTCTAAATCATGGGTCGGATAGTTACGTTCATGCACCTTTAATTGCCTTGAAGCATAAGCAATTACATTCTTCTCTTGCATTAGCACTGCATCCAAACCAGAATAGGATGCATCACAATAAAAAATGAAGTTTTTACCCTCTACTGGCAAGGTAAGGATAGGTGCAGTAGTCAGCAAGGTCTTGAGTTTCTAAAAGCTTTCTTCGCACTCGTCCGACCATACAAATGGAACATTCTGCTTAGTCAAGTTCGTCAATTGGGAAGCAATAGAAGAGAATCCCTTGACAAATCGACGGTAGTAGCTGGCTAAACTAACAAAGCTCCTTACTTCTGACACATTAGTAGGTCTTACCCAATTTCTCACTGTTTTAATCTTAGAAGGATCCACCATCACTCCATCCTTAGAAACCACGTGCCCCAAGAAGGACACTGAATCTAGCCAAAACTCACACTTGGAGAATTTGGTATAAAGCCTTTTCTCCCTTAATACTTCCAACACGATTCTCAAATGCTCCTCATGTTCCTTCTTACTCTTGGAGTATATCAGTATATCATCAATAAATACGATCACAAAGAGATCCAGATATGGCTTAAAAATCCCGTTCATCAAGCTCATGAAAGCAGCAGGGGCATTCGTAAGCCCAAAAGACATTACTAAGAACTCATAATGCCCATACCTGGTCCGAAAAGCAGTCTTGGGCACATCCGTTGCCCGTATTATCAATTGATGATAACCAGATCTCAAATCAATTTTTGAGAAGGCACAAGCACCTTGTAACTGATCGAACAAATCATCAATGCGGGGAAGAGGGTACTTGTTCTTAACAGTTACTTTGTTCAATTGCCGGTAGTCTATGCACATCCGAAAACTCCCATCCTTCTTCTTCACAAATAACACCGGAACACCCCAAGGGGATGCACTTGGTCTAATGAAACCTTTACTTAACAACTCTTGAAGTTGGGCCTTTAACTCCCTTAACTCTGCTGGAGCCATTCTATAAGGAGGGATGGAAATGGGGCGAATACCCGGCTCCAGATCAATGCAAAAGTCAATATCTCTATCCGGTGGCATACCAGGAAGGTCTGCAGGAAACACATCCAGAAACTCACGGACTACCGGAACCGACTCAATTGAAGGTACTTGGGTAGTATCATCCCTGAGGTGTGCCAAGAAAGCTAAACACCCTTTACTAACTATTCTCTTAGCACGAAGAAAGGAGATGATACGAAATGGAGTGGAAGTGTAGTCACCCTCCCACACTAACGGATCTGTCCCAGGCTTGGCCAACGTTACAGTTTTAGCATTACAATCTAAGATTGCAAAATTTGGAGAAAGCCAAGTCATACCGAGAATTACATCGAAATCAACCATTTCTAAGATAACCAAGTCTTCATGAGTGCTGCTCCCCACAAAAGTCACCAGGCAAGACCTATACACTTTTTCAACTATCACAGACTCACCCACCGGAGTAGAAACACGAATAGGCATGTCAAGCAATTCACAATGTAAATTAAGACCGGTAGCAAATGAGGAAGATACATATGAAAATGTGGAGCCAGGATCAAATAATACAGAAGCCATGCAATCACAAACCAAAAGATTACCTGTGATAACAGCATCTGATGTCTCCGCTTCCGACAGCCCAGGGAAAGCGTAACAGTGGGCCCTATCACCTGTCTGCCCATTGCCCCTACCATGTGTTGTTGTAGTAGCTCCAGTTTGCCCGTCACCCCGGCCGTTGTGGTGACCCCCATTACCTCGGCCACCACGCCCTCCAGAATGACGACCTCTTCCATGACCACCTCTACCTCTGACTATTTGAGGTCTGTAACTCTGTTTTGGACAATACCTCTTGATATGCCCAGTCTCCCCACATCCATAACACTCTCTGGATTCAAGCATAGGTCTCTGTGAGAATGACGAAGTCTGGGGATAACCTCCAAACTCAGAGAAGTGTTGACCGGTCTGCGGTGGACCCCCAACTACAGTCTGCAGTGAAGACTGAATAGGTCGGGCTGGATAACCTCCTGAACCCTGCCCTCTGGAGTAGGAACCATTAAACTCACCTCCCTTACGAAACCTTTTAGATGTCGATGCCATGGTGAAGTCATCTGGCTTCACTCCCTCCACTTCTATCACGAAGTCTACCACCTCTTGAAAGGATTTCGCTGTAGCCGCTACCTGTAAGGATGAAATCCGCAAATTCGACCTGAACCCCTTCACAAAATGGCGAATCCGCTCTTGTGGACTGAAACAAAGTTGGGTGGCATACTTGGATAATGCACGGAACTTAGCCTCATACGCAGTCACCGACATCTTGCCTTGCTCTAGGCTCAAGAACTCATCTCTCCTCCTATCCCTCAAGATCCGGGGGATATACTTCTCCATAAATAAGCTAGAGAATGACGCCCAAGTCATAGGTGGTGCCTGTACGGGTTGACACTCAACATGTGACCGCCACCACATTTTGGCATTTCCCTGAAACTGATAGGTTACAAACTCAACGCCAAATCGTTCCGCTATGCCCATTTTATGTAGTAACTCATGACAATCAACCAGAAAATCGTAGGCATCCTCAGATTCAGCACCCTTGAAGACTGGAGGTTTCAATTTCAAGAACTTACTGAAAAGTTCATGCTGATCACTTGTCATTATAGGCCCTGTAGTCAAACGAGGAAACGTGCCTATTTCCAATTAGGCATCCATGCGGGGAGCCTCAGCAGCGGCCTGTCGTACTTCCGGAACCTGAGGTGCTGGTGCAGAAAACACTGGAGGTGTCTGGCCTTGATCAGATAACCCGCTAAGATAAGCAAGAACCTGATTAATCATCTCTGGGGTGGTTTGGGGTGGTAATTCCTCATTCTGCACTTGCTCATTCTCCCCTTCCTCACCCTCTCTTACTACTTACTCGGTCGGTGGAGGAGTCACCGCCCTAGTACTAGATGGGCCAGGTGCTTGTCCTCTTCCTCTAGAGGACGTCCTCCCGCGACCTCTACCACGACCTCTTGCCACTGCTCCTCTTTGAGCTACAGCCCCAGTGGCTGGCTCAGACGCATCTTGTCTTGCCGGGACTGGTGTTGGCGCAGTTGTTGCTCTAGTTCTAACCATCTGCGAAATAGAGTGAAGATGGTCAGATACCAATTTGTATCACCTAGATACCAATTGGATCCAAGTAATAGCACGAAAGAAAGAAGAATGGAATTTTCCTAAAGTCTATAGGCTCTCAAAGAAAAGTAAAGGCGTCCCCCTACCGTTCCTCAGGACTCTACTAGACTCGTTCTTGTGTGATGAAACCAACGAACCTAATGCTCTGATACCAAGTTTGTCACGACCCAAAACGGGTCGCGAGTGGCACCCACACTTATCCTACTATGTGAGCGAACCAACCAATCTAAACCCCAACATTTTAACCATTATGAACAAAATACGATGCGGAAGACTTAAAACTCATTAACGAAATCAATTAAATAATTTCAAAATTTATCAAGCATTATCCCCAAAATCTGTAAGTCATCACCACAAGAACATCTATCCTCAAATTACTAATCTAAGAGTATCTAAGAAACTAAAATAAGTAAAAAGCTAGGCCATGCCGGAACTTCAAGGCATCAAGACATGAAGAAGATGATCCAGTCCAAGCTAGAAGCATTAGCTCACCCTGAGATCCGACGTGATGAAGACTGGCTAGAGTTGCGGTTGAGTTGAAGACGATGGTACGTTTGCTGCACTCCATAAATAACAAAGAAAAACAATTACAAGTAGAGGTCAGTACAAAACACGAGTACTGAGTAGGTATCATCGGCCAACTCAGAATAGAAAACAGTATATACCAGTTAATATTATAAAATAAACTACAATACTCAACATGTAGCAACAACAAGTACTGCAATCATTAATAAAGTACGCCAAGTACACCCATGAGGACTCAAGCCTCAATGCCATACTCATTTGGGAAAATAGGTTCATTAATTTGAGAATATTATCATATTTCAAGATTTCATTCTCTTTCTATCCTGGTGTCGGAACGTGACACTCCGATCCTCATCATACTATCCTGGTGTCGGAACGTGACACTCCGATCCTCATCATACTATCCTAGTGTCGGAACGTGACACTCCGATCCTCATCATACTATCCTGGTGTCGGAACGTGACACCCGATCCTCTATTACTATCCTGGTGCCGGAACGTGACACCCGATCCTCTAACCTCATTCTTTTTGTTCATCAAGCCTTCTTTTATACTAAGGCATCTTCATTAAAAAGAGGTTTTCAAGATTAGGATTCAATGGCCTCATCATGCTAGTTTCATCACAATTATATATAAACACATCATGCATACACACAATTAAGCATATAGAAGGGTTTACAATACTACCCAATACATATCATTCACTATTAAGAGTTTACTATGAAATAGCATAAACCATAACCTACCTCCACCGAAGAATTCGTGATCAAGCAAGCTAATCTTCAAAGTCTTTGCTTTCCTCTTCGTTCTCCTCTCTCTCGATCGTTATTCTACCTCTCTCTGTTCTTTCTATTTTTCTTATTCAAACCCTTTTCTTTTACCCCAATTAGCATATAATTAAGTATAAAAGATGATAAAATACCCCACTACTTGTTTCAAGGTTCTCCCCTTTTAACCCCCAAGTAATTAAATTATTAACATTAAACCACTAACTTTATAATTATAAGCAGGAATAGTCCAAAACGCCCCTTAAAATATTTAACAGAAATCCGACCCAGTCAGTGTCACGCAGCCTGTGACGGCCCGTCACGACTGTGACGGTCCGTCCTGCATGTCCGTCACAAAGCTCAGAGACTCGATGTCAGTAAAAGGTCTGTGACGGCCCGTCATGTCTGCGACGGTCCGTCCTGCCATTTCGTCACGAAGTCCAGAAAGTCGATCTCAGTACCCAAATTTCTAAATTCTAAGTGTTTTGGAACGAGACCCCCTCGACGGTCCGTCGTGGGATCCGTCGACTCAGCCAGTTTTTCCAGAAATAAAATCTGCTGCTCAAAACGACTAAACAGGTCGTTACAATTACGTAATTTATCACTAATTAAGAGTTTATATCATATATTAAAAAATATATACTTAAAATACATATATTTCTGCTATTAGATACATTAATATTAGAAGAGAAGCGAGCAAGATGGAGAGGAAAAAGAGTGAGACAGGCATGTATATATCTCATATATATATATATATATATTATATATAATATTATATATATATATACTATATATATATATATATATATATATCTATATATATATCTATATATCTAATATATATCTATATCTATATATTTGTGGGGGGGGGGGGGGATCCGGCTCCTCTCCATCTCTCTTCTCTCCATTTTTCCAAAGTTCTAGCTTGGATTAGAGACAAATATCATTGTTTAAAATTAATGATTGAGATTTAATTAATTAAAATAAAGTCCTAACCATAGTTATTTGTTTCCATATATCTATTTCTTAAATATTTTGCAATCTAATAATCCTAGATTTACATTATATTTTTCTTAAGTATATTTAAAAAAAATTCTTTTCTTAATTACTTGAGTAACTTTTTGCTAACTTTTACTTTTTTCCCCTAACGTTTGCCAGTTCTCAAATAATATTGCCAAATAAAAATTTTTAAAAAATTGTGATGTAACATTTTTTTCTAATTTTAGGAGTAAAATAAATTTTGTCACTCAACTTTAAATTCTTTCTTACTCCCTAATTGAAGTCCATATTGCTCTATAGACATTATAGGTCTTAATACTCTATTAGAATAATAAAAACGTTTTAACTTCATTATAATTTTTTTCAAAAAAGTAAAAAAAGTTAATTAAAGTTTTATATATGTATGCGGGTATCAAATAATTTTTAAAATATATTTAAGGAAAATATAATGGATTTGCAAAAATATTTCAGAAGCAAATATATGAAAGTAAATAACTATGGTTAGGACTTTACTTTAATCAATTAAATCTTAACCATTAATATTAAACAATGACATGTGTCTCAAATCCAGCTAGAACTTGAGGAAAATGGAGAAAAGAGAAAGCGGGAGGAGCCGGATCCGTGTGTACGTGCGCGCGTGTGAATTACACCACATACCAGCGAGAAAGGAGGGCAAGATTTTATCTATGTATCTCAAATACATGTGAAACAACTTGAATACAATGTATCTAGAACAAATTATATTTAATTTTGACCTCGTGTATCCCGAGTTAACTGTATATCTAGACGTGTTTGAACACACCAAAATCTGATAAGATTTATAATATTACAAAATAGAGTATATCTAAATAATGAACTCCTAAATTAGTGAGATTTCTTCAAATTTCCCTTATTAGTAATACATTTACTTTAAAAAATAACAACCAATAAAGATTTTTCTATTACATTCAGACCTATATATAATATCATTCTTTATATTAACATTTCATCATTATGTTTATTTCAAACTTCATCTTTAATATTATATTATATATATTTTCTACGATATTTTACTATAACAATAAAATAAAATAAAAAAGTATCCATAAACAATGCTCTAATTAGGCCTTATATATGCAAAAGTTCGACTATAGTTCAATTAAACGGTAACAATGCCCAAAAATAGTTAGATACAACTCAAAAATATTGTGGATAATTAGGAGTTAAATTATCACTTTCAGTCCAAACTCCAAACATATTGGCCACCTTATTGGGTTTTGCTGGGCTATATTATATAGTATATAAAAGTTCCTAAAATAAACTTGTCAGCATGTACTTCAATATATAATATAATATAATATTATATCTGGAGAAAAATTATTACATATAATATATCAATCTTACATAAAGTGTATAATAGTGTATTAAAAGTGTGTACACAACTATGGATTATATAGTGTATTTACACAAATTTATAGTTTGCTCTATAAAGAAAAAATTACAGAGTATGGCAAATATCAATATATATTTAAAATAAATAGCTATACTTTAATATTTTTATATTTACACACAATTAATAGCAAATCTAATGGTATATAAATAATTTGTTATTATATATATATTAATATAAAAAAGGGAAACTTACATAAATGTGCTATAATAATAAAATATTTACCATTTATAGCAACAATATTTTTTTTTCACTTGATCGCTTTTAATTCATTTATAATACAATTTTAATACATATTACAAAGAATAATTTATTATTCACATATAATACAAGTTTTAATGATGGATAATACATTTATCACACATTTTAATACACTTATAATACAATGTGACCATTTTTTACCAAAAAAACACAATATATTTCAAAAATAATTATAATTCAAATATATTGCATAAATAATTTACTTTTAATACATATTACAGATTTATCACAGTATTGCTATAAATGGTAATAAACAAAAAGTATCGCTAAAATCAGTAATTATTTTTTAAAATGTATTAATTTATGTAATTTTTCCAATAAAAAATATTAAATAGGATGCTTACTATTACACAATATTAATTAGTCATACATATTTTCATTTTTCTTAAACGGTTGTAATCATTATTTTTCTTTTTCAATGTTTCTATCTCATCAACTTTTTCTATTTCTTCAAATTCTCTGCATCAATGTATTTTGATTCATTCCCCAAATTATTTCTTCAGATTTATTATCATTTTGCACGATTTCAAAAAAAAATTGATGGTGTGTATCAATTATGTATCACATGATTGTAGTTTTTTCTTGCTTCTATGAAGATTATATTTGTATATATATATATTTTTCATAGGGGTTTGATTGAAGATTTTGTTTATCCATTACAATGGTTGAAAGTGGTACTCCCAAGAAGTTGACGAAATGTATACATTTATTTGACAAATTAGTGGATGAAAGTATATTACTCCAAAGCAAGTCAAAATTTCAAGATCTATTATTGTGATTGAGAAAGAAAGAAGAGCAAAGAAGATTAATGATCTTATACCATTGAAGTTGTGTGAAGAAATCGAAATGCAAAATCAGTAAAGAGGAAACAAAGTTCAAATCCTTTAAAAGTTAAAACCAATCTAGAAAAATAAGTCAACAATGTTGATTCAGGTGGTAGTGAAAAAAAAAATTAGTTCAACAAGAATCGAAGACTGAAGCTTGTGTTCTTTATAATGTTAGAATAATGTCATTTATATATATATACATATAGAGATATAGGTAGACTTCATGAATGGTTACATTCCTTGACTGCCTTTTTATTCTTTATTAGTGACGGAAGATTCTTCTTTTCTTGGCATCTGCATGTTGATAAATATCTATCGGTTGGAGTTTCACTTGTTGATCAACCATCGTCTTCGAATTTTTTATAGCATTTTTCTTAGCACTTGCTACTATCTTACAGTCAGTCTTATTGCATCAATACGAGTGTGAAGTCTCAAAGACGGAATGATACCCCTTTTGGATATCAATGTCTTCACCTCGGAAATTAATGTCCTAATGACTTTATCTTGAGAGTTCACCTTGGAAATCAATGTCTTGATGTCTTCCTGTCACGACCCAAAAATGGATGTGATGGCACTCGTCTTATCCCACCAAGACAAGTCAGCCTAAAACTCAACCATTACAATAAGTGCGGAAATAAAATATAAGTAACTTAATAAAAATCCCAAAACCTGGTAGTCACGTGTACAAGCCTCTAAAGTATTGCAATTGATTCAAAAGAAAAAATCAAGTCTCAAATGAACTTGTTTCTAGAATAGAACAAGATCATAATTATGGAGAAGAAGTCTGCTGAGATGGAAACAGCTACCTCACAATCTCCAGAAGCCTCGAAAAAGAGAGAATGACAAGTACAACAAAAATCCAGGCTCATAACCTACAAAAATTTGTAGAAGCAGGGGGTGAGTACCAAACCACACGGTACTCCAGCAGTAAACCTCTAAACACAAGCTAAGGGATGAAATACGGGTACTCCTACCACCCCCAACCGAACCTCCACAACTACAACCTGCATTAAAATCAACTCAACCTAACAGCTCACAATTTACATAGCAACGTAACTAAAAAAAAAACACATTAGACAAATTACATATCCTCCACACAACACTTTAACAAAGTACATATCCCTAACAACAATACTTCAACAAATATATATCCGCAATAACAAGTTCAATATTGGTCAATCACAAGTTTCCAGAAAGACAATCAGAAAATCACAAAACACGATATCAAGTTCACTAATGATAAGTATGGCAATGCAATGGAATGCAATGTCAAGTATAATGATGCATGTCTGACCTAGTGATACACACCCGCTGTCTCTCAGTCCGGGACCCATGGGGGACATATCTGTCCATGCATCTGTCGCGGCGCACGACACGACCCTCGATAATAGTAACCATCGCGGCGCGCGATACGTCCCTCGAAATACAGTATCCATCGCGGCGCGCGATACGTCCCTCGAAATGGTACATCCTCTTAAGTACTCAATCTTTCTCAATGCACATAACACTTGTCACAACCAATGCCTCAGAATAATGCAGATAACAAATTCACACAAATAATGAGGAGATGACCATTTTCATTACATTGCACAGTTCACAACCAGACAAACATGAAGTTACATCAACAATGATTCAACAAGACTTCAACCCTTTCTCAACACAACACACATATACAATTAATCATATTGCCTTTGTTATCCCCATTCTTTTATCATTAGAATTAGTCATGTGGGCAAGTCAACCCATCACAATCCCGTTACTTCCAAACATATACCACAAGGACATACACACATTTCATACACTTAACAAGAGTTTAGAAATCCACTTGCCTCAATTTATCGAACAATCACTTCGGAACTTTAGCCTTCCTCCTTTGTTGCACTTCCAAATAAAATTCAGTCTATTCAAATAATTAAACACTATAAGGTTTCGAAGTTAACAACACACATATTGCACGTGTCTAGACTAAACCAAAAAAAAACTCACGCAAATTTATAATTAAGTTCTTAAGTTTCAAGACTAGGATTAAATTTTTAATTTCTTTTCAATATCATAAATCTTAAGACATTCACTTAATACCATATACCTAATACTTAATTATATATATTAATATATCAAAACTTAAATGATAATATGGAAACTATTAAAAGGATCTCAAATTGATCCCAATTTATATCACCCATATTTGAACACCAAAATAAAGATATTTCATGAAATACTTTTATACGGAAGGCTTCTTGCATGTCTATTTACCTCCCTTCCCAATAATTGTTTCATGATCATCAACAATTGGTCATAATTACTTAATGACTAAGGTGAAATTTATGCTAAATAACATATGCATACATGTACACAAAATTAAAATTAGTTTCACATATTAGTGTAAATTATACACGTTTTAATCTAAAAATCTACTTCTAATTACATAAAAACTTAATAGAAAGGATGAAAATAATTACCTTGACGCCTTGAGATGAAAATATTGATTTTTCTCCTCCTTTTCCCTTTTCTTTTCTCCCTTTCTTTTCTTTTCTTCTCTGCCTTTTTTTTCTTTTTCAAATCGTTTTTTTTCCCTCAAATAAGCCGTCACAGGCTTTTTATAAGTTTAGGGCACTTTGCCCCTTTTCTTTTTATTTTATTTTATTTATTTAATTAATTAATTTCCTTTTCTTTTTTTTTCATTATTATTAGCAACAAAAAAATCTTTTATTAAATCTAAAAATCGTGTCACTCATTCTTACAAGTCATATAAATTATTTATAAAATCTACTAAAAAGGTTAATATAAAAAAATAATAGTTGAAATTTCTAAAACGACTAAGAGGGTCGTTACATTATCCACCACTAAAAATCATGTTCGTCCTCGAACATAAAATAGGAGAAGGAAGAATTATTGACGTTATCAAAAATCTAATGCATGATCTTCCAGAGTCGTTGTTCATCTCTCCATGAAAGCTTATCTTTAACACCATTCTATCAAGACTAACTACCAAGAACTGAACTATAGAGAATTTGACAGATCTACATATGAGAAGTGATTGTCAAGCTACATACTAACCCATGAACCGAATCTAAACTGAAACCCCTTGGACCATAACACAATAATCATGACAAATCCTTTCTCACATAGCAAAGATAACGTTCTATTAATACTAGCTACAACCAGAAGTGAACCTAAACCAATCATCACATACTCATAGTGCACAAACCATCACACATCTTATAACGATTCGCTTTTCAGAACACAATCTTTTTACAAGTTTAAGTTATAAAAATCTGATCTTTAGACTTCGGGTATCCATCAAATAAGAATAAGATAAAGTAAGCACCCAACAAGTGGTACACTCTAGGATGCAAAACCATTAACAATATTGTCAGATAACTGTAACTCTTCATGTAAGCTCCTCTATAAAAAAAAAATTCATACGCAATGGCGTGCATGTAGAACCAATAGTATTCTTCTACTTTCTCAAACAACACCAAATATGCCATGACTGAAATGATTAAGTCTGCCCAAGGATGTCACTCTACCATGAGAACAATCACAAGATCGGTACACCCGATCCACCACTAGAAATTCACCCGTAAATATGAAAACATGTATGTGTATAGGTAGCAAATCACACTCAACATATCCAATCCAGTATCCATATAATCAATAAAAGTCATAGTAAATAAATAAAATCAGAGTCAAAGAACTAGATACTTCTTTTCATAGTGCCCATATCAAACATTTGCATTTATTTGACTCTATCTCTTTAATTTTCTAGTTACCCACAATCACCAATTTAGTCTCGATTATAATTTCTCACATACTTGTTTTATCGAACCACAACTGCTCTTTACAATACTTCACTAAGGTCAACACTTTTAATTCTAAAAGAACTTCATAGTCGCACCAACCATTTATCTTATTCTCAAATCGTCACTAGTATTAAAATCTTCTTAACAAACACATTATTTCCTCCAAAATTTTCAAACTATGGCTACCTCTCTTTCTTTTTAAGCATTCCATGGCAAGTACGAGTCCTACAAAAAAAAAATTGATAACACTAGTTTCAAATATGATAGTACCTTTCCATTGATATCAAACTATTAAATCACACCCGAAGTCAACTCCACACAACTTTCACATACCATGCTTCAATTATCATTCCTAATCATCACATACCTCATGCCAATACTTAGAGAAATATTAGGTCTCCCCAATTATTCTATATACTATGGGCACATAATCTCTATTTACCATCACGTATCTATGTAACACATCACAACAAGTGATTCCAAAAAAAAAATCATCAATGACTAGGTATAATTGTATGTCCATACTATTACGTATCCACAAGTCACTTAACAAAATCTGAACCGTTTAGCTCCACATAACAACACATACTCTTACACATCTCACGTGTTTTACCCAAATCAACACTCAATCTTCATAAAAAAAATTGCTGATAAATTCCTAGTAAGTCTATAACAAATTGATTCACAATCATAGTCATATTAGAACTATATATGTCCATTCATAGACCCTTTAACTCAGAACCAAGAGTATTCTTATTCCTTCACATCTTCTAAATTCTTTCGATGACGCAAATTTTAAAATACCTTGAACTCTTCAATACACCAAACTCTTTTTCTCTTCGCTGACTTGCTTACCAATCTTATCCTTGAAATAAAAATATTACATGAAATCCCATTTAGGTATAACAATCAAGAGTAACCAAATTTACTACTCAAATTATTTTTAAGTCCTTCAAATGCTTCATACTCAATGTGATCAATCATTTCTTACCCCTTACCAATTCATACCTTGACAAAACACACTACCACAAATCTAAACTCACAATTAAAAACTTGAATTTTGAATTCAATTATGTAACTCAATCCTTTTATCTATTGAAAATAGCTCATACATAGAAAATATTTACAAATTTGGACATCTTAGCTTATTATTGATCGCCTATCCATCGACCTTGTCATACCCTTTCTTAAAAATCCAATGGTACCTGTTACCAAATTCGAAACTATAAAAGAGCTTATCACCACACTCGAGTCCGTAGGTTTCTTCCTCAATTCTTACCCAATATATATATTATTATATTTATTTTATCAATCTAATGAACGTGTGACACTATTACCATAATCAAAATGAAACAGATGAAATCGCGTATCCTTGAACTAAATTCTCAACTCTCTAAAGATATATCTTTGTCCTTTATAATTATAGTAAATATCCTTTTTCTCGATTGTCTCTTTCCAATGACTAAAATACTTCCCACTAATTCTTTTCCATTTATGACCTAGCTTCTTTCAATTCTATTCAAGCGAAATTTTCAACACATCATACAACTTTTCATACAACTACATTGTTCATCAAATAGTGAAAAACCACAACCTTAGATGCTCGCAAGTCGTTATTACCATAAAAACTCGTTTAACCCTCAATTCTTATTTTATGATTTAGTCTCAATCGCAATCCATCACAAACTCCTATTACCATCATGTTTAGTTAGCTCTTGTTAACACCACGAAGTCAACTATTTCATCAATATGAATCCTTAAACCCAGTTATACCAATCCAATCCAAAGAACTAACCCACTTTTATCCGCACTTCCTTACTAAAACTCTTAATTGTCTTTACATAAGTATTCTCTTTAGGACTTCCTTTACCCATATGCTTGTCACTCAATATTGATCCAATTTCTTGGACATTACGATGAAATCACCACTCATTTAAAAATTCATAAAATACATTTCACAATTTGAACATATCAATATCATACCAAAGATCCACTACTAAAAGCTTCCTTATAAATAATGTTTAACACATCCACCCGTACCAACAAGCTAGTTGGGTTCTCAAATATGAGTTCAACACCAATCTTATCATATGAGCATGTATACCATAGATAAGTCCTTAAGTAGTTAATATTTGCACTTAACAATCAACATGTCCGTTTTCATGTACCACTAGTAACACATCGTGAAAATTCATTACATCCACCACTAGAACATATCATATCTATTGAGAAGATCATTTCCAAATAGGTCACACCTTTATCCATCAAATAGCTATAAAATATTACCAGATTAGTTTTGTATCTAACCCAAGCTATATGTATTCTTTCGTAAGCAAGGTCAATATCAAAAGTAACACACTCCATAATTCTAACAAAGTACCCATCAATACCATTGCAATAGTGATATCATGACCTTCTTTGGTATACACTCAATCTGTGAAACCACAGAAGGGATTCTGACCTGAATTGGCGCAACATCATTTGCTAAGCAACCCATTATAGGTATGACAACTATATCAATTGTATTACACTATTTATTATCTAGTCAATTCTTCAAACATCTAACTTTGAATTGTCGAACCACTCCATATTTTGCTTATACCAGATAAGTACTTTATTTATTATTATTATTTTACAATGATAACTAACCTTACTCAACTCTTTCAAATATGATCACGCATTCATTTCATAAGTATATCATTTTTACCTTAATACCAGATCTAACATCAAACCAATACACGACATGCCAGTGATTCACAAAAGGTACTACGCACGAGTCATCACATAAATGAGAGCGAATGGAGTGAAGCGATAAGAATCAAAATGGGACCAAGTACGCACAATAGAGATCCAAGAAGTGAAGATATTTCCTAAAAGTCACTACAGCCTCTCGAAGATAGGTACAGACGTCTCCGTACCGATCATCAAGACTCTATTTAGACTCGACTTGTACACACGTGAAACCTATGAACCTGGGGCTTTGATACCATTTTGTCACGACCCAAAAATGGGCGTGATGGCACTCGTCTTATCCCACCAAGACAAGTCAGCCTAAAACTCAACCATTACAATAAGTGCGGAAATAAAATATAAGTAACTTAATAAAAATCCCAAAACCTGGTAGTCACGTGTACAAGCCTCTAAAGTATTGCAATTGATTCAAAAGAAAAAATCAAGTCTCAAATGAACTTGTTTCTAGAATAGAACAAGATCATAATTATGGAGAAGAAAGTCTGCTGAGATGGAAACAGCTACCTCACAATCTCCAGAAGCCTCGAAAAAGAAGAGAATGACAAGTACAACAAAAATCCAGGCTCATAACCTACAAAAATTTGTAGAAGCAAGGGGTGAGTACCAAACCACACGGTACTCAGCAAGTAAACCTCTAAACACAAGCTAAGGGGATGAAATACGGGTACTCCTACCACCCCCAACCGAACCTCCACAACTACAACCTGCATTAAAATCAACTCAACCTAACAGCTCACAATTTACATAGCACGTAACTAAAAAAAAACAACACTTAGACAAATTACATATCCTCCACAACAACACTTTAACAAAGTACATATCCCTAACAACAATACTTCAACAAATTATATATCCGCAATAACAAGTTCAATATTGGTCAATCACAAGTTTCCAGAAAGACAATCAGAAGATCAACAAAACACGATATCAAGTTCACTAATGATAAGTATGTGCAATGCAATGGAATGCAATGTCAAGTATAATGATGCATGTCTGACCTAGTGATACACACCCGCTGTCTCTCAGTCCGGGACCCATGGGGGACATATATGTCCATGCATCTGTCGCGGCGCACGACACGACCCTCGATAATAGTAACCATCGCGGCGCGCGATACGTCCCTCGAAATACAGTATCCATCGCGGCGCGCGATACGTCCCTCGAAATGGTACATCCTCTTAAGTACTCAATCTTTCTCAATGCACATAACACTTGTCACAACCAATGCCTCAGAATAATGCAGATAACAAATTCACAAATAATATGAGAGATGACCATCATTACATTGCACAGTTCACAACCAGACAAACATGAAGTTACATCAACAATGATTCAACAAGACTTCAACCCTTTCTCAACACAACACACATATACAATTAATCATATTGCCTTTTGTTATCCCCATTCTTTTCATCATTAGAATTAGTCAAAGTGGGCAAGTCAACCCATCACCAATCCCGTTACTTCGAAACATATACCACAAGGACATACACACATTTCATACACTTAACAAGAGTTTAGAAATCTACTTGCCTCAATTTATCGAACAATCACTTCGGAACTTTAGCCTTCCTCCTTTGTTGCACTTCCAAATAAAATTCAGTCTATTCAAATAATTAAACACTATAAGGTTTCGAAGTTAACAACACACATATTGCACGTGTCTAGACTAAACCAAAAAAAACTCACGCAAATTTATAATTAAGTTCTTAAGTTTTAAGACTAGGATTAAATTTTTAATTTCTTTTCAATATCATAAATCTTAAGACATTCACTTAATACCATATACCTAATACTTAATTATATATATTAATATATCAAAACTTAAATGATAATATGGAAACTATTAAAAGGATCTCAAATTGATCCCAATTTATATCACCCATATTTGAACACCAAAATAAAGATATTTCATGAAATACTTTTATACGGAAGGCTTCTTGCATGTCTATTTACCTCCATTCCCAATAATTGTTTCATGATCATCAACAATTGATCATAATTACTTAATGACTAAGGTGAAATTTATGCTAAATAACATATGCATACATGTACACAAAATTAAAATTTAGTTTCACATATTAGTGTAAATTATACACGTTTTAATCTAAAAATCTACTTCTAAATTACATAAAAACTTAATAGAAAGGATGAAAATAATTACCTTGACGCCTTGAGATGAAAATATTGATTTTTCTCCTCCTTTTCCCTTTTCTTTTCTCCCTTTCTTTTCTTTTCTTCTCTGCCTTTTTTTCTTTTTCAAATCGTTTTTTTTCTCAAATAAGCCGTCACAGGCTTTTTATAAGTTTAGGGCACTTTGCCCCTTTTCTTTTTACTTTATTTTATTTTATTTATTTAATTAATTAATTTCCTTTTCTTTTTTTTCATTATTATTAGCAACAAAAAAATCTTTTATTAAATCTAAAAATCGTGTCACTCATTCTTACAAGTCATATAAATTATTTATAAAATCTACTTAAAAGGTTAATATAAAAAAAATAATAGTTGAAATTTCTAAAACGACTAAGAGGGTCGTTACACTTCCGCTTGAGAGTTCACCTTAAAAATCAATTTCTTGATGACTTCGTCTTGAGAGTTTATCTTAGAGGTACCATCACCATTAACTCCATCATCAGTATAAACCACAGATAAATTTCTTTTAATGGTTATTGCTTCGATCAAATACTTTTGAAGTTTTTCAAGCTTAGGATCCATGTTTTTTTCTTTTTAGGGAACAAATTCAGCAATACATTTCATCTCCATCTCGATAATTGAAGGAGCTAGCCATGGATAAACAATCTACACGAAAAAATAAATATTGAGAAATAAGTATGAATAATTTTTTATATATGACAATTGCATTAGTTGCGTCTATTTTCTGCAACTGTTGTAACTGTTCTGACAATTGCTGAAACACAATAAAAATAAAAATTAAGGGTATATAAATATAAATGAGACTTACAGAGTCAATAGAGGGTTTAGACAAATCATCCATTTTACTTAAAGCATTTTTCGCATCAAGTCATCTAAAAATCATTGGACAAGTAACTTCGTGTGATAAGTTTTTAAATAAAGTTCGAAAATGGAGATTAACTTTAAATTCCCATCAACATAATATCACCAATGATCAAAATAATGAATAATGAACTCAATAATAATAAAAATAAAAATAAATTCATTAAAATTTACCATGAAAGACATGGAAAGCCGAAGAGATTGGTGTCTTTCCCGGTTGGATTCAAATCAATTAAGAGATATTCAATGGTGGCCTGAAACTATCTTGAGCCCATGGATGAGCACAAAATGTTTTATCATTGGCACATAACTTAATCCACTCAGGAGAAATTTATTGGATGGATCATGCACACAAAGAATAGCGTGCACAAACCAAATTAAGAAAAAAGATTTTCTTGCAAGATTTATTAACCTTTTCATATTCTAAAAGTGTAATCAAATTCTTCTCTTTGAAGCTCTTTTCAGTTAACAAAAGCAATTGTCTACGCCTATTGATAATCTCAACTGACTAGGATGATTCCAACTAGTTAACACTATGACAATTTAAGACTGTCATAATTCAAATTTCATTCATGCCAAAGCAAACCCGCATACAACAATAGATGATCCAAAGTGCATTTTTTATCAGTAACAATTCTTCATCAAAGAAAATGATATGTCAAATTCATATGAAACTGTCGAGTTTTGTTATTGGACAGGTCTAGATACTTTCCAAATATACTAGATTGGAAAAACTTTACAAATTTTATTTTAACAAGAACCTCAATAAAATCATGAAATGATTTTCTTATACATGACCGAACAGTAATAGTACATGACTCAATAATTCCATCCTGTAAATGATGATTCTCCATCACTGTATGCAAGTCGTAATCTGAAAATTAGATAGTCTTGACGACAACCTTTGTTGAAGGATTGTCAAGAGGGGCATCATCTTTATCTTAGTGGGATCTCTACTTTCATTATCACCTCTGAAAGAAGTGGATCTCTATTTTCAGAACTCCTTTGGTATTGAGCCTCAGAGTCAGAACCCTCATCTGCCTCATTATTTTTCATTGTGGCATGATTAGCAAGCAATGATTCTTCTATTCTTCTAGATTTTCTAGGATCCTTTCTTGCAGCAATGGTTCTGTTTCTTCGATAGACATTATCTACACACATGAGACAAAACAAAAATAACAAATTAATATAACTAATTCTTTAATAAAATTGAATAACATAATCGGAAAAACTCTACTAGTTTTATTTTTTCAAGAGTCTCTATAAAATCATTGAATGATTTTTTTCATACCAAATAGAATGACGACAACCTCTGTCGAAGGATTCACAAAAGGGGCATCATCTTCCGTAAAGTGGGATCACTGAAATTCATTTTATCTACACACATGAGGCTATACACAAATAATAAATTAATATAATTCATTCTTCAATAAAATCGAAAAACAAACTACTACTTAAGTGATTGATTCATCAACTACATAAGTTGGTGCATAAACAGTCTAAATTGTCACTTTTCACTTCAAAAAGATCACATTGGAAGGTAGCGATTTAATTTTTGATGAATAATATTCTTATTCTAGTTGTCTATAGTGTAAGTTTCAATAGGGAGCATATTGTGATATAAAGAGGCTGTTAAAAATTGTTACAAATGTGAAAGGATAAAAGGGGCAGATTAATTTTTCAAGTAGTTAGTTATAACAACTTGTTCTAGTGGTAGTTAAGAAAAGTTAGTTACGAGTTAGTGTAAAACAGAGCTTATAAATATAGCTCCTACTACTGATTGTATTTTTACTTCAAAAAATTCAATACAAATTTTTTTCTCTCTTAGTCTCCATTAATTTCACAATTATGAGATTTCATTTACGTTCATGGTATCAGAGCCGCTCTTCACAATCATTACTGGAGAAGCTAGTTCAATCAAAGGATCAAAGAATCAATAGGTTAATTCATCGATTGAACATATACATGTACTCCCATATTATTGCATATTTGCACAGGAGTATCATTACATTTGACATTGTATTTGATGGTGATAAACGTTGTACGTAGTCAGATCACTGCGAAGTATATTCTTTTAACATGATTCCATCAATATTATATTTTATATAACGATTTTCATCGTTTCATTTTCCTGCATGTCTAATCAATATTGTTATGTTTGCCATTAAATTCAATCATTTTTGCTTCATGAATGAGAGAAATGAATAATGGAGCAAATTTTAAAAAAAAAACAAAAAAGAATCAAAGCAGATCATTGTTAATTGATAATTATAATTTGTTAATTGATTAATGAAAAATTGAGAGTTTAAAGGGATTGATTAAAGAAAAAATCATGTAATGTAACTAGGCGTCTGTCACTTGGCGAGACAAGTTATATTGATATATATTGAACAACAAACAAAATTTCATTGTAATGTTAACATCTCATGAAAAGTTAATTTATGAAATGATCACTTAATCAAGAATAATTTACATAGAAATTCATCTTTTTAAATTTTATAACTCAAATCATTTCGCTATTGGTATATCAATCACAAAGTCACTTAATTATTTTAGTCAAATTCTATTTAATTGTGTTGACATGTGAATTTTATTTTACACTAAAAATTTTAAGAAACAATATGCTACCCCTTTTAATCATTTTATTGATTCACTACACTTGACCCAACACACTCCAACTAATGGTTAAATAAGCTTTACAATTTCATTTTTCGAGTTAAATTATGTGTGGACTGTGGTGATCTAAGTTTTCTATTTACGTATAAATTGTCATGGTTCTAAAAATATTTGATTAAATATTATTTTCTTTATTCTTCATATTAATTACTCTTTTTTAGAAGTAATAATATACTTAAATGGCATAAGAACCAAATAGAGTGCATATTTATTAAAAGCCGGCAATGAGAGTAATTTAGTTTAGTAAGACAAAAACATTTTTTGTTTATGATTTTTTAGAAAGCGATAGAAAAAATTTTAACAATTAAAAAGAGACGAAGAAAATATCATGTCTCTCTTTTTTATGTAAGATCCGTTTTATGTATTATATGTGGCTCTTTCAAAAGTCCTCAATTCTTTTTTTAAAAAATCTATTTTTAAGGGCATCAAATAGGTAAATTGGATTAATCTAAACTAATTAAAATCTGTAATGCGAACTTAAAATTTATCTAATATATATGTTAGCACTTAATTTTTTCAACCCTTTTTGTACCTCCTTATCCCTTTGTCATTTATGTTTGATTTGACATATTTATTAAGAAAGTATTTATGTTTCATTTTATTTTGTTCTATAGATCAAAATTAGAGAAAAAATTTTACTTATCGGTTTCTAACAAATTAAGAGAATTTTATTATTATGTTCACCTCGTATTACCCTCAATAGTAAATAACTATATAAAGTACTAGTCAAATTTAAGTTCTAAAGTATCTTAATGAGATTAATTTAATAAAATACACTTTAAATTTAAAAAAATTAAAAAAATATATCAGGTCAATAAAAATTAACTAATATGAAGCGAGGAATATAATTAATGAAAGTATAAGTTTATCATATCAGCCTTGAATAGTGACTATTTTTAATAATCAACTATTAAAACTAAGTAATAAATTATTTCTTTATTTTTTAGATTAAATGATAAAAATAAACATTTATTTTAATATAATGGATAATAAAAACAAATGGAATAAATATTAATTTCCTCAAAATGATATATAGTACACTGATTTGGGATACAATCTCTCACTAGCATTTGCCCCTAGAATAGACCAATAGATTTGCACTAACATTAGTTTTGATTGGTTTCATGGTTTGGAATGATGTTCAGCATTACTCCTTCTGTACATGTTTATAATTATTTGTTTAAATAGTTGTTTTGAATTATTTTTTAAAATATTTTAATTTTGTAATTGTTTTATTATTTTATTAAATAATTTTAAATAAATATTATTTTTTTATCAGTCCAGACCTTTAAAAAATAAATTTGTTCCAATATCAATTATTATATAATATGTGTTAATTTAATTAAATATGTAAAAAAAAAATTATTTTAAGTTTTTTTCTTAATTTCTATCTCTCTTACTTTTTGTCTTATTTTAATTTCAATTTCATCTTAAATTTCACTTCATCTTCCACCTCCCACTTTAAGTAAATTCATCCCTTTATTTTTTTCTTCACCTCTCACACTCACCCCATCCTCAAGTCAGGTTGAACTTCACTCTCATTTTTTTTCTCCGGCCTAATTTTGTATAGAATTCATACTATTTTTTAAATTTTATTGAATTATTGATAACAAAATTAATTATTTTTCTAAGAAAATTTAAAATGAAGGCATCATCAACTATTCTGTTTCATATAGCTTCAAAATTAAAAATGATAATTTTGAAAGAATCAATGAATTTCCCGATAATTGACAAAACTTAATTGGAATCGGATAAAAACTATATGAAACTTTCTAATCTTGAGATTTAATGAGTTTATCAAATTGTTCGAAATGTAAAAAATATTTAGATAAAGTTTTAAAATTAAAGAGAGTAAATTAATAGTAGTAATAAAAGAAAGTTGAAGTTATGGTAAAAATTGTGACATTGAAAGTGAGAAGCTTCAATGGAGATGACAATTAAATTTTGAAGAAGAAAAAAGAAAAAATAAAAAGAAAAAATTAAACCAATAAGAAAATATATTTTATGATAACATACTTGTAAATATAAAATTATATTAGTTATCTGGGTTCCTTACTCTCTTTGAACGAGTGCATCCACTCTCTATGTCAGATGGACGAAAAATAATATAATAATATGTGTTCAAAATTATTCATTGGAGTAATAGAGCGATGACAAAGTTAAAGTGTCAAGTTGAAAATTCGAAACACTTCAGTAATGACTCTATGTCTTTTCTGTTATTTGTTTATATTTTTTATTTACCACACCCTTAAAAGAAGTAAAAAATAAATAAATAATATTTTTCTGTCATTTTAAATTATTATTATTATAATATAAATTATCTAAATATAAAAAATTAATGACATTTTTACTCGTTAAGTTTGAAAAAAAACAAGATATAATTTGTCACTTAGTTATAATATGTCACTTAGTTTCTCATTATTATTATTATTATTATTATTATTATTATTATTTATTACTCTTCATGTCCACTTTTAGTTGTCATAGTTTCTTTTTTTTTTTAGAATTAAATTATAAAACTTTGACTAGCATTTTACGATATATTTTTTTATCATATTGATATGTAAAAATTTATAGTACTATTCGTATAATTTTTGAAAGTTTAATTTTTTTATTTAAAATATTGAATTAATATAGTTTAATTTATCTTTAAAAAACTAGTCAAATTGATTTTTAAAAAGCACAATACAACAACTTTAAATTAACGAAAGGAGTAGCTACTTTTCAAAATATTGAATTCATCATATTTTAGAAGTGATATAATGAAATTATTAATTTATTTATTATTTCTTAAAAAGTGTGTCAAATTAAATCAATATTCAACAAGTACAAATAAATAGATGAATTACTTAACAAATGAGGAATGAGCATAAAATGATAAAATACAAATTATTTCTCGATTTTTTCAAATTAATTAAAAGTAGATATCTATTTTTAATATACTAACTACCTAAATGTGGACAGAGCGAAGTAATACTCTATCCTTATTTGTTTTACTTGATCCTATATTAAAAACTTCTTACTTGTTCTTTTTAAAATATCAAAAAGGAAAAAAAAAGATTCTTATATCACACTTGTATTAAATATCTACATAAAACAATTGCAATAATATACAATCAAAATTTAAAATCCCAAAATATCCTTAGTAATAGTTAAGTATATTATACATGTAATATAAAAAAATTAAAGACGCTGTCAAGTTTATGAGTCAAGTAAAGTATTTCTCTGTTCACTTTTATTTGTCATTTATTCTTAAAATAGATTTTTATTTTTATGTGTCATTTTCTATCTATAAAAAAATGACAATAATTTTTTTTATTCCCTCTATTCCTATTTAGTTGTTCACTTTAGAAGTGGCACACATATTAAGGCACTAATGAGTATCATAAATTAGTTATAATTTTACTCTCTAACTTAAAAGATTATACAACTCTCCAAGTATAATAAATGTATTTTTTGGTTCCAAAAAGTATGCATTACAACTTAGTGGTATTGAAAATTATCTAGAATAAAATAAGGGCATATTAAGAAAAAAATTATCGTCCTTTTTTTATTTGTTAAAATGGACAAGTAAATAGGGACAGATATAAAAGAAAATATAGACAAGTAAATAGGGACAGAGGGAGTATCTTTTACCATCAACATCAAGTACTTATTTTTCAAATCATTTTTTAAGAAATCATTTAATAGGGAATAATTTAGTAAAAATATATTAATAATTAATTTTTTAATAGATATATTAAGTTAAAAAATGACAAATAAAAATGAACGAAGCAAATAAAAGCGACGAAGTACATCTTTTATTGGAGCTGAAAACAGAATCATTAAATTAATCCTAGATAACCTCAATTTACATAAAATTTATCATTCTTTTAGTTGCTGATTTGTCATAGGAACTCCCAAATTATGAACTTTTAATATGTGGTCACACTAATCTATGACCTTTAATTTATTTATTCAAATTGTCCTTTGGAAGGACACTTTCAAGTTGCTCAACAAGACATCAACTCTTGGCGTTACATAGAGCTCAAAACAATTAAACTAATCAATGTGTACATTCTTGTTTCTTTTTAAATTCATTTTTTTTAAAAAAAAATGAACTATAATATACACTCTTAGTGATATGTGATGGTGGAAAATGTTTTTTTTACAATAATATCAAATTTAACCGAATGTACTGGATATTTTGTAATATATAGAGATCTTAAATTGAATAAATATACATTAGTTCGTGAAAAAATATGATTGTTATAAAAAATCATATGTTTATAAAAGAATATGTGATGGTGGAAAATGTTTTTTTTACAATAATATCAAATTTAACCGAATGTACTGGATATTTTGTAATATATAGAGATCTTAAATTGAATAAATATACATTAGTTCGTGAAAAAATATGATTGTTATAAAAAGTCATATGTTTATAAAAGAACATGATTCTTATGAAAAGTTATATGTTCACGAAAGAATATGACTCATATGAAGAGTCATCTCTTAAGTTCTATAAATATAAAGATTTTCTATAAATAGCCTAAGAAAAATCTGCATATATAAACAAAGGGTTTTATCGTATGCTTGAGGAGAATAGTTTGTATTTAATTACCTCAATATGTATATTGATAATATCTCTTTAAAGAAGGTGATTGCATGCCTCAAAGCTTCAATTATATTTCGTATTATTTTTCTAACAGAATGGTGAGTTATTATTTTATTTTCTAGCTTTATATCTATTGTAATGTAATATGTTAATTTAATCTGAAAGAGCAAAAACATCCCATAAATGACAACTCTTATTTATTGCCTTAATTTTTTTGCTAATATAGGATTCTTTAATGTTTGCGTTGAAATAAACTCCATGGTGTTAACTACATTTTGAGCTAATTTGAACACTTTCTTTTGGTGATACTTAATTAAGGTTTTGACCAAATTAAGTTATTATATAAAGCAATTTATTAAAATAATATATTTTTTTAAAATTTTATAAAATTAGTATAAACGTATTTCATACTAACGTTTTAGGGTATATTTTATTTTTTAAAATTTGACGGTGTTAGATTGATATATGTTACACACAGTAACTTTTTAGAAGTAAAACGTTTCTCAAAATAACGTTTTAGGAGTAAAATGTTACGTACAATAACGTATATCAACCTAACACAATAGTTTTTTAAAAAAAAAATATACCCTAAAACGTTATCGTAAAATATATTTAGTACTAATTTTATAAAATTTAAAAAATATATATTATTTTAATAAATTATTTTATATAATAATTTAGTTTGGTTAAAAGTCCTACACTACTGTTATACTTAATCATGTCAAAGATTGGAATGTCAAACTCAAGTTGTACTTTTATCCATATCAATGATCAAAGTAAGAAGTTGAAATTAAAAAAGAAAAAAAAGTGCACAAAACTTAAATATCTTAAGAAGGGGAGCGGGTTGGTGAAGGCACATACTCCTTCTGCCCCAATCTATATGTCAAATTTCAAATCGATATACTTATTAAAAAAATAATAATTGATATAATAAATTTATAATTTATTTTTATTAAAAATAGAGTGTAAAATATATTTACTCACTATAGTTTTAAAAAATATTAACTCAATATTAATAAATTGTTGGATATAATAAGGAGAAAATTGTCTTTTTTTTGTTGTCGTGACCTATAAACGGACGTGATGACAATTATTTATTTCCACCAAGATAAATCATTCTCAACCCACGAAACGAAAGAAAAATAGAAAGATAAAACGAGAACAAGATAGAAGTGAAATAAAATTTAATAACTTTTGCTAATAAGGATACTTTTGACCCAATAGTTTGACAGAAAGAATAGTTTTGAGCCAAAATATAATTTAAGGTTAAATATGAGTTATATCAAATAGTTTAAGGGTATTTTTTATCCTCTGCCATTTTTTAATAATAAGTTGAACTGAGTAATTTTACTAATACAAATATCTAAGTTGAGTGATCTTGTTGATATTAAACAAAATTTAATGAACTACATAAATTCTCAAAATTGAGTGACGTTTTGAGATATTAAACCCAAATTAGTGGCATGTATCACCCAAATCAACTCTGCATCAAGTTATTCAGAGGAATTGATATTTCTTTCCTATTTGTAATTTGAATAAAAAACGATTTACTCAAAATTCTTCTTATATATAAAAATAAAGATCTCTTATATACAAAAAAAAAATTGTAATAAAACTGACATAAAACTAAAAATAGATTTATTAAGTATTAAAAAAAATCAATTTTCCCATCTGTAAACTAATAATTGGGACTTACTATTTAGTTAAACTGAGTCATTAGTTGCAATCTTAGGTTGGACTAAATTTTAACAAAGACGATTTTAGCGTCTTTAACTAATGTAGCCTACCAAACGACTCTTAAAATTTTTATCTTATATCAGCTACCAAAGTGGGCTAACACAGGCCCAACAATTTATGTTATGGTAAAACTTGTTGCATTTGAAGAAGACAAGTGACATGACTTGCTAAACATGAATGTTTTTATTTTATTAATTATATTTTGTTTCTATTTATATCCTCAAAAAAAATTCAAACAACATAATATTCATTTACAATATTATGTTGATAATATCGTTTAGTTTATCAATATAACATTAATCTATCATCTAATGTTTGGAATAACTCTAAATATTTTAGATCATGATTTAATTTATTTATTTTTTCAATTCAAGGTCAACTGAAGTTGCAAAATTTTCCAAACATAGGTAGATTAAATTTGTACATCTTGAATAACTAATTACTTGGGGCGATTTTCAGCAATTTCTGCATTATTTTTCTTTTCTAAACAGTTGTAACTAGAAAATAGAATTAAAAATCATTTAGCCATCCACATGTTTTTGCAATTAAATATGGACCCATATAATAAAAGAAAAATATATATTATTATTATTTAATGTATACAGATGATAGTTTTGTCAATTTCCAACAGGGTCTTCACTGACAATTTATAATTTGCAAATGGTGTATACGTGTGATAAAATAGTCAATTCACTAACTATTTAATGAAGCTAACAATAATAAGTCACTAGACTATGACCTAAATTCAAAGATACATCTTAACTAAAAGAAAGTCTTACTATTTGATTTTCTTTTTATAATTTTATACAGTTATCTTATATGTCATATTCTATGATTTCACGTAATTAAAGCGCGTGAGAGATATTTGGATGTCACATAAGTTAAAAAAAGTGCAGAAAATTAAAAAAAAATTAATTAGAAGAATAATAGGACATAAGTTCAGTGAAAATGTGTCTCTAAAATTTTAATCGTAGTCTAGAAATACTTGTACATTTTTTCAAAATTATTCTAGATTTTATTATAACATGACATATCAACTGAGAAATTTAGTGTGAGAAAGACTATGTAAAACATATATAAACGTATAGGCCTATAGTTGAATGATCTTATAAGAAATTTTAATGAAATTTTCTCAACTTGAACGATTATAAAAAATATTAACTCATTTTTATTCGATAAATAAAACCACAAAAACATTACGTAAATAACCTTTGAATAAGTTTGAGAATTCTCTTTCGAAGTAGCTGGTTTTTTTTGTCTAATGATAAACATGTGCATGGTACTACAAAACAAAGTATAGGCTTTTGGAAAGAGACCACAATAGCAACATTTAAAACCACCAAATTACCTTAGTTAGGACAGAGGCATATTGACCAAAGTCTGCTTTCTAGTTTAAAAATAAATGGTTTAAATAGCTGGCATTTTGAAAAAAAATCAAGATAATATTAGTTGTATTTTTGTTCCGTATTAGATAAACATCTTATTTTCAAGAGGTTAATTAATATTCCATCTGTCTCTAATTATTTGTCCATTTTTAAAATGACATACTCATTAAAAAAATAATTATTGACATAAAGAGTTTACCATTTTACCCTTATTAATTATAAACTGAATGAATTAAAAATTTAAAGATTTTCAAAAAGTTTTACCTTTTTCAAAATAATTAATTGAAGTTATAATAAGTAAAATAAAATTACCCTTTCTTGATTTGTTAAAATCGATAAATAATTAAGGATAACTAAGAAAAGAAAAATGGACAAGTAATTAGAAACGAATGGAATATGAACAAATGGCAAAATAGCAAAGTTGATCAATCTATTCATGATTTCTTGATAACCGTGTAAAATAGAAAATGTCCACCTAATATAAAACGGAAAAGTACATATGAAGAGATTACTGATATGGAGCAAAAGAGAAAAATAGTATATAGAGAAGAGTAATTCTCTAGTTAATCTTTTTGTCTAAAAAAATATACAAAATAAAACATGACAAATAAAATAAATTGAAGTAGTAATATAAATTATGAATACCATATATTATAGATAAGCATAACTTTGTGTCCCTAGATACTTTTGAGATAACAAGAACAAGTCAAGATCTTAAACAATATTTCAAACTTATTTCATTAGTACAATCAAACAATATCACTCTCAAGTGGGCTAATATACATTTCTTTATAGTATAAAGAACAACTTCTTAAAAAATGACAGTTTAATACATTAAGCTTTTGATACACACTCATCTTTATCATATGCATTTCTGCAAGAAGCTGTTTCGACTTTCATCACTAAAAACTATAATAATCTTTTTATTCACACAACGACAACTCTTACCGTATCACTCCAATTTAGCAAGAAAAAAAATATAGAGGATATTTTAACACAATAACTTATTAATTTAGAGTGCATTCATGAGGGAACCCTTGAGGGAAACGTTTAGTATCAGTGCAATAATTGTATATCATATAGTTCTTTTGCACCCATTTCATCCTTGTTAACCCAACATTATCCAATGATTGAGTTAACCAAGAATTGGCTGTGGGATTCTTGGAAGTTTGGGCATTGAAGTTTCTATAAGAAGCAATAAAAGGAGCTTTACTCCAATCAGTCCTTACAAGGCCACCTCTTGTTGCCCATTCCTCAGCATTCCATAAACTTGAGTATAACCACATTGGTTGGTTCTTTGGGTAAGGTATTCCATTTGTTGCTTCAAGATTCTTGTATTGTCTTATTGGTGTCCCATCTACCAAAAATCTGATATATAAATTACAAGAATATGTGAGTAATTTGTATAGCATGTGTCTAGGAAACTAATAACAATATGGTGCACGACGTATCCAACGTTCACGTGGAGTTTAAGAAAGGGTGGCATTCAAAGAAGCATGATGTAGACAGTCTACTTTAATTTAGAGTAGTATTATATTAGTGGTTATTTCTACAGCTCGAACCCATGGTCACCCAAAGACAAAATTTATTGTTGCTCCAAACACTACTAGAAATCATGAAATTAGCAATAGAATTTACCGGTAATTACTAGCCAATATCCATCACTTAATATTTTCTAGTAATTTTCATATAATTTGTAGTTAATAACATAAAAAAAGAACATAACAGTATTAGTGTGAATATAAGTTAAATCCTTTTCTTAATAAATGAGTTTTAATATTGTCATTTTCATATAGTTGCTAAACTTTATCCCCCCGACCCCCACCCCTATTTTAGCAATATATGAAATGATAAAACATCTAATTTATGTATTACTACTATTTAACTATTTAATCTGAAAGTGCTTTACATATATATATATATAACTATCTAATTTTTCAAATTTATTGATAAGACTTTTGATTAATAATAGACATGTCTCATTCATTTTAGCCCTGATTAATATCTTGAAAGTTTGTGTTTCCATGGTGATCTCTTATCTAAAAACTTTAAAATATCAATCATCTATTTTATTTTATAACATAAGGTTAATTTACATAGGAAATGTTTAAGTAATCTAATAATTTAAAATATATATATATATATAATAAAATAATAAAAAGGTATGCTTACATGATATTTCGAGGATTCCAAAGAATAGAGTAGGTGTGGAAATCCTTAGTAGGGTCAAACCAAAGATGAAATTGTTGCTCTCTATCTCCCTTGCCTTGTGCATACACATTTGTATGAAGAGTATATGGTTCTCCACTTACATTCCCAAGAAACTCAAAGTCAATCTCATCATGAGCTGACCCCACCGAAGATAACTGTATTTGAATTCACGATCAAAATTAAATTATGATTAAAAAAAATATATATAACTATGTTCAAAATAACTATAAGTTATCTCATCCAGTACGATATGTTAATATATCAAAGTATACTATATGTATATAGTATTAAGGATGATTAACTTACATAGTATGTAGTAGCGGTGCCGGCAGAATTACCAGGGACAAGTTTGATCTTCATGTCAATCTTTGCAAACATATATTGTTGTTTAGACTTAAATCCAGAGCCAGAACTTCTATCGAGGGAAAGAGTAAGAAGTTGCCCGTTTTCGAGTATTTTCACCCTCCCATAACCCCATGTAACATCAAATTCTTGGTCGAAAGTACCACCAAAAGCCACCACTACCAAGAAACATATTAGAAGAAAGAAAGAAAATATACAACTTGATGTTTTGATCATGTTGTTTGAGTATTGTTTTTTTATTAAGTTTTAAATATTTTTGTGTTTGAAGTGCATGGACATGGTTAATTAGAGGCATTATATATAGTAGTGTTGGGAGAAAGACACAATTATTATTTTTTTATTTGTGGGGTGGGGGGGTGGGGAGGTAGAGGGGGTTGGATTTCCTTTTCGTTGATTTTTTTGGCTCCTAAACCTATTTTTCAGACATTTTAAAGTTCTATGGACCGACAAAACATAAATATTTATAAGATAATTATAGATAAAATTTTCATTTCAACCTTTCCACGGGTGTTTGGTACTTGTAAAATACACTTTTTAGAATGATTGCGTATTGAACTTGGTAAAAGGGATTTTTTTTTTATTTCGATAGGTGACGGAGAAATATATCTAGGAAGAAAACAGAAGTGAACTCGTAGTATCTGTTAGGGTTTTATTCTAAATTTTTTCTAAACATATTTTAAGTTTTATTTTTTTCCTTAAATAAAAATCAAAATATTACCATAAATATTTGAACTTTTTTCAAAAGGAAAATATAATTCTCTTCCATATTTAATTATTTATTTCCTTAAAAGAAAATTTTTGAAACTCTATAAATTAAATATCCTCTTCTTATATCATAACACAATGACATCTATAATATAGGCTTTTAAGAATTTTATTTATAGAGAGATTTACTCTCTCAATAATTTTAATATTTTTCTTTTATATTAATTTTATATAATAATATTATATTTTTAATATAAGTTTTTATCATCTAACTTATCACCAATATATTTAAAATTATAAATTTCCGCATAACATCCTAATCACAATACTATAGTATAATTAATTTGTAACATATTAAAAACGAAAATTGACATACCATAACAAGTAACTTTCATTAATTAAGAAGACAAATACCAATACACTAACAAAAATACATAATGAACATCATAAGTCATGAGGGAAGCTAATTGGATACAAGGTTTATTTGAACTTCCTTTGTGAAACAATTATAATATATACATACATATAAGGTTAAGATTTTTTTTTTTATATATATATATAAAATATAATAAATGTTACATTAAATCTGCTTCACATTTCAATATTTTGGACCCTTCTATGAAAATAGTGGCACAGTTAGCTTGTTTACTTGTTTTAATTTGGTAGGGAATAAGGCTTACTAATATATCTGTCACGTTTCATTGTTTGAGTTTTTCGAGACCCCACTTAAAATTATTTTTGTTTGGATTTCATGCATTTAGTGAAACTTTTTTTTTTTTTAAGAAAAGGAGATAATTTATTATAACATAAATGTTGAACCCTCTTCCGCTACATCATGCGTCTATTTATATAAATTTTGAACTTTTTAATTGAAAATTCTAACTCAGCTTCTATCAATGTGCTTGCTCTTGCTAGTACTGCTTAGAGATCGGGTGGTAATACATAGTAGGTACTACAATATTCAGAAGATGTGAAAAATTTAAGACTTTCTGAGTTATTCGAAATATATATGTATATATATTACGTGTTGAACTCATACATATTGTATCGACTATTATCTATTAATATCACTAGACTGTTAGTTTTACTAATTGAAATATGTCATCATTATTGTGATACTTGAATGAAATTTTAATTACCTCCATATTTTACTATCATATATGGTCACCAAATCTCTCTCTATATATACATGTACGTGTGCACTCGTTGTACGCGTTTATGTTTACGCATATAACATACACATATATATCAAAACAATTTTTTTATTTGATTGTATACTTTTTGTTTTTGAAATATTGGTGAGCGTTGAAGTGGTTAGAGAAAAGTGTGCATGCTTGCGATATAATTATTTTATCGTTTTACACGCATATTAAGAAATTATAAATAAAAATAATTAATTGTCTAGATATACGTGAAAAAAATAATCAAATAATGCATTCTTGTATTAGATATGTGATAAATATTTTTAGTATAGTAACCAACTAATACATTCCATATTAACTGAATATGTGAGGTAATGCACATATATTAAAAAAAATATTTCCTCCGTTCAGAATTGTTTGTCATGTTGCGCTTACCGAAAGTCAATTTGACTAATTTTCAAACGTAAATTAGATCACATTAATTCACTATTTTAAACAAAAAAATTAGATATTCTAAACTATATGAAAAATACTATAAATTACAATTTCTTACATATTAATATGAGAAAAACATACATCTTAAAATGTTAAGTCAACGTTTTTATAGTTTAACTCTAAAAATAAAAACCATGACAAATAATACCGAACGGAGGGAGTAATATTTAGAAACATAAATTTAATTATTGCTCTTTGTGAAAATGTACAATAAATAAAAGAACAAATATGAAAAAATTCAGACATTCAAATAATTTAATAATTTTGAACAACAAAAAAAAAACGTAATAATTTAACTAAGAGGGTGTATGTTTTAATGTTGACTTGGCTTGAAAGAATTAATTAAAGGGCCATTGGACAGCTAATATTATGACGTGAAAGTTATCAATTTGCATTGCGTGCATGGATATAATATGGTGGATATGAGTGTATTACAGAACGATCAATTTGATACAGCCTGTCTGATGCATACTCTACTTTTTGGAAATATATAATTCTCTCTTTTTGGAATATTTCCTTTAATACGACTGTCCCTTTAGTTATTTTCATGTCCGTTAGAAAAAAATAATAAATATAAAATATGTGTTATTAAGTTACAAATTTTACGTATTTGAGTTTTTTCTTGAAAATATTCTTCTGAAGAATAATTATAAAACCCTAGTTTATGTACATGTTTTCCAATCGACAATGATCGTGATGGCTGTTGAATATTATTTAACGAAAAATAATTTATTAATATTTCATTTAGTTAAAGAAAGAAAAGATTATAACGAGAAAATAAATAAGAATTTCACTTATTTTTTAAGAAATTATTTTTGTTAGCACAAAACACATGAACCTAAAATAATTTTTTTTAGAACCAATAGTTATCTTCCAATTAGAAATAAGTTATTTCCTATTTCACAAAAAGTTAAAGAGTATGAAGTTCTACCAACCCTATTGACCAAGTCTATATATATGTTCTTTCCGATTTTGCCCCCTTCTGAAATCTGTAGACATTATATTCTTATTGATAATTTGCAATGAATTTTAATACGATAGATTACGATCACAAATAAAATATAAAAAAATATATTTTTATTGATAGAATATTAATGTGAAATAATCTATCATGATTGGAAGGTTGTTCATAGTATATTTCTCAAACTAAAATGACGTGGAGAGTGGACAGTTCGGCTAGATCTTGATCAATTTTGGTGAATATGTCATTAATTTATGAAATTTTTGAGATGCATATTTAATAAATTATATTACTTTTATGTAGGTATGAACTAGTGTTTAGGGCAATATAGTCTCTAAATATCCTAAATGAAATTGAATTTGTTTTGTAGAGTTTCAATTAACATTAAACACGCCTGGTAGAGTTTCGTAAAATTTTAATGTTTATACTTGTATATATGTGTAATTTAAAAGTCTGTCTGATTGTGTGGACATTTAATGTGCTATATATTGCACAAGGACGTTTTGTGTTTGATCTTTTTAGGTATGAGAGAGTAAATATTATGGGTGTTTGCCAAGGATTAGTAGCAAGTTAGGCACGAGTCATAGAATATATTGCACAAAAGTAATTGATTTCTATGTATGTGTAGTCATATAACATAATCAACCCCACCCCCCCCCCCCCCCCACACACACACACATTCACACATAAAAAAAGGTTATACTCTTTAGCTACTTAACGTGCATGCTTACTTATAGGAAAAATATATCTATAAGTAAAAAGTCTCAACATGTTATTGTTATAGTAACTTGTATTTATAAGGTTAACCAATGAACAGAAACAGAAATAAAATAAAGCAGAAAATACATAATACACAAGAATTAATCCGAGTCCACAGAAACTATTGTGTGTCCTTAAGAAATTTAATCCCCTCACTGTATCCAAGGTTATGGATTAATTTCTCCCAAGATAAAATGGATTAAACCTGTTAAAGAAATAGCGGTACCTGAAACTTCTTTAACTTCAACAAACTTAAGAACAGCAACAAGTCACACAGACTCAGTCGATCGACACTTTGATTTTATTTGAGAGAAAAATAAATGCAGAGAAGGAAAAAATTTTCAGTGTTTTTTTAAAAAATAAAAATTGACTTTCTTTTATAGCCATTTTCAGCAAGGAACGTGTCTGTTCAGTGAAATCTGTTCAGACCCATTTTATCCAGAAAGTTGTGTCTTTTGGAAAAAATAACAACTTTTCGGAAAATTGTGTCTGTTAGGAAAATAACGACTTTTTAGAAAGTAACGACTTTTCGGAAAGAGTAACAACTTTTCGGAATAAATTTTTGGAATAAATTTGATTTAACAAAAACTGATTAAATAAATTTTGTCCAAAAAATTTATCAATCAATCATTTGCCAAAGCCGAAGTCGAGCGAGCGACGACGGCGTGAGGGGGCATCTTCTTCTTAGCTCTTTAAGAAGTAATGGAAGTTTCCTTCTATAAGGACAACAATTTCCCTTTCTTTTGCCGATATGGGAGAAATGACTTTTCATTTGCACTTTGCAAATGACTTTTCATTTGCACTTTGCAAATGACTTTTCATTTGCAGTTCATATTATCTCTTTTCTTTTCCTATTCACACTTGCTAAATCCCAACACAACATACCTATAACACTATTTATAACACTATTTATATTGTGTTGTGTTGTGTTATATTATTTTAATGAACATAATATTTGGATAGAATGTATTGGTCTTCGTCGTTACATAATATCACTTACATTCATAATTTAAATGATAAATCTATAAGAAAAGTAGATAAAAGTAGAATACGGAGTAAAATTACTATGAAAAGGTAGGATAAAAGATTAAACATAATTATTAAATAGTATATAAAGATAAAATGAGAAGAAAATATTAAGGTAACAACGTGATAATACCTAATTGATTGTTATTTAAAATGAGTATTTTTGTGTTCACATAAAGATGAATTTAAATGTATGATACAATATAATTTAAGTAATAATCAAAACAAATATTATATTTTTGACCTAACAATACAATATAATAGAAAGGTAACAACCATTCAAACAATGTGTAAATCTTGAGGTTAATTACGGTCATCTCTAATTAAAAACCCAAACTTTATATGGGACGAATTTTAAGTTGATAGGTTCAAAATCTAATATTTTGTTAATGTTATATTGTTTGCACATATATATTTACGTAATAAAGAGAAATGGATTTAGTTAAACTCATACACTTGTCAGTGTCGTTGAAAATGGATGACCGTGTATTTGTTCATGGTGATTGTTTGTACATGGTCAGATCCTTCGGTCTTATAACTTTTATATTATTTAATAAATATAAAAGAGTTTAGAAATACCTTTAAAGTATGCCAAAATGATTAAATTTGTCTTTCGTTAATAATTTGGATCAATCATGCAGTATCGTTAATTAATTAGACCAAAATTAATCTTAATTTACGTAATAAAACACATTAGACTAATAAGGTAATGACATTTTTATAAAATAAATTGACGAAATTATAATAAATCTGCTATTCAGTAATTTAAGGCATCTCATAATTCATTATAAGTTGTTTTAAAATAATTTGATGTGTCATTTTGTACAATTTAATTAAACATGTTCTAAGTAATCGGCAAAGATATTTTTAAGATTTTAATGACAAAATTTTAAAAGTTTGATACTAGATATAAGAAATAATTTTATTTAAATTCTAATTTATTTATTTGGATTATAAACAACTTTCCATTTACAATTTCAGATTTGGAGGTAATTAAGAGTGGTGTGGTGGTCTAGTGGACCTTCAAATCGAGAGTATACATTTGGTCATCCATCCAACCAGCAAGATGTCCCCAAGTCACTATCATTTTTACATTCCAAAGATTTTTTTAAAAAAATAAAAATAGAAGAGTCTTTGTTGAATAATATATGGAATAATTGAAAATGAGCTTATTTGAATAGATAATTTATAAGTCGAAAGTAAAGTTACAACCACCTTTTGGTGGGAGGGGGGAAGGGGTGGGGAGAGAGGGTTTAAGCCATCAATGGGTTGTCACTCTTGAAGGCTTAGAATTTTAACCTTATGTCAAGATCTACGGATCAAGGGACAGTCTCAAGTAGACAGTTTCTATGGGGCGTAGATAGGGGCGAAGCTATAGCCACCCCTTCATAGAAAATTATGTTGTATATGTAAGTCAAATTCTATATTTAAAGGATATATATTTAAAGTTGGACACCTTGGTAAAAGTTATTCTTTGGTGTACTGCTAATGGTGTCCATTCAAATCGGGATGTTCTGGTTCGAACACCAAATAACACCCTTAATATCATCTTGGTAAAATTTATAAGGCGTAGGCCACCCAAAAGGTAACAGAAGCGTGCGAAAGTTTCCTCACTCCGAACGAAGATTGGCCCTCGAGTGCAAAGGTAGAAGGGAGTTTAATGCAACACCCACTCATCGAGTAGGAACAAGAGCCGACCTTAGTGGTTCGACGGAGTTGAGTGGAAGGGTAGTGACTCAACGGATAAAAGGTACTCTAGGAATAATAGGTTGATCTTCCCTGAGAGAGTTCATATTGACAAAAAGATTTGGCACTTGGCCTCGATGTCGGCTCTTCGCCTCCTGGGGCTATAGGATGTTCCAAGGGTTGGCCTTGTTCGCCCATTAAAGCAGTCTGCGAGTTGAGCGCAAAACATCGTGAGACAATCTTGTCCATATCTCATATGAGCATTAGAGCATTGAAATGACCTTTCCTTAGTATGAGAGGATAGAAAATTACTTTCACGCTCAATTTAGAAAATAGTTTTTTTCGTTAAAAATTCATCATTTCCTTTCATGTGAATTACCTAGCAGCTAATTTCAAATTTACAAAAATCCTGCAATATCTTATGAAATAAATAGATTTGTATAATTTCAAGTTCATTAGTTAATTTCACAAATGATCATTCAAATCATAAAAATCAACCCTATAAAGTCATTATTGATTTCTTATCCAATTGCCTAATTCAATAATTTGAAATAGGGTTGTGTATCGGCTGGTTCGGTTCGATTTTAAAGTCTATCAGGTTGGCTTATTGGTTATCGATTTGTAGAATCATTAAGATATTGAGTTATCGATTATTGGTTTATCGGTTTTTAATCGTGATCGGTTCGGTTATCGGTTTAATCGTTAAGATTTGACACAAAAGAAAAAATATTAAAAAATCACTTAGAAACAAGGTGACAAACCAAATAAACCATGCACTTGAGTTCACAAGTTACATCTTGTTCAAAAGCAAATACTTTTACATCGTAGAATAATCAAGTGTTTGAGACAACCAAAAATAAAAGTAGGAAATTAAACTCTCAGTCGAGGACTTTATATATAAAATGATATAAACATAATTATTTAATTTACTATCGGGTTATCGGTTAACCCGTTAAGAAAAAACTTTAAACTGTTGAGAACCAATAACCCGATAACAAAAAAAAAATCAAACCGTTATCAAAACCACTAAACCAATAACCCAATACTATAAACCAATAACTTTTTTATCTGTTCGACTTATCAATTTCGGTTCGATTTTGAACAGCCCTAATTTGTTCAAAATGCTTTAAGTGATCAATGACTTTTTAATTAAAATTATTGGCATAATTTACTCAAACGTCTAATTAACTAGAATTAATACCTATTAAACTCCTAAATTATTCAATTAATTGTTCAAATCAAACACAAATTATTGATGTGGCAAAAATGTTCTTTTCACTTTTGTTGGACGTGTGAAGCATTTCGAATAATATATTTTTTTCTGAAAGTGCATGCCTAGTTTCTTTTTATTGACACATGGCACTAAGCGAATAACTAAAATAAACTTTTTAGTTATTTTTAAAGATAATATTTTATCAAAAAAATAAAAAAGTAAAGTCGGTCGTCATCTTCTATTGGGATCAAAATTGCTCACTTTAAAAATTGAAGTTTAAATATGCATAATCAAATAAATAGAGATTAAACTTAAAATTATGTAATAATATTAAATCGCTATTTATATATTACCACATTACTTTTTGCTCTTTTTTCTTCGAATATCAGCATGTGAGATACTGAAATATCATTCTATAGACTGATTGCTATTTATATTCAATAGATAGTATAAATTTGTTAAAAGTGAAGTGTTCAATAGATACATGTTTTGATTAAAATGGCTTAATAAAAGATGAAAACAACTTTAAATGATGTGATAAACATAAATTTATTGAGTTTTGTTGACAAGCGGGGATAGCTCAGTTGGGAGAGCGTCAGACTGAAGATCTGAAGGTCACGTGTTCGATCCACGTTCACCGCATAAAAATATTTTTTTTTTAAAAAAAAACATAATTGAAATTTTTGTAGGTGAAATGGGACAGTTAGATGACTTCGTATTTTATTGAAATATTTCTACAATTTGGATAATGTTATTAATAGAAGCAACTCAAAATTTAATTGAGTGGCTTCAATATATTGACTTCAATATTAGTAATGAATCTAATGATACATATTGTGGTATTTCACTGAGCACATGATTTCTTATGTTTTTCTTTTAATAATTATAAAATCATGTCGTTATAATGTTCAAAAGTATTTGGCTAAAGTTACTTACGATCGATATTTATATTAGTATATCCGATATGGTACATTTATATTGTGTAAATATATGATATGAGTAATTTTTTCTTTGCATATATACGTGTAACCTAAGTTTCGGCCGGAGCCAGTATACATTTAGGAATTTATCCGAACCTCCTTCGGTGAAAAAGATGGAAGTACTATTTTAATTTAGAAAACTTTTTTATGTATATATTGTAGAAGTCGAATCCCCTTCGATTAATTTGTGTGTTTACTTCTTCAAATTTTGAACTCCTGCTAAATTTCTAACTCTAACACTGACTAAATTAATCGTGAAAGGTTAACATCAATAATGTACTCGTAACTTTATAACATAATCATAAAGTTGGATGCAAAAAAATTAATATCAAATTCAATATTCTTGATGATGCACAAAATTTATATGTAAAATCAACAAAAAATTATAACATTATGACAAATAATAAGTACGAATCCATAATTATAAAAATATAAAGGAATAAATGATAATTAAGGATTAATCTCATAAATTTTATCACCAAAGAATGTGGTACAATCGAAGGGACTCCTCCTCTTTTAATCAAATGTCACAATTTCAAGTCTTTGATATGAATTTTTTTTTTGACAGAAAGCACATTTTATAAATAAAGTATTTTATATAGCGAAAATACATATTAGTCATATTTGAGTACAAATATCAAACATGTATCATTAAATTTTAAATTCTAAATTAAGTTCGTTTGTAGATAATTACAAGAAAGTTTGATAAATGAAGCAAGTATTTGAGTATAAATATCAAACATGTATCATTAAATTTTAAATTCTAAATTAAATTCGTTTGTAGATAATTACAAGAAAGTTTGATAAATGAAGCAAGTTGAGAGTGATGGCAAACTTGAATTGAAGTCGAAATAAATAACCAATAAAGAAATGAAACGATTGTATTCTATGGAAAAGTTAAGTGAATCCAAATAAAGTAAAACTCATACATTTCTGTTAAATTGTCAAAATCACTTGTCGATTGTCATGCCACCCAATGTTAATTTGTGGGGTAACCACTCTTTAAATGGTGTTTGCCTAGTTAGTTTGTTTATATATCTAATCAAATAATGGTTATATATAGCTAATAAGTCGTTATAGCTAATTAAAAGCCTAAAAATATCATAACAAAATCATTAACAAACTTTTTTTTTGTGTGGTTGTAAATTCTTAAAAGGATTTGAACCAATACTTCTTCATCAATCATCAATAATTGTGTGTTATGGTAAGATGATTAGTTTATTCCTCTTTAATAAAAAATATTGATACTTGTTAAAATATTAAGAATGGATTATTGTTTCAATACATGTTAGTGAGTCTACTCACAAGAATATTTAAATTAATCGAACTTAATAGAATATCACCAATGATTAAAGAAAAAGGTTAAAAAAAATATAAAATAATATTATTTACGTCATCAAAACGCTTGTAAAATATTTTTTCAAACAAAAATTGAGATTGTCTTCGGAAGGGGTCATTAATACCACTTTAAACAATTTCAGGTGTGTAATAGGTCATCACGATATTTTAAGCGTGTAACTGACTTTTCAAGACAAATTCGAGAGGAAATCTATGCCTTTTCCCTTCCGTCTTTAATAAAAAATATTGATACGTGTTAAAATATTAAAAATGGATTATTGTTTCAATAATGTTAGTGAGCCTACTCACAAGAATATTTAAATTAATCGAGCTCAATGGAATATCACCAGTAAATGATTAAAGAAAATAAAAAATATACTTCATTAGTACAAAAAATATAAGAAGGATAAATATTAATGTGATCAACCTCCTTTTAATGCAATGGTTAAAACCCCATAATAATTAATAGGAAAATTTTCAAAAATATAGATCCCACTTAAAATATTATGTTACGTTGTCATGTTTTTTAATTTATATGATGTTATACTTTAGAAAAGATATTATTATATATAATGAGTTATTTTTCTACTAGAAATAAATATTTTTCTCATCACGAATATGCGTGAAGTTTATACTATAAAACATGTTTTATCTCTTTCATTGCCCAACGAAGCATCTCATGATGAACAAATGCATGGTTTATAGAAAACTTTCTAACTTTTTCGTATGAAAATATTACTACCTTTATTTCTCATCGTTTCAATCAAAATACTTATGAAAATAACCACTGAACATTTTTAGAGGAAAAATAATGATGCTTAAATAGTGCATGTATAAAGTACATATAACAGTGTATACAAAGCTGTGGTTTATTTATACACGAATATGAACTAAAGTAGGTGATTACAAATTCAAATATGAGTTAAAACATATAAATATTTCTCCTTGTAAATGTAAATCTTAATTTTCCCTAAATAAAATTACAATACACTCATTCAAATATAACAGTTCATTAATTAATTTAACTATTTCTAAAACCAGTAATTATCTTTCCAAGTGGACATATTTAATTATGTTCAGCTCTTATGTTGCTTTCATGCATAGACTGGCAAAGAGTAGTTAGATAGTAATAATAAAGTGTATCAAGACACATATTAAAGTTAATTGTCACACACAATATATATATATATATAATATATAACTTAATTTGGCGTTAGCTAATAACTATGACCTTTAACTTTCAATATGCACAAATAGATACTTAAATTTGTATAAAATTGAACAATTAAACACATTCATCCTACATAGCACCCTACGACAATTTTATGTGCTACGGCGTCCTACGTATATTATGTCATGTAGGACACGTATGTTTACTTGTTTAATTTTATATAAATTTAAGTGATTATTTATGTACGCTCAAAGTTAGAGAGCATAATTATCTGCAAAAATCAAATTAAAGATCATCTTTATATATTATACCGATTAACTTTTAACTGCAATCTCATACAAATTAATTAAAGATCACAACCCAACCTGTATGTACATTATGGATAATTATTTGTTTTTGCTTTGATGCAACTTGCCATTTATTATCAGTTATAATTGAAACTTTAGATTGGTGTGACATCCTTCTCATCTTTATTTTCATGAACCTTATAATCGTAGGTGTCAAACATTTAAGTACTTTATTAAAGAGAAGAATTTTGATAAAGTCTTGCGTCATTTTACTTCAATAAATCTAATATGTTATCGGTTCATTTTTAAATTCGATTAAAAACACATAACTTAAACTTTTAAAATACATAATCACCACTTAATTTTATCTCATTTTTTGAAACGAAGGTAATTTAATTTAAACCTTAGAGATATTTAAAATTAAGAATAAAAATACGAGTTTCAAATCATTTTTTAAATAATACGTTAGATATCTCTAAAAAAGCACAAATGCAATTACTAGTGGAGTTTGAATTTATTCTTTTTAGGCTAAAGAGTAGATTATTTTTAAACGGATTTAAAATTAATTTTCCTTCATATATTCAGTGCTTAATTATTTCAGTAACTTAACTAGTGAATTAATTTTATGCCATGGCTAAGTTTGAGCATAGAATTTTTCGTCCCTTTCAAAAAATGAAACTATTGGCCATTTGTTCAATAATTTGGGAACACATAATTATTATAATTTTGAGTATAAATTTGTTTAATCGCGTAATTTTCTTTAATTATTATAATTGATCTTTCAAATTATGTACAAGTTTGGACCTTGAGCCTTGATTGAAAAACTTATGTTTGACTTAAAAGACATCGGGCCTCAAACTTTTAAATAAAAATTAGACAAATCACATAGTATAATAGAGAAATTACTTTCTATCCCTACTCTTTCATTAATTACTAAAAATTCCTTTTTTAGTGTTTTTTCGGATACATAATATTGTAGGCTGATACTTTAATTAATAACGGCTGAAACTTAAATTATTAAGTTGTTGTTATCAGTTTAAGCATCAAATAAGGAATTAAAAACAGAAATTAATTGATCTCACAAATCACGCATACGTTTCTTCCTTCAACCAATCAGGTATAAACCTCTAACTGAATTATAATTTTTAAATTTCAAAATGTGAAATCGTTCTTCGAAAAAAACAGTCAAAGTTTGATTCAAATAATTTTGGAATGCAATTTTGTGAAGATTCGAAATGAATATTTTGATCTTGTTAAGGCATTTTGGATCATGGGAAAGTAATGTTAGATACGAGCGATACAGAAGTGATGTGATATGGTTGGAGAAAATATTTCATTCGTAAATCTTATTTCAACAATTGCAGTTGAATTGAAGATTGATGAATTAAAAAATTAACATCGAGATCAGATACATTATTGAAGGTAATTTGTCTCCATTATGTATTTGAAATGATATGGGGGTGAAACTGTACATAGAAATGAAAAAACATAAGGTAGGATTCGGTATGTATTCACTATGCATTGATACATCGGATAAAAGTGATGAAGAGATACAAAATTTTGATGCAATAACCGGTGAAATTGTGCGTATTGAAGGTGAAAAAGGAACGCGAACATGTACTTTCTTCCCGAAAGATTCTTGATGCTTGCTTTTTAGAAGTACTTTTCTGAATCATGTCTAATAATTCTCAAATTGAATACTTTATGAAGTACTTTTAGGTTACTATTTTATGATATGATTAATGAAAAATGTTATGTTTTCAATTCTGGTTACATTTTTTTATTCTTAATTTTTGATAAAGTTAGTTTGGTATACATTATTGTGTGTCTGATACTTAATTGTTTGTAAATTTTGTATTGGATAGAATAATAGTATCAATAGTTATGATGTGTGCCAAAGTTAAAAGAGACGACATGTAAAAAAGGTATCATTTGAAGCAACGATATATCATATACATAATATTTTTTTTCTAAATTTTGTATCTACTAATAATAAAGTATCAGATATTCTGCAATTGAAAAAAATGTTGTTGATACTTAATATAAATAATAAGCTTTAATATGATACATAAAAATGTAAAAATTGTATTTGATACATAATTCTAACTATTATAAATCAGTTAAATTGATACTTAATAGAAACAATAAGCTTTAATATGATAGATAAAAATGTAAAATTGTACTTGATACATAATTTTAACTACAGATTATAAATCAGTCAAATTGATACTTAATAGAAACAATAAGCCAAATGATGAAACATTATGTTGTTTACCTTGAAAGGTAAATAAGTAATTTTGAAAGATTCAATGGTTTTATTACCAGATAAGAAATTGTCTTGCCATCTTGATACAAAACAATTTTTCGAACGTCACGAAAAGAAAGAAAAAGAACTCAAGTGATAAGCCAACTACGAGCATAAACCGTTGTGGACGTTATAGACATGAAAGTCACATCACACGATTTTGTACTTTCTTACCCAAAGAAAAGGAGTTAATACCTCAGATGGTCACTCAACTATGCACTCTTCTCTCAGAAAGTCACTTAACTTTCAATTTTCACTCAAAAGTCACTCAACTATGCACTTCTTTTTCAGAAAGTCACTCAACTTTGAATTTTAACTCAAAAGTCACTCAACTATCCCCTCTTTCCTCAGAAAGTCACTCAACTATCCCCTCTTTCCTCAGAAAGTCACTCAATCTATTAAATTATTTTTTTAATTAAAATTTATGGATATTAATTATTTATATAATAAATCAAATTTTAAAAAAAATAAATATACCATTTAAACCATTTAGTGATCCACCCACCTAACCCGACCCATTAAAAAATATGGTATGACCCATTTTATTTTATTTTTAATATTAAATTATTCTCTCTCTTTCTCCTAGCTTCTCTACATTTTCTTTTTTCATTCTTTATTGTTGGTGCCTCTCCTCTTCTTCCCCTTTTAGCTAGGTTTTAATTTGGGCATCTCGACTTCAAGCTCTATATTAAATAGAAATATGAATGGACTCTCCTCGTCCTCTATTTTGATTTAGGTATCTTCCATTATACTCCAAAATTCAACTTGTGAAGATGGAGGACTCTACTGAATCAAGAAGAATAACAACTGAATCTCAAGTAAATGGCTCTAACTTATCTCCCAGTCCTTGTTTAACGAAGAAAGGGACCACTACGCGGGTAACTCTCGAGAAAACAAGGTGCGCTTAAATTTTTTTCTTTTAGTTATTTGTTGTTGAATGGGAACAACGAGTGAAGTTAGGGTTCTTTATCTATGTGGGTATTAGATTTTCTCATTAGATAAGGTTAGGATTTATTATTTTTCGCAACTTAGAATTTATCTGCTTTATGATATTTATCTACACTATGTTTAATCTGTGTTTTTAGGAAACATCATTACAATGTGAACAATTTCTTAGCATAATGTTGGCTGAAGAAGTTCAGGGTGGTAGTGTTTTGAGTTTGAGGGATAATGTAATAGGGATTGTTCAAGATACTATGATTGGTGAGGTAGATGATATTAATTTCAATGATCCTGATTATAACTTGGAGGAAGATGATGAAGATTATCATGATGTTGTCGTTGAGCGTCGTGGTATGAAGGCGAAAGGTAGACCCAAAAAGAATGGTAATGGTCGAAGTGATGGTGTTGGTCCATCCACTACTGGAATTTTAATTCCACAAGTGCATCAGAATGCAGAATCAGATTATGACTATGCTGATGAACTGTTGGAGGGGGGTACTGATTCAGAAGACGAGGTAGAATACATAGAATATAATGCAGAAAATGACAATCCTATTTTGAAAGTAGGGATGAAGTTTGCTAGCTTTGATCAGTTTAAGGAGGTTTGCATGAACTGGGGGATTAAACATATGAGGCAAATATACTTCACCACCAATGATAAACAAAGATGTATTTGTAAATGCAAACATTCAGGGTGTCCATTCCATGTTTTTGCAAGTCCAATAAGTAAGTGTGATCCTACTATTCAAATCAAAACCTTGAATATAAATCATACAGGTCCTACCGTATCTGACAATTTTCATATGACACCTCAATGGATTGCAAGGAAATATTTTAATATTTTTAGAGCTGATCCAACTTGGAATGTTTGTGGAATAATTGCAATGGTGCAAAAAGACCTTGGCTACACAATAGAATATAGGAAGGCATGGAGAGCCAAACAACAAGCTTTAAAATGGGTTTATGGTGACGAGGGTGCACAATATGGAAAGTTGTTACAGTATAGGGCTGATTTGTTGAACACAAATCCAGGCTCTAACGTAGAAATTTGGAGAGATGAATGTAAATTCAAGGGATTTTATGTGTGTCTTGCTCCTCTCAAAGAAGCTTTTAAGTCTGGGTGTAGGCCATTAATAAGCCTAGATGGTTGTTGGCTTAAGGGCACATATGGAGGCAATTTGTTAGCTGCTATTGCAATCGATCCTAACGATTGCATCTTTCCTGTTGCATATGCTGTGATTAGTGATGCTGAAAGTAAGGAGACTTGGAGTTGGTTTCTAACAAATCTTGGATATGACTTAGACATAACAAATAGTTACCACATTGCTTTCATGTCTGACAGACAAAAAGTGAGACATTCAAATTCTTTCATTTTTCTAGTTCACTTTTTTTTATTATGTATTTTTCAATGTAAAATCAATGTTACAGGGATTGATTGGAGCTGTTAAGAAACTATTTTCAGAAGCAGAACATAGAAATTGTGTTAGACACATGTATCAAAATTTCAGGCAGAAACATAAAGGAAAGGCACTGAAGGATCTAGTATGGAATGCAGCAAGAGCAAGTAATGAGGTGAAATTTAAGATTTGTATGGAACGACTCGAGCAAGAGGACAAAGAGGCTAGAAAATTGTTTGATCATCCTGAAAGACCATTTCAGACATGGACTAGAGCGTTCTTCAAGACACATAGTAGATGTGACATGCTCTTGAATAACCTTTGTGAAAGTTTCAATAGGTACTTTTGCATTCTGTATCTATTTAAAGTATCACACATATTTACCAATTCTCTCATTATATTTTAATTTGTAGGTACATACTTGATGCAAGAGATAAATCAATTATAGCTCTATTGGAAATGATAAAGAATAAGCTTATGAAAAGGTTGTATAAGAAGAAGGAATGGATTAACAAATACCAAGGTATTATCTGTCCAAAAATTGAAAAAAAATTGAATCAAATAAAACTTGAAGCAGCATTGTTTAGACCAATTTTTTCTGGTGGGCCAAGGGTGTCGGTTGAGGGTCCAGGAGGGCCATATATTGTGGATATACAAAAAAATAGTTGTACGTGTAGGAGATGGGATTTAACAGGACTGCCTTGTCCGCATGCTTTGGTTAGTATCCATGGAAATAGTGATAAAGTTGAAGACTATGTGAATGCATACTACAAGGTTGAAACTTTCAAAAATGTGTATTCATATTTCATTAACCCAACCAACCCCGAAGATCACTGGCCAGATGTAAGGAATGGTGGTGAGGTTCTTCCTCCTAAGATAGTAAAAAAGAAGAGAGGGAGAAAGCCTAAATTAAGACGCAAAGAAGCTGAAGAATTAGAAAAACAAAATAAAAGCTGAAGCGCAAAGGAAAACTGAAAGAAGGTCAGCGAAAAATGATGAAGATTCAGCTCCAAAGAAATTATCGAAAAAAGGTACTGTTAATATAAAGTGCTCGATATGCAAAAAAGATGGACACAATGCAAGAGGTCACTATAAGTATGTCAACACTGTTGTGCCTGAAGTAAGACAACCTTTTGAAACTCAAGACCTAGTGTCTGATTATGTCTCGTCGGGATACTCTGACCAATTTAACCATAATATGTGGGATAATTCTCAATTGGATGTCGATTTCACAAATCAATCTATCATAACTCAGGTTGTGATTTTAATTTTAATTTTTTATACTTCTTTAGATGTTTATCAGATTGCAGATTTTATATGTTAAAATTTTCATTTAGGAACCAAGGCAACAATCAACTGGTGTTGAATGCATTCAAGATGAAGTTGTTCGAGTTACAGACATTATAAATGTGAATTATAAAGGTGCTGATTATGTACGAGGAGTTCAGTCTGCTCAAGATGAAGGTATTGATTGTGCACGAGGAGCTCAGTGTGCTCTAGAGAGGAGTGATGATTGTATGCAAGGAGCTCAGTATGATCAAGAGGAAAGTACTGATTGTTTGCGAGGAGCTCAAGATGAAAGTGCTAAGGCAGGCTTATCAAAAAGAGGCAAACTTTACAAGAAAAATGTTATGAATGATTATGTTTGTGAAGCGTCGATGAAAAGGTCTAGGAAGTGCTAATATGACACTGTATAAAATGTCTTATTTTGTTAAAACTTGTGGTTATGCGACCTTAACTCATCAGTTAGGAATAGTAGATATGACACTGTATATAAAGTGTCTTATTTTCTTAAAATTTGTTGTTGTATGACCTTCACTCATTTGTTCTATATGTTATTTTATATGCATTATTTTTGGTATGCATTATATGACCTTACATACTGTGTCAAGCAAGCGTGCTCGATTTTCGTTCATTTGAATGTTTGAGAAAAACACTTCTTGTATTGACCCTGACCCGCCCTGCGTAGTAAGTATATCAAATGTTAATATTCGTTGAAACTACCATAGCAGCATGCTCGATCTGCTGCTCGAATGACTGTCAGTAAAAGAAAGGTTATTACGGATGATATCATGGTCTTATACAGAGAGTATGCTCTGTCATATATTTTTGTTTATGTTCATGCAAATGTGTCTTGTGCTTTTACTAGTTTAGATCACTAAGTCGGATGATTTATATTTCATTTGTTGTTATCAAAATATAGCAGATTAAACAACATGAAAGGCATAAAAAATGTATTTTTGAGCTTTTAACAATCTATTGCAGAGTATGGAGTTATAAATGAGATGACATATATTTAGTAGTTCTTTCTCGTTGTCGTCTTTATCTTGCTACACACATTATTTGATTTTTGAAGTGTTTCATAGTAGTCAATGTCCATCTTATTATCTTACTGATTTTAAGGATCAAAGAAGTAATCTATATTATTATTAGTTCAATGACTTTTTTCATTTGGTGTCATCTTATATTTGAATTTGTTTAAAGGTCCTTTATGTGGTAAGCAGTCCCGTTTCAGTGTTGGAGATGAGTTGGAACCATTTATTTGAGATTAAGTTGTTGTTCTCCTTGATTCAGTAGAATACTCCATCTTCACAAGTTGAATTTTGGAGTATAATGGAAGATGCCTAAATCAAAATAGAGGACGAGGAGAGTCCATTCATATTCTATGTAATATAGAGCTTGAAGTCGAGATGCCCAAATTAAAACCTAGCTAAAAGGGGAAGAAGAGGAGAGGCACCAACAATGGAGAATGAAAAAAGAAAATGTAGAGAAGCTAGGAGAAAGAGAGAGAATAATTTAATATTAAAAATAAAATAAAATGGGTCATACCATATTTTTTAATGGGTCGGGTTAGGTGGGTGGATCACTAAATGGTTTAAATGGTATATTTATTTTTTAAAAAAATTGATTTATTATATAAATAATTAATATCCATAAATTTTAATTAAAAAAATAATTTAATAGATTGATTCTGAGGAAAGAGGGGATAGTTGAGTGACTTTCTGAGGAAAGAGGGGATAGTTGAGTGACTTTTGAGTTAAAATTCAAAGTTGAGTGACTTTCTGAGAAAGAAGTGCACAGTTGAGTGACTTTTGAGTGAAAATTGAAAGTTAAGTGACTTTCTGAGAGAAGAGTGCATAGTTGAGTGACCATCTGAGGTATTAACTCAAAGAAAAGTGATACATTTTTTTTAGAAAAAATACATTCAACTTTCAATATAGTGAAGTGTTACTGTTAAATATTAATAAATAGAAATTTGTTCAACTTTGTGTACATTTCTGCTGGAAAATGATTTACTCACACTGTTAAACTATTAAATTTTATAAATATGGTAAAATATTTATATAATATATATATTTGTATTTAAATAATAATGTATATGAAACATCTTGGTTGTGAACGGCCATATTTACCGTAACTTTATGTTAAGTATCACATATAAAAGTAAAGATAAAATAATATATTTGATACATTAATTTATGTAATTGGTACATGTTGAAATATACATTGTCGTGGTTAGATATAAAGTGTATCTTTAACTTAATAAACAACCTCTTGAATGATAAAATTGTGTGATATTTAAATTTATAAAACTTATTTGAATCAGATAATTTTTAAAGTATCTTATTTTGTATTGTGTACCACAAGCACTATAATTATAACAAAAAAATAAAGAAAAATATACATACTGAGATCAAAATTAAAATACATTAAAATAATAAAATTTTTAGAGAAATAACCATTTATCCAGAAATCAACCTCCTAAGATTGTTAATCCTAGATCATTTTCTTTAAAGATAACACACCACTCTATCCGTTGGGGTTCTTCCACATTCGCTTTAAAAGATGAAGTTTCATCCTTCTTCGATTTCGTCTTCTAATTATTATCATTCTTCATTGTTAATGGCTCCTACGAGATTTAAGATCTATTTTCAACCCAATATCATCATCGTCGGTGTCATAATGAGTTGATTAGATCTATTTTCATAAAAATTTTCATCATTAAAACAAAATACACAAGGTAAAAATGATGAAGCAAAATTCATATGCATAAGAAAATTGTAAATTAAAAACATTATTTTTTTAAATAAAAAAACGAAATCTGAAGAACTAAAAATAAAAAATTGATGAAGAAATAGCTCTACCTCTTTAGGAATTTGAAATTGATGAACTTGAGAGAAAACAAATTTGAAATTAATAATTGAGTGATTGATGTAACTGTTGATATATGAGAGTGATTTTAGGCGTAAAAATAGGAACAAAAACATTGAATTGAAAGGGATGTAAATAATGTATCTGGAAAATAAGAGAAAAAAGATGAAAAGAGGGATTTTTGAAATATTTTTAGATGGTAAGAAATTTTAGAAATTATAGAAAAAAAGATTGTGTAGTTAGATAATTTTTCCTTTGTTCCTGAAAATCAACCCAAAATATTTGGAGAAGTTTGGCTAACTTTTTTGTTTGTACAAATTTTTAAAATGGTTGTGTAATTTTTGGGTATACATTTATTATTAATTAGCGTGATATATACGTGCAAAATACGTACACTTAATTAATATTACTTTTAAAGCATGAATATTCTTATAAATGTTGATTGAACTTTTCACTATTACAATAGATAAAATTATCATTTATTATTTTTCTAAAAGAATTACCATTTATTTATTATAGTAATATTAAAATTAATTAAAGTTATAGCTAGTAAATGTTTGTGAATTTCTAGTATTTTAGTTCTTAAAAATTGGCTATAATTTTTCTTCTTAAATCATTACTTATTTGTTCTAAAAGGTCCTAACTTTTATGACTTTAAAACTAATAATTTTTATCTTATATAAATTTTATTTAAATTATGAAAAAAAAATAAGTCAATAAAATTCTTTACTACTTAAAAAAACCGAGGTTCATATTTTTTTTAAAATAAAATATGAATTTCTTTAAAGGAAATTCTTATCATCTTAATATACATAAACATTTATTTTAATGATAATTGCTATTGCAAATATTTGAACACATATAATGGTAAATCCGGTTCAGAAAAACCGACCTAGCCCCTATTTGCCGGTTTATCAACGTACGGACCGAGCGCCTCAAAACCCCTCTTTTCTTCCTCCCTTAAACCCTTGAAAGCTTCACTTGTTAGCTCTGCCATTGAATTACAGCAGAATGGGCGGCAATCAACGATTTGGAAGAAAACGAGGTTAGTTAACTTTCAATCTCAGTTTCTTCTACTACGTTTTCCTTTTTTGTTGCGTAATTTCTTCGTGTAAAGGTATGAAGAGAAGAACAGAACAAAATTCTTCTAAAAAGTATCAGAATGTGAAGAAGAATCGTCGAAATAGCAGAGAACAGAAGCTCAATCGAAGTCCATCTCCAGGTAACTCATTCAAATTATAAACACTCTAACTTTTTAAATATAATACTGTTTGGGTTAATAGTAATATTGAGATAATTTTTATTAACTTTGTGGTATGTTATTTGAGGTTATTTACTCAAAGTTTTGAATGTTAGTTTTTTTGGTGGGTTGATACTTGATAGATGATTCAGCAGAAGAAAATTCGGAGATAGATTCAGAGGAAGAAATGGAAGCACAAAAGAAAGAAGAAGAAGAAGAAGAAGTTGTGGATTATAAGGAGCCAACTATGTATGATAGTTTGTTGGAGTCATTGAGGTAAAAGAAAGTTGTTACTTTTTACAAGTATTCTTTTCCTTGCTTATGTGTTATCAAATACTTGTGATGATTTCTTAAAGTGTCAACTGTAGCTTTGTTTTGTTGAAAAAAACGGAAATGTTTTGTATATGGTTTTATCTTTCATGTTGAACTATTGTGCTCTAATATTTTAAATTAAAGCAAAGTCGACATCTTTGGTACAGAAACAGAATAAGAAAACAAAATCCATCTCTTCTCATGTCATTTTGAAACCATGGAGCTGCTTATATTATATCATGATAGTGGTTTGTGAACTGTGTCCGATTATAGGACAAAACAAGAAGAATATAACTCGGAATCAGAAGAAAGTGGAGATGATGTTGAGCAAGCTCATGGTGCTTCCGATGATGACGATGAAGGTAGGAGCTTAAAGACTAGGGAGAATTTGGCATTTTACTCTTAAATGTTGTGGAAGTTATTACTTGATTTTTAGTTATAGAAAGTTATTGCTGGATGTTTCATGTTCTTTATTTGCTCGTATATTCCATAGTCTTTAGTTCCTTTAGATGGTTATTGCTGATTCTAAGTAGTTTAGGTCGAGAATGGGACTTCTAACACATACAAGTGAGGTTGGAAACTACACTCTTTCAAAAATGCCAAAGCTATAGCTGATCTTAGCTTTTTCTGGAACATTAACTCTAAAACAAATCTCAAATTAGGTTGGATCTTTTGTTTCTTTTTAGTCAAGTTTATCATCCTCAGTAGATTAGGCATGATATTTGAACAGTGAAGTCTATTAAGAGAGTCAAAGCTTGCAATATTTGACTGGGAAGAGTACCACTGCAGTTTCTGTGTCTTCAGCGTGCCATTAGTGAACTTAGGTTGCAGGCGCCAGCAAAACCTTCTACCCTTTCTTGTCAATTCATCTTAGTTTTTTCCAGCATAAGCTATAAAGTCGAGACTTATTAAGTAGGTGCCGGAATATTGATTCCAGATGGACTATCTGTATGGAGAGAGATGTTTTTATGTCAGCTGGCGTTCTTATGTTCTCAAAGAACAGGAGTACGTAAAATTTCTTGCTGCTAGATCAATGCCTTAGTATTCTTTCACCATTAAGGTAAAACAAGAGATGGGATACCCAACTCAATCTAGTCATGTCATTTTCTGCAGGTTTAGTATTTAGTTTTCTAGTCAAGAACGTCTTGCTGCTCCTGGATTTTGTCACTTGGTGTCAGTTGGGTTTATGAGTTACTGATATACCGATACATGCTAAATTTTATGTACATAGCTTGTATTTGCATGGATGATCTAATGGGATAAGTAAGATTTGGGAGTGTTTTTCTTGTCTAAAGTAATTGTTTTATCTGTATAGAAAAGAGTGTTTGTTATGAGTTTTTGTAGCTGTTTGGACAATATTTCAGTTAAAGTTGAAACAAAAGAGTATTTGAAGTTGATACTCGGAAAAAAAAGGTGTTAGTAAGTTGAAGTTATGTTTGGCCATGGATGCCACTTCGTCTTCGAATCATCAAATCAGTATTTTCGGTATTCCACTTGAAGTTCAAGTACTATCTGCAGGAGTTTGCAATTAATGAATGTATATATATCCTAACAGGCTCTAAACATGCATGGTGGAGCAATGAATTTCTCTTTTCTTCTTTTATGCTTTTGTATTCAGAAAGTAATCCTTCTTACTTGGTTAATTATTTATCTATTGATAAAAATGGGACAACTTCTAAGATTCATGAACTTCATGTTACTCGCTGCACTAAATAAAAGTAAGCAATAGAGAGTGAATCGTATATTATATTTGCAAAGAAGTCCTACTAATGCCTTAAACTGCTCTCACTAATATTGGCAAAAGTACTTATAAATTGATCGCCAAACACAAACTCAAATATTTTTCAGAAGACACTTGAGAAAAAGAAATACTTCTTTTAAAAACAAAATTTATTTGAAAATTTGGCGACTGATCGGAGTCCTTATAAACATTCATAATATTCACTACACGTTAGTGGAGTCCAAGAAAATCTTCCAACAATGAATACTGAAATCTTGCTCCGGAGATCTCATGTTTCTATTATGTGGACCTAAGGTCATAGGAATATTAACTTTACCTTATGAAGTGCTATGTGCAGTATTAATATGGAAGTAATGATAACGAACCCCCCCCCCCCCCCCCCCCCAAAAAAAAAAAAAAAAAAAAAAAAATCCCATTCTTTCTCTTTGCCTTCAAACTTACTTTTCTGAGCTTAAAAAAGGGAGACAATAAATTAACATAAGCTGGAGCTATATCTCGTGGTTTGTTATATATGAATTTGGGAGCATTTTTTTTCTTTTGAGGTGAAACTTTATTTTGGACTGCTGCATATGTCTGTTAATAACAGTAGCGTCTACTGATTAGTCTGTCCTTTTTTTCTCCCCCTTATGATTTTGTGTTTGGAAATAGGCAGTGATAGTGAGTCTTCTAGACTTAGTGAACCTGGTGCTAGTCAACATGGAAGTGGTCTGGGAAACCCTGTGGCACGGATCGGAGGTACTGAAACTGATGACGATGATTCAGAGGCTTCTGGTTCAGATGGAGAACAAGAATTGAGAGTAAATGGTCAACCGACAAGAGTGGCTTGTGCAAGCACGAGGTCCTACAAGTTTTAATTGAGTTTGTTTCCTTTTGTTTATTTTCCTTTCATATTCCTATATTTGTGTTAGTTCACTTGTTTATGTCTCATGATTGTGTTCTGGATTATGTTCTTGATATAATACTCATGTCTTGTCCTCTTCGGACAAATCAAAGTTCTTGTCGCCAGAGGCTCATTTAAGGCACGCTTAAGCCCCGAAGCTCAAAAAAGTTTAGGGAAGGGCTTCACCTCGCGTAAGTTGAGCTTAGGTGGGGTAAGCTGCTAAGCTGTGCACCTCATTGCCCATGAGTTCTACTTGAATCAATTGGTATTGGATGATAAAATGACCGGTGAAGAGATATACTAATTGTTATGGAAAACATATGGATGAATTTTTAACATATTTTTTGCATGACATATATATGTAACTGGGATGAATCTGGGATTCTTAAGGATCAATTTCCAAGTTTATTTTGTGTTGTTGGTAATCCCGGTATCATTCTAGCAGACATGTTTATTGAGGAAGGCTGGAGTTTTCAGCTTAGGAGCAATCTTCTTGAAAGAGAAATGCATGAAATTGATTTATTCCTTCAGAAGATGCAAAAAGTTTCTGTCACATAAAGGGAAGGAAGATAAATTTAATCTGGAAGGCTGAAGCAGTAATGGGATTTTTTCCAGCTATTTCACATTATACTGAAAATGCCCTTGGCAGATGATATGGAAGACTGCAATGCTGATCAAAGTTGCATGCTTTGGCGGTCAGTGTCTTGTGACATATGAGACAATAGTGGTTGGATATTATGTACAAGATGTTAACTCTGTGGAGCATTAGTGTCCATATTTATTTTTACATTTTCATTCCAAGTTTACTTGGCAGATCTGTTCCAAGTTTTTGGTTGTCTTTGGAATAGAGTGGGTTATCCCTGGGAAATTCCGAGAAGTTCTTGAATGCTGGGAATCAGCTTATCTAGGTGGTATATTGAAGAAAATGTAGAGATCAATTTGTATATTCATAACATAGACTATTTGAAAAGAAAGGAGCAAAAGATGTTTCGAAGACACTATGGAGCATATCCGGATTATAAAATATAACTGCCTGTATCACTTGTATTTCTGGAAGGATGGAATACCATCTTTAATTTACATGATGTGTTAGACTTGCTATAACATTTAGGAATTTGGTGTAATCAAGTCTAACTTCCTTTTTTTAACTTTGTTTTCCCAGTTTCAAGCATCAGCTTCATACTGTTTTCTTTAATAAAATCGTAGCTCATCAAAAACAGTTTGATGGTTGAGGAAAGATTTTGGTAGTCAGAAGTTATGAAAATTGTTAATCTACCATGTTCTTTCCGTGTATGCAGTTCATTTCACTCTCATTTGGATCACAAGTTATCCAAAGAAGAGGTTGACGAGCTAGAGAAAAAGAAATGGACTTACAAATGGGTGGTAGCCATGTCAAATTACAAGTGGAGGGGGACAGGCAAGTGTTTTCTGAAGGTAGCTGTCTTGTTTGCTTATGGCTATGTTATTCTATTGTAGATTGCTTCATAGTGCTCAAACCCTTCTCCACGTTTGGTTGTTGTAGATCTTCATTCATCCCTTCTCTTGGGCAGAATGTCTATTACGCTATGTTCATGTAATATCAGTCCGTTAAATAGTTAAATATTGATCTGTGATTTGTTTTAATCCACATTGTTGCAGAACTTTTGATGACCACATTGTTGCAAAATTGCCAGCTGCATTGCTGGAGCAACATATATCTTTGCTAGACCTAATGTCCAATTTAGGAGCAAATTTGGGCAACAAATCTATAGAGTATTTTGTTGTCCAAATTGTTTGAAAGTGGTACCTTGCTTAACATCTTCTAGGATTTATTAGTGTATTTCTCAAAGGAACAGAAAATAGTGCATGGTCAGTGAAGTGCTGTTGCCGGTGTCTGGTAACTCCCACCCACTGATCGAGATTCCACTTGCTTCTGGGTTTCTTTAGGATTGTGGATCAATTATCATATTGAATCTGGTTATTTTTAAGGGGAAATTTTAAAAATATACGTCCTACATAAAATATTTCGCAATATATAATATTATATAACATTTTGCAATATTATAATACCCGAGGTAAAGCATTACACATAAGGTGTCAACCTTGTATAAAAGTGTATAAATAATATATAAAAGGTGTTAATACACAAATATGAATTACACCGGGAATAGTGTTGTATACTATTTTATATTGGATTATGTGGCGTAAATATTTTCTCCCAGTAAACGTAAAGCATAATTTCCCTTTTTTAAATTGTTCATCTTGCATTTGGCTTTCTGTTAGATACTTGTCAATTCCAGTTATTTTTGTTTTCAAGCTTCAAACTTGCAGGTGCAGTGATTATACTTTGTCTGGATACTCTGCAGTTCTTTTTGAAATCTTTCCTTTTTAATATCCACTTGTGCGTTTATACTCTGTATTATGTGTTGTAAACTTGCGTATGGGTGTGCACGTTTGTGTTTTTATTTTTTGTGATAAACAGCTCAAGTCTGTAAAGGATACCAACAGTCAAGAACTCTCTTTTTCTAAAACGTTGCTCCCTATGTGTATTGAGTTACACGTGTACCATGTTTTTTGATGCTCAGGTCAAAATGTCGAATTCCCTCGGTTACTCTATTTTAAGGTTCACGGAGGAATGCCTTCTGCTTGCATTGCTGAATATAGGCAAACCTTGCAATACCTAGCTGGACTGCTCTTTTCTATATCAATGGATTCACCTATTAAAAATTTATCCATTGCTTTTCCACAGTGATCTTCCCATACAATTACAAGTTCTATTGCTTCCTTGCAGGAGCCAGAAAGCTTCTTGTTTCATGGTTTGAAGCCAACACTACACAAGCATTGGTTGAGTATATATGAGAAGTCTGGAGGGGCAGATTTTGATTCATCAAAGCAGAGATTATTTTTCTCCATATGTAAGTAAAGGCCATCAAGTTTGTTTTGGTCATTTATTGGTGTTTTACTTATCAAATGTTTGTTGCCTGTGGTGTGTGATAGATGGATAGAACGATGTGCCTGTTTCTTAGTTATTTTGCAACAACTCGTGCAAGGTATATCAGTTACAGTCAGCAACCCTTAGAGTTGTAGATCATTAGTGTGACACCAGAACCCGATGTTTTTTCAGTTTGTCAATCAAATTTTCATGTCACTTATCTCCTGATGTTCTAATGGTTCTGCATTGATACTTGTGGTCTTACTAATAGCACTATCTATTCTTGTCCGAAGTAGTGTTTACTACTAGGTGGGTTTTGGTGAAGTTAAAGTAGAAAAAATGAATTTGAGTTAACCTTGTGGAAAAATTGGAGAAGAAAGAGATTACTAATGGTAGAGAGATGTCGTAGCTCTTAGGCTGCATTATTAGCTACTATCTCTTTTTGTGCTGAAATTACTTTTGGAGTTGTGTATGTATTTGATTTTGTAAAATCTTGTCATAAACTAAAATTGTTCCAAGTGAAATATTTTCCATACATGTAAGGGCATAGGAAAAAGCAAACAAAAAGGAAATATAAAATTGAAAAAAATTGATGGTGGATGTCCACGTTGTGGCCTTGGAGACCTGGCCTTGTTATTCCAGTGACCACATAAGTTATTATTTTTCTTACCCAAAAAAGAAGAAATCGGTGTAGGATAGGGAATGGGAGGTGGCTCGGTGGAGGATTTCCAACTTGGCAAATTCGAGTCTTCACAACAAACCTTGGTGTGAGCCCATCTTCTGCCGTTTTTGTGGGCAAAGTTTACCAAATGGGCCTAGGCTGGTTCTAACACTATACCCCCCCCCCCTCCTTGAGGTCCACTTGTAGTGCTGTTATTCTTGGTAGGTAAACATACATTCACTCATAATGCTGCACAAAATTTCACTATGCTGAACTTGACTCATCTCAAAAAAGCAAACATGCTTGACAGCGTATTCAATTTGAATTCTGATGTGATATTTCCAACTTAACCAACAAGTGAGGGTCCATCTCTAATGATTCACACCTTATGTATGCATCAGTGATGCAAAACGTTGTCGTAGGAACTTTCAAGCATTTGCATTATGTGGTTATTGCATCATTCCCTCAAGCTTAAAGTTCATAAAACCAAAGTATACAAAAATTACAGGAAGTGGCGTTCTTACTTGCACTATCAAGTGCTTACATTTGGTTTTGTACTTCATCAAGTTTGTCTAGATTATGGGAATTTGATTTTGATTGATTGTTGAGGGAGGGAAACAAGAATGAGATAGGGTGTGTATTTTCTTCATCGAAGGAATACTAAAGGTGAATTAGATTCTCTACTTATTTGTTCCTCTTACCAAACTCCTATTGTGGCATCCTTTGTCGTTATTAACCTGATGGATTTTATCTTGCTCTTCATGTATTATATTCTGTTTCCTGTTCTGCTATAATTGGTGTTGTAATTGCAATTGCTTCCTTTACTATTATAGGCAACAGCTACCGGGATATTCTGCACCACAACAAGAAACCCTTCTATCTCAAAGGTCTAGAAGAAGATTCAAGTACCATGGATGCTTATGTTATGCATTCTGTAAGAGCATCTCATTAACTTCTTTTCACCATAATTACTTGTTCAAGTTTGAGTGATGTGTTTTATAATCCAAATTGCAAACATGTCTTGGTTATATGAGGGAATCGTTTTATGCAGCTCAATCATATATTCAGAACTAGGGATCTTGTAAAGAAGAACGAGGCAAAACTAGCTAAGCTTCAGGACAATGTGAAGGGGGATATCCTAAGTAATGAAGCCTTTCTTGACCGCGGGTTTACTCGCCCCAAGGTATTTACCTATTTTCATACCTATTCTTTTGAATATGAATTTTTGAGAAATATACACTTGTTATCTATGTTACACGGATTTTTCATTTGCCTTGGTGTACCCATCGATTGGGTGATAATGAATGTAACTACTTTTGTGCTTATTCTACAAAATACAGTAGAAGTTAGCAAAAACCTTTGCGGTACTTGCACTGGATATTTCCCAACACCAGTAGCGGATATCAAGCTTTGTGTGTTTTATTAGAGGTGCATCCTTGTCTTGTTTACAATTTATAGATATTGTTGAGGGCTTTGATGTGTAAAATTGAGGATATTCTTAGAAGAAGATTTGTATATGTTAGTGGGAAATTGTGTGATTTCGGTTAAAAGAGAACATCCCATCCTACTCTTGGTACATGCACTTTGCTGGCGTAACCTTGTGTATTGTCTGTGAGTTAATACTCTTAAAAGTTTACCCATAGTTAGTAGTTATGGTGGAGCTGGATTATTGCAGAGGAGACTACTTGATGTACAACTATAACTATCCAATCCTCCGTTCAAAGAGACTCTTAAACGTATTCCATCCTGACCCACATTTTATGCATATCACTCCTGATAGTTGGTTTAACCTTTAAGAAGTTAAATCACAACATTGCCCATCTCCAGAGAATCAGAAATACTGGATAGCCTAGCAATTTCTCTTTCCAACTTGACAATTTCTTTTTTTGGGTAGTACCTGTTAATGTGTTAGGCACATCAGATATGCCCTCGCCAAACCCTCTTACTGGGGACTACTGGGGGTTTTTCCCACTTCTTTTTCTCAGTGAGTCGAATTTCCGACTTCTTGGTGAGAAGTGGAATGCTTTTCTTACTATAGAAACCTTTCTTGTTAATATGCTCTTCTACTTATTGTATATGTGCGCAAGCTTAAAGTTCATTTTCTTCTTTTTTTGCTTGTGTATTTTACTTGTAATACAGCTTGGGATATCATATATCTTTTAAAAGTTTTTTCTGATTATGCCAATGGTCAGATCCCTACGAATAAGCTAGTTTCGGAATCCCACTACCTTTAGTCATTATATCATAAGATTTTCCTTATTCTCTCCCCTCCTACATTAAACACCTGCTCAACTGTCTTTAGACATAGCAAAAGTGCAGTTGACTATCACCTGATTATTTAGGAACTAACAGTGCATTTGAGCCATCGAGGTCCACTTATGGTTTTATATTCTGGATTTCAACGAGCGTGATTAAATTTTTCAATAATTTCTTAATGGTTCAGCTGATTTTCTTGATGATTGTACTTCTGTGGTTACATCCATGTTGGTTCTATATCAACTTTTGTACTATGATCTTGCATTTCCTGGTGTCCGATTTTGTACCCTCATCTTTCATTAAGCACTTCGAAACATATAGTGTTTGATCATTTTTTTTGTGGTTTGGTTAACTTGTTATAATATTGATCATTTCTTGTGATTGGTTCAGGTTTTGATCCTTCTCCCCCTAGCAAGTGTTGCATTTCGGTTAGTCAAGCGGCTGATTGATTTGACACCTCCTAAATACAAGGTAGTTTCTCCATTTCCTGAATTCTCATGCAAAATAAACTAAGCAGTGCCTTTCCTAGATTTTTGCAGCAGCTTTCATGAAATGATATTTAACCTTGTTGGATCTTGGAATTAAGCAAGAGTATTGTTATTCATGCTGTTGCCGCTTGACCTAGAAATTGTAGTTAGTTTCTGTGAAGTATATAGAACTTTGCCTAGTAAGATATATTGACTAGTGTTTGGAATCGAGCACCTTGCATGTTTCTGTAGACACCTTACATAAGATAAACATATATCAAGTTAACAACTGTGCTATTTTATTTTGCCGTAATATGCAGACTTTTAGCAGTGATATGCTAGTGAATATGGATTTGTTAAAAAAATTGGTAATGTGATAATTTTATTAATGAATAACTGCTAATGCGTAGGAATTTCCAGTAAAATGAATTACATGTTCGATTTGTGATAAGTTGCTCCTTCTAGAAGACAAGAATGTACAATGACCTATTACGCCTTTTTGGGATTGAGGTGAACGTTTAGATTTCTAGGAAAACATTTTTGGCCTTGTTAGATGTGAGTCGTTAAATAGAGCTCATAGTTAAGGTAAAGACATTATTTAATTAGCCGCCACTAGACCAAGATTATATTTCTAATTTTGGCATCAGTAGGTCTTTTTCATACTTTATTAATGTGGTTTTGATTCCCTCAGTCTAATGTAGAGGAGCATGAACGTTTCTATAGAGAATTTGGAGCTGGAGTAAGTGAAGAGAAGGAGGATGAAGATGCTGCGGAAATCTCTGAATCAAAAAGGAGTTCAAAACCATCTGATTTTGAAACACTATTTGGGGGAAATAACAATGATCATTTCATGATCGGAATTAAATTCACTAGGTATGTTTCTTAACTCTTGTGAAATTGCCCAAACATTTACTACACCATGAAGCTGTCTTTCTTTGTCCAAGTACTTTTCAACTTCGATGCTCTATGTATTGCTGATAAGCATTATTCAAAGGACACATAATTTGCTCAATATTCAGTCATGAACAACTTGCTGAAGTACCTGTATTATGCAAGCAGGTTCCTAATAGAAAAGTTTAATCGTCTATTTCGCCTTGCATTCATATCCTCCTGGTTTATTTGTTTTTAAGATGTCGTGTGCTGCATGTCATAGTAGCCCTTGATACACATCTTGCTAAATAAATTCACGATTTATAGAAAGAACAACGAAGTTATTAAATGAAACCCACAATTTTCAAAGATGTCATGTATGTTCATGGGATGTCTTGTGGTTGTGCGCTTCCACTTTGACTGATGGTGCTTTAAATTGGTTAATCTAAATAAGCTTTGACTACAAATTGATGGATGTGGCACATGGTTCAACTTGAAATCTAAGCAATACATGAAGATGGACAAATCGAGACACTTATTTCTTTTCTTACAGAGTAGGGTAGAACATGCTAGCAACACTCAATAAGGTAATGAAACTGTGTGCATAGGTATGAGTAACTCCACGGTATAATGTAAAAATTATGGAGAGATGCATGTGGGATATTTTTATTGTTTTTTTTCTTTGAAGGCAAATCATATGCGTGTCTTTATTTTAGGAGAAGCATAAGATTGTATGGTGACTTCTACTCGTCAGACATGATTGTTGCTTCCCCACTTGGGTTAATCACTGTAAGTTTGCTAATATATGTTTTGATCTCTTGTTCCTTGTCATTTTATGGCTTATAGATCTTTCATGAAATCCTTGATTCTCTCTTATGTTTGACATATACAGTACACGTTTTCCAGAAAACAGAAAGGAAAAGAAGTGCTAATTTAAAGCCATAAATTGAAGTAATAAAGGGACCTTGCAAATCGTCGCCTCTTGACTGATTTTTTTTGTTGAGGGGGCTTGTATCTGTAATATTCTATACAGGCTTAAGACAGACAATTTTTTCTCCACGAATATTGTAATTTGAATAGTCTCATTACTTCAAAGGAGCCCGGCTAGTCCTTTTCAAAAAGAAATAATCAAAAACATCATGCATCCTTCTATAATCTCAGAACTCTATTCTTCTCATTTCTATACCCCGTTTCAGTATATCAACAGATTTTCTCAAAGCTTATTCTCTTAATGCTAACGCTATGCAGCTGTAATGTGATGTACGAGAATCGTAATAAGTTGAGCTGTTATTAACTTTTTGTTGAACTTCTTCCTCCAGAAAATTGGGGAGGCAGAATTATACAAGGATAAAAATGTTGATTATCTGTCTTCTATAGAGGTAATTATTGTTGGAATATTATATTAGTTTGGAAAGTAGTGGGCTGTGATTTATCTTTTTTAGCAACGCTCATTACCCTTTTATCATCTAACGATATAACTACCATTTGAGCAGGTTCTAATTGTCGACCATGCAGATGTCATATTGATGCAGGTACTTTGATAGTTCATCTGTGCCCCTTTTATTGATTTGGTGCATATCTACTTCACTATCTTCTGTTCATATTTTTGTACTTGCAGAATTGGTCACACGTGAATACAATTGTTGAGCAATTAAATCGGATACCTTCCCAGCAACATGGAACAGATATTATGCGCATTAGGCAGTGGTAAGCTTCAAACTGCTCTTTTATCTGCCTTTTTGCTTGTTTCAGTTATCCACCCCATTTTTTGGAAAAAAGAAGTGGGTTGCTCTGTGTGTTCTAAATGCGGATTCACGTAAAACAATCCGTGGCCACACAAATAGAGGATAAATATGAGGGCGAAACTGACAACACGTTGCACTCCCTTGAAATGACTGATTCTTTTGGCAGATAATTCTGTTTTGTGAATGTGTCTTGCAGGTATTTAGATGGTCAAGCGCCATTCTATCGGCAATCAATAATCTTATCTTCTCATATAAATCCAGGTAAGTTCGCAGCTTTTGTGTGGTGTGCAGACTGTAAAGATAGATTGTAATGATATAATTTTGAAAAATCTGGTGTCATTCTTGATAACTGTTTTTACAATTACAGCCTAAAATTTATAGTTTTTTTTTCTGTCCTATGCAGACATCAATGGATTATTTAACCATCATTGCCTCAACCATGAAGGAAAGGTCTGTCCATTTGGCATTGCATATAAATATTCCTCTTTTCTCTGGTGACAATGATGGGAAACTTTCGAATAATGATAACCCTTAATATGATTTTGTGTTGTGTTTGTCTCTTGACCTCTTCCTAATTTAGAGTCCTATATCGTTACTTTTTGACTGCTCTTTCCGTCATCTGCTTTCCCTCAGTTATACCTCCTTGTGTTTGGTGTATTATAAGTTGGTGGCTGGGGGAAATAAGCATTTTGGGCATAGTTTGAGCATCTAGCAGAAGTATATGCTTTTCAGAGGGAAAATTAACTTTGATCTACAAACGAAAAGGGGTACAATTGCTGGTCCGTTTGTTAAAGAAAATTACTGGGCCAGTCTGATGGAATTATTTTTTCACCTAAAATATTCAAACGTTGATAGCCTTCTTGTCATCATGTTAATTTGAGTGTCTGGACTAATCAATCGTCTAGTGATTTGTTGCTATACTTGTAATAAATTTTTTGTTGATAACAGAGGTAATTTTTGTTGGAATTTTGAGGACCAATGATGCACAACTCAAAACTTGATGGAGAATGGACCTTACCCTCTGTTCTTTACTCTTAAATATTGGGCCAGTGAAATACTTCTAAACTACATCACGTTGCGCTCTTGTCACTAGGTCAAAGCCTGGGGGCACTTTGAAGCTGTAATTTTAATTATTATTTTTCCTTTATCTAATTAAAAATAAAATCATTTTCCATTTGACTTTCTATTTTTCCTTCCACTTACATTCTTCTAATGAGGACCTTCATAAAAGAAAAAAAAAGGTTCTTCTAATGAAGATGATAGATGTGCCTAAACTTATGCAACATGATGAATGAATTTCCATTATACAGTAATATTTTTAATAGTGGGAGAGGGAAATTTTGATGCGAGTTCAATATGTTGTTCTTACTTCATTTGAGTTTTGAAGGGTTGCATACATTAGGGGAAAAAGAATTGGATTTCCACTAGATAAGATTGATGCATAGTCCTGCACATCACCTTGGAATTTATAATGCTCATTCAACATTAATTAAGAAAAAATTGCTAGAAATGTCCTCTTTACAGTCCTAAAACATCAATATAAAATTTCAGCATGTTTACATTCTGTGAATGCTTAGAAAAGAGAGATATTTGCTTATCTAAGTGCTGTATTTTCAGGTCAAACTGGCAAGCGAGTATAAAGGTGTTTTACCAAAGGTGGTACTTCAAATACGGCAGGTGAGCATTAAAACTATGGTCCTTATCAAAAAAAAAAAACTATGGTCTTGTAGTTATATTTAATAATTTGGTTTGAACCCAGCAAATTTTCAGTGTAAGAATTTCAGTTTTTTTTTTTTGATGACCCTGGTGTCCGGGCAAGCTTTTGCTCTTCTTAACTAATGCCACGGAATACCTTCCACCTCCCACCAGCATGTACCAGTTAACTCTGCCCATCTAGGCTAGGACAGATGGGAAGAGTCACCTATTGTTTTTTTTTGTCTCCACTGGAATTGAACCTGAGACCTCATGGTTCTCAACCACTTCATTGACCAATAGGCCACACCCTTGGGTGCAGGAATTTCAGTTTATCAAAAAGGGATACATCGAGTTCTGGGTCTGTAGTTATGTCACGTTATAATTATGTTGATACTATGATCACCTCATCTAAAGCTTTTGTTTAACAGAGATGGGACACTTATATTTCTTTTATGTCTTAAACACTTGCTCTTCCCTGCAGTCTAATTATTTTTCTTAGCCAAGCATGTGGACATAGTATTGTATGCTACATGTATTATTAAGTTTGAATCTTGTCTGGCTTCTGTTTTATTTTTTAATTGAAGACATGAATTTGATTAATCTTGTTACTGTGGAAGTACTATAGATTCCTTTCTCCTCTTATGATCCTTGCCATTTCTCAAACTTGCAGATTTATGAGCGATTTGATGCGAATACTGCTGAAGATGCTGATGATGCCCGGTTTGACTATTTCACAAAAAAGGTCTGTTATTCTTCTGCATTATTGATCATTTCTCTTCATGATGGCACGGCTCAAATAATTGTGATATTATCTTTCCTGAAGTTCAGATCTTGCTCCTACTACGCCTTTAACAAGATGTAATGTATTTCCCAGACCATAAAAAATGTTTAAGAAAATGAAACCTCATTATCTTCTCAGTGGAAGTTCGATAAAAATGGTATCCTCTTTAATAGGCTCCAGGGTCATAATGTCTGCTTCACATTCTTTAATCAAATTTTTCCTTAACCAAATCATTGTGTGGCTGCTGTAGATCCCCCTCCCCCTTTCAATGAGAAAAATCCAAAGAATATAGGAAAACAATAATGAATGTGAAGATAAAAATGAGTATGGTTCAAATAGTACTACATTGTATGATCACATTTTTTAAAGTTAACATACGTACAGTTCCCGTTGTCTGATCCGTATAACCCTCCATCATTTCTTCTGTTACAGAGCCGCCATATGATTCATCCTTTAGGCTCTAATTTTCTTAGATCCTGTATTTTATCATGTTAGCTTATATCGTAAATGCAACTCTTTTCCTTTTTCGCAATGAAGCTAGATAAGTATATAGCAACTTACTTCTCTGCCGGAACGTATTTGTATAAATGATTATTTTGGAATCGGATACTCTAATCATTTTTCGTGTCTGTATTAAAAGATTATTTAAGGTACTGCCCCTAATCTTTGTTTAAATTTCAAATCCGGCGGTGCATATAAACTAAGATTTTATCCAATACCATCTCGTTACTTCCCACTGAGTTTTCCTGAACTATTTAGCACCTGCGTTTGGACTGTGTTATTCAATGTAAAGAGAGATGAAGTCGTCTTGCTTCAATATTTGTCATTTACTCATTAGTTATGGAATTGTACATTTGTTTATTTTTTCCTAAAAAAAAAAATACTTCGTATAACCACACCCTTCTACTGTGCAACATGATTTTGTAAAGTTAATATCATCATCAAATTTGTTGGTCTTACAATTGAGCTGTACTATTGATGTATGGTCAACTCCACTCTGATCAAGTTTGTTATTCTAGGTGTTCCCCAAGATAAAAGATTCCACTCAGGTATGTTTGACTGAGCTCGGGAAACAATTCATTCTTCCTAAGTATTCAGCTGTGTGAGAGATGGTTATTCCTGGACTCCTTTTTGTGTTCTGCAGGGTGGTATAATGCTATTTATTAGCTCTTACTTTGAGTTTATCCGTGTAAGGAACTTTTTGAAGTCACAGGAGGCATCCTTTTGTCTGTTGGGAGAGTGAGTAATATCTTGTGTTCAGATCGCTTTGCATTTCTATGAATAAAATTGAATTTGTGACCCAAGTGGCCTACTTGTTATATAAGTATGCTGTTCTAGTTTAAGGTTCAGTCAGTTGTTTGCCTTTCTTTCTAGGTACACTGAGCAAAGTGACATATCTCGTGCACGAGGATGGTTTTTTGATGGAAAGAAGAAAATCATGCTTTACACTGAAAGAGCTCACTTCTATCACCGATACAAGGTTCTCTCTCTTGAATGTTATATGTGCTGCCTTACTTTGTCTGTTCATGCTTATAAGAATGCTCTGGCATTTGTCTTGGATAATGTTGTATGCTTTTAGTCTATACCTTGTATATCTGATTCTGCTGAAAAAATGGAATTAGTCCAAGGCACTCTAACTAGGAATTTTAATCAGCTTATAGAACTCTTTTTATAGTTATTCCTGGTTTCTTCAGTCTTGACATGAACAATCTCCAAATATCCGTTAAATGGGATAAATGTGCTTTCTTCCAATTGGAAGTGGTTTTTTCAGCTGATCGATCTGATTCATGAAAGTTTTCCTTGAATGAGCTTAGAGGATCATGATCAAGGTGATATCCACTCACAAACTAGTATACTGTGAGGAACAGATGGGGATTATGCTTAGATTAGATCTATGGTACTCGTCCAAAAAAAGGAATGAAATAGAAAAACTGGTAAGATAAAGCTAGGAGTGCTACAACCTGTCTCTTGCAAAGGTTTCTAATTTTCTTTATATCTGGTAGCTGAATATGAAAGCTCCTGAATGTCTAAGACAAACGATCTTCAATGCTAATAGCACTGTGCTACGGAAGTTATATTGAGCCTGGAAGTATACCTTCTAAATTACTTGATGGTATTATGGATTTTTCTACTCTTACAAGTCTGTAGTTCTAGGGAAAACTAGGAGTGCTTCCAAGGATAGTTTTGTATTTTGTTCCTGGGGTTGAATTTGTGATCTAGTAGACTTGTCACTTCCAAGAATGAAAGGCAGTTCGTTATGCAGTAATATTTGTATTTAAACAGTATCGTACGGTAGTGGCCAACTTTCTTCTCAATTACACAGCCATTTGATAGTTAATGTTGGTATTAATCTCGTCTTCTTTCATGATATTGGTTGTATGTATCCTTTTTGAAACAGGTAACTTATTGATTGTATGTATCCTTAGATTCCTCTAAAAGATATTATCAGCCTTTTTTAATTTATTGTTTGCATAATACTAACTAATAATTTTATGTGTTTAACTTGTTCTGAGAATTAGATACGTGGCATTCAGAACTTGATCATTTATTCACTTCCAGAGCGGAAAGAATTTTACCCAGAGGTGATCATTTCTACTTCGCCCCCAAATTAGGATTATATGGTGCTTCACATGAACGCAAGTCTTACCAAGTTATCTTTTTCATTTCTCCTGCAGGTTGTAAATCTGCTACAAGGGTCTGCTTGCACTGTTCTATTTTCTCGTTTTGACCAGCTTCGGGTATGGCTTCAAATCGCCCTATACAATTATTAGTTCTATCTTTTGCTCTGATGCTTCTTCAACATTTTCCTCTTTGCCCGGTCAAAGTAGTCATCTCAAACTTCCTCCAAGTGTTTGGTTTCCTTGTAGTGTTCTTACCGCGCAATCTACTTTTTCTGTTGAATTCAGCTTGAGAGGATTGTTGGTACTGCTGCTTCAAAAAGGATGGTCACGTCGGACAAGGGTGTTTTCGTCTTTTGCTAAAAGGGAAGTCACAGAAAATCTCAACAGAATTGTTTGGCCAAAGAGGTCTTGCTTTCAGAAGGGTCCAACTGTTTCTGCAGCTCAAGGAACTGCACTTATCCAAAAGGAAAATGGTTCTTGCCTTCAATTCAGAAATCTTATCACACATTCTTTGAGCAATATTGCTTAATTTTTTCTTTTTAAAATTTTGATATTTGTATAACATTATTCAGTTTCAGAAATATATATAAAAAAAATGAACTTAATCGTTTCGACTGTTCTGCCCTTGGGATTTTTGGGCATTGCTTGCGATGAGTTAGCGATGGCTATCTAGTAGTTTACAAGCACTTCTATTGCACACGTTTTTGGAGTAAGGTGCGGTTTATATTAATGAATATCCATTGCAAGCAGGGGTGGACTCACATGTATCTGTGAGAGTGCACGTGCACTCATTAACTTTTTAAATAAAGTTAGGGATAATACTCAATTATCCCCCTAGCCTATACCCAAAATCCCTACGACACACCTTATCTTTGATGATGTCCTATTACCCCCTCCAACTTTTTTTTTTAAGTAATATATTACCCCTTGCGTGCCTACGTGGCAAAAATCGTGATTTCACCCATATAGGGCGCGTGAGTGCGGAGTGAGTGCAGCTTTTGGCTAACAATGGCCAATAAAAATGAGCCACGTGTCAAAGCAATTTGAAAAAAAATTCAAAAATAATTTTTATTGTTTCTTTCAAAGCATCTTCTTCCTCTTTTCAAAAAATAACTCCATGTTTATGGTTCTTCATTTTTGAAGAAGCTCCATCCAGTAAAATTTAATATATTCTTTACATCTTTTTATGTCGATTATTAATTCTTATTTTATGTCGATTATTAATTCTGAACTTGATAATTATATTAAACCAAATGATAAAATAATAAAAGATCAATATTAACAATTTGAAACAAAACTCATTATCTTTATTCATATAGATTTATTAATTATGGGGCATAGAGAGTGGGGTGAGACGTGAGAGAGGAGGAGTATATTTCATTAAAGTCACTTTATCGAAAATCGAAAAAGTGGGTCCCGACGCGTGTTCAACAAACAAATCGACCTTGCAGATTATTTTTGCCACGTAGGCACGCAAAGGGTAATATATTACTTAAAAAAAAAGTTGGAGGGGGTAATAGGACCTCATCAAAGATAAGGTGTGTCGTAGGGATTTTGGGTATAGGCTAGGGGGGTAATTGGGTATTATCCCATAAAGTTATATATATATAGAGAGAGGGAAAATTGATAAAATGAACATGTATTCCGGGGTGGATTCACATGTATCTGTGAGAGTACACATGCACTCGTTAACTTTTTAAACAAAGTCATATATATAGAGAGAATTGATAAAATAAACATATATTAAATAGTACTTGCTGCGCAATTGTGCGAGATCGATTGTTTGTGAAGGCAACAAATTTTTTTAACACAATACTAAAGAAACCATAGCACAATTCTAAGTAAAATATAGGGCTACTAGAAAATCTACGAGGTGCCAAACCTTCCCGTCGATGTGAGCTCTTGGGGAAGATCAGCCTGTTATCCCTAGAGTAACTTTTATCCGTTGAGCGACGGCCCTTCCACTCGGCACCGTAACTTACAAGCATTGTTATTTTTTCACTGCATAATTGAAGTCCTACTCCTATTACTTCTGCATAAATTTGTAAGTTCTTCTTTGTAAGCGTATTGTTTTTTGCAATAATTTATTGTTGATTTTGTGATTTGAGATGAATAGATTTTTGATGAAAATATTTCTTCTCAATCAAGTGCTGGTTTTAGAGACAATTCTTTGCGTTTTATAGATGAGTTTGTTTTGCAGTCACTTAAGCCGGATCCTGGAGAAAAAATATCCATTGGCAAATATAGCCCTAGAATACAAGATGAAGTGAGAAAACATTATATTCAACAATGGCCTTGTCAACCGGGATAATGAATATCCTCAAATTAGATTTGAAATGAAATTCGTCGATTTTCTATAGTATTCTTGATAAAAATAGATGTTTTTTTTTTAAAATTATAAAATAATATATTTACTATTAAAATTTATTGGGGCCTTAAACTTTTGGAGGCCTAAGGAGTCTTTGCTAACTTTATCCTTGTGCCACTCCTAGCCTTATCTTGAGTCACTCTTAGTAGTGTTATCCCTATCTTTAAATTTTGAATTCGCCTTTGATCGCAAGAATATGAACATATCTATGGAGTTGGATTTGGATGGAATCTACAAGAAAAAAAGATTAAAGCAATTTTTCAATGTCATTATAAGTTGGATAGTCAAATGTTTTATACTACTTTTAAATAGAAGCTGAAGCAATTTTCCTACTATTCAAAAGAAGCTAAAAAATTAATTCTTTTTTATAAAAATAGAAGCGCAAAAGTATTTTCTTTTGGAGACTAAAATGTCCCATATATATAATATATACACATTATTTTAAGTATTATTTACAGAACTAGAAAATAAGAAGAAGTTAACAAGAAACAACAATATTTTTAAGTATTATTTTAAGGAACTAGAAAACAAGAAGAAGGTAACAAGTAACAACAATATTTTATATAAGATTAGAAAAAAAAACAATTAAAGATTTCAATTCTCCAAAAATATATATTATTGATTAAGAATTTGTATATGAACTTTTTAGTTTAATAAAATAAAATTTTAATTTAATTTTTAGTAATTGGCATTTAATTTAGTCTCTCTTTATAAAATAATCTTAATATTAAAACTATATTAATACTTATCCTTAATCGTGATTTAATCCTCAAAAGCACTTTTTCTAAAAAAAATTAGTCAAACAAAATTTGCTTATAAAAAGTACTTCTCAAATGAATTAGTTAAAAATAACTTGTTTTTTTTCAAAATTACTTTTTTAAAAAGTGTTTTTTGAAAATAAACAGTTTTTATAAATAATGTCAAACAAGTGCTAAGTAAACAGTAACAATACACTGTACTAATCTTTGTCTATCTCAATTAAACCTCAACACATCTGTACAATTTATGATATTATAATTTTTAAAGAGTTCAAAATCTAAACAGACAGTGCAATGGTACTTTAATTGCTCTAAGCTAGAATAAAATAACATTACATAACAATAAAATCTTTGAATTCCTTAATCTATTGTATATCAATTTTATTATTTTTTTTTGTAAAAAAAAAATTGTTAGTGTGGTTTAGCAAATGTAGTGTTAGCACTACACACATAACTACACTACATTTGCTATTTAATCAAAACCATGGAATCTCTTTATAATAATCTATTAATAAAGGTAAACAAAGACAATACATGTGCTGATCAAGTTAATTAAAAATTTGAAATCAATAAAATATATGCCAAACACCTTATTTAAATATTGAAATACTTGACGAGAGGGAATTGCTCGAATGATAAGCACCCCTCACTTTTAGCCCAAAAATTGCGACTTTCAGTCACAAAGGAGCAAAAGGTGTGGGAGCTCCTATGAGGAGGGTAAAAAAATATTGAAACCCTCAAACTTAATCAAAATAAAGTATTTTTATATAATAAAAAAAACAACATTGAACCCTTCAAAAGAACTAATCTAAATATGAACAAAAGCTTCTAAGAGATTTCTAGATTCAAAATAATAAGAGTTAATATCTCAAAAGGTCACTTAACTTTGGAAATTTATCTAGTAAAGTCATTAAACTTTATTTTGTATCAATAAACTTAGATCTTTATATCAATAAAATCACTCACCTAAGTGTATTACTAAAGTAAATTGATATAACAAAATAAGTTATTTTTTGTGTTACTCATGATTAAAATTATAAATAAATAGCTGAAAATTACTATTTTATTAGAAAATTTAAATTTCATAATAAAAATACAAACTTAAATACATTTTGAAATAGTAAAAATAAAATAATAAAAACTAATTACAATTTTGAAATATTAAAATACAAATTTAATTTTCATGTACTTGTTTTAAATTTAACTTTAAATACATTTTTCTTTTAAAAAAAGATTCTCTCCAAAAGCATACTAATATTTTTCAGTAGGTATAAGGAATATTCAAACAAAAATCACTGTATCACAGTAATTTTAAAATTTTATTTCATTATCAAATATCACAAACTTTTGTGTATGTACTAATGGGAATGTGAATACACAAAAACATAATTAAAATTGTTGTTTTCATCTTACAATAAGTGACTGCCAATTGGTTTAGGGTTCTCTCTTAATTTTGATTTCAGAATCGACAATGATAACGAAGAAAAAATAAAAAAAATTATAAATTGAGTGACGTTTTGAGATATTAACTCAAATAATAAGACATAACTCCCACCATGAGAAAAGAAAGATAGAAGCGATCAAAGACCATCTTCGTCTTCACCTGAGAAACATCATTGATCCTACAAACAGATTATGCCAAATGACATACCAAGAATAATATCAATATAAACCACACATATTGAAATCTAAAATAATTTTTAAATAAGTAAATAAATATTTAACAATAATATTTATCGTGTATTTTTTGATTTATCTATATTTTCTAAACGTATGCCAATGAAAAAGCCCAATTCTTCAAAATTCTACTTTTAATAAAAAAAATATTATAACTTAGCATAAAGTAAATTATCACATACATTTAGATAATAAAGTTATACCAATATCAATTATAACATTAATATTACTATTGTTGTGATCACACTATGAACCAATTGATATTTCTTTTTTCGATTTTTCATTAACCCCCAACTTACTAGCTTTTAACATAATTTTCATCGACTAAAATTCAAATTCAAAACCTCCTTAAAAACTACAATTTCACTAGTGAAAGACCAATTCAAATTTTGTATCACATATTATAACTATGATATATTTGGTTGGACTCCCTAAAATGCTATCATAATTATATCGAATCCTTAAAAATTGCACTATATTTAAAAATTTTGATACACATCTATCAACATTTTTAAATAGTCTGAACATCAAAAGTTGAAGGCAAGCGTTAATGGAATATTTTTTCAGTAAATTCATGTTATAAGATTGTCAATTTTTAAAGCAGATATTCTGTGAATATTATGTACAACATGTTAATATGTTTATGTGATCAACTTTATAAAAAGTTAAGTGTTTATTTGTACACACTAAAATTTGAAGAATATAAATATCAGGATCCGACTCCTCTCCATTTTCTTTTCCTCAATTTTTCCTGAGTTTTTGCTTGGATGCGAGACACATGACAGAGGTAAAAATTAACGGTTAAGATTTAATTGAATTATTAAAATAAGAGTTTAATTATGATTTAGATAAGTGATAATTAATGTTTCATAAAAAAATAGTTGTTTTTCTAATCTTTTTCTTACTAGTATTATCTTCAATTAGAAAAGAGAAACTTTTTTATAATATCTTTATGGACAAAATAATATTATACTTTAATGACTTCTGATTATTGTATTATTTTTTTATGAAATATTAATTATTTAAATCATAATTAAAATCTTATTTTAATCAATTAGATCTTAACCATTGATTTTTATCTATGCCATGTGTCTCACATTCAAACAAAAATTTAAAAAAATAAAAAGGAGCCAAATTTTAAATATCTGCAAAAATAAAATCAAAAGAATATATTTATATATTACGCTTATTTTATTATTTCATCATGTTTGTCGTTGGAGTTCAATTCCTTCCTATACACTAAACACATACGTGAAACACATTGCTACATCACTTTGGTAAAAGCATTTTTAAACAAGAAAAGCAACTAACCAAACACAAGTAAAGTGTAAAATCTTGGAAGAGTAACTAAAACACTGCTTTTGCCTTTCCACACTTTTGGGTCCGCAAATCGTATTGAAATGTGATTAAATTCTAGTTCACGTAAGAAAATATTACTAAACTCAAAAATAATCAATCTATATAAACAATTAACTAACGGTAATAGCTTTTAATTATCGTTAAATATGTTTCTTAGTGACCGTTAACACTCTTTGTAAATGTCTATAAATCATATAACGACATTGAATCCAATGACAATTATTTAGCGCTAGTAAATGTTTTTGCACTCTTTGTTATCGTGCATATCTATTACTTCTAAAAGTTATTTAGATTATAGTGATTGAGGATAAAACAATCTTAAACAAGAAAAAAAGACTCCATACCTAATAAAATTCAAATTTGAAACATCTGATTAACAAAAGAATTATCATTACACCGCAATCCTGTCGATACTCTCTCACACTTTGTTCCCTAAAAAAAGAACCTCAGACTTTATTCAATAAAAAGTGAGAAAAATATGAATAAAGAAAAGAGAACATATACATTACTTCTTTTAAACTCCAATTTTCTCACTCCATGGATGCATACTCAACTTATCTCTTATATATATTACCTATGTTGAGGTTGTAACATAAAAAACTAAAATAGTTTAACAAAAAAAAAAAGAGAAAGTGAAGATGTCTCCATCTTATTTAGTATTTTTTTTCTCAAACTCAATCTTTGTTTTATCTTTATTTTCATTGACAATTCATGCCCATCGTTGCAGTCAGGATTTCTTATTTGAAACCCATAGTAGAAATCTAACATTATGCAAGAGATACAAACATAGGAATGGAGTTGAATTTGGATGGAAAGTCGAAAACACAACTAATATTCTCAAGGTCAGAGGCGGATCTAGAGCTTGTTAATTTATGAGTTCAACTAAATTTATTGCTTTCGATTCATACATAAATACATGCATTAAAAATTGTATATTTGTGTTTTGAATAAACTTACCATGGGCTAGGCTATAATCCTCCTACTTAAGTACTTTGACCATATTTGACCATTTTTTTTATGACAAGGGAAACCGCACTAGGCAAGCCTAGTGTGACGAGCTCAATTCAGAAGGCAAATTCCTTATTTTCGCGAGAGAGGTTTCGAACTTGAATCCTCAAGCTCAAATCAATGGGCCACCCCAAATGGTTGAGCACCTTTTTTTTTTAGATTGCAGTGTTTGAAGACTCGATCATTTTTATATGATTGTTATCGCACTACGCTTTTTTTTTTGGATTTTCCCTATTTCTTTCAAAATTCATTTTTGTCTAATATGGATTTTACTATTTTTTGAAAAATCATTATAGGAATTTCCTTGTTAATACCCTAAGAATCGATCAAACCCCTTCGTTAGAAAATTACATCATTGGGGTGATTTTTTTTATATATATACATAAATTTGTTGAATCCTTTTGGTTTGTGGGAAGTTTCTAGTATAATGGTAAAAATGGTTCAAAAGTCGGGTCAGGTTACATGTTCAAATTAAATTTCAAGTATGGTTATTCTTGCATTACTTTCAATCCCCTAGGTAGAATTTTCAATCATGCATGCTATTGATCCACTGACTTTAAATTCTGAATTCATCTCTGTTTCAACAGGTGTTGGTGGGAGCAAGATTAGATAGTAAAACCGGATGGTTAGCTTGGGGTTTGAACTTAGGACCAGAACCAAGAATGGTAGGGACTCAAGCACTTATTGGCATCAAACAAACAAATGGTTCATTTCTTGGTAACACATACAATGTCACACAATATATTAAAATAGGGTGCAATCTTTTACCAACTCCAATTAATTTAAATGTAAGCAATTTGATATTTGGTCGTCTTGGTCATATTCAATATCACACCATAGAAGCCACTATATATCTTCCTCAAACAGTTAATATTTCAAGAATTAATCATGTTTGGCAAGTTGGAAAAGTTGCAATTGGAATGGAACCAAAAATTCATGAAAAAACAATCAGAAATTATGATAGCACAGAGATCATTGATTTGCAGACTGGCACATCTATAAGCATTAGATCTGCTAGACGCCATCAAGCAAGAGTTGTAAGTCATGGTTTATATTTTTTTTTCGAATTTAACTTATATACACACGTAACATTATATATAAAATAATGTTACATTATTAATTTTGTATTTTACCATGCATGTGGTAGAGGTTATACACATTATTTTTCATGAACTTAATCCCGCTTATGTGTAATAGTCTACTAGTAATCTTTTAGTTGATCTGATAGTGCAAATTTATTATAAGCCATCAATAATTCGATTATTTTTTTTCATTGCATGCATGTAATGTTCCTTCAAACAGGGTAAAACCTTATTCATATAAGATATTTATATCAAGCTAATACATACATTAATATATTAACTTTATTAAGTTACTTAACCATGATAAGTGAGTTGAAGTGGTTTTATGTAAGGCGGATGATCTAGGAGATTTTTGTACTTGGCTCCGTTTTAAAGTTGGATCCTCCTACTTATCAATTTGTTGAACTCCTATACTCATAAGAACACCATATTTTAAACCATTTGGTTGTGCATATGAGTCTTAAGTGGCATCCTACGTAGTCAATTTCTGTCATGCATGACATCCTATATGTATGTATATCAAATACTATTGATTTGAGCTATTAAGTTATTTTTATATTTGCAGGCTCATGGAATATTTAGCATTATAGGTTGGGGTATAATACTACCTATTGGGGTGATAATAGCTAGGTATTTCAAAAAGGGACCAATACATTGGAATGAACATGATCAATGGAAACATGCTGATAAGACATGCCAAGCATGTGGATATATTTTGGGTGCAACTGGTTGGGCAATTGGCATTTGGCTTGGAAATTATTCCAAATACTACTCTTTTCCCAAACATGGAGCTTATGGTATTTGCATCTTCACATTTGCCACCCTACAAGTAAAACTCTCTATTCTTTAGTAGTAGTAGTACTATTTTTCCATTGATAAATATTTTGCAACTATTTTATAGATATTTTTATTGAATAAAAAATATTACTTTATTTTCGTAGTACGAAGAACTTCGAAAGGTTTCTACTATGTATTTTTAGTGAGAATCTATTTTCCATCATGTAATTTTTCAGTGAGCTGATTCATTGGAAAATAAATAGGAAAATCATATTCTGTAAAAAACAAGTTTTTCATTGATTCGCGATGGAAAAAAACGAATCTAGTAGTGTTAGTCACATAATGTTCCCATTAATTAAAGTCGCATAAATTTTACGGTTTGATATATGCATAAGTTTCATATGTTTTTCTTTTTCTCTTAAATTTTACCTCGATTCAAATACCTTCACATAAATTGATCAGACGAGGAAAAATTAATATGATGTACTATTATCCCATGATTCATGAATTAATCCATCACTTAATTATGATATTGTTTATTTTCATTATAATGTTAATGACAATGTAATGTACACTACTAATTAATTAATTGGTTAATATGTATATACAGACATTGGCACTAAGATTAAAGCCCCACACCCATGATGAACTTCGCACATATTGGAGTATGTATCATCTTTCTCTTGGCTATGCATTGTTGGTTGTGATTTGTGTTAACATATTCAAAGGCATCAAAATATTGCAAGAAGAAGAGACATGGAAACCTACCTACATTGCTATTATTTCTTCTATTGTTTTCATCTTCTTTGTCTTTGAAATTATCAATTGGATCAAACACAAAGTTGATCAATATGAAACTAAAGAGGTGTCCAAACAAATAAGCTAGAAGTATAGAAGTATGATATGATATTATATCTTTTGTATTTTTCCATAAATGGTGATGTTTCGACTAGTTCGCTTACATTTCAAGTTGACGTCACATTGTATTTCGATTATTTTGCTTATGTCTCAAGTTAATATCACATAATCAAGTATCTGGTAAAAATTTCAAAAAGAAAATTGTCTGAAAGTCACATCGTCAAAATATCCATTGACCAACACATGAAAAATTGAGAAAATCATCTATTACATGTTAAGCGACTCCTAAACGCCTAAAAATGTTGTGAATTATGGTGAAGCCGTACATACTACTCCCAACTCATTAAAGAGAGTCTCCTAAATTTATTTATTTATTTTAAAAAAAAACGTTGGGAAATCATAAGTCATATGATCAAAATATTAATGGACTAACACAAAACATAGAGAAAATCGCCTATTTTCTACTAAATATCGTAAGTGCCTAAAAATATTTCGAATCGTTGTGAGACCATACGTACTGCTCTACAACTCATTACAAATGATCTCGTAAAGTTTTATTTTTTAAAACTCCTTAAAACTGTATTACCAAAATATTCATGAATTAACGCACTTGTTTATTTCCAATTAAATAGCCTCTAAATACCTAAAAATATCATGAGTCGTGGTGAGACCATCTTGTAAAAATTTTCAAAATAAAGAGTTATATATATATATCAGAGATATAAGTTTCTATTCCAAATAGAAAATTTCAATTTATTCACAATATTAATTGTATTTTCGGTGATAACAAATAATATAATAATTTATTTATTTGATAAAATAAATTGGTGATGGGATGAAAAATAACGAGGACAAGATAGTTAATATTTTCATCTCAGAAGGACATATTAGTCTTTTCAAATACATGTAAACAACCCTAGGGTTTCTCCTCCTACAAAACCCCCCAATTTACACACAGCTGCAGACGCCTCTGTTATCATCTTATAGCTCGAGAGAAAGAGAAGAGAAAAAATGGGAGTTTTCACCTTCGTTTGCAAAGGTTCAGGAGACGAATGGAGTGCTAAGCAACTCAAGGGTGATCTAGAAGCATCTGCTTCTTGTACCTATGATCTACAACGCAAGCTTGTTAAAGCTGCTCTTGCTTCTGACTCTTCTGGTGGTGTTCAGTCATCATTCTCCTTTGTTACACCTTCCTCTGCTGTTTTCCAGGTATAGAATTTAATGGGTCTGTTTTATTTTTCATTTTTATGAATATTCTGGATCTGGGTATTTTACCTAGTGTTGAAAGATTTTGAATTTGAGATGTGTAGATTGAATGATCAGTGGAACTGTGAATCGGAATTTAACTTGAGAATCAACTATTGTATAAATTCCTAATGTGCAATTTTAGGGATTTTGAATAAGAAGAAACGAAAGCTGATTGGCTATATGGTTTGTTGTTTTAGTATTTTGAACAGAAATGGGACTACACTGGAATTTGATTATCTTGACTTATGTGTTACTGGTTGAGTGTTTATATTGGGGGATTCTGTGATGATACAATTGAAGGCTTGTTTCTCTAAACATTCGCAGTGGCCGCCTAAGATCTTTCGCCTTCGCCAGGCTTGAGAGATAATGCTGCTTTTATCCTTCCTTGGATGTCTGAGATCCCCAAACTGCATTGATTTACAAAATTTTGTTTGATTTTTCCAGTTTCATATTTGAATGTTGTTTCTGAATTATTCATAGTCTTAATTTTGGAATGAAATAACACGGGCTTTCACGTTCGTCTGGCCTGATTACATACTCCAAATACCTCATAACGCGTTCATCTTAGTACATTAAGCACGGGCAGGGTGTTGCAGCCTCGACTGCCTTTGGATTTGTATATTTTCATTATGAATTGTTAGGTTCTCTGAATATAGAGGGATGATAAGTTGTATTGTTTGTTTGCACATTGTATAGGTGATCATTGGTGGTGGTGGCGGCGGTGGTTTCATTGGTGGTGGAGCAGCAGCAGCAGCTCCTTCAGGTGGTGGAGCAGCTGCAGAAGCAGCTCCAGCTGAGGAGAAGAAGGAAGAGAAAGAAGAGAGTGACGACGATATGGGATTCTCACTCTTCGATTAGATTGGGCGTTACTATACAGTAGTACAATTTTCTGTTGCTTTCATCTTTTGTTAGCTTCATTTTGTTGCTTCTAAAGTTTTGATTAAAACATTGGATTATCAGTTTCGCTGTTTAGGTGTCATTGTGTTTTTATGGTTCTATGAACTCACTTTGAGTTACTATTATCAAAGAATGGCTGAATCTCTCTAAAAGTATTTTTGTCACAATTATAAGTTAAATATTTAATTGATCTACACCTACATCTCCTAATTCAAACCGCAAACTTAATCCTGATACACCATTTCATTTTACGTGAGATAGCAATAAAATTTTTAAATTATTTCATTAGACGGATAAATTAGATAATTCATTGTTAAATTGTTACTTAATATAGAAAAAGATAATACATCAGTTTACAACTATGATCTTTTAACTTTCAATGTGCATTATTATGCATGTAAAATACTTGTGTTTACGTGTAAGTGTCAAAGTTGGAGGGTATAGTTGTTCGATGAAGTCAAGTTAAAGGTCATATTTATATATTATGTCGATAAAAAAGAAAGTAAGTAATATAAATTTAAATAGAGAAAAAAATTATCATCGGCTAATTTGATGGTCCGTAAAATAGAGAATGCACTCTCTAACCCCTATCGATATAACATCTATACTCCATTTACAGAGAGGTGAATAGTAGTTCTCTAAATTTGGAGAACTACTATTCACACTCTATTTCAATTTTTCAATACTTTATTATTATTTTCATTACTTTTCAATTAAAATATTATTTTACATGTAATTTTAATAATTAAATATCTAATATTCACGATTCTTTTGAAATGTAATATACTATTTAAAAAATATATCATCTAATATATACTACTTTAATTTCAATTAATATATTTTAGATAATTTTCACAAATAATAAAATTTTATTTATTATTAATTTTCCTTATAAAAATTACACAAAATCAAAATGGTAAAATGAAAAAATTAATTTAAATACAAATAGCAATACAATACATAACATAATAATTTAAATACAAGATAAAATACAATACATAACATGATAATCAATTCGCGATGAAATAAGAATCATATCGAAAAGATGTGGAACGTGCATTCGGAGTTTTGCAGTTATTGCAAGACCGTCACGTTTTTGGAGAAAGAAAGTGTTACATGATATAATGACAATATGTATTATACTACACAACGTGATAATTGAGGCAGTGATCTTAATGCACCAATTCAAGATGCTGCAACGATAAAAATGGTGGTAGATGTAAATCTCTGATTTGATCAATTTTAGCTAGACATAATAAAATTAAGGAAAAAAATTTCTCATTTTGTACTCCGTAATGCATTAATAGAGCATTTATGAGAGCAACGTAATAATTTCAAAAATTGAATGTTTATGTAATTGTATTTTACTTTTATTTGAATTTGTTCATTAATTTATATGTTATATAATATTTTCGTGCAATTTATGATATATAAAAATTTAGAATAAAATATAATTTATATTAAATAAAAAAGTTAAAAAAACAAAATTTTATCACATGAGAATTATATTAAGTAATCATTGGAAAAAAAGAAATAAATAACTTATATGAAATAAGAAAATAAGAATGAAACAGTAATAATAATATAATATTAAAGAGAGATAAAAATATTTTTTTTAGAAAGTAAAATAGAGAATTGAGTTGGAATTGATTGTTTGAAAAATTAGAGAATTCTATGTTTGGAGATTAGTTGGAGATGCCCTAAAAAAATTTATGTCGCACTCTCCGTTCAATTCAAATAGTTTGAGGATGAATTTAAATATATTTATGAAATTATCTACAATATATTATAATTTTTCATTGATGATTTACTTTTTATTGTTAATAAGTAAATCGTGTCTAAGTTGCACCATTTAAATACAAGTTCAAATATTTAAATGATAGAGTAATAAGTTCACTTTATGTGTGACTAAATAGAATATCAAGACAAGTTAAAAAGAGATTATCTATATATTTAGCCAAATCCTAATTATCTTTTTTTTTTTTTATATCATAACTCCTTTATTTTTATCTGGTTTTAAAAATTGCCTATGCGTTACCTTACCTATAAAAATAATAATTCGCATAAAATATCAAAATCTTCAAACACTTTTTTCCTAAGAAACCTAATGAATTTGCTAAACAGAAAAACAGTTTTTCAAAAATAATTTAAGTATTTTAAGAAAAAAATATATATTTACGTAAATTATAAGCTAGAGGCTTTCTATTCGTGGAAATTACTATTTTCAGTCCTTACTTGTTGCCTAATTCACAAAACGCCTCCCCAAAATCTCTAGGGTTTTATTTTTCACCAAAAAAATTCCAATTTCATTTCATTGTTGATACAGAGATTTTCTCATATATTGTTCAATCTCTAATGGAAGAAGCAAATGAGAGAGAGAAACTGACACTTGTGACCCGAAAATCCTGTTTCGGACTACCCACTTCTTGCCCTAACTGTTTACCTGTTTACGTTTACCTCAAATTCTCCGCGACTCCATTTGATTTGGATTTCAATCTCAATAACCCTGATTCTGGTACTTCTTTTTGCTTACTAATTATCAAAATTTTATCTTTAAAATGATTTTTGTTATAGCTATTTTCTGAGTTTTTGGTAATAGTTACTTAATGCTATCAACTTTATGCTTCTTTGGACTGAAGGGTTGCAAAAGTGTATAATTTTATTGTCATTTTCTTGTTTCAGATGATCATATTTTGTTATCATCTAAGATGTTGATTTTTAGTGTTTTCTGTAAGTTTCTGATTGTTTAACTTGGATTTTTGAATAATGAGATAATTTATGTTCGTTTTAGCTCTAAATGTTGGACATATTTATCCTAGATGTGTGAAACCTAACGAACAAAGTAGGTTAGAGAGAGTAAATGTTGTGGTTCTATTGCACAGTTGTTTATCTAATGAAGTGGCGGAATATTTTCTGTGAAAAATATGGAAAAATTGCAAATTGAGAGAACTCTAATGTCAGTTCTTATGATATGTGTCCACCAGATGACAGATACTTATCATTAGGATGCTTTAACTGATAATTCATATCCCTTTGTTCTAGCAATGTTCAACGATTCATTACTTTTAGTGTTTTAGACGAGTCAAACTTTTAGCATCTAAGAGTGTAGCCTAGAGGTCAATGAATTTGGTTGGAAATGTCATCCCTAGTGTAGGCAAAAATACTAGGTAATTTCTTCTCATTTGTCCAAACCTTGGTTGATAGAATACCCGGTACTTGTGATGGTTGGAGGTTGAAGGTACCCCGTAGAAAAGTTGAGGTGCGCAAGCTGGTCCGGACACCACAATTATAAAAACATTGCTTTGGTTGAAGTGGGATTCTTGAGTTTGCCTGATTCCGTTTTTTTTTTTAAGAACTATGGTAGTTAATTTTCTTGATGGATAAAGAAAATTTTCTAGTCTTTTATTTCTTCTTGAAGGTCTTCATTTCAGTGTAGAAGCAGACTCTCCAAATTTATGAGCTCGAGTAATTTTACAACAGTTAGGAGTCTTTTGACCTTAGATATTTATGGAGCAATATTTTTCTTTTGAACTTATTGTTCTCTAACATAGGTTAACTGTGTTTCCAAAAAATAAAGCGCAAAAAAGTTGCACGGATGCTCGGTTGGAGTGTGGGAAGTCTTTTGAAAATAAATATTATGCATATAATGGAAGGCAAAGCAATCCTAATTTCCCTAGTATTTTTGATGAATAAATGCCAAATACATGTGCCATTAGAAAAAAAGGGACTTATAATAGTTACAATCAATGATCATTTGTTTAACTTTCACATTTTCACAAGTCCTCCCAAGCTTTAAAATATCAGAATTTAATCATAATATAATTCCTGCTCTAGATTGATGAGATCTCTATCAAACCACCATCAGTATATTGTTCGTTTCTTTCTACTTTGTCTTTATCTTCTCGTATCACCTGTCTAATCAAACCATAAAAATCTTCTACACCATGACGTACTTGCCTCCCGGTCGAGTTAGATACTAAAGAATCATATGCGAAGTGATAATATTCTTATAATGTAATTGTTACAGGCAGGAGCGAATTTACCATGCAGTTTAAGTGCACATGAATCCATGGTCTTCCCACAAAATGAGTTTTTTTTTTTTTTTTTTCATATTTTAAAATTGATATTACCTGCTGACACCCCATTCTACAAAAAGGCTTAATGATGCACTTGATTGGAAGCTGAGTTGTCTACCTAGAGGAACAAGGATAGTTCCCACTTAACACATTTTTTTTTCCTTTCTTTAGTAGTGGGCCCATGTTTTAGAAATCCTAGAGCCACCTCTAGTTATAGCCCCAGAATTTTGGTTCAGTTGTAAGGATGCAACAGAGATGTACTTTCTTAAAGGACTCACAATTTCTCTATATTAATCTGCATTAGTTCTGGACAAACACAATGAACATGAAGGATCATTTTAGGAAGTTGGGACTAAGTCTTCTTGTTGTTCTTACATAATATCGGACTCGGTTGTTTAGTTTTGTTAGATACTTGTATGTCCATATATGAAATGGACCCTATATCAGTAGAATGTGCTTAGAGGATTGTACCCAACTGAGATTGAATTGTAGTTGAATTAACTGATTGATAAACAAGTGCCAAAGTACTTGGGTATGTTCAGCGTTGTTGAAGGCGCTCATCTTAGCGCCTTAGGTGAGAGGCAAGGCGAGCCCTAATCACCTGGCGAGTGGAGCATACATTGAAAAGGAACAATAAGGCGCAAGGCAAGGGGATTGAGGCATTACCTTTTGTTTTTTAAAAAACTGATGCAGCAACTAAGAATTTAAAACGTGATTTTAGGGTTTATATCCTCAAATTTCTTTTAAAAAAACAATTAAAATACCTCAAACTTCAAAGAGTCCACTGAGTTCTCTTCTTCCCTTCGTTCTCTTCAGCTGTAAAAGCCAAAAAGTGACATCTTCTTCTTCTTCTTTGTTCTCCTTTCTTCTTTCTCCTCTGTTTCAGCAGTCTTTCTTCTCCGTTTTTCTTGTTTCTCCTCTCCCTCTGTTTCTGACATCAACCAGTAACCACATCTGCATTGTGCACAGCTTTTTCTTCCTCTGTTTTTTTGGCCTTTATTTTCTATTTTGTGTGGATCTGCCCAGTTTTTTTTTTCATTTTCTAGTCCATATATTTTTATTTTCTGCTCAATTCAGTTTAGTGTTCTATTTGTATTGAGATATTTGTTAATATGTTATTTCTATGGAGATTTTGGTTATGTATAGATGCAATTAAATATTTTAATTGTTGGTATTAATTGATGTCTCACTTCATAAAGGTGAGTGCCTCGCTCTCGCCTAAGTGAGGAAGGCCCTTATCGCCTTACGCCTTTTCCGCTAGATGGTACGTATGCTGTGGTCTAGCTGCTCAACTCTTTGTTTGAGTTGATTTCTAGCTCGGAATGGGGAGATTTCATGTGTCAAATGATCCAAAAACTATCTGATATTAGAAGAACATCTATATATACCATGTTAAGAGAATCTCGAGCTAGAGAAACCCATTTGTACTTGTGATGAAGTTAGATATATTTACCAATACTTGAAACAGGGAAGCAGAGAATGGGTGGACTGAGTCCTTGAATTTTTCCTATAAGTAGGCCGAGTCCAATATAGATGATACAATGATGTGTTTGATGATGATTGTTACAAGAATAAAAGAGCATAGACTTGGGGCTTCAAGATAAATTTGTAGCAATTGAATGGTAAAGCTTATTGATAAATTTGGCCAGTAAGCTCTATTGCCAAAATATTTCAGTTATAACTTTTATGCAGTACTGTCTTTTTAAGTAGGAATTCCTAAGTATTCTCTCATCAGGCTAATAATTTCAAATGAGAGAAATTTGTGAGTGCCTTTACGGTTTTCTCCATTTGGTTTATTCATTTTATCTGTTAATCAGGTTTTGCAATATTTTGAGTCAATTAATACGCCATATCCTTTCTTTCAGCACATTGAGTCATCCTATAGGTTGATTGCCCAATTTATTGTGTTTTCGCCAGATCAAATACCTTATGTCGAATCTGGTACATACGTAGCCTACAACAATGAGAAGGGTGGAGTTATCCGCAGTTTAAGCGAAGATGGTTTTGTTGATTTGGACTCTCAAGTCCGTGGTATACCTGAATGGATATCAGCAAAGGCTATGGTTGATTCATGGCTTGCAGATGCCACTATTTATGAACTCTGGGTGGGTTCTGACGGAACTTCCGCACACAAGATTTACTATTCAGATCTCCCGTGGCCACTTGGAAAAATCTTGTACTTAAAGCAAGTTCATGTTGTGAAACAAATTCTTGGTATTACAAAAGAAAATGCTGAAAGAAGAGAGGAAGAGGTAATATAGTTCTATTGGTACCTGTTTTTTTCCCTCTATTTTGTTGCACTCACAGTATGAGAGCAAATCTCCCAGAACAGATTTTGTCTAAATTTGTATCTGTAAGTGTATTCTAAGGTGCATGAAAAGGGGAAGGGAAGGGTCTAGTGCTCATTCAACCTTACAACTTATACTGTTAGCTACAATTATATTCTCGAAGAGAGTAATCAAATTTATGGATTTTTCTGCAGTAGGAAACTATTTATCTTGTAGAAACCCTAAAATAGTCGCAAAAAAACAAATATATTGGATATGAGAATGAAATAGGCCTGAATGGACTATGGAGTGTAATGGATACTGTGTCAATTTCAATTTGTTTGTCCTACTTTCCTTTTTGTTTGTCCTAATTTCCTTTTTAGTCCATTTGTTAAAGAATGTCTCTTTCCTTAACTCTTTAGTTTCAACTTTCCACACGACCTGTTTAAGACCACAAGATTAAATGACATTTTGCTACATTCTGCATACCTTCAATTTAAGACCATTAGACTCAAAAGTCTTCTTCACTTTCTTAAGCTCCGTGCTAAGTCAAATAGGATAATAAAATTGAAACGGGGGGAGTATTAGAAATCATAAAGCCCACTCAAGCTAGTTTGAGGTCGAAGTGTTGTAGAAACTATGCAGTCTCTGCATTGCTGTGGGCAGTGCTTTGGAAAGGAGCGTTTAGCGATGAAGCGAAGCGTTGCGAGCCTTCTATGCTTCACAGACAAGAATGTGTAGGTGGGCGCTTCGTCACTTAAAGCGTGAAGCGGGGTCTTATCGATTTTTTCCGCTTCACGCTTCCCTGAACAGTGGCTGTGGGAAGAATCCAGACAGTTGAATGAGATCCCCTTTTTGCTTCATTTGTGATCTTTCTTGCAGCTATAATTTCACATATCGTTCATTATGGGGTTAATCAAAACCTTTTGCTGGACAGATTTACAGGAATGCCAATGATGCCTTTAGTGCTTTATCAACTAGATTAGGGGAGCAGGCCTATTTCTTCGAGAACAGGTTACCTCATCCAAAAACATAACTAAGAAAATTTATCATTTTCTTTGCATCATTATTTACTAATCTCTAAAGTTATCTAACAGGCCGACAAGTTTGGATGCAGTTTTCCTCGGTCATGCACTTTTTACACTGTATGCATTGCCTGTGAGTACGCTTTGGCTTTATTTAACCAATTTTACGTGCTTAGATTTTGTTCAGATTTGTACTCTAATTATATGGTAAATTTGGAAGTAACTGTTTTAATAATAATAGTTACAACTTATAGTTACTAGGTAGAGATAACAATTGGTTTCCTCTCATGTGAAACAACTACTTAAACAATCTTGTGCCTGTCTACATTATTGTGTAAGAAGGGAACAAGTTATTGAGATGAAGAAGGAGCACTGGTCAACTGACACTAGAATAACGTTCATTTTGGAATAGTTGGGAATAATATTTCCTGAGCACTAAAACTGCTTGATTAAGAAAGTGGTGCTGTTTGGCTGTTTCAAAGCTCATTTGAATGATAGTGGTTTTGTTTGAAACAAACATGAAATATGCACAAGTAGATGGCTATGCAAAAATTTGAAATAGTTAAAGATGTTTAAAAGTATTTGGAATATGTCAGAAGTTGACTTCTTTAATCTGGGACTGGTTGGAAAGCACAGCAGGCAGTTGATTGTTTGTATCTTACACAACCCTTTTGTTTTATCAGAGCAGTGCAAAATAGATGTGATTGTCACTCTGGAACTTCTACTTTTTACCTTTATTTTTCTATTTCTGCTGATAGGAAACTTCAGTGCTCCGAAGCAAGCTCTTGGAACATGATAATCTTGTAAGATACACTGAGAAGTATAAAAGTGAACTGGTAGATTCTAGCGGATCATCATCTTCCGGTACACATTCCCAGAGTGATCCTTCTTCATCTGTGCCAAGGCGTCCTTCACAATGGAGTGAGTAGCTTTCTGAGAGTACCATATTATTCTGCTTTATATAGATTTTGGTTGTTCTCTTCCATTATTTTGGAATTCTTGCGTGTGATAGTCTGTTAGTTGCATCATTAATATATATTTTCCTTTTCTATGTTTCTGTTAAAGTTTAAAAATTCAAATCTTGAAGGCCTATGCTCCGGTTTTTATTGTTGGTTGAACTCCTTACTATGCCTGCTAAAACCCCGATCTTTTTAATTTAGGGCTGTTGTTTGTTCGAGGGATAAGCACATTTAATAATCCCAATACTCAGTTTTATATATGCAACACTTAGTTTCTGGTATAGAATCTTTTTTTAGTTCTATAATTTCTGCACAAGTAATGTAAATATGAATTTTTTTTGCAACTTGTGAGGTAACCCTGTCACATTTTATGGAATTAGCCAATGGTAGCTGAAAGTGTACCACTAGTAGTATAATTTAGTCTGGGAGTAGCCATAGACACCTGAACTTTGCTTTTGATATTTCATTTAGATAACTAATCTTTATTTCTGACATATTGAACACTTCGACCTGTTTTTTTTTTTTATCAAGTTCTAAATGCTGGCATGGCGGATTGTGCATTTCCCATATGAGATTTAGCTAATAAAATGACTTTAGACCCATAAACTGAAAATTATTATTTCTTTTCCAATTTCTCTCCTGACAATACCACCCTCCACAAAAAAAGGAAAAACAAAGAAGAAAAATGTAGTGGGTAACAAAATATTGGAGTTTTGATTTTTGGGTTCAACTCGGCAATAAGAGATGAGTTATTGCGTGGGGGGGGGGGGGGGGGGGGGGGGGGGGGTAGATGTTGAGAGCATAAGACCGGTGAAGTGGCTCACCTATGCCGAGGTTCCAATTTAGTTGCAAATCTGAGCAGTTGATCTCAAGATAAGGGAGATAAGACTGTTGTTTGAGTCTTGAAGTTGTTGAGGGAGGGTTTGGATTCGGACGACAGAGAGGAGGCTTAGAAGAAGGAGAAGAATGAGGAAAAGAATTAAATTGCTACATGTCTTTACCATTTTTCTTTATATTGCAACATGCCTTCCATGCATTTGTTTTTGCTACATCCACCTGCATTTAAACTTCATGCGTTAGGTAGTTTTTTGTTGACGTATCAATTAGTGCTACTGTGGGAGGAGACTTGGAGCACTTCCCAGTTTTGATGGAGTTGCACTAAGGATCAACCTTATAATCCTTTTTTATTTTCCTTGGTCATGGATACATGAACAAGAAAAATTCAAAGTGAGGTGCCATGGCATATGTTATTTGTGGATGACATTGCTCTGGCTGATGAGACTCATGGCAGCGTTAATGCCAAGCTGGAGGTTTTGAGATGGACCTTGGACTGTATTACTGTAAATGATTCAGTTTGAGCAGGGCCAAGATAGAGTACTTGGTGTGTTTAAGTTACCAGTTTCAAAAAAAAAAAGAGTACTTGGTGTGCAAGTTCAGTGACATAGGGCATGAGGCTGTTGTGGATAGTGGGACATGATACACAAGTCATCCAAAAGAGAGGAAGTCTTAAGTATCTTGAGTCTATTATCCAAGAAAATAGAGAGATTGAAGAGGAAGTCACTCATCGTATTGGTTGAGGGTGGATAAATACAGGCTCGCATGTGATAAGAAGGTGCCACCAAACCTTTAAGGCAGGTTCTACAGGGTGATAGTTGGACCAACTGTGCTGATGGGCCACTCAAAAGCTCTCATGTTTAGAAGTTGAAAGTTGTGGAAATGAGGATGTTGCAATAGATGTGTAGGCATACTAGGAGAGATAAGATTAAAAATGAGAATATCCATGATAAAGTTGAGTAGTTCTGGTGGAGGACAAGTGGTGGAAAGCGAGTTGAGATGGTTTGGGCATGTGAGGAGGAGAGGCAGGGATGCCCCAATGCGGAGGTGTGAGAGGTTGGCTATGGGTGGTTTCAAGAGAGGTAGAGGTATACTGAAGAAGTATTTGGAGGAGATGATTAGAGAGGACATCACTCAATTTTAGCTTATCCAGGAAATGACCTTTAGATAGGAGGGTGTGAATGACATGAATTAGGGGAAAAGATAGCTGTCATGTTATTCGTCCATATTAGTAGGTGTAGTATTGCTCCTCTAGTTTGTCTTTTGATTTCTACTTTCTGTTGTTTCTTGTACTCCGACTATCATATTATTTTACTGTAGCTATGTCCTGTTACCATTTTTTTGTTTTTGCTACTATATGGTTGTTTTGTTCTATTTATTCATTTAGGTTCGAAACCCAAAAGCAAGCCTAAGAGGGAAAAAACTGAGGAAGAGAAAAAGTTCCGTAGAAGGGCTAAATATTTTCTGGTCACTCAGCTAGTTGCAGTTTTAGTTTTCCTCTCTATCCTTGGAGGATCTGATGCTGCTGAAGTGGAGCTTGATGAAGATGATGATGGTGCGGATTATGATTGAGCAGTGAGCGTGGGCGGGCGCCTTGATCTTCACTTTCGAGAGTAGTTTAGACTCAAGATTCTTGTAGTATCCCTCTTCATAAAATTTGGAAAATTTTGAATTCTTCCTGGTGTACAAATTGCTGCCATGAATTATGGTATCACTGTAGAATAAGTTGTTTTTCTTCTTCATAAATCGTGGTCTGAGTTGCACCCTTCAGAAAAATAGGGTAACGGACAAATACGAGAGATGGAAATTATAGTTTCTTTCAACTTTTGATGATTTACTACAAAAAATTTTTCAACTTCAGTTGTGATGGATGTTGGAAAATGGTAGAAGCATTCTTGCTTTGGAGGAGGTTTCTTTGTTTGTCATTTGGATAGTAGTCAAAACTTCTCTATAATACAATTCACAATGGCCATTATGTTTTTTATGGAATTCGATCTTTCATATTATGTTATATTACAGTAGATATGTTGTTTATAAATATTGGAACGGCATAATACATAAATGTGCTTTTTAATTTGGCTTCAAATTACATTTATGCTCTTTAATTTTGGATTCACATAAATAGACATCTAAACTTGTATAAAGTTGAACAAGTAGACACACATGTCCTATATGTCATTTTTTGTCATTTGTAGTGTCCTACATGTATTGTGTCATGTAGGAATTATGTGTTTATTTATTTAAAAATTGGATAGTTAAAATATTTATTTGTGCATTATGAAAGTTGGAGGTTAAAGATAAAATTTGAAGTTAAGTTTAAGGTTCAATATATTTATTTGTCTGTTGGCCTGGATTTGACATTTTAGAACAGCTGTTAGATTGTTATATGGTGCATTATTTTGCTTCAGAAGTTGATGTATGTATCGTTGTCTTTCATCTACAATTAAGGTGTGTTTGGTATCAAGGAAAATGTTGTTCACTTAGGGTGTGTTTAGTTCGAAAGAAAATATTTTTTTAGAAAATGTTTATTTGAAAAATAAGTAGATTTTTTATTTATTTTTTCATGTTTGGTTGGTGTGAGTAGAAAATATTTTGTGAAAAAATTTTTGTGTTTGATTTATGCATGAAAAATATTTTTGAGAATTTTTTTTTATTTATACTAGAAGTAGAAAATAATTTTTGAAATTGAAAATATTTTTTTAAAAAATGAACTTAAATTTTTTTGGAGGTTGGGGGGTTTGTGGGAGGGAGGGTGGTGGTGATGAGGGCGGTCGAGGATAGGGGTGAAAAAGCAAAAAATTAAAGTTATAATATTTAAAAAAAACAAAGTTAATTTTTTTGGTGGGGGGGACTAGTAGGGGGTGGGTGGGGGGATGAAGGGTAGGGGTGAAATTCTTTTTTAAGTTGAAAATATTTTTTAAAATAAACTTAAATTTTGTTTTTAAAGGGTGTGTGTGTGTTTGGTAGGGGGCTGATGGGGGGAGGGGGTAAAAATTAATAAATTGAAATTAGAAATATCTTAGGATAAAAGATTGAAGTTAAAAACATGCTTTAAATGATTATTATTATTTTTTTTTGGGCGGGGAGGGGGGCGGGGGCGGGAAGGGGAGGTTATTATTATTTTTTTTTTATGTAATTGTATTTTGAAGTTAGAAGAGAGTTTTAGAAAATGTTTTCCTTAAGATTCGAAGGGAAGTCATTTTTCTTAACGAAAAGGCTCAATTATGTCATTGAACTTTCAGAAAAGACTCATTTATGTCATCAGTTAAAAGTTTGACTTATTTTATTTATGTCATTACCGTTAAAGAAAAGGCTCATTCATGTCATTATTTTTTAACGGTGGTTTTGCAAAATCATTTTTAATACGTGATCAATTATAATTCGGTCACGTCATCATATTTTTAATTAAAAAAATAGTCTTTTCTAAAAGTTCGATGACATATTTGAACCTTTTACCTGGTTGATGAGGAAGAGCAAGATTCGTATGCTTATACCTAAAAATACTTTTAATTTAACTTTGACATAATTAATGCAAGCAATATATATATTTATATATTTAACGAATGATTCTTCTTTTGAATTAAGATGCAGTAAGAAGTTGAATAGTAAACTATGATATAATGTAAGAAATAAAAATAAATGACAAATATGATGTAGTTTCTTTAGAATTTAATTTTCAATTATTTTGTGAAGTTGATCGATTCTAAAGAAGAATATTTAAACGGTCTCTCGATAATTTGAACTTAAAATCTTCATATTAGAAATGGAAAAGGCCTAAAATATCTTTAAAGTTTTGAAAATGGTACAAAATTACCCTCCATTCACTTATTGACTCCAAAATACCCTTTTCACCCACCTATTGGGTCCAAAATACCCTTGTCATCCACCTTTTGTTCAAAATTGACCACTTATTTAACGGTTTTATATTTAAACTATTTAAATATTTTTTAAAATACGTGATGCTCAACTATTTGTTATAATTTAACTTATTAGTATAATTTATATATCAATCTATTACCCACCATTACTAATTAAATTTCTCTTAATAAACTCATCACATTATTAATGCAAGCTACTTCCAATTGAGTGTTTTTAAAAATTATAGAAGTAAATTATCATACATTCAAGTGGCTAAATAAAAATCACCGATAAACTTAAAAGTCTGACTATGTTCATCTTAATTATTCTTACGTCTCAATTATGTGATGTTACTTAATAGGTAACTTTTTTTTCAAATTAATATAGTAAAGGTTTTAAAACAAATCATAAATATTTATAAAATTATATTTAAAAAAAGTGCATGAATTAATTTGGGACGTATTACTTGTTTACCTTTAATTATAAATTTCTAATTCAATTATGAAAGAAAGTGTCCTCCTAAATAAGCGGCTCAACCTAAATTTAATTGGGTTTCGATTCGGACTCGAATAATTTTGGATGTCATTTTCAGGAATCTATAATTTCATCGTGTTTTAGTAGTGTTTATGACGATTTTGATATTATAATTGGATCATTAATTGAGTGACGTTTAGTTAGTAATGAGTGGGTAGTGGGTTGTTTTATAAATTATATTAATAAATTAAAATTATAATCAATAGTTGAACGCCAAGTATTTTAAAAAATATTTAAAGAGTAATTTTAAAACAATTAAAAAAGTGGTCAATTTTGAACTCAAAGATGGATGACAAGGGTATTTTGGAGCCAATAGATGGATGAATAAGACATTTTAGAGCCAGGTGGATGAAGGATAATTTTATACCATTTTCAATACTTCAAGGGTATTTTAGGCCCTTTTCCGTATTAGAAATAAGAAATGCTCATCATTTGAATAGTTTCTCTTATCTTAATTTACCCCTTCAAAAAGTATTTCATACTCTATTTCTAAATATAAAAAAAGTCATTGACAAAATAATAAAGTTTAAAACAATTTGAGAATTTTTCTAAGGTATGAAATTTGTTGAGTGAGTCAGCCATCACGATCGATGAAAAATTCTACATTCAGTCGTCAAGTGATCTCTTCTATTCTCTTTCTCGTTCTATTTTTTTCTTCATTGATTACTTTCAACACCCACACTTTTTGGTGTGGTGTGTTTATTACGGAGAAAATTATTTTTTTATTTTTATTTTATGTTGATTGATTAAAATGTTATGTAAAAATATATTTTCTAGAAAAATAATAAGCTCATAAGTCACATTTTAAGTTTATCGTCACCTTTTTACCGATCAAACCTATACTCCTTGACCATCCCACCGTCCGAACACTCCCTCTCTATCCCTATGTCTTCATAACATTTTTGTTAGATAACTTATAAGGAAAAAAGGTCAAATATGCTCCTAAACTATTTGAAAAGGTCTAGATATACCATCTATTTAAAGTTTGGTTCACTGATGCCCTCGTCATCCAACTTTTGATCCAAATATGTTAGTTGTCATGTTGGACATATCCAACTCATTTTTCATTTCTTTAAATGTCACATGGAATTGTCATATCATTTTGACCTTACCACATAATATTTATACGAAAAATGGAAAGATATTCGAACTCATAAACACCTAATTCGACCCATAAATCAACCCCCTTTTAAATAAATTATCCGATTAATTTTTAACAATTTTGTTTAAGTTTTATTTTTTTCGATAAATTACGAAATGAGTAATTGATTAATAAGAAAAAAGAAAAATATAAAAAAAGTATAAAATTAACCCAAAAAATTCACAAATAATTATAGTAACCTTAAATTTAATTTACAAACTTTTTTTTAAATTTTTTATTTTTTTCAATTAATCCCGAAAAGAGTAATTGATTAATAAAAAGTATGAAAAAAAAATAAAATTAGTGCAAAAAATTTAAAAATAAATACAGTAACCTTAAATTCAACATTTTTTTTAATTTTTAATTTTTTTCGACAAATCCCAAAAATGAGTTTATTAACAAAAAATATGCAAAAATATAAAAATTACGCAAAAAATTCACAAATAAAAAATAGAAAATATATATAAAAAAATATAAAATAAAAAATTGTTGAAATTATTAAATTTAAAGTTACTATATTTATTTGTGAATTTTGATGTAAATTTTTTTATTTTGTTTTCATATTTTTTCCTTTTTATTAATAAATTACTCATTTTTGGGATTTGCCAAAAAATATAAAATTTTTAAAAGATAGAAATGTTATTATATTTATTTGTGAACTTTTGGCGTTAATTTATATATTTTTTCATACTTTTCATATTTTTTATTAATCAATTACTCATTTTTGAGATTTATCGAAAAAATAAAAAAATTTAAAAAATTTGAAATGTTAGTTTTAAGGTTACTATATTTATTTGTGAATTTTTGGGTTAATTTTATATTTTTTTTCATATTCTTTTTATTAATCAATTACTCATTTCGGGATTTATCGCAAAAATAAAAATCAAACAAAATTGTTAAAAATAAGTCGGATAGTCAATTTAAAAGGAGCTGATTGATTGATAGAATTAGGTGTTTATGAGTCCGAATATCTTTCTATTTTCATATAAATGTTATGTGGTAAAGTCAAAATGACATGACAATTCTATGTGACATTTAAAGAAATGAAAAATAAGTTGGATATGTCCAACATGACAACTAACGCCCATAAGGGCATAATTGGACCAAAATTTAGATGGCGAGGGCATCAGTGAACCAAAATTTAAACGAAAGATATATCTAAACCTTTTCGAATTGTTTAGAGACATATTTGACCCTTTCCCAACTGATAAAATTTTCTTAAAATATATAATATTTTTATATTTATTTATCAAAATATTAGAAAATAAGTAAAATTATTATTTATTTTTTTAAAAACGATCAATCAAAAGAAAGAGCAATCAACCATATGCTTTTAACTCATATGCCTCAAGAATCCTTATTTACAAACAAAGGGTACATACATTTTCTTCAAAATCATTTTTCGTAAAAAAGGTGGCCACCCCACCACTTTTATTCAATGTTGGTCCATTGTTTTTTCCCCAATTTCACGCCTTTTTATCGTCACACATCAAAATGCTATATTAAAGCACAAAATAATATAGACTAGACATAAATTGTGATACAGTGGTGGGACTTTTTTGATTCTTAATTAGAGGTCTTGGGTTCAAGTAATGAGTATATAAAAAATCTTGTTGACCTCCCGATAGATTCTGTAGTCAGTGGTGAATTCAGAAATTTCGTTAAGGATGTCAAAAATTTAATATATATGTATGAAAAATATTTTTTGAGCTATACATTTTGTACAATTTTTATAGAGAAAATTATATATAATAGCAAACTAATAACCTAAATTAAATGGAATAGCTAGGGTTTGATTTTATTGTGCTCCATAGCAAACATTAGCTAAAATTTGTCAGCGTCTCTCTCCCAAAAATCTCGCTCGCCACTCTCTGTTCTCGCTCGTCTCTCTCGCTTTATACACACAAGTGTATAATTCTGTTTCTGTTTTGTATAAAGCGAGAGAAAATTGTATATACACATGCAAAAATATATATCTTCGTGTTGTACACTTAATTATACAATTTACAAATATTTTACTTCAAATATTGCAGAGAAAAAGGCCAACGAATTATACAATTGCGAATTATACAATTGCAGTGAAATACAATTTTCTCTAGCTTTATACAACAGAAGTGTATATATTGTGTTTCTGTTTTTGTATAAAGCGAGAAAAATATATATCTTCTTGCTATACACTTATAATTATGCAATATACATATATTTTAATTCGATTCAACTGTATGCAAAACAAATTATACAATTACAGCGAAATAAGCCAGCGAATTATACAATTTAGGCCATCGAATTATACAATTGTATATGTATAACAAATTATACAGTTTTATGTTTGCTATGGAGCACAATTATGCAAAGTTTGCTATAGCATACAAATATGAATTTTTTGTTTGCTATATGTGAAAGTTGCCCATTTTTATATATGTGCTCGATTTAAACTTAATAAAAAATTAAATATAGATTTCAAACACCAAATAAAAAAAAAACACAAAATAATATAATTAGCACCCAAACGAAGTCGACAGCAACACTAAAATATGAAGCAAATAGTGACAACATATATATATTTTTAGGGGCTCACATCAATAGACATCCAATTGCTTACATTTTTATTTGAACAATTGACTAAGCCAATCAAATAAATTGAGAGGCCTTGCTATAAATACTTGTCTTCACTTAATAATTCCCACACACAAATCACTTCAAAGAAAATAAAAAGATCATTAATTACATCAAAACTATAGGATATATGGCAAAGTCAACAATATTCCTTGTTCTCCTCTTATGCTTCATTCTCATTTCATCCAATGGTTTGTATTTAATTCTCAATCCATTTGTCATTTCAATATCTCTGATTATTCACAATAATATTAATTACAAAATAACTAAATATGAAATGCACACGAAATATTGTCAACGTGCAACACCTATTAAATTAAATTGATAGAATGATCCACCAACATTTTACTAATATTAATATGCTACATTAGCATGTATTAAAATCCAACAAAGCATTTATCATGATTTGAAATAAATGTCAGATGTTTGTATGATTATAAATTATTTCGTTAAGAATAAATTAAACATTTTAAAGTTAAATTGCTATTAATATAGAAATGTTTGTATTTTTTTTTGGACTAACTAAAAAAGAGATGAGTCATATAAACTGGGACAAAGGGAGTTGTGGAAGGATTCATCTCATTAACCATCGATGTGAGACTTGTCATTCTTTAAAACCCCACCTCACGCCCAATGCTAGCATCTTGTGCTTTTTGGGGGTCCCAACATCGGTGAGACGAGTCCTGCTCTAATACAATGTGAAATCAGGTCTTAGGCCTAACTCACACCCCAAAAGTTAGCTCAAACAGAGGAGGATTGTCCAATCCTTGTAAGGAATATACCCATCTCATTAACCAGCGATGTGGAACTTTTGTCATTTTTAACAGGAGTATATAATCTTTAATATTTTGAAGAGAAATTTATATATTTCAATTCTAATAAATGATTTTAACCGATTTTTATTTTAATGATAATTAAGTTGTTGTTTCATGTAGAGATGCAAGCTGTTGAAGGGAAACTTTGCTATTGGAGGAGCCATGAATATCGTACTAAATTTTGTTTGTTTAGTGGGATTTGTAACAAAAAGTGCAAAATAGAGGATTCAAGGGTAACCAAGGGTGAATGTGTTAGAAAAGGGTTTTTTCGTTATTGTTTTTGCTATCGCAAGTGCTAAGTCTAATGTATGAAATTATCATAAATAAAGTATTAAATGGTGTGTTATCTTGTGTGTGAAAGAATAAAAGTACTACCAATTCATTTGAATTGTAGTGATTGTGATGAGGAAATAATTCTAAATTATGTCTTATTATGACATTGTACTATATCTTTGTGTGTTAAATGAAGTAATTAATCTATATATGTATATTTTGGATAAATTGTTAATTGAGTTGATTAATGAATATGTTATTATTAATCTTATGATGATGTTGAAGAGTTTTTATTTTGTTTAGCACTTAAATAGATCACGAGTGAAGTAAGTACATATATTAGACGCTTAAAGTTATCATCCCTTTAGTTTCGTCCAAATAATATTATTCATGTTGAGATTGAAATAATCAAGGCGCCATGCATAAATTAATAATTTTAAATCTTGAATATAATTATAAATAAGATAAAAAAAGTTATACCAAAAATACATAATAATTTAATATGATTTAACTAGTTGACCTACATTTGAGAAAACTAGGAGTGACTCAATGCACTTAGAAATGAGGTATATGCTTTAGGCATCAAAATCGAAGGGCTTAATTTTTTTTTAGTAATAATAAAGTTATTGTAAGATTTTTTTAATTAAAAAATTATACCATATTTTTAATTTTTTTTGTCGTTTTTTTTAGTTTGTTTCTAAACATTAAAGAATGTTTTTTTTTTATGAATCAATTTTTAAATTTAACTTCCACATGATATGTTTAAATTCATAAGATTAAAAAGTATTTTTATATATATATACATATTTTTGGTTTAAACCCTAAAAAATAGAACTTTTATAAAAATTCATGTATACTATGTCTTCTTCTAAAAGTTGAAATTTGTCAATTGTCAAGTTGAGCTCCTTTAACTATATAAGTTTTTGGTCATGAGTAGCTCATATAGAATGATCTGATTCGCTTTGATCCAATCCAAGAAATTATTGGATAAGAAATTAAAACAAGGTATGTCTTATTATAAAAATATAGCAATAATTACCAAATAACTGATAAATAATCCAAAATCTTAATAAATAGATCCTTTTTCATTTGATAAGAAAAGAATGCAAGAAAGAAAAAGAGAATATAAAAATCTTTTTCTATCAAAAGATGAACAAAAAGTTCACACAAACAGAGAATTTAGTTGGTGACAATAAAACATTGTTTCCTTGAGATTTAAAGCTCATTTGGAGCAATTTCTAGACAAAGATTTTGTGTCATTATCGTTAATTAGTACATAATATTATGTCTGTTACAAACTCTAAACAAAGAAAATATATACAATAATAATTATTGTGTTCATAGTTAAATATTAACATATCATATTTAGGAAATTTATCAATCATATATAAAATTTTAATTACTGAATAATTAAATCACCCCGGTCATATCTCTAAATAAGGTGTTATTTGTATAATGAATAACGTAATAAGTAAATATCAACACGCAATCAACTAAATGAAAATAACCAACAAACAATTTATTTAAATTATTTAGATTACTTCACTTGACATTAAAAAAAAAAAACCCTATAATACTTACCCTAAAAATAGAAATACAATTCTAATGAATTGCTAGTGTTTTTATTCTTATACACATGACACAAGATAACCACACCACTAGTTATTTATTTATCATAATTTCTATAGTACATAATTTGAGAATATTTGATGCTTCTTAACACTTGCGCCAACAATAACAATAACGAGAAAAAGTGCTTTTTCTAATGCATTGACCCTTAATTGCCTTGGGATACTCTTGTTTACACTTTATGAAACAAGTATCACTCAGTAAGCAAAAACGGGTACGATACTCTTTGCTCCTCCATCGACAAGTTTTCCCCTCAACACCTTGCATATCTGCATTAAAAAATGGATGATGAGTACGTAAAAATTATGGACGGAGCTAGTAAGGGTCTATGTGAGGCGGAGGTGGTAATTGTCATTGAATCGTCTTCAATTTCATTTTTTAAAATATATGCTAAACCACTTAATAATTTTTTTTATCTTTGTTTAAATGAGCAATATTCATAGAGATCGATCAGTTGCTAATCAATGAAATGATAAATTAATAAATTAAATTAAGAAGCTAAGTACAAACCATTTGATGAAATGAGGAGGAAGCATAAGAGGAGAGCAAGGAATATTGTTGACTTTGACATATTCCTATAGTGTATACTTTTTATGTAATTAATGATCTTTCTATGTTCTTTGAAGTGATTTGTGTGTGGGAACTATATATTAAGTGAAGACTAGTATTTAAAGCAAGGCCTAAAAATTTATTTAATGGTTTAGTCAATTTTTCCAAAATAAAATAAAATGTAAGCAACTTATTGACTATTTCAATGTACAAACGAGTAGTTTAAGGAATGAAGCCAAAGATATTACTTTAGTAAAAGAATTTAAAAATAGTAGGGCTTGAACACACAATCTCGTGTTTGTAAGTCTTAACCATACTAAAACCTTCAACTTGTTTCAAAAGGTGTCAATTTATATATTTATATTTTAAAACTAAAATTTGGCAACTATATATAACGTAATTTTCATACGAATGGTGTGGACCAAGATAGGTCCGCCAATAGAAGTATATTTCCTCATTGCACAAAAGAACTAAGTTTACACTGTAATTCCTTCTTTTCATTTTTACTTGTCAAGTTTCATTTTAAAAAAAATAAAATAATTTGACAAATTATTGAAGCTAAATTAAATTAGATTAATTTGATATTTTAGTATTTTAAATTTAGATATTTGAAAACTATATGAAAACTACTACAACTTGTGATTCTTTCATATTAATATGATAAAAAATATATTTTAAAATATAAGTTAAAGTTCATGTAGTTTAACTCTTGATCGAAGAAAAACATGACAAATAGAACTAAGAAAAGAAGTTTCTGATGAGTGGTTAAATTATGATTATTACCTTGTTAGTTCAATTAAATTGTTTATGTTGGACTAAAAAAATATATTTTTGTGAATTACGATTAATTTATTAGCACAATTAAATCGGATATTCATGTCACAAGAGGGCGAAATGAAAAATTACAAAAATAAAATAAAATTAAATAACCATTTGAATTCATTTTTGTTACACGATGATAAATAGGGATGAACCTAATATTCTAATTCACAAGAGAGCTTAGTGTTATAAAAAGAAACTTCGAAAGCGATATTTGGAACTTTGTTTTAGAGGAAAAAGAATAGAGTAGACACTACTACGGAAAATAACTTTTAGCGATAATTGATAGACACATTAATAAAGACTGTTAAAATTTTTATTGACATTAGTTAAGTATCATTAGATCTGATGTCGTCAAAACCTTACATATACAAAGAAGACTAATTGACACTAAAAATACATATTTAATAACAATTTCTAATTCTTTACTGCTAAAACTCATTATAACCAATAAATTTATATTTATTTATTTTATAAGATATATATAAAAATTATGCACTAATTACATATAAATTATACATATTCCAAAATAACGGCATGTTATTTTCTTATTTAAATTAACAATTGATGGATCGACTATTTAAGTTAAGAATTTCCTTCGTACCCAAGCCTTCGTATTAAGGATGCCACATGTATCTAATTGCTTTAATTAAGGTATGATTTGAGATATTTGACTTCAACATTTCTTAATTTTTGTGAATGATAATGCAAAATTCTGTCAAGATAATTATTTAATTCTTAATTATTCCAAAAGAGTGATGACACATGCACACACATGAACGTGTTTTTTTTTTATATCTAATAAACCTTTTGAAATTATTGGAGAACTTATTCAGCAAGAAACCGCGTTATATGTCATTTGTTTTTGATTGTGTACGTTATGTTAGTAAGTGTTTAATAAGAAGAAGAATATTTTTAAGAAAATAAGTATATTTTTAAATTTATTTTCTTAAATTTGAGATTTGGGGTATGAAATTATGGAGTCCTCAATAGAAAGGGCAATAAATTTTTTTGAAAATTTCAAAAAGACAATTAAATTATTTATGATACCAAAAGGGTAATAATTTGTAACGGTGTTTAGTCAGGGTTTGAAATGGAAGGCGCATAAACTGATGAGTCTTACAAGGCTAAAAGTTGCTGAGCCTTGTAAGGCTCATCGATTTCTACGCCTTCCCTTTCAAACCCTGATTCAGACAGTGTTACAAATTGTTGCCCTTTTGATATCATAAATAATATAATTGTCTTTCTAAAAATTTTGAAAATTTTTGATCCCCTATTAATTATGAACTTTGAAATTCTGTCTATTCAAGCTCAGACCAACTTGTAACGGTGTTTAATCAGGATTTGAAATGGAAGGCGCATAAATTCATGAGTCTTACAAGGCTAAAAGTTGATGAGCCTTGTAAGGCTCATCGGTTTCTACACCTTCCCTTTCAAACCCTCATTTAGAGAGTATTACAAATTATTGCCCTTTTGATATCATAAATAATTTAATTGTCTTTCTAAAAATTTTAAAATTTTTTGGTTCCCTATTAATTATGAACTTTGAAATTCTGTCTATTCAAGCTCAGATCAACACAGACCTACATTTTATCTATATTTCAGTCACTTTATTTTTCTTCCTGTTTACAATATTAAATATTTGATTATATTTTCACTATATTTGATCAAATAAAACTATATATTCTTTACACATCACATATATAATTCAACTATGTTTTTTTTTAAAAAAAAAATCTTTTTTGGACAAAAAATTTGACTCTTATCGCAGGGTTAAAGATAATTGTGGTATTATATTTATCTTATTGATCTAACACTAACAAATTTTCTGTCTGTCAAAGCTAGTCAACTAGTTAACTTAAGGGATAATACCCAATTACCCCCCTAGCCTATATCCAAAATCCCTACGACACACCTTATCTTTGATGAGGTCCTATTACCCCCTCCAACTTTTTTTTTAAGTAATATATTACCCCTTGCGTGCCTACGTGGCAAAAATAATCTGCAAGGTCGATTTGTTTGTTGAACACGCGTCAGGACCCACTTTTTCAGTTTTCGATAAAGTGACTTTAATGATATATACTCCTCCTCTCTTACGTCCCACCCCACTCCCTATACCCCATAATTAATAAATCTATATGAATAAAGATAATGAGTTTTGTTTCAAATTGTTAATATTGATCTTTTATTATTTTATCATTTGGTTTAATATAATTATCAAGTTCAGAATTAATAATCGACATAAAATAAGAATTAATAATCGACATAAAAAGATGTAAAAAATATATTAAATTTTACTTTACCTTTTCAAATCAAGGAGCTTGAATGATAATGGATGGAGCTTCTTCAAAAATGAAGAACCATAAACATGGGGTTATTTTTTGAAAAGAGGAAGAAGATGCTTTGAGAGAAACAATAAAATTTATTTTTGAATTTTTTTTCAAATTGCTTTGACACGTGGCTCATTTTTATTGGTCATTGTTAGCCAAAAGCTGCACTCACTCTGCACTCACTCCGCACTCACGCGCCCTACATGGGTGAAATCACGATTTTTGCCACGTAGGCACGCAAGGGGTAATATATTACTTAAAAAAAAGTTGGATGGGGTAATAGGACCTCATCAAAGATAAGGTGTGTCGTAGGGATTTTAGGTATAGGCTAAGGGGGTAATTGGGTATTATCCCTTAACTTAATGATTGATATTGAAAACAATGAAACACCAACAATAATTTCAATTTAGGGCTTTTAGGCGGTTTGGACCCAAAAAAATTAATAAAGAATTAATTTTTGTCATAGTTTTATAAGTGATAAATGTTGAAAAAATGCGGACGAGCACAAAAATATATATAGTAAAAGTAATGAAAATAAAATGGGAAAATAACGATACCAATAATTTTACGTGGAAACCCTTGTGAATAAGGGAAAAAACCACGGGCCAAGAGGAGCAATTGATATTACTATAGTAAGAAATTTTTCACTGTGTAGTCACGAATACAATAGTCACGAATTCAATTTAGGGCTTTTAGGCGGTTTAGACCAAAAAAATTTAATAAAGAATTAATTTTTGTCATAGTTTTATAAGTGATAAATGTTGGAAAAATGCGGACGAGCACAAAAATATATATAGTAAAAGTAATGAAAATAAAATGGGAAAATAACGACACCAAGAATTTTACGTGGAAACCCTTCTGAATAAGGAAAAAAACCACGGGCCGAGAGGAGCAATTGATATTACTATAGTAAGAAATTTTTCACTGTGTAGTCGCAAATACAATACTCAAAGTGACTACTACACACTCAAAAGGAACAACACTCTTTTGATTTCCGTCTTACTAAAATATCACTCACTCTATTTTTCTTCACTGACTATTTTCTTGTATAGTCTATGGAATACCTCACTTTGCTCTCAAAATATTTTTTCTCTCTAAATTGGTGTGTTCTACAAATGAGCAAGAATGCTCTTTTTATAGAAGGATAAAACCATGACTATGTCACTAATGACTTATGTAAATACCAAAGTCATAAATGGTTGCAAATCTTACCAATTTGCCAACTACCAAATATTCTCTTTTCAACTCTAATGACTATTCCTTTTTAACAATTTCTTGTACCAATTGAATAGCTAAAGTTGACTAAAAAATTGGATGGATTCAACAAATCTCCCCCTCCAGTCCCATTTACTGGAAAAAGGTATCCTCAACTTCTTTAGAGAGAGCTCATACCCACAAGTTCTTTGCATAACTCGAACTTGTCTTTCGGTATCATCTTGGTCAGCATATTTGTAGGATTTTCACTTGTGTGAATCTTTTTGACGTGAAATGATTCATTCTCCACTTTCTCATGAATCCAATGATATCTTACGTCAATGTGTTTTGTTCTTGCATGGTACATGAAGTTCTTGCTAAAGTCTATTGCACTCTGGCTGTCACAATAGACAATGTACTCCATCTAATTCAAACCAAGCTCTTGCAGAAATCACTTTAGCCATATCATCTCCTTGCCGGCTTCAGTAGCCTCAATATACTCAGCTTCAGTTGTAGATAGTGCAACACACTTCTGCAACTTTGACTGCCATGATATAGCTCCCCCTGAAAAAGTAAACAAATATCAAGTAGTGGATTTTCTGTTATCAAGGTCACCTGCCATAACAGAATCGGCATAGCCTTTCAAGATTGGATTTGATGCTCCAAAACACAAGCATTCATCTGAGTTTCCTCTAAGATACCTGAGTATCCACTTCACAACTTCCCAATACTCTTTTTTATGAATTTTTGAGAAATCTACTGACAACACCAACTGCGTGAGCAATATCAGGTCTAGTGCACACCATTGCATACATTAGACTTCCGACGACGGAGGAATATGGAACTTTTGCCATGTTCTCTTTTTCCTCCCTAGCTGTAGGACACATCTTCTTGCTCAACTTCATATGACCAGCAAGAGGTATACTAACAGACTTAGCATTCTTCATATTGAAGCGCTCCAGTACACATTCAATGTACTTCTTCTGGGACAAATAAATCTTCCTTTTATATCTAAGACGAGTAATTCTCATGCCCAAAATTTGTTTGGCATGACCCAAGTATTTCATAGACTTACAGAACTCTTTCTTCAGCTCGTCAATCTTGGAAGTATTCTTGCCCACAATCAACATATCATCCTCATACAACAAAAGGATGATAAAATCTTTTTTCAGAAAATTTTTGTACAAATACGCAATGATCTGAAGAAGTCTTCTTATAGCCTTGCTCCCCCATAACAGATTCAAACTTTTTTTACTAGTGTCTGGGAGCTTGTTTTAGGCCATAAAGACTCTTTTTGAGTTACCATACAAAATTTTCTTTACCATCTACTTTGAAGCCCTCAGGTTGTTCCATATAAATCTCTTCTTCTAGATCACCGTGAAGGAAAGTCGTCTTCACATCCATCTGCTCAATCTCTAAATTAAAATTAGCAGCCAAACTTAGAACTGGGTTAATCGAGGATATTTTCACAACAAGAGAAAATATTTCGTCAAAGTCAATACCTTTCCTTTGATCGAATTCCTTAACAACCAATCTAGATTTGTACTTGGTCTTCAAGTTGTGTTCTTCAACTTTAACTTTGAACATCCACTTGTTCTTCAAAGATCTCATGCCCTTGGACAATTTTACCAACTAATAAGTGTGGTTCTCATGCAAAGACTTCATCTCGTCTTGCATGGCTTCAATCCATTGATTCTTGTGCTCATCTTCCATGGCCTTTTCATAACATTTAGGTTTTCCCCCGTCAGTGAGTAACACATACTCATTGGATGAATAACGGGAGGAAGGAAACCGCTGTCTTGTGGACCTTCGAAGCGGAATATTTGATTCGTCCACAACTTCATGAGCAACAGGATCATAAATAACAATATCATTGTTATTATCAACATCAACATGTTGATTTGATACAAGATTCTGGGCATCACCATGATTATCAAACCCAACAACATCATGCACACTTGTGTGAGGAACTTCATTATAACGAACTATACCATCAAAACTTGAAGATTCTACCTTCTCCGCTTTGTCAATATCTTCAATTGTTTGATTCTCCATGAAAATAATATCACGGCTTCTCACAAGTTTCTTTTCAATTGGATCATATATCCTGTAACCAAATTCATCTAGGCCATATCCAATGAAGAGGCATTGCCTTATCTTGGCATCTAACTTTAACCTCTAATCTTTCGGCACATGTACAAAAGCTTTGCAATCAAATACTCTCAAATGGTCATAGGAAACATCTTTTCCATACCAAACACTATTTGGTACATCACTTTGCAAAGCAACAAAAGGAGATAGATTAATAACATGTGCAGCGGTCAATAAAGCCTCACCCCAAAATGAGTTTGACAACTTTGCTTCAGAAAACAAACATCTAACTCTTTCAATCAAGGTCATGTTCATCCTCTCAGCCAAACCATTAAGCTGAGGAGTCTTGGGAGGAGTCTTCTGGTGTCTAATACCTTGATGCTTGCAGTATTCGTCAAATGATCCATAATATTCACCATCATTATCAGTACTAATACATTTCACTTTCATTTCAGTTTCTCTTCCAACTGAAGCCTGAAACTGCTTAAAGACACCTAACACTTGGTCTTTAGTCTTCAAGACATAGACCCAAAGTTTTCTCAAGTAATCATCAATGAAAGTGACAAAGTAAAGTGCACCACCCAATGTCTTTGTCTTCATTGGACCACATAAATCAGAGCGCACTAACTCAAGCAACTCTGTCTTTCTCGAAGGAGGGTAGGACATAAAGGAAATTCTATTTTGTTTACCAGCCAAGCAGTGCTCACATTTTTTTAATTTTGCACTTTGGAAATTTGAAAATAATTTCTTCTTGGCTAGAACATTAAGTCCTTTCTCGCTAATGTGGCTAAGCCTCTTGTGCTATAATGTTGAAGAGCTATCGCTCTCAACCGCATTCACCATATCAACACAAGTAGAGGTCATAGTCCAGTATAGACCACGACGTTTGTTACCACGAGCCACAACCAAGAAACCCTTAATGAGCTTCTATTTTCCATCACCGTTGATACTAACATATCCTTCATCATCTAAAACACCAACGGAAATTAGGTGTAGACGAACATCAGGAGCATGTTTCACATTGTTCAAAACTAGTTTAGTTCCAACACTAGTTTCCTAACAAATTGTACCAATACCAACCACCCTAGAAACAGTCTCATTACCCATACTCAAGGTTCCAAAATCACCAGGAGTGTAGGAAGAGAAAAAATCCTTCCTTGATGTCACATGAAATGCGGCACCAGTGTCAACAACCCAACTTGACTCATCACAAGCAATATTTATCATGTTTGCATCAAGAACGGTAACAAGATCTTCGGTGGTGACGGTGGATAGGCAATTTTCATTGCCATGTTTTTTAGTTTTCTCTTTGTTTTTGTTCTCCCTCTTCAATTTCCTGCAGAACTTCTTTGTGTGACCTTTCATGTCACAATGATAACACTCAATATCCTTAAGTCTTCCTTTTGATTTGCTCCTATTTTGTTCTCTATGCTGAGAACCACGAGTTTTGTTTCTTTCCATGGGGCCAGTTATCAGGACATCCGACGAATAGGAACCTTGAGTTTTTTTTCTCATCTCTTCTTTCAAGACACTACTCTTGGCGGAATCCATAGAGATCACACCATCCGAAGCAGAATTTGACAATGACGTTCTAAATATTTCCCAAGAATCTAGTAGGGAACCAAGTAGAAGCAAGCGTTGAATTTCTTCATCAAATTTGATGCCCATAACATATAATTGGTTCATAATCCCCTGAAAATTATTCAGATGGTCTGTCATCGGAGAACTATCATGATACTTCAAACTCAATATCTGCTTTATTAAGAACATTTTGTTGTGCCAGTCTTTCGAGCATACAAACTTTCAAGATGCTCCCATAGGGTTCGAGCATGTGTTTACCCAGAAATATGGTTCAACACATTATCGTCGAACCATTGCCTAATGAATCCACAAATCTGTCTATGCAACAAATTCCACTCTTCATCTGTTTTATTATCAGGCTTTATAGTGGTAAATACTGGTTTGTAAAAATTCTTAACATAAAACAGATCTTCCATTTTTCCCTTCCAAATGACATAATTAACACCATTCAAAGTAACCATTCTACTTGTGTTGACTTCCATTGTTTTCCCCAAAAAAATATAGTTATCTCAAATCAAAGTAAATCTTTTCTGATGTGGAAGTTCAGACATGCTGCAACCACAGAGCATACTCAGATAAAGTCTTGACTCTGATACCAGTTTGTTAGAAAACGCGAACGAGCACAAAAATATATATAGTAAAAATAATGGAAATAAAATTGGAAAATAACGACACCAAGAATTTTACGTGGAAACCCTTCTGAATAAGGTGAAAAACCACGGGCCAAGTGGAACAATTGATATTACTATAGTAAGAAATTTTTCACTGTGTAGTCACGAATACAATACTCAAAGTGACTACTACACACTCAAAAGGAACAACACTCTTTTGATTTCTGTCTTACTAAAATATCACTCACTCTATTTTTCTTCACAGACTATTTTCTTGTATAGTCTATGGAATACCTCACTTTGCTCTCAAATGTTTTTTCTCTCTAAATTGGTGTGTTCTACAAATGAGCAAGAATGCTCTATTTATAGAAGGATAAAACCATGCCTATGTCACTAATGACATATGTAAATAGCAAAGTCAAGAATGGTTGCAAATCTTACCAATTTGCCAACTATCAAATCTTTTCTTTTCAAACCAATGACTATTCATTTTTAACAGTTATTTGTACCAATTGAATAGCTAAAGTTAACTAAAAAATGGGATGGATTCAACAATAAATTGGGAGAACTAACAAAAATTTGAAACATTTAATTAAAAATACGTTCACACATCCTCTATAAAAAACACAAGAAAATTAACACAAATTCAATAAAATTAAGTATCAAAATCAATAGATTGAAAATAACTTTCAATTTAAGTAAATAAGAACAAATCATTTTTTTAATTATATAAATGTGTTGGGTAAAAATCTCAACTCGTCCATTTATGTAATTTATCGTGTATTTTGATAACTAAAACGAATCCAAACTGAAGTAAAAAAATTTAGACTATGTGTATCTAGAGCCTAGAGGATAGCAAATTATGGCGTTTTTAACGATAAAGTTGCTACATTGAACAACATGGATGTGAAATTACTCATTAAAATTTTTGGTTAGTTGTGTTTTTCAATTTTACATATACTTCATTAAATTTCTGACATCGTCATTAGAAAATTAGATAGATAAAGTTATTCATGATATCAATATTCCACTATATATATATATATATATATATATATATATATAATAACTTATTTTATTACTGTATATATTTTCAGAAATTTCATAAGAACAACAAAATTGATTATTAAATCAAAAGGGTAACAAATTTATACGCCATTTTAGAATTTTGAAATTTGGTTTGATAATCAATTTTGTTACCTTTTTAAAATTTTCAAAAAATTTTGTTACCCATTTAACTCCGGACTCATAAGTCGTATATATATTATGAATAGTAGGAAAAAATGTTACAATTATAAGTCTGACTTTTGAATTACCTTAACCATTTAACCATTTTCTTTGTTGGGTTGGGGAGATGGGGGTGGATACTCTTAAAAAAAAAAATAGATTAGGATTTAGGGTGTATTTTTAGGGAGGAAAATATTTTTTCTAAAAAATATTCATGGATGATTTGATATTTTGAAAATTTTTCCTATTTTTTAATGTTTTTTTGGTATATAATTATAGGAAGAACACAATTTATATAAAATGTTATATACCGAATTTAATTTTGGCATTTGTATTAAGAGAATTATGTTTTTAGTTTTTTAAGGAATACCTTTTCTACAAAGGAAAAGATTTTTTACAACTTAATCGACTCAACATGAAAAAATGGAAGAAATTTTACTATTGCAAATTTAGAAAAATTTCATAGTCAAATGTATGTAGACTTGGAACTCCAAAGGATTGATACATACTTGGAATAGGAAAATATTTCAGTACGCTACACTTACGGGTTACGGGTGTACATGTTCGGATTTTTTAAATATTAACTCAAATAATTTGTGTCGGATTTTTGAATTTATAAACCAAATCAAATCAATAAAAATTCAGGTTTTTCAATTTGAGTTTTTTTTGATTTTTAGATTTTTTCGATAAAGTATTCAAACAAACATATTATACATTTATTTGTACTTCAAATATTTCTTTAGTCCTACCAAAATGCAACTATCTAAGTTATTTCTCAAGAAAATAACAAAAAATATGATATAATTAATGACACTAAAATATCCAACAAAAAAATAATAATAAAATCGCGTAAAATAAATATTACAAATTAATAAGTTATAATGAAATTGATCATAATTTAAAATACTAAATTATGCAAAAATAAGTTTAGTAAGTATTAGTTACATGACGAAATTAAAAGAAAGTAAAATTAGATCATGTACAACTAAAAAACAAATATTCAATATTATTGTCATTCTTAGTGTTGAATATATTTTTTTTTTTGCATTAGTATTAATTTGATTTTTCTATAAACTTTATTATAATTACCAACATGTATGGACTATAACTTTTATTAGATCACTAAGAATTCTAACTTCCAAAAATGAAATAAGTATATTAAAATATAAAAACTATGAAAAAGTATAGGAGATATTTAAAAATTATATCAAAGTAAGTATTTTACCTAGTTGAAACCAATCCAACCCAAATATAGTCGTGTTTTTTTCCAACACCAAATCAAGTCAAACAAAACCACTAGTCGGATTTTTTTTCCTGTTTGACTCGATTTGCAGTTTAGTTCGATTTTGTACACCCTTAACTACATTATAATTATTTTTATTGCTAACATATGAACACATTAATAAAGAGTGTTGAATTATCATTGAATCCAAGGTCACTATAGATGTCATAGGCATTTATAAGATATGTCAATTGCTATTAAAAGTACATATTTAGGGCCCGTTTGGATGGGCTTAATAAAAGCAGCTTTAAAAAAGTACTTTTGAAAGTGCTGAAACTTATTTTTAAAATAAGCAGTTATGTGTTTGGATAAAAGTGCTGAAGTTGCTATGTCAAACGTGAAAAGGGAAAAATGGAAGAAAGAGATGTTATGTTTATGTTGTAATTTGGAGATTGTATAAAAATATTAAGGGCAAAAAGATAAACATATGGTCAACTTAAAACAGCTTATAAGCTAAAAAAAAAAAGTACCTCTACCCCAGCTTTTAACTTTTGGCTTAAAATAAGTTTTTTTTAACTTAAAATAAGTTATTTTGAGTATTGCCAAACAGCTAAATAAGTCAAAAATCAGCTTTAAACTCAGTTTGACCAGCTTTTAAGCTGAGCCAAACAGGCTCTTAGTGATAATTAGATGAACAAATTACAGAAATCACATACTTTTAATGCAAAATTACAGTATATCTCTTAAAAGTTTATAATTTCAAAAATCCCTCAAAACGGATACAATAATATAAATGCTAATATACTAATCTAATGCGAGATGCATTAATCGTTAAGTTAGATACATTATATCTTATACATGATATATTAATCTGATGTACATTTTATATATAATACACTAATTTGATGTGCAAAATACACTAATCTGATACACGAACTACATTTTATACATCAATAATGTAATGCGTGAGATACACGATATGAGAGTGAATGAAATGTCAACGATTCCTCGTTCAAACATGAGATAAGGACATATATTTAAAAAAATGTTGGAGGACTAAATTCCTTTCTTTAATATTAATTAAGACGATTAAAAAAATATAGTCATTTTTGAATACGAGGATTAGAATATTAGAAAACCTAATATTCTGAATATGAACATGATCACTTGCTTAAGCTACAACAGAGAACAAAATCAAACAATTAGAGAAATCGTTCTTGAAGAAGGAAAACAAACAATTTCAAAATTTGAACATGTTTAATGCAATTTTAGAGATAATATTTAGTACTAATCCAAGTCAAATTATATCCACAGATTGTGGATCTCGTTATTTTTTTAAGTTTTTCTTCCTTTTCTTGTGGAAAGAGCAATAAATTATATTTAAGAAAACATAAATCAGTAACAATTTTATTGAAACAACATTGGAGAAATTTCACTACCTAATTTAGGAGTTAACTACTTAGATACGCGTTAATTTATGATATTATGCATTTTACTAGATTTTACGCTTTTAGATATGTACTTATGCAGTATCTCGCGATACACGAGGTCAATTTAAGGACAATTTATTCTAGATACATAATATCCAAATAGATTAATGTATATTTAAAATACATAAACAAATTTGTCTTATCTCCTTCCATCTCGCTTTCATATCTGATATCCCAAATATATATGAATCACATTAAATATATACAATATACATATATTTTATATTTGTATTGAAAAATTCAATAATTACGTAAAAAAAAGGATTTGGAAAATCATCAATAGAGTATATTGTTCCTCCGGTAATAAATTATTTTTTAGAAAAGCTTTGCCCTTTTGATGAAGGGACGTCAAATCCTTTAAATATTTATAAATTTTAAATTTTGAATTCATCGAGTTATGAATGTCCTTTCCTTATTGGCAGAGAAAAACACCTACTTTTCCCAAGAAATCATTTTCTAAAAATCTACAACCACATGTACCATTTTCCTAGTCTTTCATCACCAAACTTATCAATAAGGACTTGGTTTTCCCTGCTGAAATAATAATAATATGTAGCGGTCAAGAATAAGATTTACATGATTTGTTTCTACGAGAAAAGGAATTTAAAACTTAAAAAGGGAAATTTTTATATTTAGCTATTTAAAAATAGCTTAATTATGCTTTATAATTATAGTTTGTTAATTACAATTCATAGCTACATGTTTGAGAAAGGAGAGAGGGTAGCGAGAGTGGGAGAGGGTGGAGAGAAGAGAGAGACAAGGCAGAGAGTGGAGAGGAGCGAATTGTATACGTATATCTGTCGAATTTTATATGTATATATATATCCATCAAAATAATTGTATATACATAACTGGTATATACAAATGTCAAGAGACATTTGGAGAGGCGAGCTAGAGAGTGGAGAGAGTCGAACTGTATATGTATATCTATCAAATAAATTATATGTATGTAACTGGTACACATATGTATTTGATATCTAACGAGCAAGATTGAGAGAATGAGAAGGGAGGTGAGCGATATTGGAAGAGGGAGGAGAGAAGCGAGCGAGAGAGGGCAGAGAGTGGAGAAAGGCAAACTGTTTTGTATACCTGTCATATAATTGTATATTTATGTGTATAGTTTCTATTTAATAATTTGTATTTGTATATGAATAAAAAGAGAAGAGAGGCGAGAGAGAGAGAAAGAGAGGAGATAGGGAACATAAATATAACTAAAATTAAATTGTTAGTCGTAATTAATTTAAACTATAGCTATGCTAGCTAATTAACTAGTATATCTTTGTTAATCCGCGTAATTTTCCCTTAAAAAAAATGACCCAACCAAATTCAAGTAAACGTCATATAGGCCTCATTTGTTCTCATTAAGATTAAGAGGTCTGAATCTGAATGTATATTTGAATATTGAGATTAGTATTAAGATTAAGATGTCATGATCTGAAAGCTAGTCTGAATATTAAGATGTACTTTCTAGGTCTGAACACTAAATCATTAAGATCGTTTGTTTTTAATATCTGAATGTATATGATATTTTTTTAAAAAAAATTAGTGATTAACACTAGATCAAGAAAAGTTATAATCCAAACCAAAAATACTTCTTCCAAAAAATTGTTTCAGGGATAAGATTATAACCCATCCCTAAAAAAAAAAAAAAAAAAAAAAAAAAAAGATGATTTATTTGTTTTCTCAAACAATTTTTTCTCAATGAATAAAGATAACTTCTTCCGAAGAGGTTTTGACAGCAAACGAATTGTGACAAGAAGAGTTCTTCATAAATATCAATTCACCCACGAATATTGTATATATAAAAAATATTATAGGGATAATGCACAAGTACCCCCTCAACCTATGTACGAAATCTCAGAGACACATTTATACTATACTAAGGTCCTATAACCCCCCTGAGCTTATTTATTAATAATTTTCTATCCCTTTTGGCCTACGTGACACTATCTTGTGGCTCCCATGCTAGTTGACTTTTTTCTAAAAGCTAGTGCCACGTAGGACGAAAAAGGATAGAAAATTACTTATGAAATAAGTTCGAGGGTAATATGACTTTAGTATAGTATAAGTGTGTCATTGAGATTTCGGACATAGGTTGAGGGGATACTTGTGATTTTTTCCCAATATTATATAAATACTTGTAAAATATTATGAAAACTTATTTATTCAAACGAAAAAATGGTATTTGTTTGGAAAATGAGAGGAAGAAACTTGAAAGTTGTCCAAAAGAGAAGCAAGGAAGAAGATAATTTGTTTATGAAATAATTCTTATTATTTTAATAGAGTCTGGGTATTAAGACTCTATTATAGATCTGATTCATTCAGATTCATTAAGAGTTTTTTTTTTTCTATTTTGGACTTAATGGAGTAAATTTTAATAATTGAGATTCAGACCAAAAAATTAGACGCACTTAATAGGTTGAATTTGAATGATTAAGATTCTTACCCCAATTAAGAGCAAACAAATGAGACCTTGATTACTCCCTCCGTCAATAATAGTTTGGCAGGTATACCAAGATTAGTTGTCAATTTAAATAATGAAATAATGCACAAGTACCCCCTCAACCTATGCCTGAAATCTCAGAGACACACTTATACTATACTAAGGTCCTATTACCCCCCTGAACTTATTTTATTAATAATTTTCTACCCTTTTTGATGTACGTGGCACTATCTTGTGGGCTCAAAGTTGTTTGACTTTTTTTTTCAAGCTAGTGTCACGTAGGCCGAAAAGGGGTAGAAACTTACTTATAAAATAAGTTCAGGGGGGTAATAGGACCTTAGTATAGTATAAGTGTGTCTCTGAAATTTCGAGTATAGGTTGAGGGGGTACTTGTGCATTTTCCCTTAAATAATCAAGAAACATTTAGTCACTTTTTTTCTCCAAATTTTCCTTAATGATAGTGTCGTTCAATTGAAAAGTTACATAGAATTTTGATTTTTTTGGAATAGTAAAATTATATTAGCCAAATTACATCTTATATTAAATTTTTCTTGAGAGGTGTGCATGACCTTACCATGACAAACAATTATGGACGGAGGGAGTAACTTATCTTATTTTCTCATGATCTTCATTCAAAAAAGCAGATATGACAAAAAGAAGTTTTTCTCATGGTGTAGTTCTGTATTAGATTTGCCCTTTTACAAAATTTAGGCATTTCTTTTCTAAATAAAAGAAAAAATCAACAAGTAATTCTTCTTGTCTTGTGATCTTTGATCCATGGTTTAAATCTAATGTCAGATTCAGGATAATAATACTTTATGCTATTAATTATTTCCTTTTGAACAATACTGTATGGACAAAATTAGCCCCAAATGTAACTTTCTCTGAATAGGTGGAAAATTTTCACTATAAATACCTAGCTATAGTGATATCTCTTCACTACAATTCATACAACAAACATACACATTAAATTTTCTAATTGAATCCATCAGCATGAATACCAAACTCATTCTAGCCCTCATTTTTTGCTTCCTCCTCATTGCATCCAATGGTGAGCCACTTTGCAAGTGTGTTAAAAGACTTAATTTTAATTGTTACCATATTTCTAGTTGATCGCGTTAAGTTATATACTCTGATAGCATAATTAAGAATTTATGTTGTTATGTAGTACAATTTTAACTTTGTAATGACATATCATCACTTTATTTTTTTCTACAAATTTTAGTCTATAGTATACATGATGATTAAACAATAACTAGAATATCATACTACTATATATCCTAATTCAACATTTTTAAAGTCCTTCACCACTATACTCGTATTTTATACGATTTACACGTTATAAAATTGAACCCTTGCTTAGCTCCGCCTTTGATTCTAATATAAACTCATGTTAACTCTTCTATTATGTAGAGATACAAGTTGGAGAAGCAAAAGTCTGTCAAAGGCGGAGCAAGACTTGGTCAGGGCCATGTATTAACACAGGTAATTGTAGCCGTCAATGCAAGCAACAAGAGGATGCTCGTTTTGGAGCTTGTCACAGAAGTGGCTTTGGATTTGCTTGCTTTTGCTATTTCAAATGCTAAATCATTTCTATAAAAGAGTGTTTTACTATCAAATATGTAGCAATGTTGTGTTCTATTGTTTGAATAAAGACGTCCAATTTACTAAAATTGGATGTACTCCTAGTAATGTTTGTGTGTCCAATTTACTTAATGTATCGTATCGCAATGTATGTGTTGTATGTTGTGATGAATAATATAATGTTTGAATAGATTGTACTGTTTTCTGTTTTTGTTGATAAAACTTATATTATACTTGTATAAATTTGTAATAAGTATGGATACTTCATGTCCCTATTACTTTACATCTTCATGTCCTCTCCCTATAACAATAAACATCTGGTATTTGAAGATAAAGAAAGATCGAATAGGTTTATGAAACAAGTTGAACAACGTGTTAACTGTTATAAAGTTGGAACTGGGATCACACTAGGCCTGAGCTACTAAATACTAATTATATGTCAAATAGTAGTTTGTTGACTTGTCGTGTTTTATATTAACTGAAGTCGATTAGAATAAGTTATTATAATTATAGTGATAGTAAATCTATACTTAATACTCATGTAAATTTTTATATGCTAAGACTCTCTGCCTATATAAGGTGCATGTACTTGACAGTTTTAATAATCAATACAATTCTTGATTTATTTAATTTTTTTACGTGAAATTCTACACCTGGGGCAAGTCATAATAATATAATGCTTTGTCCGATGCTCAAAACAACATTAACAAATTATATCACCCATTGAACTTTTATTTTTATTTTTTCTAACTCAAGGTCAGGTTCTCTCTATTAATGTATTTAGGGGTCGTTGGTGGGGAGTATACGAAAAATAAGTCATATATTATGTATGGTATATTATTTAGTACTATATTTAGTAGAAATTTGAGTTTATGTATGATTAATTCATATATTAGTTATGGTATTATATGATAGTATTATTAATTTCTTCCACTTGGAGGTGTTAGTAATACATGAGATATAATATCATGAGATAAGTCTATGTAAAGATAAAAATATGATTTTAATTATTTTCTTAATTTTAAGTTTTATATTTGTACCAGTAAAATTATTTAAGTAAACTAGATTACAAATTATTCAGAGGGAGTTGTTTGGAGTAATTTCCCTAGATAGTAATTAATGTTTGGAAATTACCTAGAAATATCACTTATGTTTGTTTTAGGACTACAATATCACCCAACTTTATCTCTTTTCCTCAAACTATACTTGATATAAAAAATACATTATCTCTCTTCTATTAAGATGTCATTGCACATTATTTTTTATTATTAAAAAAAAATATACTTTAAACCTATTTAAACGTTAGGTTGCAATATATTTTTTGTAAAAATTATTATTTTCTATTTATGTTTTTTGAAATTGTTTTGTTTTTAGATATGTAAAGATAAATTTTAAAAATGAATGAAAAAAAGTACTCATTTCTACAACTAACTAGTAGTGGACTATTTTAATCATTTTTTAAAAATAAGTTTTTTATTTTTTTAAAGATAATTATTATTTTTTACTATAAGTTTTTTAATTAATTTTTTGTGGTTCACTTTTTCTTCTCCTATTTAGATAGATATTTCTACATTTCATTTTTTTCCTATAATAGCCATTACTGTTTTTATAAAAAAAAAGTTCAATTTCATTTTTTTTCCTTTAAAATTGAAATTAGAGGCATTTAAAAATAATCCATTTTATGTCGTTACATTTTTTTTAACACAAGAACTTTTATTTTCTATTTAAAATAGCTATATAAAAATTCCTATTTTTATAATTATATTTTTAGAACATATTTAAAATATTTTTTGAAAAATTAAAATTCTTGAATATTTGTTGTGTTGACATGTGATACTTTTTACTTCTCCTATTAAATATGGATAGATTTTTTTAAAAAAAATAGACAAACCCACATATTAAACCCAGTAAAAAAATTATAGTAATAACTTTAATATGAGCTCCACCAGTTTTTCAAGAAAATATGTGGGTTCCTCCGGTTCTTTAGAAGAATTACAAAAAGATTAATAATAAGTTAAAATTGTGACAGGGCACCCTAGTAGGAAAGAAATAATGTATTTTTTTGTGTCAAGTATATTTTGAGGACAATAGGCAAAGTTGGGTGATTTTGTAGTCGTAAAACAAACATAAGTGATATTCCTAGATAATTTCCCAAACATGCCTAACTATCTAAGGAAATTACTCAGTTGTTTGTTACTAAATAAATCCAATACAAATCAATACAATATTTAAAATGTGAGTTGTTTAACATTTACTAATTAAGAAGACAAATATATCCCCACGTGGCATTTGTGATTTTAATTGAATGTATTATTCACTAAATCAATGCAATACAATACAAGTCGCGTATGTGTGATTTTCTAATTATTTGTATTTTGAACAATTTATAAAAGTGCATACATATCAAAACTACAACTTGCAATTTATCTGTGTAAATGTAGATGGTTTGTACAATTTTACTATTGTTTACTGTCATTTCGATTTTAAATTAGATGATTTATCTTTTTAAAATTGAAAATTGTCATTTTCTGAGCGATCAATTTATTAAGATGACAATTATTTATCCTCAAATAATTTAAGTGAAAAAATAGCAAACATGACAAAAAATTGTTCTTCTCCTATCTAGTTATAAAAAAATTTAAAAACTAATATTGACCGATCATCTACCTTGACCCAATACATAATAAATCAATGATATAATTGAAAAGAAACTTTTTAATCCAAACACAAGATAAGCAAACACTTGATAAAAATAAATCCTAAATTTCTCAACTACTAATCCCACTAAGAATTAAAATTTACTATTTTAATTTTTAGTCATATATAAATTTCAAACAAAAAATGTTAATATAAGCACAATATTAGACTATAATTATAAGGACCCTACACAATTAAACTACTTAGCTCTGCTCTATGCATTTACCCTTTAGGTTTTACTTTTAGTATTACTTTAGTCTTTAGGTTCATAACATCAAAGTCCAAAGAATCAAAAATTGCAACGGCTAGGGTTTGCAATGACGATGACAAGGGTTAGGCAACGACTAAGGTTGTAAATTGTGAGTATTTTGTTAGGATCAAATTCACGCACACACAGTAGATGAATGAAGAACACAAGAACTTTCAAGAGAAAGAGATGAGAGATCTAGAGAGAGAAAGAGAAAACCCAATGTTTCGTGGTAAAACCCCGTGTGTAAACTTCCACGGCGGTGAGGTATATTTATATTAATAAATCAGAGTATTTTTTGTTACAGAGAATAAATAGGAAAACTTAATATAGAGAATAAATAGGAAAACCTAAAATAGAGAATAAATAGGAAAACCTAAAATTAATCAGGCTCCACTACCTAACAATTCTCCCACTTGGAGACTAACTCAGTCATCCAAAAAATACATTCTCAAAAAAAAATCTCTTCATCATCAACATCTTTACCACACCGCAACATCTGTAGCAACAACTACAGAAGACCAACCGAGGTTTTACATAACCTCAGTTTCCCAACATCAACACATTTCGTCAACATGTCTGCCAGGTTCTTTGCACCCTCTATCTTCTTCAAGCACATATCACCATCCTCCACTGCCCTGCGAGTGAAATGGTATCGCCTTCTGATGTGCTTTGTCTTCGAATGATAGATTGGATTTTTCACCAACTGTATGACACTCTGGCTATCTGAGTAAAGAATCTTCTCGCTCTGCTTCTTGCCCAATTCCTCAAGATAATCTGCCAGTCATATCATCTCTTTCCCAGCTTTAGCTATTGCCACATACTCAGCTTTAGTAGATGAAAGAGAAACACACTTCTGAAGTCTGGACATCCAACTCACTGCTGTTCCACCTATGGTGTAAATGTACCCTGATGTACTCTTGCTCGAGTCAACATCCCCACCAAGATCAGCATGGCTATCTGAGTAAAGAATCTTCTCGCTCTGCTTCTTGCCCAATTCCTCAAGATAATCTGCCAGCCATATCATCTCTTTCCCAGCTTTAGCTATTGCCACATACTCAGCTTCAGTAGATAAAAGAGAAACACACTTCTGAAGTCTGGACATCCAACTCACTGTTGTTCCACCTATGGTGTAAATGTACCCGGATGTACTCTTGCTCGAGTCAACATCCCCACCAAGATCAGCATCCACAAAACCCTGTAGAGTCACCTTGCCTTTGCCAAAACAAAGTGAAGTACTGGATGTACCTTTCAGATATCTCAGAAGCCACTTCACAGCTTCCCAATGCTCTTTCCCAGGGTTCGCCATGTACCTGCTAACTACTCCCACTGCATGTGCTATATCAGGTCTAGTGCAGACCATAGCATACATCAAACTACCAACTGCTGAAGCATATGGGACAAGTGTCATGTGATCACGCTCCTCGGCAGTCTTGGGTGACTGCTTCCTTGACAATTTAAAGTGAGTAGTCCTGGGTTTAGCATCATTAACCCTGAATCTGCTCAGCACCTTCTCAATGTACAACTTCTGAGATAGATTTAAAGTGCCAGCAGATCTATCCCGAGAAATCTTCATCCCCAAAATCTGCTTTGCTGGACCCAAATCTTTCATCTCAAACGATGCAGATAACCTTGTCTTCAGATTGTTAAAATAGAGAATAAATAGGAAAACCTAAAATTAATCAGGCTCCACTACCTAACATATTTGTTATACTTTAACAACACTATAAGCAAAAGAAGTTCAATCAATGACTAATTTGATTTCTCTCTTTTTATTTCGCGTTAATTTATTGGACAAGTTATGTATTTATTTCGAAAATAATTGTTTAATTGGTTAAATCAAAAAACAAATCATTAAAAATTAAAAAATCGATAAATCAAAAACCAATATCAAATATCTTAATAATTTTGTTATTAATTTAGCAAATCTAAAACTAAAAATCAATAAATCAAACCATTATTACTTATAATCAAATTGAACAGATCGATACACACCCTACTTATATTATTAATCCTCGTACCAACAACTCCTCCTCATCCACTAGCTGTTGTTGTGGCATCTTTGGGAAATGTGTTATACCAAAATATTTATAACGATTCCTCTTTCAAATATGAGATAATCAAGGACATAATTAAAAATGTTGCATGACTAAATTCCTTTCTTTAATTAATGAACAGGATTAAAAAAAATAAAGTCATCTTTGAATAAGAGGATTAGGGTGTTAGAAAATCAGAAATTTTAAATATGAACATGAGTACTTGCTTAAGCTACTACAGACAACAAAATCAAACAACTAAAGAAATCATTCTTGAAAAACTAAAACAAACAATTTCAGAATTTGAACGTGATTAAATATTAATGCAATTTTAGAGATAACATTTAGTAAATAGTAATCAAAGTCAAATTATGCCGCATATTGTGGATCTTATTTTTTTTATAAGTTTTCTTACTCTTCTTGTGGAAAGAGCAATAAATTATATTTAAGATGTAACAATTTTATTGAAGCAAAATAGCAAGAGTAGAATTGTAAAGAAAATGTTATAAATTGTCTTTTATTTATAGGAATAGGTTTAAAATGGATTTTTAATATATACTTATCGATTTTAGTTCTTTAACTATATTTATAAACTTATCATGGCCTCTGTCTATTTTTAACATAAACAACTTAGATTTATATTAACGAAACTCATGCTCCATGAAATTAAATTCTTGACCCACTTTTTAAATTGTTTTTCTTTTCCTGCTGTTTTTTTTTTCAAATTAATCTGAGATAGAAGTATTGAAAACACATCTGAATTTAGTGCAAATTATTAGTTTCGTTTTCGAACTATTGAAAGCTTTAAAAACACCCATATACTTGACAAACGAAATTTAGATACAGTCAAACCTCACTAACTTAATACTCGATAAATTAATAATCTTTGTAAAACAATATTTCCCTTCGGACAATTTAATGAAATATGATTCTATTGTGTTTTGTGTTTTGTTAAAATTTAAATCCAGTTGAAGTTCATCTTCAACTTTTTTTTTATTGCATATAAAAGTTTAGATATTGTCTTTTGAACTGCACCATAAAATTGTGAGTTCTAGATGCAATAAATATTCCTTACATATATCTGATTCCAAGGGTAAAACTATATTACAATTAATCATACAATATACATTGTATTTTATGTAAAACAAATTTTTAATATGAACTCAATAAATATGATAGATAATTTGGAAAGACACAAATTTTGATGTATTTATTATACTTTATATACAATAAGTTTATTTATCTATGTGAATTCAATAAATATGAGATATAAATTAGTAAGATACCATGATTTTGATGTATTTAAAAATCAAAATTGACCTTTATTGAATCTCAAAACACTCTTTAAATTAATAAATATTAATTTATCGATTAAATAATATCTCTACAAAATATTAATATTTCATGGTTTCACCTGTTGACACCAAATTTTGATCCTCGACAATATAAATTAATTAACGAACTTCTTAATTTAAACGATTTGAAACAATTAACCTCCAAAGTTTGAAATGGTTGTCACGTTATTTTAAATTAATTTTACCATTTATGTTATCTATAAGTAGCGTATATATATTTGTGTTTTATATAATAATTAATATACTATACAAGTATTCAAAAATTATCTCCAAAAAAAAAGAATTTTAGCTTTGCTTAGTACTTTGTTAAGATTTTTTGTCCAAAGCAGTAGATTATATCTTAAGTTACTTTTTAGCTAGATTTATTATTTCATCTCGTTAATTTGCAAAATTTTGAATTTTTGAATTCAAATTTCTAAATTTTTCTCCCTCCAGCTTTTATCATCTATAAGTGAATATTGGCTTGAACAATTTTGATGTCAATCATGGTACATTATGTTGCACAGTATGATTTTTTATTTGTCTTTAGACTTTTTATGACATGTATTCTTTCGCATGTAAAATTTGGTATCGAGTTTACCTTGTACTCTCAATTCCCCTCGCTTTGCAATTTTCGAGAGAGCCGCTAAGGCTCGAATCCTCTACCAAGTCAACCATCCGTTTATTCAGCGTACAGGTTTTGGAGTTGGAAAGATTCAAAAATTCAAGGAGTTGAAGGTTTGAGCTAAAAGCTTCAATTTATTTTCACTAAGTCTTGTATTTTGTTCTTTTGTGCCTAAGCCCTCGTCATTTTTGTATTATTGTTTATTATTTTGTTTAGTTTAGGACAGGTACAAAGAAAATGAGATCAAATACCGGTCAAGGTGAACAGAATCCGAATTTGGAACCAAATCTCTCTCCCTCCCTCTCTTTACATGCTTTCTTTTTTAGTTACCTGCTTTATTTGTTAGTTAGTTTTAAGTTAAGAAACTTCCAAATCCTCGCAAATGTCGTTTTGTTTTAACAACTTAAAAGGAAAACAAGTTTAAATAGTTTTCAAAATAATTACTTCAAGTTAGGTATTTCACTTAGTTAAAAGTTAGACATTAATTTTCAAACAGCTCTAAGGATTATTTTTATTGCAATTTTAAGTCTTAGACAAATAGTTAGTTGTCGGATAACTGCATGTTAGCGGAACATCTTAAGTGATTTTTCAAAACCTTCCTAAAATGTTAATGTAAATTCCCGAACCGCCCTAAAAAATATTTTCAATCGATTTTTCTGTTTAAGTCTTTTGGAAACGTTGTTTTTTGTTATTTTTTTCAAAATTATGAAAAAATTATTTTTCGCGTTAAAACTTTTATAGGAGCATGTGACTCCTAATAAAAAAAACAAGAGAAACGCTCAAAACACTCCTAAAATTGATGAGAATTTAGGGGTGTATTTACTCATGTTGCGTGATCAGACGTGCATTTGAGTTCAATTAGTAAAGTAAAGAGATATCTTTAAGGTTGTCAATAATTTAGGGATAAACTAATAATTCACACCAAGTTTAGAGTGTTTTCAGTACCTCTCTCTTTTTCTTACAATAGAAAAATGTGTAAAATACTCTCGAATTATTAGAAATGATACAAAATTATCCTCCTTCCACCTATTGGCTCCAAAATGCCTTTCTTATCCACTTATTGGCTCCAAATACCTTTGAAATGCATCTTTGGTTTCACAATTCACCACTTATTTGATGGTTTTGAATTTAAACTATTTAAATTTATTTTTTAATTACTTGGCGTTCAACTATTAGTTATAATTTCATTTATTAATATCATTTATAAATCACCCACTGCCCACTCATTAATAATTAAACTCCACCCAATTAATAAATCAATTCAAATATTAAAATCGCCCTAGGCATTACTAAAACACGATGAAATTACATATTCCTAAAAATGACATTCAAAATAATCCGAATTTGAATCGAATCGTCAATTAAATTTAGGTTGAGCCGCTTATTTAGGAGGATACTTTCAATAAGATTCTTTTTCAAGCTTGAATTTGATATTTATGAGTAAAGGTAAAGAAATAGAACATCCCAAATTAATTCATGCACTTTTTTTTATACAATTTTATAAATATTTATGATTTCCTTTAAATATTAAAACTTTAATGTATTTTTTTTTAAAAAAATATCTATTAATTAACACCACATAATTTAGATGAAGGAATAACTAAGATCAACATAGTCGAATTTTAAGTTTATCGGTAATTTTTATTTAGACACTTGAATTATAATATGTTTTGATTGAGGACTTGAATGTATGATAAATGTACTTCTATAGACATTTTCGCCTTAGTAGTTTTTCTGTTGTTGCATTAGTAACGGGGCAAGTTTATTAATTGGGTGGGATTTAATTAGTAATGGGTGGGTAGTGGATTGATTTAAAATTATATTAATAAGTTAAATTATAACAAATAGTTGAGCGCCACGTATTTTAAAGATATTTAAATAGTTTAAATTTAATATCGTTAAATAAGTGGTCAATTTTGAAGTCAAAAGTGGATGACAAGGGTATTTTGGAGTCAATAGGTGGGTGGAAGGGTATTTTTGTATCATTTATAATACATCAAAGGTATTTTAGGCCTTTTCCGTTCTTATAAAAAAAAAGTCTAACCTCAATACAATGTGATTCAAAATAAAATTCACGAGAAAAAAAGATAAAAGTTCTAATTTTATCCAATAGAGGATTAAAAAAAAACATATTACTATTGTTAATGGCTTTAATATACTAAAATTTATGATAAGAAATTTTTAAATACTAATTAACATCATACACACATGTAAACTACATACTCTGAACTAGTATATATAAACAGAGAACTGATCTCAACAGTTTTCTATATGCATAAACGTTACCAAATTTTTCATTACAACTTTTATTAATATTGTAGATGCATGTACTATAGTTTGAGGACACTGAATAAACATATACAGTTTTATATTTTATATAAAAGGGCCTCTATGTAGTAATGAACTTAGATTTGAAAGATTTTTGTTGTTATTTTGGTGACAATTTGGGCTAGTGGTTTTGTTAGCCACAAAAGAAACATACACAAGCAAGTTGTTGGCAAGCTCCACCTAGAGCCCCTTCTTGACTTCTACATTGGATTGAACAATTATCACTCTTGAAACACCAACCTCTCCATGTGCCACTATACCTCATGCAACTCTTATCACCCTTCACAAGTTGCATTTGCATCTCTAACAAAGAGAAAAATATAATTAAAGAAATCAAATTGATAAATTAAAGAAGATTTTTCCTTTAGATTATTATTTTAATCCCCACTCGGGTACTTAACATTCGAGTAATTCCTTCAAATCAAATTAAAGGGACTTTATTCGAAGATATATATTTCAGAAAATATTTCTTGAAGTTCTTTTTTTTTTCATTATTCTAAAAATAATTTTTATTTTTACTTTTATTTTTTAATATATCAAAAAGAAAAAAAATCTATTTTACCCCTCAGCATTAACTATTCATTTTCCAAATCATTTTCAAGACCTAAAATTATTAATTGATTAATTCAGTACTGTGATAAAATACTTATATTAATCATATTTTTTTAAGAGAAGTGCAAAATTTACAGAGAACAAGCAAAGATGAACGAATATAATGGTTGATAACAAAATAATATTATTTTTTTTAAAAAAAATGATATGAAGGAAAAAAAACAAGGATTAACAAACCTAATGATACAAAGATGAATAACAAGCACAAAAGGAGGAGAGGAACTTGTGATCCAACCATCTCTTCTTGTTCTAACTTCTATTAATTGATGATGCTCTTCATATTTTTATGTGGAAAAACATATATTATGATGTTAAATAAATTAGGGAATGAAGAGGCATTGTCCATTTAATGATACTTCCAAGAATATTAATATTGAAGTTCCCTTCATAATTTTCAATTTGTATTGTACTTGGACATTTTTGTTCTTTTCGTTTGTCCATGGTACAAAATGGTCGGAAGGTACATAATTAATTTCTCTATTAAGTGCAACCTGTTTCACACAAATAGATTAATGTATATGTATAAGTCTATACAATTAAATATATATATATATATATATATATATATATATATATATATATATATATATAATATATAAAATCTATTTTGTGCATAACTCATTAATTAATAATATATACATAAAACATATCCCCATTCGTGTGCTCATTGCTTCATATTCGATTAGTAAATTTTGAGCTTTTTTAATTAACGAAGTAAATGTGCAGGCTGCCTCGTGTTTGTTGTCATGATTCCATCTCCCAAATGACCTCTTTCAGAAAATTAAATATTGGTATATTCCCTTGCAGACACTGATGCAACATTTATACTCTCTGCAATGTTAGATGTCATAGCCCATCCTCGATGAGTTTCTGCATGACACTTGACCACTTATCATATCCAGCTAGATCCAAATATTCTTTAACATCTACATCAACTTTTTCTACAGTATCCATCAGCCTATAAAACTCAACTTTGTTGCAAGTCTTTGCCATTGTATAAAAACATGACTTAGCTCCTTGGAGCCTAAATTTCTTCTCTACAATTACCCCACAAGTGCCACATACAAGCATAATGTGACACATTTCTAAACACTTAAGTCAATGCCTTTATAATGCTTTCATTTTTATCTGAAACTACACACATATTAATCCTTTCACCATAAGCCTCTCTTAGTTATTAAAAAAATCAAGATCAAGCTGCATCATTTTTCGAATCAATGATACCATATGCCAGTGGAATAATGTGTCCTACATTTTAATTTACATACACATTAACATTCCGGTAAAATATTTATGTTCAAAAATCAATGAATCATACATGCTTCGTCCGTTGTACTTGCAACAACAAATGTTTTATTATACGGTCCTCTTAGATGACTTCCATCCACAACCATTATAGGCCTGCAACGTTCAAAGCCTTGTATAAAACTATTCAATGCAACAAAATATACAAGAACTCATTTTTATCTGTTTTCTTTAGACGTATATGCGAGCCTGGATATGTAATATTCATCATATACAAATATGCTGGAAGTTTACTGTAAGATGCAGTTGCGGTGCCCCTTAATGAAACTAGAGCCTTTTCTTTAGCCCTCCAAGCCAACGAGTAATTTACATCAACTCCCAAATATATCTTTACATCACTGCGAATATCAGAAGGTGTATATTTTCTCTTGTAATCAACAAGTTTGGGTTTAACGATCCCTCCAATCAGCATGCTTGTGGCATATTTTTGTGAATACACTTTATCCTTCAAAGGACAAGTATAGCTGTATTAAATGCTCTTATTCTAAACGTATCAGACTTGTTGACATTAGATGCTTTCATTAACCATTCACATTCATCAAAAATATACTCCAGCGTATAACTACATCAGCAAAAACAACACAACACATAAATATACAAATAATTAAAACAACTTATACAGTTACATATTTGTATGTATAAAGCAGGTACCTGATTGCGTTTGACCTTACTGTTCTATATTGAAATCTTTTTTTAATTGCATATTTTTTCATCACAGATTTCAATGTGGCTTTGGTCTTATATATTTGGTCTACCTCCACGTAGTTATTATAAGGATCTGAATAACTCCATCGCAGCTTCCCGACCCCGAAATACAAAGCGACTCTACCAACTCACCAATAGTCAGCTGCCTATTATCAAATTCATCATTTTCATTGTTGCTAATAGATGTAATTATACCACTCTCCTGATTTGAACTTCCACACAATTCATTGGTACTAATTATACTGTCTAGTTTGCTTATACACAATGAATACTTGTTGAACTCATTTCCGGCCTTTTTAAGTATAATATAATCTCTAACACCCATGTCGTTGTGAATCAACAAGGGTGTCTTGCTTTCTTCAATCCTATACTCAATTTTGATTTTATTCACATTCGTATCAATCCCTAGTTGCATTGCAATGACATTATATAACTCATTATACGATGAACTTTATTTAAAAATCATCCCCTCAATTGTATAATAGACGTAACAATTGTCATTGTCCCATCTACCAGAATGCATAACCAAAATAGCCAATGAAGTCATTTTCAGAATTTCTGTATAAAAAATTAAATTATATACATATACATTTGTAAGCTAAAGAAATGCAGCAACAAACATAACATGTACTTGTATATATTATAGCAACTTCAATTTTTAACTTATACACATTTTCAAATTATTCTCTGTATACACAAAATTATAGCTTAATAGAAGTATACAATTCAACATAAACATAAAAAACTATATGAATATAACGGATACGTTCGTATAAACAGACAACAGTTCCATACCATTATACAATTTACCAAATAACACTATATATATATATAGATATATATATATATATATATATATATATATATATATATATATATATATATATATATTTGAACAAACAAACAACAGTCTAATACATTTATACACTTATACATATTATGAAAATTCGAAAAATAAAATGAAGATGTACTGTATAAAATGAAAACATAATAGTTTCATACCTTAAATCAGATCACATATTCAGTTCCAAATACAAAAAATACTATGGTTGCAGCGAATCTCAAATTAGTAATTCAAAATTAACAACACATTTATTACAATTTTTTCTATATTTCATATTAACTAATCAAATCAATTAAGGACAAATATTACATCTCAATATACATTGGACTGATTTGATGAAAGTAAAAAACGAAATCTGAATTTTAAACACCATTGTCGACAAAATCAAAAACAAAATCAAAGTATGTTTTCGTCATGAAATTACCTCTTATTTCTATCTCTAAAAAATAAATTTATCTCGCTTGTTTGATTAATACCTTCAATAGGTTGATCAATATTTTGAATTGTCTACAATGGAGCTATTTCGAGTGAAGGAGAAGAAGACAAAATGAAACTTAAACTGAATTCGCGTGAATTGTGGGATCTTTTCCTTATTTATCTGCCGTCTATTTTTTTTTAAAAAAAATTTGAATTGTATAAAAGGAAGATATTTACTTAACTGTTATACACAAAAAGACACCCGTGGCAAACTTTAATTTGCTACGGAACGCAATTTTGAATAGTTTGCTATAACTTAAAATTGTCAATTTTTTCTTTGCTATACATAAAATTAGCTCAAATAAAACATAGAAATAATTTTGAATCAAAATATTAACAGCATAATATTTTTAAACCAAATTATTAATAAAAAATATTTTTATTATATAATTTAAAGACATTTTAAACCTTTTTATATGCCTCTTAAATTTATTTTCTCCATTTTTTTCTCCTTTATAATGCAAACAATTTTATATATATCTACTATAGTAGAAAAGGCTTGTTCAACATGTGTGCTTGGTGTCTTTTATTTTAAAGTTGAGGGTGTTTTTGTCTTTTCAATGTCTTATGATAGCTTACGTCTCTTGTACTTGTAGCAAATTCAATTGAGGATTTACGTGTCCTCCATAGAGCAACATTAGAATAACTATTTACGTGTCCTCCATGGCATGCAATTCCATTTAAAAAAAATTATTAATGTGTTTGCATATGTTGGGGCATTTTAATTTGATTTTTATTGTTTGTGTTATTTTTTAAATCCAGGATGATTCTTTTGGTCTTTGTTCATAGTGTCTTTGTGGATGCTACTAACTCATGTATTTATATGTTCAACTTCCTTAATTGGAGTTATATGCATGAGTGAATGATGATTTATATGTTCTTGGTCGTGTGAGTGTAGTGAATGTGATAGTGCATGTGTTTTTTTGTTTGATAAGTTCTTTTATCTCAGAATTGTTTTATGTGATTTTTTAATTGTTGTGCTTTTTTTATCTGTAATCATGTAATATATAGGTTTCCTTTTCTTTTTGAAGAATGTCTTTCTAGCATTTTTACATGCATGTTACTAATTTATTTAATTAATTATACGGTCTTATACTGATTTGAAGTGGATTATGCACCTGAATTGCTTGATGTTAACTCTATGAGAGATAAAACTTAGTTCTACATTTTTTAACTCAATGAGTGTAGTGAATATGATAAGTGCATGTGATTTTTTATTTTTTTTTACATTTTGTTCGATGAGTTTTGTGATCTAAGAGTTGTTTGGGTGATTTTTTGTTATTGTATTATTTGATTTAGTTAATCACATTCATTATTAACTTGAAAAATAATCCTTGTTGCACAGGAGAATTCATAGAAATATGTAGTTCAACACGATTTTGAAATATAGAAATCAGAAGGCCATCAACACAAATGTCTTTTATTTCATAACGATAGAAAATTGGATTGTATATAATTTAGTTACTTATATTAATATTCCATATTCATATATTTAGAATTATGTTTATACAATTTGATATCTATCAAATCACAATGTAAAAATTTGTTTCATACAAAAAGTTAATTTTTAGATAATAAACATATATAGGCCATCATATATATATATATATATATATATATATATATATATATATATATATATATATATATATATATATATTAATGAAAAATTACTCTTTCCATCCCATAGTATGTGTCTATGTATAGTAGTTAAATGGTTACACTTCATATGAAGAAAAAAAAAGGTGTATATCTATGTGATAAGATTAAATGATGTGATTTTTCTGAATGTTTGATGTATATAGGTCCTTAGCTAGCAAACACATATTAGAAATGGGTAATTCTTTTTAATTTAAGGAGCTGTTGAATGCGTTGTTCCACTAGCTCCGGAAAAACAGCAGGCACATGCTCTAAAAAAGCATAAAGCATTTGCTGACGTTCGCGTCTTTCATTTTCAACATTTAAAATTCTTTGATTAATTTGAGAAAGTATTTCAGTGGTAGCTTGATCCATATCTCCCTTTGCTTTCTTTTTAATTTCTGGTAAATGAGTTATCGTTTTAATATTCAATTTCAGATTTTCTTGTAGTTAGGATTGCCTCATTTTCTTCTACTTTCGTCAATAATATTCAATAATTAAGCACACAATGATCATCCGGTGTGAAGTTAACATGTATCAAATTATTTTCTACAAATGTATATCAAAAATAAAATAAAATTTGTATTAGTTTCATAATATTAGGTCCGTGCACGGATAATCATCGATAGTATAAGAATAATTTTGTATTAAATATACACCCAAATTAACTAAGTTCAACTAAACCAATTTAAAAATCAATTAAAATAATGAAATCGAATTTATTAAAAATAATTTACCAAAAGATATTAATTAGAAAAATAAACACATGTCTGTAATGGATTACTAATACTAGACCCTCGCAGTAGTTTAGTTTTTGAACAAAGTTTTGAAGGTTGTTATATCAACTTGACTCCACATTTTCATTGTTCAAAAATTTTAAAAAAAAATATGATTCACGTTTATAAAAAAAAAGACACTGGGTCGTTTCAACTTGAATCCACACACACACATAGAGTATGGAACAATTGTTAATGGCTTGATGCTCACAATCTTAAAGTCAGTTGATGTAATTCAATGTTTCTGAATCATTTTTTTATTTATCGGTGACTATGACTTGAAGCTAACATAATTATTGGTTCCTTTTTTGTCAAATGCTTTTAAGATGTGCTTAGACTCTTTAAATCTTGAATTTATAGTTATTCTAGCATCAATTATTGCGAGAAATAAACTTGAGATTCACAACATTAGCATGGGAATTGCCCTGACTTGTTTGAACAAGCTGCTGGCAGCTTCCTTAATGTGCTCTATGTGCGCGCACATCTAGATTGATCAGGTCGGGATATTTGAAATACCAGATGGTTGTGACGAGGAAAAGAATCTATGAGCTTCTTGATTGGGGATGAAAATTCTTTTAGGGTGTTTCTTTCTTAATATGCTTTATGCGGTTGCAGAGATATTTTTCTTTTTGTGTTTTAATTATAACTTGCAGATGTACATTAGAGGAGCTTTAGGAGTTTCCGAGGATATCACTGACATTGAAGATTTTTTTGAAGTTGTTGACTTGGGGTGAACAAACTGTCAAGAAAGGTGCCTGAAGGCTGAAATGATGAGAGGGGTTACGAATAAAAAAAAAACTATGGCGTAGTAATTTCTATGTTCTACTAATTATTTTAGAATTGTATCTAGATCTCATGATCCATGATAAAGAGAGAACACTAAGACTTAAGTAAAAGTTTTCACTTGGAATATTATTTTGCTTTCTGACATATATGTAAAATATGATTGGCTTCTTTATTGCAATGACATTATACCACTTATAATTCACTAATGTGAAAATCGGATCTTTTATATACTGCACTAATTTTTCTGAAATAATAATCCTTTAATGTTGGGCCATGCTTTGCACGGCCATGCTCTATCTAGTGTTTGACATAAACAATTCAAGATAGTCAAAGTCTACAGCTACATGTACCATTTTTCTAAACTTCCATCACCAAATTTATCAACAAGGACTTGGTTTTCCTTGTTGAAATAATAAATAATATGTAGCAGTCAAAAAGAAGATTTACATCGATTTGTTTGCCACGCAAAAAGAACACATTATATAATACGGTGAATGAAATTATTCTTTTTTTAATTAAAAATTTTAAATTTGAGTCTTAAATATAAAATTTTTTGATCAAGAATTCTCCTAAATAAAGCCTCACACGGCGTAAATTCAATTGAGAATAGACAAATTCTAAGAATAATAATAATAATAATTAAGAAGACATATGACCCATAAAAATTTAAGTAAACGCCATTTAATTAACTTATCTTATTTTCTACTATGGATATGTTGTATTGATTTACACAAGCAGTAGCATACTCAGAATTTTCACAAAGTGGATTTAAAATATAATAAATAAAATTAAAATAGATTTTTACATAACGGGTTCAAGATATAATAAATAAAATCAAAATATGGGAATGAAGATTCAAACTTGGACATGTTGAGAAAATTATGCTTTTTCACCAATACATCAAGGATCACACTTGTGTTACTGGATCAAAATTTAATATATATATATATAAAATTTTAAAAATATATATATATATTATATATATATATATATATATATATATATATATATATATACTGTACGCAAACATTTATATGTGTCAACCTATAGTCCTAATTAATCCACTTATGTGGATTTTATTAACATTCATTTGGATATGATTTTTTTCTTTTCAAAATGGTGTTTGGTTAAATAATGAAAAAAATATTTTTGATTTTTTTTAAAAAAAATGAGTTTCCAAGTTGGAAAAGGTTGTTTCGATCAGTTTTTGCAAGTTATTCTTTTATTTCTCTCATAAAACTATATTCTTTTTTTTTTAATAAAAAAAGTAGATTTTCTCTTTCTTTTTGGTTGCAAATATCATATTTCTTATGTGCCTCCTAAAGCTTACTTCCTAATTCCTATCCTATGCTTATGTTCTCACATAAAGTTAAAAAATAGAATATCAAAAAAAAAAATTAAAAAGTTATAATTTAAAATAAATTATGAATATTTCCGTAGTTATAATTTAATCATCTATAATAACTTGGTTAAAACAAACTGTTTGAAGTCTAGACGCAGCATGATACTCTTTCTACCAATGCTTATGTTCTCACATAAAGTTAAAAAATGAAGAATATCAAAAAAAAAATTAATTAAAAAGTTATAATTTAAAATAAATTACGAATATTTCTGTAGTTATAATTTAATCATCTATAATAACTAAGATAAACGAAAGTTTAAAAATTAATTATTATATAAAAATATGTCTTATTTTTTTTTAGAAACTAAAAGAAGGTCCAATAAATTGAAGTTGTCCCAGCCAAAAAGATAAATCAATACCAAAGTAGTCAGCATTTGAGGCTGGTGCAATTTATGAACGTCCCCACCCGTCTAAAGTATTTAGCAGAGTTTTAGTATTACTAAGAGATTTTTTGTCTTGATAATTAATACTCTCTTTGTTTGGAATTGTTTGTTATATTACGCTTATCAAAAGTCAATTTAATTAATTTTTAAAAATAAATTAAATCACAACAATTTGATATTTTAAATCAAAAAAATTAGATATTCTAAAACTATATGAAAAATACTATAAATTACAATTTTTTGCATATTAATATGTTGAAAAAATACATCTTAAAATATTAATCAAAATTTTTATAATGTAACTCTAAAAATATAAATCATGACAAACAATACCGAATGCAGAAAGTATTCATTACCATTTTGTTCACAATTGGACCATTAACAACATTTGTTATTATCACTATCATTACTAGTTAATCATCATTACTGTCTTTTATGATCACTAAGCATCTATGCCATCACAATCATCAATGTTATTATTGACCAGTGTCATCTTCTATTATACTTACTTTTTCTATCATTATAATTATATCAATATATTGCTGCCAACATGGTACTCTGGTCTATGTAGTCATCGCTAACTTCATTATCACTATCAACTATCATCACTACATGAGTCAATTTTTACTATACGTATCAACAAACTTCATCATCAAAACTAGCATCGCTGTCAACTATTGCTACCATTGTTGTCACTTCCACCATTTCTATCAATCACTACCATCATTGTGGTTAATTCCTAGTGGCAATCACCTCCATCGTTATAATTAGCATCACTACCAACTATCACAAACACATATCAACTATCACACGTTCTTTCGCCGCTACCATCAACATCGATTATTAATATCAATCAAATTCACAATACAAGCATCAACACCACTACCATCAATAGGAAGCATAAATGTTTTATTTTTTTAATCGATAAATAATAGTTTTATTTTATTAATTTTTAATTGAATATAATTATATATTATGTACATGTAAATCAATTATGTATATTCAAATGTTAAAAATTAAACAATTTTAATTATTCAATATTCACATTTAAAAATAATATTTTAATTAATTATTCAAACTCAAACATCTAAAAATGAAAATAAATAAGTAATGTAATGCACAAATCTCCTTGTCTTGTGATCTTTGATCCATTGATTTATCAAAACGTCATATTCAGGATAATGATATTTTATATTATTGTAGATTTTCTATTTGAAAAAAAATTATTCTTTTTATCCCTTAGTTGACATTTGTACATTTGACTATGTACCATCAAGAATTAGTCAAAATTTGCACAAATTGTATGGACAAAATTAGCCCCAAACATTCTTTAAATAGGAGAAAAATTTTCACTATAAATAGCATCAAATAATTCCTCTCCACTACAATTCATACAACAAAACTTAAACATTAAATTTTCTAATTAAATCTATCATCATGAATACCAAAGTCATTCTAGCTCTCTTGTTTTGCTTCCTCCTCGTTGCATCCAATGGTGAGCTATATATACATATATATAGATAGATATATTAATTTGTTCTCATGTTGTACACTTAGGAAGTGTGTGGATAGATTTTGTGTTAATTGTCACTAGATAAATTTCTAATCGAACGCTTTAAGTTATATATACTGATAATATGAAGATTTTCTATGATATTATGTACTTCTTTCGTTCGGCATTATTTGTCATGATTTTTATTTTTAGAGTTACACCATAAAAACGTTGACTAATAATTTAAGATGTATTTTTTGGTCATATTAATATGCAAAAAATTATAATTTATAGTACTTTTTATATAGTTTTAGAATATCTAATTTTTTGGTTTAAAATATTGAATTAATGTGATCTAATTTATCTTTGAAAATTAATCAAATTAACTTTTAATAAGCATAACATGACAAACAATTTCGAACGGAGTAAGTAGTATACTTATAACCGGTTATGACATATCATCACTCTATTTTCTATGACAAATAGTAAAGAAATCTTACTCTATAATATAATTTTCTAGAAATTTAAACACATGACTCTTAACTTGATAACTACAATAAAATCTTATTCTATACGATAAATAGTTATTTTTTAATGTTAAGTTAAAGATCATGTTTATGTATCATATCGATTTAAAAATGACTTGCTAAATCATACAACACCTAATTCGGCGAAAAGCAATATTTTGAACGTCCTTCACCACTATACTAGTATTGTGTTGTTATGTCATTGAGATTCAAAAAGTTATACATAAATTTTTTTTAAAAAATTGTTTAGGTAAATTTGTGCACAATATATATATATATATTTTGATAGAGGGAATTCAATTGAACCTAGGTGTTTCTCGTTGGAAAACACATTTGATTCTAAAGTCATTTCATATTCATAAACTACTTTGCTTAGCTCCACCCTCGAAATCCATTAACTTTTAGGTTATTGAACGGGGGTTCCTCGAAATCCATTAACTTTTACACGTATTTTATCTTTGAATTAAAAAAAATATATATTAAATATATATTAAAAAATGACTTGGTATCCCACTAACAAAGTGTGTTGTTTTAGTTTTTTTTTTAAAAAAAAGAAATTGAGATGAATGAGACCCACAAACGTCAAATCCTGAATACGACTCTGTCCTGATAAATGCAGAGATGCAAGTTGGAGAAGCAAAAGTATGTCAAAGGCGGAGCAAGACATGGTCAGGGCCATGTATTAACACAGGTAATTGTAGCCGTCAATGCAAGCAACAAGAGGATGCTCGTTTTGGAGCTTGTCACAGAAGTGGCTTTGGATTTGCTTGCTTTTGCTATTTCAAATGCTAAATCATTTCTATATAAGAGTGTTTTACTATCAAATATGTAACAATGTTGTGTTCTATTGTTTGAATAAAGACGTCCAATTTACGAAAATTGGATGTACTCCTAGTAATGTTTGTGTGTCCAATTTACGTATTGTATCATATCACAATGTATGTGTCGTATGTTGTGATGAATATAATGTTTGAATAGATAATGTTATTTCTCTATGTTTTCATAGTTTCACGTGACCTTAATAATATGAAAGAATAAACTTTTATACTATAATTAGTCTATAATAAAAAGTAGGGAATAGATAGAGCTAGCTATTATAGATACATAAAGGGCAAAGGGTAATTTTACGTGGCACTTTTCGCTTTTCGTGAGTCAAACAGTTTAACTTTGATCAGATATTTGCATATGAAATCTTCAAAAAAAAATTGAAATTAAATTTATATATTTGTAAACTAAGTAAACAGTATTATAAGTCACAATAATTGATAATTTAAAATGTTAAAAGAATCTATGAAAAACTTATAATGAAATATAGACTTATTTGAATCTTAAAATACAAAAAATGTCACATAAAATAGAACGAAAGGAGTAATTAACAAGAACAAGAAAATGAGGAAAAGAATTTGAGTGATGTGGGCCACACCAAATCGGTTTGTATAAAATAAGATTTTTAATTATATAATTGTTGGGTGTGTGCAAATGAAAGTTCCACATGAATTAGTAGCTTAGAACTACATACAAGTGTATGATCTCCTTTCTTGGACATCTCTAGACATTTATCAGCATCCGTAGCCTAAATCGTATAAAATATTAATAAAAATTTTAAAACAGTATATAAATTTTATATTAACCAAAACGGCAAAATCGCTGCATTAACAGCGATTTCCAAAAAAATAATATAAAAAAAATATGTAAATCGCTCAACGATTTTCAAAAAAAAAAAAATTAAAAATAATTTAAAGCAGCGATTTTATATAAAAAAAATTATAATATTTTTTTAAATTCAAATATATAGCTTATAAGAAAATATACATTATTTTAAAAAAATTAAGAATAAGTAAGGTAACAAAAATATTTTCTTTCTAAAAAAGATATTATATTGAATTTAAATTTAAAAAATGTTTGAGTTCAAATAGAATTCTAAATTCAAATAATTAAATTTTTTTAAATAAAAAATTGAAATTGCTGCCTAGGCAGCGATTTCCTTGATATATATATATATATATATATATTAATATTTTTGAAGATAATCACATGTCAACTTAAAAAAAAAAGTGACATGTCAAATTCTTATAAAAATATTCAAACTTTTTTAAAAAATTCACATGTATTTATAAAAAAAATTGTGTCAATTCACATGCAAATAGTGCAAAGTCACATATTACATTTTTATCTTGTTAGAAATATATTGAATTGTATTTCACATGTAGATAGTGTAATTTTTATTTGTTATAAATTGACTGAATATTTACATGCAAATAGTGTAATTTTTATTTTGTTATGAATTGATTGGATTCACATGCAAATAGTGTAGTTTTTGTTTTATTATAAATTGATTGAATACAGTTCACGTGCAAATAGTGTCAACATTTTTACTTTGTTATAAATTGATGAATTGCTCATTCATATTGCATTGTAGTTTTTCAATTTTCCAACAATCTTAAAAGCCTTTCTATTTTTCTAATTTTCTAATGTTTTTAAAAGCCTTTTTTTATAAGGTGAGTTTGAATTTATTTTATTTTTAATTTAATTAATTAATTTTATACTTTTATATGATATTGTTGATATATTCAATCTTTTGATACTTATATTAATGTTAATATATTTTTTTTATTTTTTGTGTATAGATATTGTCACGACCCAAATTTGCAAGTCGTGATGGCACCTATGTTCCCACCCAATAGGTAAGCCAACCCAACATATTAACCCAACTAAACCAACAAATGAGTAAAAAGACTAACACTTAGCAAAAATCTCCAACATTGAGTTCCTTATAAGTACGAAATGCAGAAGCTAAAAATATATCACCCCAAGAATTGGTGTCTTAAGTACAAGAGCTTCTAAAATTCGATGCAAGTCTGAAACTAAATGACAAATCTAGCATAAGGGATATCCTGTTTGAATACTAATAACAGAATAAATAAAAGATAGAGGGAGGTGTGGGCCACGGAACAACCAAGTAGCTCACCACAACTCCAAGCTCGGACTCAATTTGCTCCACGAGATGTGCTTCTACTCGGAATCGAATCTGCACCACAAAGAGTGCAACAAGCGTAGTATGAGTACGAAACCACGTGTACCCAATATGTCTCATTGACCGACAACGAAGAAGTAGTGACGGGAGTTTATATAAAAAAAATAAATTCTTAAATTATATAGGTATATATGTATTACACTCACTATTTAAGTTCATCAATAAAGGTAATCAAACATCAAGTACTTTCCAAACACCAAACAAAACATATAATCATCAAAAATAAATGATGTGATTAAATGCAATGCAATATGATACCATGTAATGAATCGTTTCAGAATACCCAGTACTCACTCAACCGTATATACATGATACTCCTCGGAAATACATCGAGAGATCATGACCCATGGGGGACTCGCGAGGTTCATATACCGACACGGACGATCTCCACGTGTCTGTGCGGACGATCTCAACGCACTATCATAATATCAAACAATTTTCGCCCACGGACGGTCTCCACGTGTCCAAATTACAATCTTAACATCTCACCATCCCCAGCACGGACGATCTCCACATGCCCAACTTATACTCAATCTCATGTCTATGCGCATGAACAATATTATTTCAATATAGGGGATGATGATGCATCTCAATCAATCAATATGATCATAATACATAACCACCTCAATAATCACAACTATACGGGTGAAATAAATAAAATACAATCACACAAGGAATTTAAGTCAATAATATATCAGCTAATGCCCATATGCTTTGGCATTCTCAAATCTCAGTCCACATTCTATAATAGTACTTTTCCTTTTTATAACACCAGTACTCGTACCAATGCCCGTCACACCATTGATACGAGACCACCATCTTTCCCCCTTACCCCTTTGTCTATTTTCATTTTTTAATATTTAATTAGGAAAACGTCCTTCAACAAGTCTAAAAAGTCTTAACATACCTTAGATGCCGAACTTGTGCCACAAATATTTTAAGATTTTTCCTTTCCTTTTCGCAAGGTTTCAGAACGTTCCCAATCTACCAATTTTGCAATATTCGTAAGTAAGCAATTTTTTGTAGACGTTCAAATTATTATATGTCTATCATAGACACTAAAACGCACTCATATTTTCAACCAAACTCCAAATCTTGATACATATTGGTATGCCAAATTTTTCATACTTGCTAAATTTCAAGCCCAAGAACTTAACTCTAACCTCTTCAAATGGACTAAAATTCAATGTTAGATCATATAAAATAACACCTAATAATTGCTTACCAATCCCAATATATATTAAAACTAGCATTTTAATATACGAATAAAACACGAACCAACTTTCCACCCATTGGCAGAAGTGGAACGCCCCTCCCCCCCTTTTCACGTTTTTTTTTTTTGCAGAAACCCATTTGTAAACAAGTGCCAATTTTCTAGAATATTTATCAAATTTCAATCATTGGCAATCATTCACAATGATTGGCTCAATCTTATTCCTACCATTCTGAAACTAACAATATATATAATAAATTCTTTTGACAAAATCACAGAAAACATTAACCTGCAGCCATTCAACTATTCGACTTCGATCGATTTATATTTATATATATATATATATATATATATAATATATATATATATATATATATTATATATATATATATATATATAATATATATATTATATATATTTGAATACTAACCCAATTGCTAACAATGTAATATAATTTAGTAATCATCACCAACTTACCCATTATTTCTTATCATCCATTATCAATATAGCATAAAATAATAACATAATCCCAAGCACTCCGACAATATATTACTATATATATAATTGAAAAGAACGAATATCTCATATCTTTACCTGAACAATGGCTATGATTTTTCTCCCTCTCGCTGGTCGCCTGTGGTAAGGTTTCGCCTCCCCACTTTTCGTTTTCCTTTTCTTCTAAATAAGAAATTATTAACCGTGAAACTCCACTAACCTATTATCTAATTATTTATTTAATAAAGGTTTCATCAATTGGGTACTCATAGTTATCTAATAGTTTAAAAATACCCCTTTAAATTTTCAAAAGGAGTCAAACTAGTCCTAGTTTTCAAAACGACCTAGCGGGTCGTTACAGATATGCATCCGTCAAATGTATACGTACATCCTGGTCCAGTAGAGAATGATGTATTAAAAATTCAAGTTCATCATCGTTCCGAAGGAATTTGGAATGGTAGCATAAAAGAAGAGAGGTCTTGCTCATATGCGCGTCGTGGTGATATTGAATTTTGACAACATGTAAAATATCATCCATTACATTCTCGCTCCGTCAATATTTTGAAAATTGTAGATTTAAAAGAATTCTTGATGTAGGCTGTGTGTTGTATGACTCCGGATTAATTTCTACTTTAATTGAAAGGTGGCGTCCAGAAACTCATTTTTTCACATGCGAACTGGCGAGGCTACCATAACTTTACAAGATATTGAAATTTTATTCGGAATGGTAGTAGATGGTAGTCCTATAATTTTAAATGGAGCTGATTCTTTAGGGATTATAGGTAGACAATAAATGATATTTGAATTAACAAGATGGTTACCCGATACTAGTTGTTTTTCTGGTGTTAGTAGATTCTTAATATATAAATTGATTGATTATATTGAAGGTTTGAATGATATTAATGATCACTCAACTGAGCATGAAGTGCAACAAAGATTTAGATTATATTTATTATGATTATGTGGTGGATCAATATTTCCGGATAAATCTAATCATAAGATTAATTTGGACATTTTGATTGACATGAGAAATTTAGATTTAATGTCAACTAAAGCATGAGGATCAGCCGCATTATTATATTTGTATAATTGTTTATGTCGTGCATCAATGAAAAAATCAAATGAAGTTTGTGGATTTCTCTCTTTAGTGCAGGTATACATATTTTTTAATTAAATATTTTTTATATATTAGTAATATGCACTTTTAAATTTAAGTGTATTATAAGTAATGGTGAATTTATTTATTGTAGATTTGGGCATGGGAAAGAATTATTCCCCTGCAACAATTGTCAAAGCCTCTAAGGACCAATCAACTTGAGGCTTCAACTGTGCTTGCACGTAAATGAACACGACGTAGAAATCATCAAAATGAGGCACGAACTGTAATCGGTGTGATTAGGGATGTACTAGATAATATAACTGATGAACAGGTATTTAATATTATTAGTATTTTAAGCTATTCATATTTTTTTTCATTTTAAATAAAAATATGTTTGGTAGATCTCTAAATGAGGCACTTATGTTTCACTACCCAAGAAAATTATGTGAATAAAATGACATATACATAGATTCTTGTTAGGTCCTTAAAAGTAAAATATCTTATGACACAATGGTACAAAAAAAATTATTTTGTAAGATTGTTCATTTTCACGTACATATTTTTTTAATTTTTCTGCCAATATTTTTTTTATAATTATCTTACTTAATTATTTTTTTATAGTTCTTTTGGTAACCTTATTAGGAAGATGTTATTAATGGATTGCCTGAGTGGTGTCGGTCGGGACAACGTGTCTGGATGGCACAAGTGCCACTGATTTATGGAATTTATCGTGAGTGGCACATAATTGATCGTGTTGTGAGACAGTTCGGTTATTTACAACATATTCCTGGTCCGTGTATCCAATTTTCCGAATATCATTTTAAGCGTTATAAACGATCCAAAATAAAACAAGAAGATATAGATGCATTTAACTACACACAATATTTATGGGAACAACATCAAAATTGTATATTTCGACCTCCATTTGTAAGTGATCTAACATACTACTTTCGTTGATACATGAGGCATACCCGCATGGTCATTGGAAATTCATAACATGTTTTACTAAAAGGGTATCAACACATTGTTTTATATAAAAAAAATACTACTATTATTATTTGGTTCAAAAATGGAAAAATATTGACTAGGTTTCGAAAAATTAATTAATCTTATTATTTAAAAAAAATTGACTTTTCGAATTACAGAGTCGCCACTTGATTTTGATAAAATCAAGAAAAAATTTAAAAGATTTAAAAACAGATTAAAATCGATTGAAAAGGTTCGAAGTTCAATGTACACCCCGAGAAGGTGTTAGGCCCTCGGGATGCCCCCTAACTTGCGGTTGACCGACAATTTGACTAAAATGACTTTAATATACATTTTTTGATTTTTAACTTAGTAAGAAATCGTTTTGATCTATTCTTTAATTTTAAATTTTTTTTGTTTCCTTATCACTCCTAAAGGAAAACATTTAAAAGAAAACTTAAGGAAAATGATGGCAAAATAAAACAAAAATAAGAAAATAAAGTGGTAAATTTTAAAATAGTGAAAAATTGGCTACCACTTAGGAGATTATTAAAATTATACCACATCATTAATTAATTCAAGCAAATAATAAATAAAGAGGCGAAAATTTTGAACTTGGGCCTTATTGCCCAAATCCATTCCATTGGGCTTTAGCCCACCTGTCCTAGACTAATTTCAAATGTGGACTTGGGCCCTTTCAACCAATTTAAAAGGTAAAATTAGTAAACTAGTCAAAATAAATAACATATTTAGTAAAAATATCCATACTTTATAAATATTAGCAATAATGTCAGTCATTATTTTAAAAAAAATTTATGTGTCCCAATTTTCTTCCTATTTTATCTCTCTTTTTAATTAGTTCTATATATCCTTTTTTTTTAAAAAAAATCATTCTCTCTCATATTTATCTTTTCAAATTATTAATTCTCTCTCCCATTTAATTTTTTTTCTCTCTCATGGTTATCTTTTCTGATTTTCCTCCAACATTCAAGTTGCAAATATTTTTTTTCCATATAATTTGGTTGATTTTTTAATCCAAAATTGAATCAACAAGAATCCCTTTGATTAAGGTATCTCTAATCTTTATCCTTTTTTCAAATTTCTTTTCTAATTTTATTTTTGTTTAAATCTTAAAAAAATGTTGTTTGTATTTTTCAATTTCTGTTATGATTTACTATCCCATGACTGAATCCAAGAGGTTTACCAGAGGTATTCATCTTAATCAACCAATTTCTGGTGATTTTTCATCCTTTAATTTATTTATTACTTAACAAATAGTTTATAATGTATGATCAGCTGCTAAAATGAGGGAAGAAAAAGGGTAAGAACATTTACAAGACTCTTTGGTGTGCAAAACCTTCCTCATATTCAGAAGCAAATGTAGAATCTTTATCTACTCGTGAGGATCTTGAAAAAGACGACGAAGATCGGATAGTTGTCGAACAATTTTCTATTAGTTTGTTTTGTATTTATAGTTCTTTTTTAGAATTTGGTATGCTTTCTTAATTTGTATTCAAATCACTATGTATACTATCAATATTTGTATTTATTAAAAATTTCATGTTGCATGGTTTATGAATCTTGTATTTGTCCCTAAATTGTATTCATCCAAATGTATGTCAACTAGTTATGTATTTTATTTATAAGAAGAACAACTTTCTAGTAGTTTATTTGTATTTGAATACAATTTTGAATACAAATACAAATAATAGACATATTGGAATTAATACGACTTAGAATAGGAAACAAGATTTTGAAAAGAAAAATAAATACACAGTGAAAAATATAGACGAATACAAATGTATTTCTTAAATAGCTACAGTTTATTTGACATACATATTGGAATGAATACAAACTAATAAAGGTATGTCAACTGAATTTGACATTTTTTTATAATTTGTATTTATTCTAAAGGTATGTCAACTAGCTATGTATTTTATTTAAGAATGAGTACACCAAATATTCAATTATTTCTTTTCAATTTTATATTTCATTCACTTTTTCATCATACTAATTTTTTGTATTTTATATATTATTATACAAAATTCTAAATAAAAACTAGAATAAATAGAAATACAAATAAAATACATATTGAAATGAATACATACAGGATTTTTGAAGAAAAAAATAACTATATAGGGAAATAATATATGAAAATACAAATATATTTCTTAAATGACTATATAGTACAAACTAATAAAAAACTATAATAAATATAAATAAAATATATCGTGGAATAAATATAATTTTAAAAAGGTAAAAATTTTGGAGAAAAAAAAACAAAATTTAAATTTTATTTGAAAATGTAACTGATGAGAAAATTAAGGATGCTTGCCTTTTCTTGAAATATTCCCCCCCCCCCCTTAATTTTCTCCTTTTATTATTAAATAATTATATTCTTTAAATAAAAATAAATAATAAAAACATAAATAAGATACATAACAAACTAAAATGACATTTTTACTAAATATTGAAATTGTTGCTTATGAGTCATCTTAAATGCTAAAATATTGACATTTTGAAAAATTTCCCAATTTAAAATCCTGCAAAAACATTTTGGCCCTTGGGGCTGTTGAAAATTTGTTGAAGTGCCCTAGCCCATTCCTGAAAAGGATCATGAAGGGTAAACACAAATGTATACATACTGTATACAGTATATATTTGACTCATTTTGGACCTCTTAAGCCCTGCACCTGTTTGAGTACATATTTTCCGTTATTTTCCCCCTGTATTTCCGCATTGCTCTGCGTACCTGCACATAATTTCCAGCAACTTTCCAGGTTTTGATGAACCTGTAACTAATTTCCAGCAGTGCATTTCTGCTGTTTTTCGACCTATACACCTTTTCCAGGGGCTGACCAGCATCAAGGAGGGTGGTTTGAGCCTTTATGGCTCGAGAATGGAATGCAAGGATACGGGCAAAGTCCGTTAGGACTCATGGCGAATACACATGAAATGGATCAAAAGGAAACACAAAGAAAAACAGTCAGCGATGAAAATACTTCTGCATTTATACGCATAACTAAGGCAATGTAAACCAAATAGAAGAAAGGGCAGCCAAGATAAATGAAAGCAAATAAAGCCACAATGCATGTTTTAAAATACTATATCCCTGCCATGCTGCATAGACACGCATGTATATTCAAGATTAAAGGCATAACAAAATATAATTTGAATGTTTAAAGCTCTGGATATCAGCTTACTACAGTTCAATCCTCTTACTTAGAAAAGACGCTAACAAAAAAAACAAGATTCAACCTTTCCAGGCAACTACTAATATTAAACCTACAAACTAACATATAAGCTAAAAAAAATCATTGAAATAAAGGCATACAAATACTAAAATGACAGCCACCAGTTCATGAAAAGCAAAATGGAGCAGGCAATAAACAATAAACAAGATAAACGATACATGCCATTTTTGCTAAAGAAAATAAAAAAGAAAGGTTTAGACAAGAGAAGAGAAAGATGGGATAAGGCAACCATATATTCAATCCTTACGATTTACACTATTAGAAATATTAAAAGAACACATCGTATATCAGAGTACGAAGACTGAAATCACCTATAGGAGGTGATTTCGAACTTCATGACTGAATTTTCAGCTTTCTCAACCAACCAAACGAGATAGACAGTAAAGAGCAGAGAAGTCACTGCCGAACAGAAACGACATACTTTCTAAACAATAACAATCGAATCATAAACGAGTTACAACGTCGATTTGCAGCCAATGACAAGTCAAAATGATCTCAGACAATTTATAAACAGCTTCACACAGTCATATTAAGCAACAACACGTCACATAACGACGCTTCAAACCGATGCGTTTCGATCATGAAAACATAAACAAACCTAAGAGGAAGGGACATCACAGCTAAAGCCTCACGCTAACCAAACAGAGAAGGTTCAATACATAACAATTGGGAATCGAACTAAAGCATGAATGGAATGAGAACTATTACCTTTTGCGAGCAGCGAACCGGACGGCAACGAACAAGACGAACTCTCCGACCACACAACCACGAAGACAATAGCAAAGAACTCGAGAGAGAATTCCGAGTTTGGAACAATTTCTTTCCAAAAAAAAAATATACTCTATATATATATTTCTGTAAAAACCCAAACCCAAAAAAAAATCCATGTAATGAAGTCTAAACCAAAATTTTCCAACCCCAAAATTTCCAACTTCAAAAAATTCCAACCCTTCCCAAAATCTTTCATGAAAAATTGCCAACCCCCAAAATTATCAGATGAAAGGGGTTTAGATAGGAGAAGAAAAACTAGGGTTTCGAAGGGAAGACCTGGCAGATGAATTTCGGCCCATTTCGAATTTGAAATTCGAAATCTTATCCAAATGCTAAAGAATCGCACGGAAAAGGGGAGGTGGAGGGTGGAGATTAATTCTTCTTCTTTGGCAAACGACGTGGCTTAATCCCACGACGCCAAGGATGAACAAGGACGATTCCCGCGTCGTCTAGTGCTGCAACGTCGCGTACGAAGCAGCAGGACAATAGATGTCCATTGCACTGCTCGTTCACGCGCGATGGAGAGAGGAGGAGAGAGAGGAGGGAGTTTGGGAGAGAGCATGGGAAGACGTGTGGGGGGAGGGGGGATTCTGGGAATTTTGTCGCGTTTTCGCGCTGGGGTGGTTCTGTTCTCTTGGGAATTTTCGGGCTGAGCGTCTGTTTCTCCTTTCCTGGAAATATCGTCTGGGAAGGGGAAGAAGGAAAGGGGAAACGGGTTGGGTCGGAGCGGGTCAAAAAGGATTGGGTGGGTTAAGGGTTTTAAGTTAAGTGGGTTGGGTTTTACAAAAAAAAATTGGGTTGGAAGTTTGTGCTTGGGAATTAATTTGGAAGTAAGAATTTAAATGGGCTGGGATTAATAAGTTGAAGTGGGCTGCTGAAAAGTGTTGGGCCTACGAATTGGACTTGGTAAGTTGTGGGCTGCTGGGAATAGGGAAGAAAGGGAAGTGGGCCGCCTGAATATTGAATGGAAGGTCCAAATCTGGTTCTTTATGGATTAAAATGACAAATGGGTTAGATTTAAAAGATGGCCTAATTTAGCTAATAAAAAAATGGTTAGACCTTAAATAAAAATGAATTTGTATTAATTAATCAAGTAGATCTTCTTTTTTTTTAGTAATATAATTATAAAATAGTGCTTCAAAGTATAATTATAATTTAAACTAAGATAAGAGGCCTACTAAAATTAAAAAATATTTTTGATATGATTTTTGAATAATCATGAAATATACTAACTACATACATAACTATGTAAAATATATATTATCTAAAGTTATGATAAAAAGTATTCGAAGTAACATAAAATCCATGTATTATATTATATATTCGTAAAATTTATAAAACTAATTAATTTAAATTATTCAGAAAATTTAGGAAGCTCGATAATTAATTTATACCGACGCGGGTCAAAATTGGGTGTCAACACACATGACAGGAAGACATGAGGCATTAGTATGTATATTATGTAAATTTAAATTATTATGTCAATCTTTAATAATTTTTTGATATTAATATTTGTTTATTCATTATAGGCTAGGGGTCATGAAATGCAGTATCGTCGAGCTCGAATGATTGAAAATGATGAAAATCAATCTGATGAAATGAGATAATATGTAGAAAAAGTCGCTCGTATTTCAATGGAGTCAATGAATGTGGCCTTCCAGGGAACACGATTGAGCTTTGATCCTGATTACAATCCTCCAGCTCAATACGATGAACCACCACCAGTACAAGTATCTCGTCGATCACGACAAACAACACCGACAGAGGGTGCACGTCAAGGTAGAAGACCGCTGGTGAAACAATTGATTTTTCAGCAAGGCCCTCTAACACTAATGTGGCGACTCCCGAGCCTTATTATCCCACGTTTGATTTTTCTACAGGGCTCTCTAACACTAATGTTAATTTTTCTAGTCAGCAATCAGTTGGTTTTGTAACTCCACAGGTTTCAATATCTGGTTTTGCGCAATTTAGTAGTTCTCAATATGATATTCAACATGGTTTGCATGAATTTTCTATACATAATTCTCCATTTGGTGGAAGATTGAATTTTTCGAATGTAAGTATAATATTTTTCATAGAATTTTTTTAACTTTTTATAAAAAAAATTTAAATTTTATTGCATGTTTATTTGATTATATTATATTGGATTGTATTACAGGTAATTGTGTCCGATGATCCAAGATTTAATGCTGGGATTTCACAAAATTTAGTTCTTAATAGATAAAATCCACCTCGGAGAACATCTAGGCTACACAAATCAACTAGATGTAGAATAGGCAATCACTATCAAAATGAGAAAGATTTTGAAAATGAAGATGAAAATAAAGATGTAGAAGATTCGAATTCAGAAGAATAATTTTTATGCACCTTCATTCTAAAAGGCTGAAGATTCTAATTTTGAAAAGTGTAAATTTTGTTGTTTCGTGCAAGTTTGAACAAATTAATGAGATTCTTATTTTTTTTTATATGTTTGAACAAGTTTGCAGGATTTATATTTTCTTTATGTCATAGGTCAAATCAATACATTTTATGTTAAGTCAAATCATTACTATAATAATAATATAAAGATATTATACTTTCAATATTTAAAATGCAGCAAGACAAATTAAATTCATGTCAACAAATAAATATAAAAGATATATCATAATATTAATAACAAGACAATAAAAATACATTAACCTTAAAAACATAGACAAAATATTTAAAATCGAGCCGAAGCTATATCCATATCATTCTTAAGTCGGCTTCTTACTTGCGTACCACTTGTCCGCAAATATTCAGTATTTGTAATTAAATTAAAAGGAGCTGGTGGCAAATACATTTCATCACCCACTGGGTTAAATGTCTCAGTGTATGTTCGTTTGTAATATTTTGCACTGTAGAATTTACTTACATAAGATTTTGACTCGATTCCGCGAAGTCCACAAAATTTGATGGCATGCGAACAAGGCATATGATAATTTCTCCATTTTCCACAAGAACATTTCTTACCTTTTGCAGTAACCTTGTGGACATTTCCGCCTTTACCATCATGAGCAAGAGTAAGAATTTTAAAAACTTCATCACCTGTGTTGTAAGTCATCATATATGTGTGCCCGTGAGCTCTTTGATAATAATCATTAAATTTTTTATCTATCACAAGAGGCCATGACATATTACTTTGAAATAATGCAATTGCAAGGTTGTTTCTTTCGACAAAACGATCAACGAGAGCTTTGAACGTCATTCGAACCATGGCAGTCACAGGAATCCCCCGAGCTTTTTTCAATAAATCATTATATGACTCAGATACATTTGTCGTCATGACACCCCATCTACGACCACCATCCTTATACATTGTCCATTTTTCCAAAAGAAATTCATTTAACCATTCATATGTTGCAGGAGACAATGTTTTGATGTGTTGCATCCGTTGAACAAACTTTTTCTCCTGATGCTCAGTAACAACCAACCACATTAGTTTTTCGAGTTTACTATTTAGAATTTTTAATTAAAATTTACTTTTAAGTGTCGAACACAAAATCTATGATATGTGTTGGGTGGACTCAACCAATCATAAGATTGAACGTACTGCAAGATTCCTTGATGACGGTCAGAAATAAGACCAATTCCTTGTCGTTCACAAACTACATGTGTCCATAATAACTTGAGAAATCATGTCCAAGACTCAAAACTCTCACGTGCAATTAAAGCATATGCAAGTGGAAAAACATTTTCATTCGCATCAATTCCAACCGCAATTAACAATTTGATATCATACAAACCATAAAGACGTGTGTAATCGATAGAAATGGCCGGCCTACAACTTTTGAAACCATCATTGCTCTGTTTAAAAGCCCAAAAAAAAAATTAAAAATTTGCTCACCTTGCATTGTTGTAGAATGATGCTCCCACTCAATAATAGAGTGTGTGTGTGTGTGTGTTGTGTGTGTGTGTGTGTGTGTGTGTGTGGTGTGTGTGTGTGTGTGTGGTGTGTGTTGTGTGTGTGTGTGTGGTGTGTGTGTGTGTGTGTGTGTGTGGGCTGGTGTGTGGTGTGTGTGTGTGTGTGTGTGTGTGTGTGTGTGTGTGGTGTGTGTGTGTGTGTGTGTGGTGTGTGTGGTGTGTTGTGTGTGTGTGTGTGTGTGTGTGTGTGTGTGTGTGTGTGTTGTGTGTGTGTGTGTGTGTTGGTGTGTGTGTGTGTGTGTGTGGTGTGTGTGTGTGTGTGTGTGTGTGTGTGTGTGTGTGGTGTGTGTGTGTCATTTTGAAACGATAGGGGTATATGTGAGCCTTTTGTATAACGGTAAGGGCATATATGAGCCACTTTCATAACGAGGGTAATATTAGCTTTAGAAAGTTTTAACTTGTACTTCAGTTGACATATTCAATCTTGTAAATAATCTTCATGAGCTTTGTTTGACTTAAATTAAATTAGGCGAAGCTCTCAAAAGATAATAAATCTCAAATGTCACATCATCGTCCTCAGTTGACATATTCAATCTTGTAAATAATCTTCATAAGCTTTGTTTGACTTAAATTAAATTAAGCGAAACTCTCAAAAGATAATAAATCTCAAATGTCACATCATCGTCCCTACTAGTTTAAACTACACAAATAGATAAGGATACAAGCTTTAGGGAGTATTGAACTTCTTGTGCATTTAATATGTATTCACCTTTATTTTGCATTATACTCCAAGAGCTTTATTTGACTTAAATGAAATTAAATGAAGTCTCGAATAATTTAAAATCAATAAGCATTAGTTAGTTTATTAAAGTAGATAAATAGAAAAGTACAAGCTGCTTTAGGGAGCTAACTTTCTAGTGCATTTAACATGTATGCACGTTTATTTTGTATTATTATATTTTCATTAGTTGAAATCTTCAATCTTGTACTCTTTATTGTACTTATTTTCTCATGTTTAGTTTGTGAGTAGAAAAAAAAATTTCAGAAATAATTTTTTGTATTTGATTTATGAATGAGAAATGTTTTTGAGAGATATTTTTTATTTTTACTAGAGTAAAAAATAATTTATGAAATTAAAAATATTTTTTAAAAACAATTTTTTTTTGACTGTTGGTGGTGGTGGGGTGGGGTGGTAGTGGGTAGGGGGAGAAGTGAAATCCGAGCAAATTATATGTGAACATTCATGTATCAAGCGTGATATTTATGTCAACCGTTAGTATATACCATGCATGATATCCGAGTCAACATGGGATATCATATACCAAGCATGGTATCCGAGCCAACCATCAATCACACCTTACAGTCACCAACACAACGAATAGCAAGCACATTTATACATCCAAATAAACACATTCATTGCATGTGATTGACAACATTTTATTTTTCAAGTCATACTCGTTCCTTTTCTCATAACCATACTCTTTCCTTTTCTCATAACCATATATATCATGTATTCTATACTAACGAAGCAGTTGACAAACACACACACACATATATATATATAACATGTATTAACAATGTATTTCAAGAATTTTTTAGATTCTACGCGATATTACCTTTGAACAATGATGGATCATGTCATTACATTAGCCTAGTAAAATTTATCATGTTTTGTGCATCATTTATATATTAAAACATGTTTGTATATAACCTGATATAAAATTTTAAAAAATCAATTTGTATATTCATCCCATGCATATTAACAACCTTAGGAATATCGTTAATTATATTTTATGCACCATCTATTCATTAAAACACGAATATCTTAGATATTAAAAAAATAACAAATTAGATATTTTATTTACCCATTCCATTTGTAAAAGAAGAAAAAAACTTTAAGAAAATCTTTATACATAATTGGTGAAATTTATTTATCAAATTAAGCATTTAAGAAATTGTTGACATATTTGTCAACACAATATGGAAACATGAAGAGTTTTGGAAGAGAGAAGTTTATTTGTTTTTTCTTTTGAAATAGAGAATAATGGGAAAGAAAAATATTTTTGTCATGATTTTTTTTAAAAAGAAAAGTATAAAATTATGTGGCACCATTTCTTTTTTCTTGAGTCCCCAAAAGAATGTCACATTTTCTTATATGGTAAGTATTTCAAGGTACAATTCCTTTTTTACCCTTGTTGGTCCCATTAGTACTCTGATACATTTATTAGAGCCGTCAATATGAGCTAGGCTTGTTGGACCGGCCTGACCTAGCTCGGGATTTAATAGGGCTGTGCTACGATTTTTAGAGTCTATTTGAGAAAAGGGTTTTTTAGCCCGGCATGAGTAAGTCTATTGCTTTGTGGGGCTTGAAAATATCGGTAGGGCCGGCCCGTGGGCCAATAAAAATTAATTAAAAAATATAATATAATATTAAAATTTAAAATTAAAGAGAGTACAAACTCAAAACGATTAGTTTAATATTTTTATTTAGATATTTATACTTTTACTTGAAAAAAAAAACTTAATAAATATTACAAAGATAATTTTATTTGTGGATTTAATTAAAAAGTAGTGACATTAACATCATGGAATATTGTTTTGTTGATATTTATGATAATATTTTGAAATTATAATTTATAATTTAATTTAATAATTCTAAACATAATATAATTTTTAAATAAAGTGGACTGACCGAACAAGCCTGTAGCCCTCGTACTTGTGGGTTGGGGCGATCATTTTCTGGCCCACATCCAAAATGGGTTAGCCCGGACTGACCCGTAAAATGTCGAAGCATGTATGGATTAGCCTAGATGGGATGAGCTAGCTCATATTGACAGCTCTATCATTTATGAGGAGAGAGAAAAATGAGTCTACTTTTGAAGGACAATTTGATAAGCAATTCCAAATCTTCAATTATTTCTTAAACTCCGTGATGAGTCAAATGGTGCCACATAAAATGAGACGAAGGGAGTATTTTTTTTTTCCTTCTGAGAAGTAGAAAAATGGGGAAGAAAATTTTTTATCAAAAAAAATAATCTGAATTAACCTTAATTTTCAGACCAAATCCACTCTAATTTGCAACATTTTGTAATATGAAATTATGCTTTATAAATAATAATAATAATAAGAAGAAGAAGATAAAGAAGAAGAAAATTCTTTACTGTAATATAGAATTCTTAAATATATATGTGATGTAATTTTTCTTTTAATTTTGTAGCAATCATATTATGGTATGTTTTCAAAAAACAATTTTATACTATTAGTTCAATTTAGACAACTATTTTATAATCAATTTAAACAATTATAGGAAGTGATTATTCTATTTTTTTCAAGTTATAATTGCTCTTTCTGTTTTACTTTATTTGTTTAGTTTAATTAGATATTAAATTTAAACAAGTAAATAATACTTTTTGATTCTTATGGTGTTACTTTGTCTATAACAATGTGTTTACCAACAAGATTTGTTATGAAAGAGTAAGTATTGATTCTTTCTTAATCAAAAAGTTTTGAATTGATAAAAATAATGTGTTTGTCTGAATATTTTTTTTTCTATGTAAGTTTACATTGCATGCAAAAAATACAAATTTAAATTTTTTTTAATACTATCGACCAATAAATTAATTTTTTTTTTAAAAAAAAAGTGATTAAAAAAAATTGACTAGAGAAGTTTGAAAAGTAAAAGACTCTTACTATAAATAGCTGAGTCCGAAGCCTAAAGGGTATAAAATATTAATAAAAATTTTAAAATAGTATATAAAATTTTATATTAATCAATACAGCAAAATCGCTGGAATAATAGCGATTTCCTCCACTGGAAAAAGCAAAGTCGTTGCTACTGCAGCGATTTTGCAAAATGTGATTTTTTTAGAAAAATAAATCAAATCGCTACCTAGGCAACGATTTTTAAACTTTTTTTAAAAAATTTTATTTTTAGAAAATATCTGCCTAGACAGCGATTTTCATTTATTTTTTTAAAAAATTTTTTATTAATATTTTATATTATTTAGACTCTAAACTCATAAATAGCTACTTCCTCCATCACTATAATTCACAAGAAAAACACGTAAAGCATTAGACTTTGCTAAAAATCATGAATAGCAAAGTCATTCTAGCTCTCCTGATTTGCTTCCTCCTCCTTGCATCCAATGGTGAGCTATCTTAATTACCTTCCACTCATTTTTACTTACAATTTTAGTCAAAATTAATTAAAAAAATATATGAGTAAGCTTATACTCTAGTTAAATTGACATATAATTATTTATTTATTTATTTATTGCTTGTCTGGTCATTTGGTAAACACAAAAATGTTTATAAGACATAGTCAATCAAAAATCATAAGTTGATTATCCTAATTTTTGACTTTTAGGTTTATAACAACTTTTGATTTAACCAAACAATTCTCAAAATAAAATTTCTTAACTTCCTCTTCACTCTTTATTCCTCATTCGTACTTTTTATATTAACAAGGATACGTTTAATTAAATATATAATTAAGTTTGCAAAAAATTTACGGATATTCTAGCCATTTTAACAAAGGAACAACTTATTTGCACTTCCGATTCAAACATATTAACTACTTAATAACAGTTTCAACACTTTTATTCAAACACGTAGTTTTTTATTTATAAAATCAATTTCAAACACTTCAATATATTTTCCAGCACTTTAAACCTTATCAATTAATCAAAATGGACTCTTATATATAGATAGCTACACAAATATGATCTTAAGTTTATTTTCGATCTCACTTTTTAATTCTCAAAACTCTCTCTACGCAGTCAAATACCATCACATAAATTGAAACAAAAGAAATATTATATTCTAAGTTTCTTTAACTCACATATACTATAGTGTGAATCAGTCTTTCCAAAAATGTTTTTTTGGGGAGAGTATGGGCGTATCAAAAATGTTTTATTTTTGCTTATTTTTTTAATGATAAAAATATAAAATTGAATATATACGAGACTATGCATCAGATTCATAAGACTTACGCCCGTGTCTCGGAACTTACTTTTCCCCGCATAAAATGTCTCACCTCATGCCCCGTCTTTATTATGGCAGAGATGCAAGGAGGAGAGGCAAAAGTTTGTGGAAGGCGTAGCTCGACATGGTCAGGGCCTTGTTTGAACACTGGTAATTGCAACACCCAATGTATTAAGTGGGAGCATGCTAGCTCTGGAGCTTGTCATAGAGATGGTTTTGGATTTGCTTGTTTCTGTTATTTCAATTGCTAAATCAAAATAACTACACCTACCTATATGTTTCAATAAGGGCCTCCAATTTTACTAAGATTGGACAACTACCCCCCTAGTTGTGTTTGGTGTGTTTAATCTTTATGTATCGTTTCATAATGCATCATATTGCATTGTATTGTATTTTATTGTACTGTATTGTTTTCATCAATAAATTTATAATATTAATAATATAAGGCATAATCTTAGAGATCTCTAGGGTCTCTATCAATCGGTTCGATTTTATTTTATGTGTTATCGATTCAGTTTATTGGTTTTCGATTTTTTAATATGCTAAATCAATAAAAAAAAATGTCGGTTCTTATTCTTAATATTTTGGTTTTCAATTTAACCGAAAAGAAAATGTTTATAAAACAAATATATTGCTTCTCTAATAAATTTAGCGTGCCAAGTACAATAATGTAACTTAACAAATGCTCATAAAACAGAAACATAATAACAAATATGAAAATAATTATACATGTGTATATAACACAGAGAAATTAAGAGGAATATGATTCTTATATTAGAGGTTTTGATTGTTTGTATAATGTGAAGTTGTGAATTTAAAGTTACAATGAAGTATGAATTGGAGTCTAAATGACAAAGCTATAACTAGTAAAATATTGAGATTAATATTTAACAATTATGCATAAATAAAAGTAGTAAATTACTATAGTCTTTAATGGGTTATCGGTAATAACAAAAGTCAGTAACAAATTGATAACCCATTAACTTTTTTTTTAGAGAACCATTAAAAACCCGTTAACCAATAACTCTTTTTGGGTTCGATTTATCGATCGTCTGTTTTTGTACACGCCTAAATTTCTATCCAGATTTCATTCTATAACATTCATCTCTTTTTGATTTAAGATATTACGCCGGCCTCCTTTATATTAATTATTTTTTTATTAACTATTCTTTAAATCTCTTTAAATAAACGTAAGTTTATTATAATAATTTACATTGTATAAAAGAAAACTTATTTAATAAATAATTTTAAAATAAATCAACACAAATAAATTAATGCTATTATATATAAATCCACTCCAAATTTAATACTCCATAGAGACCCTTTTCTTAATCCAACAATTCAAACAAACCTTGTTATACCAAACATCAAATCTTAAACCACAGGAAAATAAGTGTTACAGAGCAAAACATAGAGAAAGTTGGTCTCTGAAATTTGGCATTAATAATATAGTAGTAATTAATGTCGATTTTAATCCCAAACAAATTGAAGTCGATAAATAAATTTCCCTACTAAGGTTTATGAATAGCAGTCGAACAAATCCTGCAATAACAAACTCCAAATTGACAAATTCCATCAGAAGCGTCCTCATTGTTTTTGCAATTGAAATCACAATTAAAACAACTTCCCTCTGATGAAGTGCTGACTTGATCTACACATGCGATAGGTGGTAGATCTAGTTCTAGTTCCATTTCTGCACCACAAAACAAAATTATCGAAATAAATTAGACTATAAACTTTATTTAAAAAGAAAACAAATTGAAGGCGCGAAAATGAAGATGTTGAAGGGAAGAATAGTTACGAGGATTATACTTGTAATGAGAAGGAAGCAGGAAAGAAAGACAAGGAAGTAAACTTGGGACTTAGCCATTGATTATCTATATATTTGAATTGTTACGAACACTTATTTATCTATTTATAATAGACAACAATAGTATTTGGAAAAAAATAATCTTTATATATATATATAAAAGTTCGAGATTTGTGCCGACTATAAAAGATTCTTATAACTACTAATGTCATGGTACGTAGAAGACCATTTCAAAAGATGCTAAGTTACTTGTATGAGTAGTTGTTGTATTTTTTGTATGTTCACAAATCACAATTATCATATATAAATATTTAACTCATTGTTTTATTAAAAAAAAAGTGGAGCTAGATTTTTTTTATGAGTTGTAATGATAATGATTTTTATTTATCGGGTTTCTGGATAGATTATTTTTAATATATTAAATGGAGTACTAAATTTTTTCAATATAAATACAGATTTTGAACAAAAATTATTGAATTCTATCGAATCTCTTATTAGAAAATTTGCCAAAATTTTAAATTCGTCTAATATGTATCAACATCAAACTAAAATATATATTGAGCTTCACAATCTTCTGAGCTATGGTTAGGGTCTTAGGGATGACTCAAAAGTCCGGCTGGTAAGACTTTGATTTAGTCCCTTAAATTTGAACCCCAAAAGTTTTATGCTGAAATTCATGAATTTAGTTTCTCTTTTAATAAATAATATTGAATTATATTTTTAAAAAGCAATATTTTTAATAAAAATATTTTAAAATTTTGAAATAAACTAGTCAAATTTTCGTAGTAGTATTAAATAATATTTTTACAAAAATATCCATGTTATTGAATTGAATACATGACTACATCTTATTAATTTCGATTAAATTTTTATTGTATAAATAAAAATATACAATAAATTTTGTGTTCATGATTGAAACAAACTCAATCATAACAATTATAGACGGTAAAATATTAGATTGTGTGACATATGATTGTCTAGATATGTATCAAAGCTTGTCTATTTCAAAATATTAAATATATCAATAGATTAAATATATTCAACATTCTTTTACAATGAAAAGTTTAAATGAGAACTTGCTTATCTAGATGCAGTTTATAATTTCTTGTAAGGTGCATACTCTTTCCTGTATCCTGTTATAGATTTTACTCATTCATGCAAACGATTGTTGGATATAGTAAAAATAAGTAGTAAATGGTGGAAATATATTCATTTATGTTATATAACTATTTAGAGTTAAGAGTAAATCATTATTTACTTACTTTCATATAATATATAAATATCACAATAACTCATAAAAAATGAAGAAATAACAAAAATGAGGTAATATTAATAATAATAACTAAAGATATTTATAAAAATATCTAATTTTCTTATTATCATCCGTGGTAGATTATTGCTCGCATAAAATTACATTTTTACCTTTGATCATCGTTCAGTTCTCATATATAGAATGGTGTTTCTAGAATTCTTGATAGATTTTTGTTAGAATTAAATTACATTTTTATTCTTAGTTTTCTTTAATACAAATATATCATCCTATTCATTTTTATTTGTAAAGTTACATTTTGACATCTTTTTCTTTAATTTCAATCTAATATATATTATTAATGTTATCATACTTATTTATTTTCAAGTTTATTAGTTAGAGCCCAAATAAAAATGGAAATAATCAATTCATGATGAATTTTTATATAAAAAGTATATATTTTTATAAGCATAATGAATAGAAAAAAATATTAAGAATCAAATTTAAATAATAGAAAAATAGAGTAATAATAAAATAGATATCACAGTAACTCACATATCACGACCCAAAAATGGATGTGATGGCAGTCGTCTTATCCCACCAAGACAAGTCAGCCTAAAATTCAACCATTACAATAAAATGTGAAAAATTCAGAATCAATTAAAAACACCCCCAGAATCTGGTTATCACGTGTACAAGCCTCTAAAGTATGACAATTGATTCAAAAAAAAAGTCTCAAATGATATTGTTTTTCTAATAGAACAAGATCATAAATAGGAGTAGAAAGTCTGCTGTAACGACCTGTTTAGTCGTTTTGAGCAACAGATTTTATTCTGGAAAAACTGGCAGAGGTGACGGAGGCCACGACGGACCGTCAAGGGCACGACGGACCGTCGTGGAGAGTGTCGTTTCAAAACACTTAGAAAATCTGAAATTGGGTACTGAAATCGACTCTCTGACCGTCACGACGAAATGGCAGGACGGACCGTCACAGGCGTGACGGACCGTCATAGAGTCTTTTGATGGAAATTGTCTCTGACGGTTGCGACGGACAGCAGGACGGACCGTCGCAGGCGCGACGGCCCGTCACGGGCTACGCAATCCTAGTTCGGGTCGGATTTCTTTACACGTTTTAAGGGACGTTTTTGACTATTCCTGCTTTAATTATAAAGTTAGAGGGTTAATGTTAATAAGTCTAATTACTTGGGGGTTAAAAGAGGTAACCTTAAGTTAATTAGTGGGTTATTATTTCCATCTTTCATTCTTAATTACATAATAATTAGGGCAAAAGAAAGAGGGTTTGAATAAGAAAAATAGAAAGAACAGCAAGAGAGAAAGGGAATCGATCAAAGAGAGGAACGAAGAGGACAACAAGAAATTGAGGAATTTGCTTGCTTGATCACGATTCTTCGGTGGAGGTAGGTTATGGTTTCTTTTACACTATTCGTAGTAAACTCTTAATAGCGAATGATATGTGTTGAGTAGTATTATTAAGTCTTCTATATGCTTAATTGCGTGTATGCATGATGTGATCTTATATATATATATACATGATTGTGATAAAATAAGCATGATAAAGCTATTGAATCTTAAATCTTGAAGAAACCCTAATCTACTTTGTTAATGACGATGCCTTGGTATAAAAGAAGGCTTAATGAACGAAAGTAGTGAGATTAGGGGATCGGGTGCCACGTTCCGGTACCAGGATAGAATATGAGGATCGGAGTGTCACGTTCCGACACCAGGATAGAATATGAGGATCGGAGTGTCACGTTCCGACACCAGGATAGAATGAGGAGCGGAGTGTCACGTACCGACACGAGAGTAAATAACATAATGAATCTTGAAAGATACTAATATACTCAATCTAAAGAACATGTTTCCCAAACGAGTATGATGAGGAGGCGTGAGTCCTCATTGATGTGCTTGGTGTTGTAACCAAGGATTGTGGTAATTGTAAATGCTGCATGCTAAGGATATTAGTTGATTTTATGATGTTACTTGATATATACTGTTTTCTATTTTGAGTTGGCCGATGATACCTACTCAGTACTTGTGGTTGTACTGACCCCCTACTTTTATGTTTTCCTTTTGTTTATTTGTGGAGTGCAGCAAACGTGCCGTCATCTTCGACTCAACAGTAGTTCAAGCCAGTCTTCGTCACACCGGATCTTCAGGGTGAGCTAATGTTTCTAGCTTGGACTGGATCTCCTTCCTCATGTCTTGATGCCTTGAAGTTTCGGCATAGACTAGCTTTTATTGTTTTAGCTTCTTAGAATACTCTTAGTTTAGTAAATTGATCATAGATGTTCTTGTGATGATGACTTCCAGATTTTGGGAATTAATAGATGTTGAATTTTAGAAGTTATTGAATTGTCTTTTATTTATGAGTTTAAGTCTTCCGCATTGCTTTATGTTGATATTAAATTGAAATGATAAGGTTTAGATTGGTTGGTTCGCTCACATAGGAGGGTAAATGTGGGTGCCAGTCGCGGCTCGGTTTTGGGTCGTGACAAACTTGGTATCAGAGCATTAGGTTCGTTGGTCTCATCACACAAGAACAGGTCTAGTAGGGTCTTAAAGAACGGTAGGGGGACGCCTTTACTTTTCTTTGAGAGGCTATAAGACTTTAGGAAAATTCCATTCTTTCTTTCTTTCTTTCGTGCTATTACTTGGATCCAATTGGTATCTAGGTGATACAAATTGGTATCTGACCATCTTCACTCTATTTCGCAGATGGTTAGAACTAGAGCAACGACTACACCTACATCAACATCAGCAAGACAAGATGCATCTGAACCAGCCACTGGGGCTGTAGCTCGGAGTGCGACAGTGGCAAGAGGCCGCGGTAGAGGTCGTGGGAGGACGTCCTCTAGAGGGAGAGGACGAGCACCTAGCCCATCTGGTGCTAGGGCGGTGACTCCTCCACCGACTGAGGAGGTAGTAAGAGAAGGGGAGGATGGGGAGAATGAACAAGTACAGAACGAGGAAATGCCACCCCAACCTACCCCAGAGATGATCAATCAGGTGCTCGCTTATCTTAGTGGGTTGTCTGATCAGGGTCAGGCACCCCCAATGTTTTCCGCACCAACACCTCCGGTTTCAGAGGTACGACATGCAGCCACTATGGCCCCTCGTATGGATGCCTCATTGGACATAGGCACGTTTCCACGCCTGACTACTGGGCCTATAATGACAAATGATCAGCATGAACTTTTCAGTAAGTTATTGAAATTGAAACCTCCAGTCTTCAAGGGTGCAGAATCTGAGGATGCTTACGATTTTCTGGTTGACTGTCATGAGCTACTACACAAGATGGGTATAGTAGAACGGTTTGGTGTTGAGTTCGTGAGTTATCAGTTTCAAGGGAACGCCAAAATGTGGTGGCGGTCACATGTTGAATGTCAACCAACAGAGGCACCACCTATGACTTGGGCCTCATTCTCTAGTTTGTTTATGGAAAAGTATATCCCCCGTACTTTGAGGGATACGAAAAGGGATGAGTTTTTGAGCCTAGAGCAAGGTAGGATGTCGGTCAATGCATATGAGGCTAAATTTCGTGCACTATCCAGATATGCCACCCAACTATGTTTCAGTCCACAAGAGCGGATTCGCCGTTTTGTGAAGGGGTTGAGATCAGAGTTGCGAATTTCAGCCTTACAGGTAGCGGCTACGGCAAAATCCTTCCAAGAAGTGGTAGATTTCGTAGTAGAAGTAGAAGGAGTGAAGCCAGATGAATTCATCACGGCGTCGACATCAAAGAGGTTTCGAAAGGGAGGTGAGTTTAATGGTTCTTACTCTAGAGGACAGGGTTCCGGAGGTTACTCAGTTCGACCCATTCAGTCTTCACTACAGACTGTAGTTGGGGGTCCACCTCAGACCGGTCAACACTTCTCTGAGAGACCTATGCGTGAATCTAGAGAATGTTATGGGTGTGGGGAGACTGGGCATATTAAGAGGTATTGTCCAAAACAGAGCGATAGACCCCCAACAGTTAGAGGTAGAGGTGGTCATGGCAGAGGCCGTTATTCCGGTGGACGAGGTGGTCGAGGTAATGGTGGTCACCAAAACGGCCGGGGTGATGGGCAAACGGAAGCCACTACATCACAACATGGTAGGGACAACGGACAAATAAACGAAAGGGCCCATTGTTATGCTTTCCCTGGAAGATCGGAGGCGGAGACATCTGATGCTGTCATCACAGGTAATCTTCTGGTTTGTGATTGCATGGCTTCTGTATTGTTTGATCCTGGATCCACATTTTCTTATGTATCTTCCTCATTTGCTAATGGTCTAAATTTACATTGTGAATTACTTGATACGCCTATTCGTGTTTCTACTCCGGTGGGTGAGTCTGTGGTAGTTGAAAAGGTATATAGGTCTTGTTTGGTGAACTTTGTGGGGAGCAACACTTATATAGATTTGGTTATCTTAGAAATGGTTGATTTTGATGTAATTCTGGGTATGACTTGGCTTTCTCCGCAATTTGCGATCTTGGATTGTAATGCTAAAACAGTGACGTTAGCCAAGCCTGGGACAGATCCGTTAGTGTGGGAGGGTGACTACACTTCCAATCCGGTGCGTATAATCTCCTTTCTTCGTGCTAAGAAAATGGTTAGAAAAGGGTGTTTAGCTTTCTTGGCACATCTCAAGGATGACACTACTCAAGTACCTTCGATTGAGTCGGTTTCGGTGGTCCGTGAGTTTCTGGATGTGTTCCCTGCAGATCTTCCTGGTATGCCACCAGATAGGGATATTGACTTCTGTATTGATCTTGAACCGGGTACTCGCCCCATTTCTATACCCCCTTATAGAATGGCCCCCGCGGAGTTAAGAGAATTAAAATCCCAACTTCAAGAGTTGTTGAGCAAAGGATTCATTAGACCAAGTGCATCTCCTTGGGGTGCTCCGGTTTTGTTTGTGAAGAAGAAGGATGGGAGTTTTCGGATGTGCATAGACTACCGGCAGTTGAACAAGGTGACTATAAAGAACAAGTATCCTCTCCTCGCATTGATGACTTGTTCGATCAGTTACAAGGTGCTTGTGTCTTCTCTAAGATTGACTTGAGATCCGGTTATCATCAATTGAAAATACGGGCAACGGATGTGCCAAAGACTGCTTTTAGAACCAGGTATGGGCATTACAAATTTGTAGTGATGTCTTTTGGTCTTACGAATGCCCCTGCTGCGTTCATGAGTTTGATGAACGGGATTTTTAAGCCATATTTAGATCTCTTTGTGATCGTATTTATTGATGATATACTGATATACTCCAAGAGTAAGAAGGAACATGAGGAGCATTTGAGAATCGTATTGGAAACGTTGAGGGAGAAAAAGCTTTATGCCAAGTTCTCTAAGTGTGAGTTTTGGCTAGATGCAGTGTCCTTCTTGGGGCACGTGGTTTCTAAGGATGGAGTAATGGTGGATCCTTCTAAGATCGAAGTAGTGAAGAATTGGGTAAGACCTACTAATGTGTCAGAAATAAGGAGCTTCGTTGGGTTAGCTAGCTACTACCGCCGATTTGTCAAGGGATTCTCTTCTATTGCTTCCCAACTGACGAACTTGACTAAGCAAAATGTTCCATTTGTATGGTCGGATGAGTGCGAGGAAAGCTTTCAGAAGCTCAAGACTCTGTTGACTACTGCACCAATTCTCACCTTGCCAGTGGAAGGTAAGAATTTCATTGTGTATTGTGATGCATCTTATTCGGGTTTGGGTGCAGTGCTAATGCAAGAGAAGAATGTGATTGCTTATGCTTCAAGACAATTAAAAATGCATGAACGTAACTATCCAACTCATGATTTGGAATTGGCCGCGGTAGTGTTTGCACTAAAGCAATGGAGACACTATTTATATGGGGTTAAGTGTGAGGTCTACACGGATCATCGTAGTCTACAGTATGTCTTCACTCAGAGAGATTTGAATTTGAGACAGAGGAGATGGATGGAACTACTGAAGGACTACGACATCACTATTTTGTACCATCCGGGGAAGGCGAATGTTGTAGCGGATGCTTTAAGTAGAAAGGCGGGAAGCATGGGAAGTCAAGCTCACTTGCAAGCTTCTAGACGCCCATTGGCTAGGGAGGTTCAGACTCTGGCTAATGACTTTATGAGACTAGAAGTAAATGAGAAGGGAGGATTTTTAGCTTGTGTGGAGGCAAGATCTTCTTTTCTTGACAAGATCAAGGGAAAACAGTTTGGTGACTAGAAACTAAGCCGAATCCGAGATAAAGTGCTGCAAGGAGAGGCTAAAGAAGCGAAAGTCGATGAAGAAGGTGTTTTGAGGATTAAGGGAAGGGTATGTGTACCTCGCGTCGATGATTTGATCAACACTATTCTGACAGAGGCTCATAGTTCAAGGTATTCGATACATCCGGGTGCAACCAAGATGTACCGTGACCTAAAGCAACACTTTTGGTGGAGAAGAATGAAGCGTGATATTGTGGATTTTATTGCCAAATGTCCAAATTGTCAACAAGTAAAGTATGAACACCAGAGGCCCGGAGGAACACTTCAGAGAATGCCCATTCCGGAATGGAAATGGGAGAGAATCGCAATGGACTTCGTGGTTGGTCTTCCAAAGACATTGGGCAAGTATGACTCTATTTGGGTGATTGTTGATAGGTTAACTAAGTCTGCTCATTTCATTCCGGTTAAGGTGACTTACAATGCAGAGAAGTTAGCCAAACTTTACATCTCAGAAGTTGTTCGATTGCATGGAGTTCCACTATCCATCATATCAGATAGAGGTACGCAGTTTACTTCTAAGTTTTGGAGAACATTGCATGCAGAATTGGGTACTAGGTTGGACCTTAGTACCGCGTTCCATCCTCAGACCGATGGTCAGTCTGAGCGAACGATTCAAGTGTTGGAGGATATGCTTCGTGCATGTGTGATAGAATTCGGTGGCCATTGGGATAGCTTCTTACCCTTAGCGGAGTTTTCATACAATAATAGCTATCACTCAAGCATTGATATGGCCCCATTTGAAGCATTGTATGGTAGGAGATGTAGGTCCCCCATTGGTTGGTTTGATGCATTCGAGGTTAGACCTTGGGGTACTGATCTTTTGAGGGATTCGATAGAAAAAGTGAAATCTATTCAAGAAAAGCTTCTAGCGGCGCAAAGTAGACAAAAGGAATATGCAGATCGAAAGGTTAGAGACTTAGAGTTCATGGAGGGTGAACAAGTCTTGTTGAAAGTTTCACCAATGAAAGGGGTGATGCGGTTTGGTAAAAGAGGCAAGCTAAGCCCAAGGTACATTGGTCCCTTTGAAGTACTTAAGCGAGTAGGGGAGGTGGCTTATGAGTTAGCCTTGCCTCCAGGGCTGTCCGGAGTACATCCGGTGTTTCATGTGTCGATGTTGAAAAGATACCATGGGGATGGAAATTACATTATCCGTTGGGATTCAGTTTTGCTTGATGAGAACTTGTCTTATGAGGAGGAGCCTGTTGCTATTTTAGATAGAGAAGTTCGCAAGTTGAGGTCAAGAGAGATTGCATCCATCAAGGTGCAATGGAAGAATCGACCGGTTGAAGAAGCCACTTGGGAGAAGGAGGCAGATATGCGAGAAAGATACCCACATCTGTTTACAGATTCAGGTATTCCTTTTCGCCCTTGTTTTCCTTCTTGTGATCGTTCGGGACGAACGATGGGTAAATTGGTATCTATTGTAACGACCTGTTTAGTCGTTTTGAGCAACAGATTTTATTCTGGAAAAACTGGCAGAGGTGACGGAGGCCACGACGGACCGTCAAGGGCACGACGGACCGTCGTGGAGAGTGTCGTTTCAAAACACTTAGAAAATCTGAAATTGGGTACTGAAATCGACTCTCTGACCGTCACGACGAAATGGCAGGACGGACCGTCACAGGCGTGACGGACCGTCATAGAGTCTTTTGATGGAAATTGTCTCTGACGGTTGCGACGGACAGCAGGACGGACCGTCGTAGGCGCGACGGCCCGTCACGGGCTACGCAATCCTAGTTCGGGTCGGATTTCTTTACACGTTTTAAGGGACGTTTTTGACTATTCCTGCTTTAATTATAAAGTTAGAGGGTTAATGTTAATAAGTCTAATTACTTGGGGGTTAAAAGAGGTAACCTTAAGTTAATTAGTGGGTTATTATTTCCATCTTTCATTCTTAATTACATAATAATTAGGGCAAAAGAAAGAGGGTTTGAATAAGAAAAATAGAAAGAACAGCAAGAGAGAAAGGGAATCGATCAAAGAGAGGAACGAAGAGGACAACAAGAAATTGAGGAATTTGCTTGCTTGATCACGATTTTTCGGTGGAGGTAGGTTATGGTTTCTTTTACACTATTCGTAGTAAACTCTTAATAGCGAATGATATGTGTTGAGTAGTATTATTAAGTCTTCTATATGCTTAATTGCGTGTATGCATGATGTGATCTTATATATATATACATGATTGTGATAAAATAAGCATGATAAAGCTATTGAATCTTAAATCTTGAAGAAACCCTAATCTACTTTGTTAATGACGATGCCTTGGTATAAAAGAAGGCTTAATGAACGAAAGTAGTGAGATTAGGGGATCGGGTGCCACGTTCCGGTACCAGGATAGAATATGAGGATCGGAGTGTCACGTTCCGACACCAGGATAGAATATGAGGATCGGAGTGTCACGTTCCGACACCAGGATAGAATGAGGAGCGGAGTGTCACGTACCGACACGAGAGTAAATAACATAATGAATCTTGAAAGATACTAATATACTCAATCTAAAGAACATGTTTCCCAAACGAGTATGATGAGGAGGCGTGAGTCCTCATTGATGTGCTTGGTGTTGTAACCAAGGATTGTGGTAATTGTAAATGCTGCATGCTAAGGATATTAGTTGATTTTATGATGTTACTTGATATATACTGTTTTCTATTTTGAGTTGGCCGATGATACCTACTCAGTACTTGTGGTTGTACTGAACCCCTACTTTTATGTTTTCCTTTTGTTTATTTGTGGAGTGCAGCAAACGTGCCGTCATCTTCGACTCAACAGTAGTTCAAGCCAGTCTTCGTCACACCGGATCTTCAGGGTGAGCTAATGTTTCTAGCTTGGACTGGATCTCCTTCCTCATGTCTTGATGCCTTGAAGTTTCGGCATAGACTAGCTTTTATTGTTTTAGCTTCTTAGAATACTCTTAGTTTAGTAAATTGATCATAGATGTTCTTGTGATGATGACTTCCAGATTTTGGGAAATTAATAGATGTTGAATTTTAGAAGTTATTGAATTGTCTTTTATTTATGAGTTTAAGTCTTCCGCATTGCTTTATGTTGATATTAAATTGAAATGATAAGGTTTAGATTGGTTGGTTCGCTCACATAGGAGGGTAAATGTGGGTGCCAGTCGTGGCTCGGTTTTGGGTCGTGACATCTGCTGAGATAACAAGCAGCTACCTCACAATTCTCCACAAGAAGCCTCGGACAAGGAGAAGAGAAAATATCACAAAATCTGGTCAAGTAACCTACAAAAAAATTGTAGTAGCAAGGGGTGAGTACCAAAACACACGGTACCCAGCAAGTAAATGTCTAAACTCAAGCTAAGGGGATAAAATACGGGTACTCCTTACACACCTATCCAACCTCCACAACTACAGCCTGCATAAAATTCAGCCTAACCTAACAGTTCACAGTATTCATAGCACTAGCTCATCGAAATCATTTAAACAAATTTTCACATCCTCAACTACAAAGTAAATATTCAATAATCACAACTTTCACAAAAAGGCACTCACAATTTCAGCAACACACAAGATCAAGTTCGTCAAATAGAGATAATCAAATATCAAGTACTTTTCAACCACCAATAAAACACAAAATCATCAAGAATGAAGGATGTCATGGGATGTAATGCAATATGACACCATGAAGTGATATGCCTCAGAATATCAATTTCTCTCTCAACCGTATATACATGATACTCCTCGGAAATACATCTAGAGTTCATGACCCATGGGGGACTCGCGAGGTCCATATACCAACACGGACGATATCCACGTGTGTGTACGGATGATCTCAACGCACTATCATAAATCAAACAAATTTTGCACGGATGATCTCCACATGCCCAAATCATAATCATAACTTTTCTATCGCACGAACGATCTCCACGTGCCCAAATAATTATAACTCGACCTCAACACGGACAATCTTCACATGTTAGACCTTTATTCCTACCCAATCTCATGTCAATGCATGTGCACAATATGATATCAAATGAAGGAGATGATGCAACATCTCAATAAACCAAATGTCGCTACGACATATAATCACCTCAATTATCATAATTATACGAGTTCAGTAAAGAACACAATCACAAATAATAAATCAAATCAATAATATTTCAGTTAATGCCCATATGCTTTGGCATTCTCATATTACAATCTACATTCTATAATAATAAACCTTCCCATTATAACACCGAAACTCGTACCATTCTCTACACATCACATACAAACAAATAATCACATCGTCTTTTATTACCCCTTTTCATCATTAGAATTAATCAATGTGGACAAGAAAATTCATCACCAAGTCCCATCACTCCCAAACATATACCACAAGGAACTACACACATTTCATACACTTAGCAAGGGTTTATAAATTCACTTGCCTCAAATAGTCGAACAATCACTTCAAGACTTGGGTCTCTCTCTTTCATTGCACTTCCAAATAAATTCAGTCTATTCAAATAATTAAACACAATAAGGTTTCGAAGTTGACAACACACATATTACTATGTATCAAGTCTAGACTCAATAACTCACTCCGAATTTATAATCAAGTTCCTAAGTTTCAAGATTAGGGTTGATTTCAATTTTATTGGAGATAACATATATTTAATAGTATCATATAATGTAATGTCTTAAATATTTAATTACCTATCTCAATATGTCAAAACTTGAATCACAATACGATGAACATAAGAATTCCAACCTGAAAGCAAAACTAGTACGTCACTGGCAAACCTAACAGAAAGCTTAAGTGCCCCCATTATCCTACCATCTTTAATCACTGACAATCATTGTCTAAGAAAATAATTTGTCCAAAATACAATTTCTCTTCATCACCTTAATTTCAAAATACAGATAACATCACTAAAATTAAACTTTTCATTCTTTATTTTTAAAATTCATACATTATTATACTAATACACTTAACATATAATTTTGACTTAATATAGAAAATTTGGATTATAAAAATGCTAACCACCAGAAGTCCCCACTTAATGTGTCCAGTAATGTTAACTTGAAAAAAAAATATAACATACATAACTTAACCTATTATAAATTCATTCAATATATAATAAGTAATGTTTGACTAATATTATACATTATCATTTTTTCGTTACTACTCAATAATATCACAAAAATTTTGTCCCCCACATGGCCTAAACAAAACTACAAACAGCAAAAAGTAATTTCCATTCAAATTTTGCAAATTGATCCATTTATTCCCTTCAACTACACATTCTAATAGCATTTACGACAAATGATCATCCGTCCTTATTCAATATAATTAATTATTAAGGTTGGGTTATTACCTGTGCAAAATGGCCGCTGCTCAAGTTTGCGCCGAAGTTGTGATGCCCTCATCGGTGGTTTATTTTATTGTTATGATTATTATTTTCAAATAAAAGAATGATCTAAAATTATATAGGGTGTTAACTAAATAATTATACTTAGCCCATTAATCATCAATTAATTATTAATTCAAAATTTACCTATCAACTAAATAGCGTAATTAATAAATAGCTCAAAAATTGCCAAACATGATTTTTCGGGTCATCACATCACAAAATAAAAAAAAGTGAAGTAATAACAAAATAAGTTAAGGATAATAACAATAACTTAAGATGTTTCTAGAACTATTTAATTCTTTTGTTATCATTCTTGGTAGATTTTTGTTAGCGTGAAATTTTATTTTTGCCCTTGATCATTATTCCCTTCATATATAAAAATATGTTTCTAGAATTAATTATTATCTTTCTTAGTATATTTTTGTTTATTCACTTCATATATAAGAATTAATTATTATCTTTCTTAATTGATTTTTGTTAGCGTGAAATTACATTTTTGCCCTTGATCGTCCTCTAATTTCACTCTTCTATATAACTAGCACGGGCCCAACGAATTTAGCTTCCTTGTATTAGCGTAGCATTTATTCTTACACTTGGTAAATATAGAGTAAATGACATTTTATAAATTTAAACTGGCAAAATGATAGAAATATTGAGACAATACATAAAAAAACATTACTTAATATTTAAAAAGAAAAAAAATCTTTTAGCTTAAATCAATTTTAAAAAATAGCTCATAAGGAGAGAATTATTTACGATTATAACAAAATCAAGTCCAGATTGAATAATCTACAAGTTTACAAGGTTTAACAATATTAGCTAAGAATAATATGAGACTCATAGGGAAAAGGAAGTTGGTTATGGTTAGTTTGAAAAGGGAAATATATGTCAAACCGCAAGGCTCTTTAGTTTGAATAAAAGGTAGGGCAAAACATTAAGGTTATATTAAGTATCGAGGTCTCATAAACTGTGATCATCCATACACCACAGTTGTTCTCTTACTTTTTTTTGGGTCCTTGTGATGTCATCTCATTGTATATATCTGCAAAAATTAAAACAATGCATTATATATCCGGGTGATAAGAAATCGCATCTTATAGTAGTTTCTAATATCATTTAGACGTGAGAAACTATAAAACATCATTTAGTACTCAAAACTATTTACACATCAAAATTCAAATGTATTGGAAAAAAATTTAACCACAATTCATGCCAAATTGCAAAAAAAAACACATTGGATGTATTAATACTATCACAAACACTGCGAAAATTCTTCTCAATATTTCTCCACTCAACTTGTTTGTGTCTCACTGGATCAATTTTCTTTAAAGATATCAAGGACACGAGTAAGTATAATTTTCTCTAAAACAAGTTGTGATTGTTTGAGTAGTCTATTATATTAGAAGGGGAAACAAGAAGATTCATAAGCGAAGATATGATGATATTTTCTACTACGAAGGTCATATTTATCCCTCAAGAATCTATTTCTTATCAAATTCTAATCTTTATTAGTTCAAGACTTTTATGATTGGTCATAACATAAAGAAAATCACGATTCACGCAGTAGCAGACTTCATTCCCTGATAAATAACATGAACCAAAAAAGAATTGTAGAAAAAAGTAAATAAAAACATTAAGATTGACTTCCGAAAAAAATATACAACGATCAATATGCAGTATGTACATGCAAATAGTTACTCCTAGATCACCTTTATAGTTAAATAACCAATTTTTTAATGTGATACAAAATAATGGCTTCAACGAATGTCCTGTTAGGATCGAAAATAAGCAGGTGTAAACGCGGAAGCTATCAAGCTTGTGACCCATAAATTCTCCCTCTAACCAAAACTCTCAAAGCCCTTAAGACTACATTGTGAATACTGATTAAGTTAGAAGGAACATTCCTCTATTTATAGAGTCCTAAACCTTTTCCTACAAGAAAAGGATTAGTCAATTCAAACCTTTTTCTTAAAGGAAAACCTATTTATGGTAAGAAATTTAGGACAAAGAAAACCTAACAAATCTCCCCCTTGGCCTGAATTTCTGACAAAATAAATTTGTCCACCTTCTTTATTTAATCTTCAACAACTTGCTTCTCCTTTCCATAATCTCCTTTGCAAAATTTATGTCTAAACACAGAGAACCTCTCTGAAACAATTTCTCCAACAAAATCTTCATTACTGTCAAAAAGGTTGCAGCTAAAACTACACCCGCCAAGATGAACACCTCTTTCTAACCTGGTTCAATCATCAATTATTGAACCACTGAACCTGACTCCATTATTGAATCTGGCTTTGATACCACTAGTTAGGATCGAAAATAAGCAGGTGTAAACACGGAAGCTAGCAAAGCAAACCTCGAAAGACCACGAGTAAGAAGACAACGAGAAATATACCAAAAGACACAAAGATTTAACGTGGTTCGGTCAATCGACCTACGTCCACAAAGGAGATGAGCAGTCCACTATAAATATGAGAGTACAAAATACAGAGAGAAACAACCTCAACCAAATTCACTCAGAATACATGGGAGGTTCACACAAGTGATAACGTATCAAGCTTGTGACCCATAAATTCTCCCTCTAACCCAAACTCTCAAAGCCCTTAAGACTACATTGTGAATGCTGATTAAGTTAGAAGGAACATTCTTCTATTTATAGAGTCCTAAACCTTTTCCTACAAGAAAAGGATTAGTCAATTCAAACATTTTCCTTAAAGAAAAACCTATTTATGGTAAGAAATTTAGGACAAATAAAACCTAACATGTCCCTCATATAGTTTAATGTCATCATCGACATGAATACGTAAATATGACAAATATAATGAACCCCTAAACAAGGATAATGAGACAAAAATATAATAAAAAGAAGAAACCAGGAATAAAAGTACATTATTAGTGCTTCTATCTAGACTAAAGAGTGTATAGATAATAAGCAACAAAAGAGTTATGGGAGGTTTTGACCAAACTAAGTCATTATATAAAGCAATTCACCAAAATAATATATTTTTCTAAAATTTTACAAAACTAGTATAAACGTATTACACAGTAACATTTTAGGGTATATTTTATTTTTTAAAAGTTGACGGCGTTAGATTGTTATACGTTACTCACAGTAACATTTTACTCCTAAAGTGTTACTCACAATAACGTTTTAGGAGTAAAACGTTACTCAAAATAACGTTTTAGAAGTAAAACGTTACTTACAGTAACGTATATCAACCTAACGCTGTTAGTTTTTAAAAAATGAAATATATCCTAAAACATTACTGTGAAATACGTTTATACTAATTTTGTAAAATTTTAGAAACATGTATTATTTTGATAAATTGCTTTAGATAATGGTTCAGTTTAGTCAAAAATTCGAGTTATGGTGACACCAAAGCTTCCAGAATTATAGGAGAATACTGGAATCTCTTAAGTATAACATGCCTCAAGCATATGATGAATCATCTGAATACCAGATAAGTTATAGAATGAAGACACTGATTCTTGCTTCAGATGCTTTCAAAGGAATGAGTGAGTTGATGTTCATTCCGAAGTTGTTTATATAAAACAAGGAGATGAGCTAATTACAAGGTTGTCAAAGTTATTATGCCTAATTTAGTGTATGACCATATAAAAGTATCATAAACTTCACAACTATTTACGATATATTTAAAATTCATCTTAACATTCTTATATTTTATTGTTAATAGCGAAAGATAATGGAGAGAACTAACCATAAAAACTTTCTTATTATAAAAGAGAATATAAAAAACCATATTTGTGGGATCACATAATTTTTTGAGTTATGTTTTATTGTGAGATTAAGTTATAATTTTGCTTTCTTTAAGTCGAAGGCCTATCAGAAACGAACTCATTATCTAACAATTGAGAGGTGTGATTAATCATGTGCAAGGTTTAAATCAGTAGATTTAGCTTTCTAAATGTACATTTAATTAGCTCTATTGATCACGTTCAACATGCACGTCGGCGTATAATACATAAATGTGTCATTTAACTTGGCTTCAAATTAGATTTATGTCCTTCAACTTTGGATATGCATAAATAGACACTTAAACTTGTATAAAGTTGAACAAACAGACACACATGTCCCACATGTAATCCTACATGTCATTTTTTGTCCTAGGTGGTGTCCTACGTGTATTGTTCCATGTAGGACTCATGTGTTTATTTATTTAAAAGTTGAATAGTTAAAGTATTTGTTTATGCATTATGAAAGTTGGAGGTCAAAGTTAAAATTTGATGCTAAGTTTAGGGTTCAATAAATATATTATGCCTAGTAAAAATCTTACACTGGCCAAAATTATATCGTATGTATGTAGTAGAGTTGAAATATCTTATGTTTTATTATGTGTTCTTAAATCTTTATATTCTGAATTTTGTTGATAAAAATGTTATATCTGTTTGAGGGTTGAAGAAAATTGAAGTAAAACAAACAAACTCAATTCCAAATTGAAAGGGCTTTAATCACTATAGACCTAAAAATTTTGTCTCAATATCATAGAAATTAATACAGACAAGGAGTGATATATAGAGAAGGAGAGCTAGAGTAAAGAGTAACTGGATCCAAACAACAACATTAAGTAACATTTAACAAATAGGTACATTACATGCATACCTATTGATAAAATAAATCAGCTCAATTTCACAAATATGAACTCGAACCCGTTACTAATTTGTCACAAATAAATATCTTGCATTGGATGATTCTAGATGTTTGGAGAGAGATCATTTATCTGTAATAATTATCATTTTAACCTTGGTCTTCCCAACTATCACGTTTTTGACCTTGGATTAGTGGAAAATTACAAAAATAGCCTTGGTCCTCTATGTGATGACTCTTGTATATAGTAAGAATAATATAGAAATTAGATATTTAAGGCCCGTAATACGGGCACAATATAATTTCACATACTTTGTTAAAAAAATTAGATAAATTCACAACTAAGGTATTATAGTCCTCTCTTGGATGCATCCCTATTTCCTCTTAGATAAATCTATTTCCTCTCAGATACATATCTATCCCTTCTCGAGTACATCTCTTTCCCGAAGTAAAATGTCATTTGCAATGTATTGGATAACCAAGGAATGTATTCGAGATGATTAAAAAATTTGAGATTTTTATAATTGAGAAAACTTCTCAGATATGATGTAATTAGCTTCCAAAGATATGAATTTTCTGTAATTTATACTATTTTTTCTTTAGTAAACAACTTCAATATATTAATTTATAATCTATTTCAATTGGTCATACGACATAAATGTGTAGTTTATAACCTAAATTGAGAAAGTTTAATTTTGAAAAATTCTTTGCAACAAGGAAATAGAGAATTGCGTTAGATTAAGAGTTAAAACATTTCATGTCAAGGAATATATAAAATATTGATATCTTTGAAAAAGTTCATCGGTCTTCATATATATGCGCAAGTGCTATCTATTTTTCACATTATTATTATCTTCGTTTTGTATATTTGCATCATAAGCTTTGCATCTGATAAAATATTAATCATTGATCAATCAATTCGTAAAGATTGATTTAAAGTCTTTCAAATCTCTATTGCTTCAACTTAAGTATAATGTGTTTGTATTTGACTTTGTCGATGAAATTTGATACATTTATTATTGTCTTCGATAAATAGAAATACTTAAAAATTGATTTCTAACACAATAAAAACAATCAAGAATCAACTTTATTTCTATATATAATAACAATTATCGTAATGTTATATTTTAAATATTGAAAGTATTTATCAAAAAATAATTTTGCCTCCACAAAAACAAAAACAATCATGAAAGAAACTTTATTTTCGTATAAAATAACAATTATCGTAATGTTATATTCTTAATTACATTAATTAATTTTTTTGATACTACACTTAATATCATGCCGTAAAGAAAACTCTAAAACTTACACCCCCCCCCCCCCCCCCCCACACACACAGAATAACCAATATATATATTTTTTAGGTTTTCATTTATTTATTTTTTAGTTTTTTTCTTCCTCTAAATTTCTAAACAAAGTCTTTTTCTATTGACATTTTCTTCTTTATTATTTAACTACTCATTTTCTTTGGTTTGAATTTCAATATTTATTAGTATTTGAATGTTAAACGTTGATCTTGTCAAATTTTCTCTGTTAAATAGTACTCCCTCTGTCCCTATTTAGTTGTCTATTATAGAAAAGGCACACGTATTAAGATAACAATAATTAGCAATTGAATTTACAATTTTACCCTTATTAAATATGGTTTCAAAAAGGATAAATTAAAACTTAGAAATTTTCAAGAAGTTTAAATGAGGGTATAATAGGAAAAAAAATTGTCCTTTCTTGACTTGTCAAAATGGACAAGTAAATAGGGACATCTAAAAGAGGAAATATGGACAAGTAAATAGGGACAGAGCGAATATCATATTTGATATTATGAAAATATAAAAATAGAGATGTTATATTTTATAATCTTTCGATGAATACATTATCAAAATATTGATTTATTAATAATCAAATATTGTTTATTCTTTTAATCACGAAATTTGATGTTTTCTTCAAATTTAAAAACTACTAATACGTCATTTTAAAGACTATTTTAATAATCAAAATACGAATTTACTGGCCATATATGTAACATAATATTAAAAGTATGTTTACGCAATATTCCTTTAAAATATTTGTAGAAACAAAATATTAACTATTCAAACACATTTTATTTTAATTAATTCAAAATTTTCTTTCTAAAATATGTCAAAACACATTTATTATTGTTTGTAAGAAGTTAATTAAGTAACAGAAACTCTTCATTTAAACAAAATTAGAATAATATCCTTATGGGCCCATAACAAAAGTTAAGACATGTATGGATATCTCTTCTAGATTTTCATTTTGACCATTAATTATACAATTTTTATTTTACCCTTAAGTAATGTTAAAATTATTAAAATGTGGTCATCCTTCTCATGGCTCTTCTATATAATAAAATAAAATAATATATATATATATATATATATATAATATATATATATATCTATATATATATATATATATATATATATATATATATATATATAAAAAAAAAACTCATTCTAGTCGAACGCATCGTCTCATTGTAATCTTCATAATCTAAACTCAATAACTAGGTTTGAATCGAGCTTGTTAATCATTAATTCATCAATAAGAAGCTCTGATTTATCTACCAATTTGTGTGTTGTATCTAGACTTATTTTTTCTTCGATATTAATAAAATCCTTTTCGTACTTCCTTCATTACAATTTATGTGACGGAATTTTAATTTGTACAAGGTTAAAAAAGAAAAATCAAGACTTTTGAAACTTATAAGCACATAGAACATGTCATTACATTTGTGTGGTTATGAAACTTTTAATCTTTGTATTAATTAATACTCGCTCTATCTCAATTTATATGACTCACTTTTCTTTTTAGTTGGTCTCACAGAGAATGACATATTTACATATTTAGTAACAATTTAACTTTAAAATATCCATTCTAACCTTAAAAATGATTTATAAGCATACACATATCTATCACTTATTTTAGACCACAAGTTTTAAAAGTATTTATTTCTTTTAATTTTAAATTCAATATCAAATTAAAATTAATTAACTCATATAAATTAAAACGAAGAGAGTATAAAAAAAATTTCAAACTTCAAAAGGTAAATCACTGAAAATAGAATATTTCAAACACACTCACACACAAAATTACAAAGAGACACATCACCACTGCTGCTATACTAATATATATAATAACCATGTAGTTATTAATTAATAGCAGCATTATTCATTTAATTATATGTGTATTAGTACATAATAAGATAGATAGTGCCATGTGATATTAATGGCTTTATATGTTTCAATTGTTGTTTTTAACAATGATAGTAGCAGTAGCAATCTCCATGAGAACAACTGCCATATTTAGCATCTTCTTTTTCCTTGCACCAATGGTTACATTTCTTGTGGAAACACTTCCCATTCCAACTCTTGCTATGCTTCTCACAGTGTTTTGCTTCTGTTATTTGTGTCTCTGTATCAAAAATGATTTATACGATTTAAATTATATATACTGATTAGGTAAAGAATTATTACGTACATTCTTTAATGTAGAATTGATTTTTGATTTTTTTTTTAATTACGAATTTGAATCGTCATATAGTATTCAAAATGTATGCATCCATAACTCAACATGTGTTTTGTTTGGTTTGAAGGAAAATAATTTTTTTAATTGAAGCAGGGAAAATAAGTTTCATGGTAAGTGATGCTTTCATTAAAATTCCAAGCTTAGAGATCATACCTAAACATAAAAGTGCAACCTAGGGTTTGTTAGTATGATATAACTTTTTTTTATATTTGATTCGTCAAATATGTTGGAAAACATTTTCTAAAGGAAACAAGTTATACATACTAACGACATTTCACATTAATTGTGTCCTCCCACACATAAACAGGACACCTCATCAATCTTAACCCCACCATCCCACATCCTATCTCCCCGCCTTAACCTTTTATCATATTTGTCTAAATAATTATATACAAATGCTTTAAATATAATAGTTTTTATTTATCTAGCAAACACTAGAAAATAAGTACGATCGATACTGATCACTTATATTTTCCTAAAAAACATTTTTCAAGAAATTATTTGCTATGGAAAACATTTTTCTTTCCTACCAAACATACCATATAATCTAACATATAGATGATGTATTTACAATACTTTATCCTATTAAGCAACTAGAAAAAAAAATACTTAAGAATTTCTCACCAGAAGCAAACATGAGAAGAAAGCAAAGTAGGATAGCAGAAAGAGTTATTATGTTAAATTTAGGTTGAGCCATTTCTTTAGCTCTTTATGAGATGTTTTAATTTGTGGAATCTAAGTTTTATAAGAGGGTCTATTTATAGTGACACAAAAATAATAATTTTACTAACACTTGTTTTTAAAATTAACATTAAGCACACAAAGTAAAGAAAATGTCAAAGAAAATTATTTGAATTGATCAAATTAAAGGTTATCCTTCTTGCATCACATTCATCTCGAAAGTATTACGGACATATAATTAATTATTCCTTAAATAAATTGACCATAGTAAATTTAGAAGACTTACTGGAAGCCTGATGATAGTCTTTATAGAATTGTAATTTTATTTTTTCCATATCTCTCTTTCTAATTGAAAGTGTTTTTTTTTCTAGCACAAATTAATGAGAAATTTATGTTAAGAAATATGATCTTTTTTCGTATTTTTATTTGGAAAATAATGGTAAAAAACAAATTTTCATTGAAATAATGAAAAGCTTTCTAATTTTTTTCGTATGAAAACATTACTAGCTTTTATTTTCTCAGTGATTCAATCAAAATATATGTTAAAATAGAATATTTTTGGATGAAAATTTTAAATAAGAGAGAATTGGTGACTTTTTAGTAGTATGGTGAACCATTTACTTTAAAATATGTTCATAAAAGAATTGCACACAAATTTCTACTTAAAAATACCCTTTTTTTCGTTACATTTTAAAACACTTTAAACTTTCACTATACCCTTATAAGAATATGTTTTTTTTAGTTATATATAAAAGTTTATCTTTCTTTTCTTCAAACTCCTTACTCAAATTTAATCCAACTCACTCGGTTGACACCTCTAACGTGTAATAAACTTATGAAAATTATTTTACCTCTTTCTATTGAGAAAGTCATTTTTGTGATTTAAGAAATTCTTTTCTTATAGAAAATGTCATAAATCAAACATAGAAACATTTAATCCTCACCTAACACCCCTTACGTGTAATAGTAATTTATCATTTATAGTATTATATTGCAAGTTTATACTTTTGTCAAAGACAATAATGTCAATTTGAAATGATTATTTAGGTTTTGTTACGTCCTATACCTAATGGTTATTGATTTATTGTGAAAATATACAAGTTTTATAGCTAGTCATTAATGACAAGTATACCAATTAGTTGAAATAAATTATATAGGCTTTGTCACCCTGCACGCAATGGTTAATTGATCGTAATATACCAATTAGTTGAAATAAATTATATAGGCTTTGTCACCCTGCACGCAATGGTTAATTGATCGTAATATATACTAAAAAGGGTTAAACTTGTATGTATTGATAATATAAATAATTTTGATATTATCAATGTGTTATAACATGTTAAAGCTAACATGGACGTCTTAACTTTTACGTAATTAATGTCATCAGTATAACAAAAGAGGGTTTTACGAGTAATTATTTAACGATAATAATATAATTGTCACATTATTATATTAAGCAACAGAAATAATGAATATTTATCGTCAGCATTCTATGTAAATATCGTTAAAGGTTTTAGCGACTCTAAATAAAATGTTATTAACTCAATTACCACTAAGTATTTTACAGCAAAAAAAGAAAAATCTATTGTCACTAAATATCTCTTTTGTTGAAGTGCATTATATTCTTATTGATATTATTTATAGTTATCTTATAGATATATGTAAGTTAAATCAAACATTAAGAAAGATCAAGTTGCTTCAAGAGTTTAAGCTTGAATTTTTCAAAAATAGTTAGGTATTTGTTGGATATAATCAAAGTTAAATATATTTGTGGAGAGAGGGAAAATTGTTGTCAATACTTGAGAAAATGGATAAAAAGAAAGAAAGGTGAAAATGACTTTTTCATGTTAAATTATTTGATATATATCTACTCTAAATAAGCATTTAGCATTAGTTGTTCGATCAAATTTCCTATTTACTTGATTTTGACTTAGTAATAGATCATGGTGTAGGGACCATTTTGTATAAATCTTGATCACTAATTTGATTATCTACTAGCTTCAAATCAATTATTATTAAAATATTTGATAACTTTAATCATCAAGATTTAGATAAAATTTTTATAATATAATATGTATGGATGGTTAAGATAACATTTATATATGTGTTTTCATAATTCCATGATCTCAATATTTTGTATCACAAATTAGATGTTAAAACCACGTTGATCCCTGGAACACAATTTACGTAGGAGATTGTTTACTGAAAAAACCAAAGAGTAGTTATTTTATTTTTAAAAAAAATAAAAAAATTATCATCATATGGTGGTGAGACCTCTATATTGATAAATAAAATTACAAAATTAAGGAGAGCTTAATGTCACGGATTTAGAGTATTCGCTAAGACTCCGTGCGATCCTCGACGACTAACTCACTAATCTTTCAAGATCTTGTAAGTTCAAGGAAGCCTTTAAGAATTTGATCGCTAAGTGGACTTTGGAACAAGACTTTTGTATTGCTTTGGAAGATTGCTTACAACTTGCTTGATTGGTTTACAAATGAGAGATCACCTATTTATACTACTTCCTAGGGCTAAAGTGTAAAAAAAATTACTTACAAGTCCATATTCTAGAAAAGTCTACACTTTTTATAATCTTTCAAAGACTTTCTTGAAATGTCTAAGTTATTCTAGAGAATTCTAAAGCCTTCTTGATTAATCTAGAAGGTTCCAGAGTTCTCCGCAAACCTCTCCATAACACTAAACTCTTTCGCCTCTATCCGGATGCAAAATTTAACAATGATGTGGCAGGACGTCACATTAAGCTCCAATCCATTGTTTCAGTAGCTACTTCGCAAAAACTAAGGTTCTGATCAAAATATATAAGTATTGCACAAATTTACAAGATTAGTTCTATACAAATAATTCTTCCTCTTCTTATGCCTTAAGGACTCCGTTTGTATGAGATCAAGATTGTAAGATTCATATGCAGAACTAAACAGCTTCTCAGTTGTAATACTCCATTTTGTCAAGGCACCTGCAACTTGATTGGCTTCCCTGTAACAATGTCTACCTCATAAGTAATCTATTAAGAGTAAAACAATTTTTTAATGGCTTAACTTACATAAATTTTGAAACAACCATTAATAATCTTCATAGATAATAAAACCAAGGACAAGGTCTTATTTGAATCCCTACTCATTATAGCTACCCCTTTTCATATTTTATTTCCTAATTTTTTTATAAACTTGTTAAAATTTTTCGTTAGCTATATGTTGTCGATCGTTACAAAAATTGAATTTCCTTCTATAAAGTGGTCTCACTCATTGTATATAGTGAATTTAATACTTTTATAAAGCATTTTCTCACTTATTCAAGAAATTCCTTTCTTGACATTTATAAGGTTAGTTTGTCCTGCCGTGCCAATTTTTTATGAGATAGTTTCAAATATATACAATAATTACAATAAATATACCCATGATTTTATTTACATAAGAAATAGCCAAATATTATAGAAAGTATAGAGTGATTATAGATAAAAATATACTCAAAATTAGATTGAATATAGTTTATCTATACATGAGTCATCATACACTGATTACACATTATGATACACTCAAATAACTGAATATAACTTAATTATACATGAAGTATACACTAAACACACAAGAACTACATGTTTACTATTCAATCCCGAGCAATTTAAAATTACCTCTAAATAACACAGATTTTAGATATGAGATCTTCTCGATATTTCCAATATTTATATGCATAATTCTTTCAAAATAGTTCACCTTTACCGTACGTCGAGTTTTAAAGAAAAAAAAGGAATAAGGAGGAGGAAGAAGATGAAGGAGGCGGAGAACGCAAAAGGAAGGAGGAGGAGGAGACAGGACACAGAAGAAGAGAAAGGTTGCATAAAGTTGATATAAGTTCGAACTAAATAGATGGAGCTCAGATACATTATAACATAAATTAGATACATAATATGTAGCTCGGATATGTTATAACATAAATCAGATACATAATATGTAGCTCGGATACATTAAAATTTAGCTTTGATACATTATAAAATAAATCAGATACATAATATGTAGCTCGAATACATTAAATACTGATTCAAATACATTAATATGTAGCTCAAACACATTAAAAAAATAAAAATTTTAAAAATAAAAGGAGATTCCAAAAAAACATAATACGTGTATTTCAATAATTTTTCGTGTATGGTCCGGAACATGACATATAACATAGTCTAGAACCAAATAATAACAAAGACAGACCCAATCTCCATAGTAAATTTGAAAGCCCAAATATCAACCCAAAATTGTGTACTTGTACCATCTTACTTCTCACTTCTTAATAGACAAACAATGTTTCTTAGAGCTAAATCCCAACAATATAAAATCTCCCGCTTTTTCACCATTGAAGCAACAAAACAAGCTTCCAATAATCAACAAGAATGTTTTCCCATTACTCAACAACTATTGTTCCTCTTGAAAAAATGCATTACAATCAAACAAGTACAACAAATCCATGCCCAAATGTTAATTTACTCTATAGACAAAGCCAACTTTTTGCTTTCAAGAATAATAGACCTCAAGAATTTCGACTATGCTACTCTTCTTTTTTCACATATTCATAGCCCCAATGAGTATGCATTTAATATTATGATAAGAGGGTTAACTACAACATGGCAAAAATTTGATCTTTCTTTAGAATTTTATCACAAAATGAAGTCTTTAGGTTTGAAAACTGATAATTTTACCTACCCTTTTGTGTTTATGTGTTGTGGGAATCTTTTAGCTGTGAAGCTTGGTGGATTAGCTCATTGTGAGGTTGTGAAAAATGGGTTGTTTGTGGATTTTCATGTTGGTCATTCTTTGATTACTATGTATTCACGTTTTGGGAAAATGGGTTTTGCAAGGAAGGTGTTTGATGAAATTTCACTGAGAGATTTGGTTTCGTGGAATTCGATGATTTCGGGGTATGCTCAAACGGGTTGTTCAAGAGAGGCAGTGGGATTGTTTATGGAAATGAGGGATGAGGGGTTTGAACCTGATGAGAGGAGTCTTGTGAGTGTTCTTGTGGCATGTGGGGATTTGGGAGATGTGAATTTGGGAAAGTGGGTGGAGGAGTATGTTGTGGGGAAGAGAATGGAGATGAATTCTTTTATTGGTTCAGCTCTGATTAACATGTATGGAAAGTGTGGAGATTTGGTTTCTGCTAGAAGGATCTTTGATGGCATGAAGAAGAAAGATGCCATCACTTGGAATGCAATGATTTCAGGGTAAACACTTACTTCAAGTGTTTAATATCCTTGGCTGTTTGCATTCTATTTGCGTTAAATGGTCAGTTTTTTTTTAATTGAGATCATCATTTTACACAATGGGGAAAAAAGGCGATAACTATAATGTGGCGATAACTATAATGTTGGAATTATGTTTTAATCATGTCAGTATACTTACTTTAGATCTTATGCTTTCTAGGAGTTTTATGTGGAAATTGAGTCTTAAGCCTAACTCACACCCCAAAAGCTAGCTCAAAGGGAGGAGGATTGCCCAAACCTTATAAGGAGTCCACTCATCTCATTAATCACCGATGTGGGACTTTTGTCATTCTTTAACACCCCACCTCACGCACCAGATTTTTAATTTTGGGGACCCCAACATCGGGTGAGACGGGCCCTGCTCTGATACCATGTGGAAATTAGGTCTTAGGCCTAACTCACACCCCAAAAGCTAGCTCAAAGGGAGGAGGATTGTCCAAGCCTTATAAGGAGTCCACTCATCTCATTAATCACCGATGTGGGACTTTTGTCATTCTTTAACATTTTCGCCTATCTGAGATTTTTATGTCAATAGAAATATATAGAACTTCTATTCTTCATTTGAATAATATTGGCTTGAGATGAGTTTAAAAGGAGGAACATGATAAGTGAGGATTTAATGAGGACCATGAGACCTAAAGTTCAAAGCTCAGCGAAGGCAAACATACTAGGCGATTTCCCATCTGCAGAAGTCTTGGTGGACAAAGTTATCGGTATTGTGATGGTGCGAGGTGGCAAATACCCCATGGAATAATCATAGTGGACATTAGATAGCTCAAATACCAGTGTTATTAAAAAAAAAAAAAGAGGACTAATATAACCGCCACAACTTGCTTGGGACTAAGGCGTAGTTGTCCTTGTTTGTATCATTTTTGTATTTGTGCAAGGGGTACCCAAATCCAAATCTGGCTTGCAGTACTTTTTTCAATAAACTCTGTGAAATCTATGCTAGTTTCTCGTGGTTACCAAATCTATTGGTATCCATTATAGTTTTTTTCAAATGAATGTGCATTTAGACAACGAAAAGAATAACTGTGTTTTGAAGCATAAAAAATATGAAGCCTGCTGTGATTTATGTCCAGTTGTGTTGAGGTTTTTCTGTTTCACTAGTACAGCCATTGTATGTTCTCATATATTAGTCTCTTCTATAGATCTGAATTTTACTTATTACAGGTACGCACAAAATGGGTTGTCCGATGAAACAATCTCTTTGTTCAATGCCATGAAGGAGGCAGGAGTTAACCCAAATAATATCACACTGGTAAGTGTTCTCTCTGCATGTGCTTCAATTGGAGCCCTGGATGTCGGAAAAAGCATCGATGACTATGCATCAAGAAGAGGAATAAAGTATGACATATATGTAGCTACGGCCTTAATTGATATGTATGCAAAATCCGGCAAACTGGATGATGCGTATCAAATTTTTGAAAGCATGCCTAAAAAAAATGAAGTCTCTTGGAATGCAATGATTTCTGCTCTTGCCTTTCACGGAAGAGCACAAGAAGCATTATCCCTATTTGAGCGCATGTCACTCGAGAGTAGTGATGCCCGACCAGATGATGTCACGTTTGTTGGAGTACTCTCAGCATGTGTACATGCAGGGTTGGTTGATAAAGGGAAGTACATCTTTGATATAATGAACTCATTATTTGGATTGGTTCCAAAAGTTGAGCATTACTCTTGCATGGTTGACCTTTTGTCTCGTGCTGGTCGTGTATATGAGGCATGGGACTTCATTGAGAAGATGCCTCAAAAACCAGATGAAATTTTACTTGGTGCATTGCTTGGTGCCTGTCAAAAGCTCAAAAATATTGATGTCGGGGAACGAGTGATGCAGCTACTCCTTGAGATGGAACCGTCAAATTCGGGTAATTATATAATATCATCCAAGATATATGCAAACCTCCGAAGGTGGGATGATTCAGCTAGGATGAGACAATTAATGAGACAAAAAGGTGTGACTAAAATTCCAGGCTGTAGCTGGATTGAGATGGATTCTCAACTTGTTGAATTTCGTGCTGGTGATTCGTCACATCCAATCATAGATGGGATTCAACAAGCACTAGACTTGTTGTACGAGGAGATGACCATTGAAGGTTATGTTCCAAATGTGAATCTTGTGTAGAAAGGTGCGGATGAAGATAATATATACCTTGCTATGTTTATCAGGTGGAATTGAATTTATGTATTAAAAGAAAAAACTACGAGAAAAGATAGGCATTGAACGCAGGAAAATCTGGCTCATAAAATGTTTTTTAAGATTTTGACAACATGGTTAGTGTGAAGAAAGCTCAGGTTTTTAGACTTTACGTCTTTGATGATTTGCTCTGGCTGCTGGTACTACTTTTCACATGAAATGAAGTTAGTTTGCATTGCATTAATGCAAGTTTTAGTTGGGTTTCATTCAGTAACAACTAAAGCTATAGTTATTTTCTCCACTTTCTAGGATGTCTAGGTGTATAGTTATGAACTTCGAACATTTTGCGAATTGTAATTGATTTTTTCAAAATTATGATAAGTTATTGGAAATTCCTAATAGCTTCTCTGTCTTAATTCAAAGGTTGTTGCGAGAGATAAACTAGCTTTGATGAAACAGTTTCTTTTCTATTAAATAAACTTCGATTTTCAAGCTTGGGTCACTCCTTTTAGATCTCTTGACATGGTGAAATAGCTTATATCTTCTTTCAAGTGATATAGAATTACTTGTTATTCTCAATTCAACTAACTTAAGATATTTTACTATTTGCCTACAGTAGGTAACTTTGCAGTATGGATTGTTGGATAGGCCACCCTATACCTCTATGATCGTTGTTAGGGCTTGAACTGAATGCATGATCAGTTTGTTGGATTCAGTAATCCGCATACTTCCATGTGAAGTCTGATTTGCCAGGTACATATATGGTCTAATACATATTTGGAAAAAGGACAAATATACCCTGAACTATCATAAATGTTATGCAGATACTCTCCATTATACTTTTGGGACATTGGTGCTCCTGTCGTCCAAAACTAGAGCATATATACCCTACCCTTTATACTAACAGACATACACGAGTCATAATCTTATTCACCGATATTTTTAAATATCGGATCGACGGATAAGATTGTGTCATATGTCACTATTTAGTGTTTCGTTAGAGTGAAGGGCATATATGTCCTTGTTTATGGATGGTAGGGACACCAATGTCCCAAAAGTATAAAGGAAGGTATGTGCATACCATTTTCGATAGTTTGGGGGTACATTTGTCCTTTTTTTCCCATCTGTTTATTATCTCAAGTACATGTTACCAAGTTGTCGAGACTCTTTAACTCTCTAATATTTCTGACTGACCTGTGGATGTAGGATCCTTTTGTGCTTGCTTTGACACCAAATGAGAAACTATAAATACAGGAACCAGAAATGCTAACTGGACAAATCAATTTCACAAAATGATCAAGCAAGAAGCAATTCAATCTCAGCCACACCGAGTGCATAGTAAGATCCCTCTCTCAAAGTATACATATTTTGCTGGACAACACGGAAATTTGCTGCTCCTTGACGCCTTGCTTGATGTTCTTATGTTGTGACTAAAGAGTGAAAGTTCAGCAAATTGTAGCGAGTAGTCCCCTCCCCTTCCAACACCCCCCTGGGGCATTTACAGTCGCAAGGTTTCCCATGGAACTTTCTGAATTTTGACGAAAATATGTTTACTATTTACGAATAAATGTTCTTTATGAATAGTCACACACTGATTACTCCTATCACATTGTCCTAAGTGGTTTTGCTGCTATGCTAACTCCAGAAGAAGTTTCAGCTTTGAAAGATAAGCAAGGGATCCTGTCAATCCGACCACAAAAACTTTTTTATCCACAAACCACTCTAGATTTTGCATGATGAAAGAAGAATCTAAGAGGAGTTGACTACGGATCTGTTAGATCTGATTGAGCTATGACTCGATAATTTCTTGATGTTATTTGATTGCATCTTGATTTCACCAACTTTTTGACTTGCTTCAAGAAGAATTTGCTGGTCTTTTCTTGAGTAATTTTGTTAGATTCATCAATAACCTTCTGCAATTCACCAGTAACCATATCCCAAGAGCAATTCAAGTTACAATTAGAGCAATCATGATGTCTTACCTCGCTTGATTCTCCCATAGTCATAAAGCAAATGTTTGTTTTTGAAGCAAATGTAATTCCTTCTTTTTAGTTCCAGACAATTTTGTTTGATGTGACCAGGTTTTCCCTAGTGATAGCATCAATCATTATTTCTATGATAGTCTCTGTTGAGGTTTTTGTCTTCTTTGTCAAAGTATTTGTCTGACTCGATTTATGAGTGACATTTTCCTACTTTAGGATTTATCGAATTTCCTCGATTTCAGGAGTTCTAGCAATGAATACTACAGGTGTTTTTTTGTCATCGTTATTGTATTTGTTGATATGATTTTGTTAATGGGCCATAAGATTTCCTCACCGTTCATCATAGGTCATTTGTTGCAAATCTCGATCTTCAAGAATAGCAGCTTTAGTTTCCCATAACTTGTAGTCTATTTGAGTATATCATTCCCAGAGATTTTGAGTTCGCAAATGATTTTGCTAAATCTTGAGAACATTGTTTTCTACATTCTCGTTCATCTGGCATTTTGAACAGTTCATATTAATTTACCAGTGAATTGATTCGTGCTTCTTTCACATTGCTGGTCACTTCATAAGTTACTTCAGGTTTGTCCCACTTTTTTTTTTTTTTTTTTTTTTGTAGTTTCACAATTAGAGATTTTGTGGTATTCTGCTCTGCTCTGCTAACTGCACAGTACATCAAACGTATAGCTCTAGCATTAGTTTGAATTACCTCTTGTTTCTCCTTTGTGATATCGAAGGATTCCAGGTTAATTAGCTTCAAGAGATTCTTTTCCAGTGAGACCAGAAATTAGTTTTGGTCTCTTCTTGATAACAACTGATGCTTGAAAGTGGTTTGATGTAATGAAGATTATGAACCTGTCTTTCCAGTGAGATTAGTATTGACCGGTTTAAAGAATGTCTAACGGTACTATACGATACAATAGAATTTAAATAACAATCAAAATCAAAATTATATTTACACCAACAATATAATACACTACAACAGGTAACAACCATCCAAACAAGATGTTAAGTTTTTGAACAATTTGCACAGTGAAAAAATATTCCAAAATTTCATTTAATAAAAAGAATAGAGGGAGTATCACTGAAAGTTTATTCATTGACTTTGACAAATCAAAATACCAAAATCATGCTATTTTATTAAAAATATAACATTAAAAAATGGAACCAAAAGGAAAAAAAGAAACCTCCTTTCTCAAAGATTTGATTCTATTTTATTTTTTCCACTTTATCAAATTCAAACATTCCATTCACCAATGGCCATTCTTTTCTCCATCACTAATTGGGACCCTCCACACACTAAGAGCACTACTAATCAAACCATAATTGGAAGGTTTTGAGTTACAATAATTGCATCCTATGAGCACATAATTGGAGGATTTTGCATGCATATAGTAAGCAATTTCTTTTTTTGGGCACATAGCATTTTCAGACTACTATTCCTAGCTAAATAAAAGTAGACTCATTGACTATTATTTTCTTAATTAATTATTAATGTCCTGTTGATTTCTAGTGGAAGTCTCAATTATTATTATTATTTTTCTCTAAAAAAAACAACATATCATTAAGAGTAGAAGATTGACTTTTTCTAGACAGTTTAAAAACTTAACTATAAGTTCAACATAGTTACTTTTAAATAACCACAATCAATTGTGTGTGCCTAAAATAATAGCCTAAATAAGAGACCTTTATAACTTTGAGCTTCCCTTTAATATTATAAACTAGAAGTTTTTCTTATATTAAGTGAATTCAAAATATTAAAATAAATCAAAAAATTTTGTTAGCACAATATAAATTTCAACGAAGGAAATTTAATTGAATCGTTTTCTCAATCATCACCTCCAATTGGCTCCACCTAGGGGAAAAGAAATTATTTTTTATAAGGTTCAAGATTTAATATTTATAAAATAATTTTTGATCTATATACTTAATATATAATTTCTTAAATTATTACTTTTTGTGTTCATTTTACAACCTATCCGTTATGCGAGACTATGATTTGCTCCTGCCTTATTACCTTGCACAAGCACTTGTACTTAATTATTTTACCTACCAAAACTTTAATAGATAAGAAAAAAATATCTAATCTTTTTCTATTTTACTGAAATTTAACTCTTATCTCGATGATTTTCGCTCATTTCATTGCAATGAAAATCTCTTAATTATATTGTTTTTCAAAAGAATCCCTTTATTTTTGCTGATGTTAAATGGACCTACTAACTTAATTTCCTAGCCTATATATACTCACCCTGCCAACATCATTTGATAGACAAGTCTAAAATGTTTAGTCTATGAGGTTTGCATGAAGATGTAGAGAGTGAAGTTGCAGCCAAGGATGACTTGCCGGACCATAAAATTGCTAGGATTTTCTAGTTTCGGCAAGTTGTTCTTGGCTATAGTTTGCTCTCTTCTTCTCATGTCATCCTCGTTAGACCTATTTTTTCCTACTTCTCGAGAAGAATTTTCAATTTTGAGAGAGTGTTATTTGATACGAAGGATTTTTTAAATCACTTTTTAAATATTTCATACGTATTATCTAAAAATGGTTTGTGTATAACATAGGAAAACACTATAGGAGTTGAAGGTGGGGTAGGGGTGTTATGATGGGGTGAGATCAGAGATGTATAGAAGGGCGGGGAAGAGACAACCATGTTATTAAATACGACTTGTGAAATTTTAGTGGATACACTTAGTTGAGATGTTCTATATCTCTACAAGGTATATGACAATTCTGGTAGTGTGAGCGAGATGTTATATCATCTCGTTGATCATAGTGATGCTTTTTGATTAGAACATCTCACAAGTAGAGTTAAAAGTGTATTTTTATCATATTGCTTAATGTCTTGAGTTTAGAGATGAGTAAGTATTTTTTAAAGTTAAAATAAATTTACTCCTTTATTTCTTTACATTTAGTTGAGTAGATATGTATATCTATTGTAGTCGTTACACATTCAATATACTGATGTCATTCGACCTGCATATTTTTATGATGCAGATTCACGTACTTAGAATCTTCAAAAAGAATTTCGTTGAGATCATTCCATCCGATCGTCAACTTTTGAGTGAGGCCTCCTTGCTTCCAGAGGACTTCAACGTTTATGAGTTAGTTTTGGAGAGTTCTTTTAGTTTAAGATGTTTTACTTAAAACTTATGTTTCCAAATTAGTATACTCAGAGAGTTTTGACATTCAATAAACTATGATGAAAACATTTCTTTTAGTTTGATGTTTTTCAAATGATTGAGTTAGTCTTCCACTTGTAGTCAATCAGGATGAGAATTCTCTTGAAGACCATCAACGATTTTCGAGCGCCGATCACGTCTAGGATGTAGATTTGGATCGTGACAATTTGCTCTATAATAAAAAAAACATTAGGTTCTCCCATTTTGTTTGAAAATACAAAATCAATACAACAGAATAACTAGATACGTCGAATTGCAAAAAACAAAACTTGATTAATTAACTTGATGAAGATTTTAATTGGTGGAGTAGAAAATCTTTTGATTTTATTCTCCCACCCTAACAGAACATAAGATGAAGTAGAAATATAAATAAATTTAAATTTGTTAAACTCGTTATCCCCGTACATAGAATAGTAAACCAGAAATATTTTTAAGATGAAAAGAAAGAAAATAACTGAGTCTACGGAATCCTCGTACGTCCTTATGGAATATAATTCCCTCACTATATCGGAGGTTGTAAAAGGAGGAAATTCGTTATAGAAAACTGAAAGGAGATCCGTGCAAACTCACATGCATGGTGTCTTTTGCGAAAAGAAATGTCAGTACGGAAGGAACAGGTCCTTTCCAAAATAGTTCATGAATTTAAATCAATAAATTTTATCTGATTTTGTAAATCTTGAAACAAAATTCTCAAATTACACTATGGAAAATCTGATATACTAACTAGAAAAAGTAAAGAAAATCGTTATGAAAAATGGCTATTTATCGATCACTACTTGAAGGTAACAACTATGGGACTCCTAACAAAGTGTTTGGATGATGTACATTATCTCAAGTATCCTTGAACAAATTTAGTGGTGGAACTACTTGATCCGCGGCTAAATGTTACTTGATATCTTTTCTTCTAGTTAAACTCGGAGAAATTTAAGAGAGGAGGGTTAACTATCACATCAACTCCTTGAGGTGGAACAGTCTCTACGAGGTAGGGGACAAGACAGCTTCACCAACATTAGTCACTGTTCTTTTATATATTTGAGCTGCTAATCCAAGTCCAATTGAAAACGAAGGATAATTTAGTTCTGCTTCATCAATTTTTGATGATGAACATAATCCTCGGGTTTGATGTCATAGATTAAGCCTGGATTGATCACTAGCTCTTAACGGATTAACATGTCCTGCACCAGTAGCGAACAAGTCACTGTTCTCATCAAGATCAGCAGTCGTCATGATTGCTGATTTGATAGCAGCTGGAGTATGTACTTTTTACTAATGTTGCAATTCCAGATACATGAGGGCAAGACATTCACGTGCCAGACGCGATGTTAAAAGTAGACTTAGTTGGCCAAGCAGCAAGAAAATTAACACCTGGAGCAACAATATCTGGTTTTAAGATTCCAGGATTTGCCCTGTTTGGTCCTCTGCCTGAAAAGCTCGCGACTTGTCGATCAAATATCATCTTCAAATATGGTTCCTCTGAATAAAAATGTGGCTAAGGGATTGATGTTGAATTCATGTACGATATGATCTTTAGTCCATCTGTATAGCTGATATGTGCTGCTGGAACAATTCATCGTTCGTGAGTATCATTCCAGCATCACCAGCATTCTTCACATAATACATTTTTTTCCTTTGACATCTATTATGACTCTGCGCTGCAAAATGCATCACTAACATTTCTAATCAGGGTTAACATTGTCTGGGAGAAGTCTTTGGGCTGGAATCCTGATTCCCCATAAATTTCTTTTCCATCACCAAGACGTACCGTGGCTCTTAGTTTTCTATCAGTAGTGCTTGCACCAACGGTGAAAAGCCATGGATATCGATTATTTACAGTGCCTGGTAGTGGACCTGTATTGCCAGCTGAACAGCTAACAAAGAATCCTCTTTTGCATAGCAGTAAATCCACCTTCTGCAATAACACCTGACAAAAATTGGTTAAACTTTGAGCTAATTGAAATCGATAGTACATCAACCTCATCTTCAATTGCAGCATCTATCGCAGCCAATACATCAGTCTCATGACATCCATTACTGGAACAGACTTTATACATAGCAACGTGTGCCATATCAAATGCTGTGCCATTAGCCATACCTAAAACATTCGCCCCATTCACGAAATTTCCAGCAGCAATGCTTGAAGTATGTCTACCATGACCATTTTCATGACCATCAACGTTTAAGTAAGACGAGTCATCTTTGTGGGATCCAATAAATCAACAATCAGTGGTTGCTTGGCTAGAAAAAAAACATTAAGGGAAATAATCAAGATATCATTGGGTTAAACTTTGGATCTTGGGTGGGTTTATTTTATGTGATTTTGTGATATTGAGACTTAGATGTCAACATAAGCAAATAAAGAGAGTTTAATAAGTGCCTTAAAAAGCTTGGGATGATTTATAAGAGACTTCCTTGTAATTACTGAATGAATTTATTGTTATAAAAAAATGAAAGTGACTTAAGTCATCATTTTCAAACTTGCATCTTTCCCTCCTTTTCCCAATTTACTACTTTTTTTCATTTAAAAAAGAATGACCATTTTCCTTTTTTAGCAATACTTTGGTTTCAGTTTTGCACGTGACATATTTAAGGCCACAAGATTAAGAGACATTTTGATACGCTTGATATAACTTTAATCAAGGACCATAAGATTGAAAAGTCATTTTTATTTTCTTAAATTCTGTGTCAAATCAAATTAGGTCATTCTAGTTTTAAACGGAGGGAGTATAGTGCTGCTTTCAAGGCCATAGATTGCATGTGCAAAGATCCCATTTGAACTACCACTTGAACTTGTTTTTTAAGGTTCCAAGAACACAAAAATTTAAGCCGCTTTGAATCCATAGTTCACATTCCAGCTTCTTTTCTTTTTTATTTAGTGTTATTCTTACAATAACTTGTATTTATAAAGTTAATGAACAGAAACAGAAACAAGATGAAGCAGAAAAAATTTAAAATACAAGAATTAATTCGAGTCCACAGAAACTACTGTGTGTCCTTAAGAAATTTAATCCACTCACTGTACCCAAGGTTATGGATTAATTTCTCCCAAGATAAAACGGATTAAACCTGTTAAAGAAATAGCGGTACCTCAAACTTCTTTAACTTCAACGAACTGAAGAACAGCAACAAGTCACACAGACTCAGTCGATCGATACTTTGTTTTTTATTTTGAGAGAAAAAATAAATGCAGAGAAAGAAAAATTTTCAGTGTTTGAAAAATCAAAAAATGACTTCCTTTTATAGCCATTTTCAGCAAGGAACATGTTTGTTCAGTGAAATCTGTTCAGACCCATGTTATCCAGAAAGTTGTGTCTTTTGGAAAAAATAACAACTTTTCGAAAAATTGTGTCTGTTAGGAAAATAACTACTTTTTGGAAAGTAACGACTTTTCGGAAAAGTAACGACTTTTCAGAATGTTACCGTTACCCGCAAATTTATCTCTACTTTTTGGAAAGTAACGACTTTTCAGAATGTTACCGTTACCCGCAAATTTATAAGAGATAATATTAACAGGATTTATTTGATTTAACAAAAATTGATTAAATAAATTTTGTCCAAAAAATTTATCAATCACATCATTTGCCAAATCCAAATCCAAATCCAAAGAAATGACTTTTCATTTGCACTTTGCAAATGACTTTTCATTTTTCCTCATAAGTAGTTCCCTCACTTTTGATATTATCTCTTTTCTTTTCCCATTCACACTTGCTAAAACCCAACAATCCCCACATGAATGGGGAAGGCTATTGTTAAAACATATGCATGAAAAAACTTGTGTGTCTTGTAGGTAAAGGTTAATCGCATCTGGATAAGTAGGTTTCCCTTTAAACTTTCCGTAGTGAACATATATCGGATATACTCGGTCAATCGGTAGATTTGATATCTTTGAACCGTCGAGCTTTGATGTATACCTAGACAATATATGTCACACAATCAACCCTTGAACTGTTCTTAGTTCTCATTGTTTTGTTCGTTTCAGCCATGAACACATCTTGGATAGTAAGTGCTTAAAGAACTGGCCTTACCGGATTCTCCTTGAAGCGGCTTACACTTCACACTTACATAGGTGATTTCTAAATGTGTTATCCCATAGATACACCATTTGATATTCCCTGTATCAAACTTAGAAATCATTAAAAAGTCCTTATGTCTTTATCCTGGTTACTAAACATTGTCTCATCATGAGAATGGACCATAATAATATTTTTTTTTCTCCTTTAACAATGTTGAACCGCCATCAATGACTTTGTTTTATCTCCTTGAACCTAGATCTTGGGATCTCCAGTCTTCTAGGTAGAGTTACCGCCACGATGACTTGTTCTCGGCCATAGTCCCATTCCCGTCGATGATTTCTCAACTCCCTCTCTATTTAGGCCTTTTGTAAGTGGATCCGACACATTATCTTTTGACTTCACATAGTCAATTGTGATAATTCCACTAGAGAGTAGTTGTCTCACAGAGTTATGTCTTCGTCTTATGTGACGAGACTTGCCGTTATACATAATGCTTCCAGCCCTTCCTATTGCAACTTGACTATCACAATGTATGCATATAGGGGCCAATGGTTTGGGCCAAAATGGAATATCTTCTAAGAAATTCCGGAGCCATTCAGCTTCTTCACCTGCCTTGTCTAAAGCAATGAATTCAGACTCCATTGTAGAGCGAGCTATACATGTTTGTTTGGATGATTTCAAAGATATTGCTCCTCCACCAATAGTAAAAACGTATCCACTTGTGGATTTTGTTTCAGTTGACCCAGTAATCCAATTTGCATCACTATATCCTTCAAGAACAGCTGGATATCTGTTGTAATGTAAAGCATAGTTTTGAGTGTCATCTAAGTATCCCAAAACTCTTTTCATTGCCAACCAATGATTATGATTAGGATTACTTGTGTATCGACTCAGTTTACTGATAGCGCAAGCTATGTCTGGTCGTGTACAATTCATGACATACATTAAGCTTCCCAATACGCTAGCATAGTCCAATTGAGACTGACTTTCGCCTTTATTCTTTGCAAGATGAAGATTTACATCAATTGGAGTCTTTGCCCTTTTAAAATTCAAAAATTTGAATTTTTCAAGTATCTTTTGAATATAATGAGTTTGAGACAATGCTAGACCGTTAGGAGTTTAAGAATTTTAATTCCTAATATCACATCAGCAACTCCTAAATCTTTCATATCAAACTTACTAGCATGCATACGCTTTGTAGCTTTTATATTAGCAATGTCTTTGCTCATTATAAGCATATCATCTATATAAGCATAAAATAACTTCCTGATTTGGAGTATCTTTAATGTAAACACATTTATCACATTCATTGATCTTAAATCCATTTGACAACATGGTTTGATCAAACTTTGCATGCCATTGTTTTGGTTCTTGTTTTAGCCCATAAAGTGACTTAATAAGTTTGTACACTTTCTTTTCTTTACCAGGAACTACAAAACCCTCAGGTTGTTCTATGTAAATTTACTCTTCAAGCTCTCCATTTAAGAAGGTTGTTTTCACATCCATTTGATGAATTTCAAGACCGTATACTGCAGCTAGTGCAATTAACATCCGAATTGATGTAATCCTAGTCACTGGCGAGTATGTGTCAAAATAATCAAGACCTTCTTTTTGTCTAAAACCTTTGACAACAAGTCTTGCTTTATATTTGTCAATAGTTCCATCGTCTTTCATCTTCTTTTTAAAGATCCATTTTGAACCCAAGGGTTTGTTCCCTGGAGGAAGATCAACCAACTCCCAAGTATGATTGCTTAAGATTGATTCAATTTCACTATTAACAGCCTCCTTCCAAGAGGTTGAGTCGCTAGACAACATTGCTTCCTTGAATGTTTGAGGCTCATTTTCAAGAAGAAATGTTACAAAATCTGATCCAAATGAAGTAGATGTCTTTTGACGTTTACTGCGTCTTGTACTTTCTTCATTTTGTTCATTCTCTTTTGGTTCTTCTCTGGGTTGTTTAGATCCCCCACTAGATGACTCAATTCTAGTTTTATACGGATAGATATGTTCAAAAAATTCAGCACTATCTAATTCCATTACCGTATTATCATGAATATCCCGATGTTCGGACTTATGAACCAAAAATCGACATGCCTTACTGTTTGTGGCATATCCAATGAATACACAATCCACAGTCTTAGGTCCTATTTTTACCCTCTTAGGTATAGGAACTTGGACTTTGGCTAGACACCCCCACACTTTGAAATATTTCAAATTGGGTTTTCTACCTTTCCATTTCTCATATGGAATTACATTTGTCTTTGAGTGAGGCACTCTGTTAAGTATCTGATTTGCTGTAAGGATAGCTTCCCCCCACAAGTTCTGTGGTAAACCTGAACTTATAAGTAATGCATTCATCATTTCTTTTAAAGTTCGAATTTTTCTTTCTGCAATTTCATTAGACTGAGGAGTGTAGGGAGCAGTAATTTGATGGATTATTCCATTTTCTAAACATATTTCTGCAAATGGAGATTCATATTCTCCACCTCTATCACTCCTGATCATTTTGATCTTTTTATCTAACTGATTTTCAACTTCAGTTTTATATTGCCTAAATGCATCTATTGCTTCATCCTTACTATTTAGCAAATAGACATAACAATATCTAGTGCAATCGTCAATAAAAGTTATGAAATACTTTTTCCCACCACGTGATGGTGTTGACTTCATATCACAAATATCAATGTGAATCAATTCTAAAGGATTTGAATTCCTTTCAACAGATTTATAAGAATGCTTAGCATACTTAGATTCAACACAAATTTGACATTTTGATTTATTGCACTCAAATTTTGGCAAAATATTTAAGTTAATCAGTTTTCGCAAGGTTTTGTTATTAACGTGTCCCAAACGTTCATGCCATAAACATTTAGACTCAAGCAAGTAAGAAGAAGCAAAATCTTTATTCATATCAACTACAATTACATTGAGTTTGAAAAGGCCATCACTAAGGTAGCCTTTTCCTACATACATATCATTTTTGCTTACTACTACTTTATCAGAAACAAATACACATTTAAATCCATTCTTGGTCAGAACTGGAATTGAAACTAAATTCTTTCTCAATTCTGGAACATATGAGACCCTATTCAAAGTCCCCACCTTGCCTGATGTCATCTTTAATAGGACTTTGCCAGTTCCTTCCACCTTTGCAACAACGGAGTTTGCCATAAACAGTTTTTCATCTGTAAGTGCTGGAGTATATGATGAAAATAATTATTTGTTGGCACAAACATGGCATGAGGCACCAGAATCTATCCACCATTCTCTTGGATTTCCAACCAAGTTACATTTTGAAAGCATTGCACAGAGATCATCCATTTCTCCTTTGGATTCAGCCAAGTTTGCTTGATCTTTATTTTTCTTGTCCTTCTTAGGATCCCGGCATTCATTAGCCCTATGACCATGTTTACCACAATTAAAGCAGTTTCCATTGAATTTCTTCTTAGGAGGATTGCTTTTTGGACCAGATGCTTTCTTTCTTTTCTTTAATTTTGTGGAATCTTCTTCAACAAAATTTACTCCAGATATTGCTGAATTACCACGTGACTCTTTTCTGCAGCCTTATTATCATCTTCGATTCTCAACCTTACTATGAGATCTTAACAGTCATCTCCTTGCGTTTGTGTTTCAAGTAGTTTTTAAAGTCCTTCCACAATGGAGGTAACTTTTCAATAATTGCAGCCACTTGAAAAGCATCATTCACAATCAATCATACATTAAAGGTTATGTGAGTATTAAGGGAAAACTTAATATTTCTAACATAGGCATTAAATAAATTTATACCTTCAGCAAGGAGATCAAGGATTATGACCTGCAATTCTTGAACTTGGGTGACGACAGTCTTACTGTCTATCATCTTATAGTCCAGAAATTTTGCCACAATGAATTTCTTCATTTCGGCATCTTCTGTTTTGTACTTCTTTTCTAAAAGCATCCCAGAGTTCTTTTGAGGTTTTGGCATTGCTGTACACATTGTACAGATCATCTTGCAGACCACTCAAAATATAATTTTTACACAAAAAATCTGAGTGTGTCCATGCTTCTGTTACCAAGAATCGCTCATCAGCCGGAGTTTCATCTGACATAACAGGAACATTCTCATTGATGAACTTCTGCAGACTCAACGTAGTGAGATAGAAGAACATCTTTTGCTGCCATCTCTTAAAGTCGACTCCAGAAAACTTTGCAGGTTTCTCAGCCAGTGCTAAGGCAGCATTTGAACGATTATGTGCAACCGTTGTTGTTGCAGCACTTACTGTTCCAGCATTTGTTTGACTTGAATTAGTCATTTTTTTTGTCACAAATGGCAGTTAAATTAAGTATTTAAAATACTAACAGTAAAGAACAAATCTTTACACAAACTGTTTCTGATTTAACGATAAAGTTTTTATGTTCTTTTAATCGTTAATCGAATGAATTTTTTTTAAAAATTCAAGTAGAGTAGAAAACCATAAAGGTTTTAATCTCCAGAAACCTCAAATACAGAAACTGTTAAATTTCTTAAGATTGTTATTCTTACAATAACTTGTATTTATAAAGTTAATGAACAGAAACAGAAACAAGATGAAGCAGAAAAAAATTAAAATAGAAGAATTAATCCGAGTCCACAGAAACTACTGTGTGTCCTTAAGAAATTTAATCCCCTCACTGTACCCAAGGTTATGGATTAATTTCTCCCAAGATAAAACGGATTAAACCTGTTAAAGAAATAGCGGTACCTCAAACTTCTTTAACTTCAACGAACTGAAGAACAGCAACAAGTCACACAGACTCAGTCGATCGACACTTTGATTTTATTTGAGAGAAAAATAAATGCAGAGAAAGAAAAATTTTCAGTGTTTGAAAAATCAAAAAATAACTTCTTTTTATAGCCATTTTCAGCAAGGAACATGTCTGTTCAGTGAAATCTGTTCAGACCCATTTTATCCAGAAAGTTGTGTCTTTTGAAAAAAATAACAACTTTTCAAAAAATTGTGTCTGTTAGGAAAATAACTACTTTTTGGAAAGTAACGACTTTTCGGAAAAGTAACGACTTTTTGAAATGTTACGGTTACCCGCAAATTTATAAGAAATAATATTAACAGGATTTATTTGATTTAACAAAAATTGATTAAATAAATTTTGTCCAAAAAATTTATCAATCACATCATTTGCCAAATCCAAATCCAAAGAAATGACTTTTCATTTGCACTTTGCAAATGACTTTTCATTTTTCCTCCTAAGTAGTTCTCTCACTTTTGATATTCTCTCTTTTCTTTTCCCATTCACACTTGCTAATGCTGGCTTTATATTTGTTAGAGTCAATTTTGCTACGATCTTGATATGTGTTTGATGAGGTATACAACTCTCTATTAGCTCTTACTTTTCATCTTCTCTTAATTCGTGTTTTTTTCAAGCAAGACTACAAGGCTACTTCCCCGCCTATAAATGTCGCATCATAGTATGCTTGCCGCAGCATAAGATGCCTATCGCATGATAAGATGGATGGCGGAAGCCCATACGTACCAATTCGTCTCTTTAAAAGATGCGGGTCTATGAGACTGTATGGCAAAGCCACATCGGTTAAGTGATGAAACAAGAAAAATAGTGGATTCTGTCGTTGAAAATCTTGAATATTTCCAAGACTTTCTTGAGAACATAGACTGTGGAAAAATTGAAGAGTTGGAACGGGAGATTAGAAGTGCAGTGAATGAAGCAGAGGACGCGATTGAACTAGAGATATATGAAATTAACAAATTGGAAAAAGGAAATGCAAGAGAGGTATTATGTGAAACTCTGTCACTACTTGTAGAAAAGATTGAAGATATGACGAGGAATGTGATGAGAAGTAGTTTTGGTACAAATGAGATTCAAGGTTATAGTAATACTACAAATGAGGATCTGCAAACAGGATATGTTGCAAAACTTAATCCAGAAAGTGTTGTCAATTGGTCTCGAAGATGATCTCATGAGAATAATTAGACGACTAAAAGGGTCGATGTCTACTCGAGAGATTATCCCCATTTTGGGAATGGGGGGATAGGCAATACAACCCTTGCAAAAATGGCATATGATGATCCTCAAAAAACAGGAATCTCTTTGACGTGCATGTTTGGGTGACTATAACTCAAGAATACCAAACTAGAGATTTGTTGTTAGGTGTTCTTTCTTGTATTTTTAATGAGATCAAACATGGGACTGATGATGAATTGATGGATACGATATACAAAAAGTTAAAGGGTCGAAGGTATCTTGTTGTCATGGATGATATTTGGAGTAATGACGTCTGGGATCTTATGTCGAGAACTTTTCCTGACGATAGCAATGGGAGTTGAATCATTTTAACAAGTAGGCTCAAAGGCGTGGCAACGCATGCTGACCCTGACACCCCACCTCATGAGGTTAGCCTCTTGAATTCAGATGACAGTTGGAAGTTACTTCATGAAACGATGTTCGGAGTAGTACATGTTTGTCCTCCTGAACTAGAGGATATTGGGAAGCAAGTAGCACAAAAATGCCAAGGACTACCTTTAGCTCTTATAGTGGTCGCGGGGCATCTTTCTAAAATTGAAAGAACACAAGAAAGTTGGAAAGATGTTGAAAAAAGTGTTAGTAAAGTTGTTGCTAATGAATCAGATAAATGTCTAGGAGTGCTTGCAATGAGTTACAATTACTTACCTAATCATCTTAAACCATGTTTCCTCTATACGGGAATCTTTCCGGAAGATAGTGATGTTAACATAGAGAGATTGATCAACTTATGGGTTTCTGAGGGTTTTCTATGTGAAGAATTAGTGGAAAGAGATTATTTGGAGGATCTTGTTTACAGGAATCTGATAATAATTAGAAACAGGAGATTTAATGGTGAGTGGAAAACATGTGGTGTCCATGATCTAGTTCGCGATTTAATTTTAAGAGAAGCTGAGCAAGAGAAGTTTCTGCAGGTTACTAAAGATCTTTCTTCAAAGATGCACCATGTTCGTCGTTACAGTTTTGATTCAAACATTCATCAGAATGATTTGTTGGAGTCATCATCAATTGGTCTCACCCGCACTATGCATTTCTTCCGTGGATTAGGTTCTAAACAAGTCCCTCTTTTGGCATGCTTCAAATTGCTAAGAGTGTTGTCAGTCGTTCAGTATGGATTTGAAGATTTTCCTCTTGTGATAATAAAATTAGTACATCTTAGATACCTTCAATTACGCAGTTGTGATGATCCTCACGGTTCTTTGTCTGAGCTTTATAATCTCCAGGTCTTCATTGTTGGAAGCCTAGGTTATAATTTCTCCAATACATGAGACAGTTTGGCAAATGAAACATTTAAGGCATCTTAAGGTGAGGCAGTCAATTTCTCTCCCTAAAAATCCATCAAATAAGCTGCAAAAGTTGGAAGGACTTTCCTGTCTAAGATTGTCTAGCTGTACTTTCGAATTGTTTTCCGCTATTCCAAATCTTAAGACGCTTATACTTCGTGGAAGTCAAAAGGAATGCCAGGGTGATCCGAAGATGTTTAAGCACTTAAATAACCTTGCCTGTTTAAAAAGACTCGAACAGTTGAAGATCAGATGCAAAGACCTATACTTGTTCCCAATCCTATGTAAGTATACTTTACCTACATCTCTGAGGAGCTTGACTTTAAGCTATACTTACTTACCTTGGGAAGACATGGCAAATATAGTGAAGTTGCCAAAACTCGAAGTACTTAAAATCAAAATCTATGGATTTTATGGTGATGTATGGAGATTAAATGATGGAGAGATTTTCAATCAACTTAAGTTCCTCCTAATCAGGACAAATGATCTGAAGCAGTGGAAAGCTGGTACTGTTAACTTCCCAATGCTGCAACGCGTAGTTCTGAGAACATGCATATACCTGAAGGAAATCCCTTAAGACTTTGGAGAAATTTATACCTTGGAGTCAATAGAGTTAGTATCATTGCAGAAGAACTGCAGCAAATTCCGTGCATGAAATTCAAAAAGAGCAGGAGAGCATGGGGAATGATTGCCTTAGTGTCCTCATCGATGATTGTAGGACAGACTCAAATTGTCTTAAATTATTGCTCACTAATTATGCACCTTGTTTCTTCTCTTACATTGCCTCATGATATTTTCACATTTTAAGTACTCATTGATATTTATTTCAGTAGAGGAGCTGATCATGCATGTTAAAGGAATGCGCTGTGCGTGGGAAGGAATATATCACCTTCTGTTAGCTTATAAAGGGGGAGGTCACTTGTAACTTGTTAGCAACTTTAGTCTCTTTCGTTTTTTTTTCAACAATAACTAAAGGACCTAACTTTTACCTGTGTTATGCAGCTAGTTGTTGTTCTTTGTTTCTTTAATGTTCTTGCTAGCTAGCTATGATTGACTGGATGGTTTATTAACATGTTCGTTATGTTATGATTCTCAATTATTGAGTACATATTATATGCCTTCTGCACTTCACTCTGCAGTTTTCAGTATTTCCATTTCCCTTTCTCACGAGTCTAATGTCATATAAGTCTCTGATTAATTCAGTATGAAACACATCCTTAACTTGTGGGAAATACTACGGTATATAAATACAATCTTGATAGTGCCATGAATGGAGAAGGAAAATAGTATAGTGCTACAGAAAAAGCAATCAGGTTGCCGACTCAATCGAGTATGGTTTTCCATTTACAGTAGAAACTCAGTTTCAAATGAATAGTCAATTCCTATGCATAATCGAAGTTCTTGTTTACAAACTAGTTCAAGTCCCTTGCAGTTGCCCAATTGTGTATGTACTGTGTTGAAGATTTTGAGAAAAGGATGGGGTGTTTATTTATTTATGATAAACTAAATGTGAACAAGAAGCTAAAGGGACCAGCCAACTACTTAGAACTTGTTTAATAAAAAAACACTACTTCTTTGGACTGTAATGTGACTTTTGTCCTGTAACTTCTATGAAGGGAAGATGATTATTTTTGACTGTGAAATAAGAAATGTTGTATCTTTTTCTCCAAGAAATATCTCCTCTTTATCCATGTTAATGTACATGTAATAATTTTCTTGCATTTCAAGTTTCAAGAACTGAAGTTTTTCTCCCTAATTATCGTCAATCTTTCATCTTCTTTGATCATATTTATGCTTTCTAACACTTCTAAAAGAGAAAAAAGCAGCAGGATCAATTTGGATTTGTCTGCAGGCTGTCGTTGGGGTCGATCTGAAGAAGTGTTTAGTTGTGTTTAGATCAAACTTCACTAATAAAAAGTTTTTTGAGTTTGTGAAGTAGTCTTTTTTCCCCTATAGTTAGTGTGAGAAATGGCTTATGCAGATGCGGTTTCTCTTATTCAAACTTTGAAGCAACTTATGCAACAAAAACCACGTTGGATAATTGGTGATACTAGAAAAATGATTGAATCTCTCCTTAATAGTGCTGAATATTTTCAAAACTTTCTTGAGAAGACTTACATGAGAAGACAAGTCTTTGGAAATTTTGAAGAGTTGGAAAGAGTGATTAGAATTGCAGTAAACGACGTAGAGAATGTGATTGAACTAAAGATGCATGAATATTATCTACTAGAGCACTGCTCAAGAGTTGGATTGCCACGCCAGCCTTTATGCGATGACTTGCCTCCCCTTGTAGAAAAGATTGATTTTGTGAAGAGGAGGATGACGAGATTTGTGACAAATGATCAGGATCTGTCATCGGGGGTTTACTTGCTAGGTCATTCATCGTCTAGACGTGTTGCAAGTCTGAATCTAGAAAATGTTGTCGTAGGTCTTGAAGATGACCTGATGAAAGTCATGAGAAGACTAACAGGACCACCGTCTAGTCGAGAAATTGTCTCAATTGTGGGCATGGGAGGGATAGGTAAGACTACTTTAGCAAAAAAAGTATATCATCATCCTGAAGTCAGAAATCGCTTTGACGTCCATATTTGGGTAACAATATCTCAAGAGTATCAAACTAGAGATTTGTTACTGTGCATTCTTTCCTGTATTTTTCAGCTGAAAAAAGAGGTCCAAAATGAGACTTATCGGTTGGTTGTGGGAGATGAGATTAATGAAAGAAGTGATGATCAGCTGATGGATATGATATACAAAAAGTTAAAGTATAGGAGGTATCTTGTTATCATGGATGATATTTGGAGTAAAGGCATATGGGATCTTATGACAAGAATTTTTCCAGATGATAACAACGGAAGTCGCATTATCTTGACAAGTAGGCACAAAGAGGTTGCTGAGCATGCAGATCCTGATAGCAATCCTCATGAGATGAGTCTCTTGAACTCAGATAATAGTTGGAAGTTACTTCACGACAAGGTGTTTGGTTCACAACATGATGTTTGTTCCCTTGAATTAGAGAAAATCGGAAAGCAAGTAGCACAAAAGTGCCAAGGACTACCTTTAGCTCTTCTAGTGGTTGCAGGGCATCTCTTGAAAATGCCTAGAACACGAGAATGTTGGGATGATGTTGCCAAAACTATTAGTAAAATTGTTGCTAGTGAACCAGATAAATGTATTGGAGTGCTTGCTATGAGTTATAGTTACTTGCCTCATCACTTAAAAGCATGTTTCCTTTCTATAGGAGTGTTCCCGGAAGATTTTGTGATTGCATCCGAGAGACTAATCCAGTTATGGGTTGCTGAAGGTTTTCTAAGACATGAAAGGCTCAAAAGTATGGAACAAGTCGGAAAAGAATGTTTGGAGGATCTTATTAGTAGGAACTTGATATTGGTTAGAAAGAGGAGATTTAACGGTGAGCTGATAACATGTGGGGTTCATGATCTGGTGCGCGACTTGATTCTAAGACAAGGTGAGAAGGAGAAGTTTTTGAAGGTTACAAGAACTCATGATGTTATCACTAGATTCATTGATACAGCTAGTAAGCCTCATGTTCATCGCTACAGTTCACATTCACGGATTTCTCAAGGTGATTGCTGGAATTCAACATCTAGTCTTACCCGAACATTGTACTTATTCAATGGACTAAAACATGCACCGCGCCCTTCTAAACAAATACCTTTGTTGGCGCGTTTCAAACTTCTAAGAGTGCTGGCAATCCTTCATTATACATTTCAAGATTTCCCTCTTGAGATAACAAAATTAGTACATCTCAGATACCTTGAATTCAACTGTCGTGATGATCTTCATTGTTCAGTATCAGAGCTTTACAATCTGCAGAATCTGATTTTTGGACGATATTCTGATTTACCAGTGGAGATTTGGAAGATGAAACTTTTGAGGCATCTTGAGGTAAAAAAGATCTCTTCATTTCCTGTTCCATCAAGTATGTATACGACAGGGTGTAGTTCCAAGTTACAAAATCTTGAGGTACTTTCAGATTTAAGTATTTCCTGTTGTAGTAATGAAATGTTCACTCGTACTCCGAATCTAAAGAGGCTGAAACTTCATGGAGCTTGGGAAGAATGCAGAAGAGATACGATATCTCAGATGCTCAATAGCCTTTACTGTTTAACTCAACTTGAAATATTGAAGATCATATGTTCAAGAAAATTATACCCTCACCCACTGCCAAGTAAGTATGTTTTGCCTACATCACTGGTGAGGTTAACTTTAAGATGTACTTATTTACCATGGGAAGACATGGCGAATATCGTTATGTTGCCAAACCTTCAAGTGCTTAAAATCAAAGACAATGGATTTGATGGTGATGCATGGAGATTAAGTGATGAACAAATTTTCAATCAACTTAAATACCTCCTAATCGATAGGACAAATGTGAAGAGCTGGAAAGCTGGTAGTGTTAACTTTCCAAAACTGCAACGCCTAGTTCTGAAAAGATGCATATACCTGGAGGAAATCCCTAAAGACATTGGAGAAGTTTATAACTTGGAGTCCATAGAGTTGCTTAATTGCAGAACTTCAGCAGCGAAATCCGTCAAAGAAATTCAAGAAGAGCAAGAAAGCATGGGAAATGATTGCCTTAGTGTCCGTATCCACGACAAACCTTGTAAGATACATACAATTTCAAATGACTGCTTGCTAATAAGTTTAACTGTTAAGTGTGTGTATATTCCTTACATGCTGTTGAACAAGGGGTGAAAACAATGTATGTTCAACCTCTACACATCAAACATACATTATGTATATGTTTACGAAAACAGAACAAGCACCCTAATCCTTCATATATTATATAGTCCTACGCGACTTTGAACGTCTTTGATCTCTTCTAGAATGATGAGTTCATTTTGCTTGCAGGGTGGGATCATTAAATGCTTAAATCAAGAAGATGATCACGCAGGTAAGAGAAAATGGTCCGCGATACAAGCTCTCTAGCAGAAACTCTTTTTTCCTGGATCAAGAAAGCAGAATCATCCATTCTTAGCTTGTGATGATCACTTTTGACTTTTTCATCATCAAATTATGGTACACATTTTGAGTGAATCTTTGATGCTGTTGTTAATATATTGTTAGAGTGGGTTTAAAGTCCCACAGTAGTTGGAAAATGGATTGACGGTAGGTCAATCCACCGTCATGAGCTAACTTTTGGGGTTGAGTATTATGCAAGATTTTCTATGCTATAGACCATTCATCTAAGCCTACATCATCAAAAAGTACTTAAAGACGCGTTGACAAGCATCGTGAAGTCGTCGTCTAATAGGAACATACTCGAAATATTTCCAAGTAGAGCAAGCCTTCCTTTGCACTTGTTATATATACTTTTGGAAATTCAAGAATGAGTAACATAAACAACTTCAACTACCTATTTCCACAAGGTCTTATCATACGTGCAATAACTTTATAACCACTATTGAGAGTGAGTTTTTTAGTTTGAACTATTATCAAATAGTTTGCAAAATACACCTACACATTGATTACACCAAATCTTTGTCTAAAAATGCTTGTATTAGACGTGTTTGTCATACAATCTTCAATCATCTGACTTATATAACGACTCTATTTGCTAAAATATATTTTTGATTAACATCTCTAAAATCCTTTAACTCTCCCCTTCAAGTTGGAGATATCGATGCCACGATAGAGATGAGACCATGTCGGGAGAGGAAGATGATGGACACCACAATTGGAATAAATTAATTTTTACGGTGATTATTTTAACTTTTAACTTTTGACTTAATATTGATTAATTTAAATTTGTGAAATGTCATGTGACATTATTCTTCAAAGAAATAGTATCCAAACATTATCATAAATTAATCGAGATCTGTTTTAGCTAAGAAACTCATACTCTCAATAATATAAGTAAGAAACTCAATAAATTCGATAATTCAAGTAAATTTCCACTCTTGACTCTTTTTGAAGTTTTTTGAGTAAAAAGGTATTAATTGCAAATTATAAAATTAGTCAAATTAATTTCGGACCTAATTATTTTAGAAGTGGAGTATAAGATAGTGGCATTTCAATAGTGAATTATTATTGAAAAAATGAGTTGCAATTACTTGTATCGCTCCGTTTCTCACAGACTCCCTAATTTTATTTGTTATACCCCAATTGCCCCTACCATTTTGAGCCTTAAATCCCCATTTTGCCCTTCCCGGCGCCGGCGACACTTGCGTTCATTTTCCATTTCCGCCGGCAATAGCTTCACCTGGGACGACGTTTTCCGAGTACCGGAATCTCCTCAAAATGATGACTCTGCCCTCTCTGGTTTTTTCGATAAAATCAAGCTCTGTAATCGCGATTTGGTATTCCCCACACTCTTTTTCACTCTTCATAGAGCCTTGTACTTTTTTATTGATGAAAAATAACAAGTTTTAACAGGAGAAGCAATGTGAGTTCATGCCTTTCGTGATTGAGGACCAAATAATTGGCTACGTCCACCATGGGTAATTTCAAATTTTTGCTTGATCTTTTTATGTTCATAATGCACCTTCCCTTTCTCTTTTTAACTAAAAAAAAAAAATCGGTTCAATGTTTGTCGTGATTCATTGTGAAATTTGAAAAAGAAATTGTTTTTGGAAAAAGTGAATTTTTTTTATGGATAACATTGCCCATTCAAAATAGAATTAGCATATAATGTATAAGCATGCACTCAAACTTGGTCTCAATTGGCAAGTAAACACTCTAAATTTGAGAGTGCACATCTAGTCACCTTAACATGGTCTCAATGGACAACTAAACACTCCCAACTCATCCCCACTGTGTCTTGTGGACACCTGATGTTAATGGTGATACATAAATTGCGTATATATCTGGATGATCATTTTGTAAGTTGAGGTGTCTAAATGTATACTCTCTCAAAGTTGAAGTGCTGACGTTGCTAGGTGTGCATTTGTGTATTATGTCAATAGAATTTGGTTTATCTTTGCATCAGATAGCTATTAGTGTTTTAAAAGTTCTTTGTTTTGTTTGATAATATATTTGGTTATTTAGGTTTGCTGATTTTCTGAAGCCATTTCAGAATGTATTCATTTTCCCACTGGATAATACCTTTGGTAGTCATTTTGGATGTTACTGCACTTTACATCCAAACCTGAGTACACCCAACGATCGAACCAAAGCTGTAGCCAATGTCGTTAAGTCTTTGGGCGAACTGATCCCCGGCATAAGAAATGAGGTACTTCAAACCATTTGATACCTTTTGTCTATAAATTTGCAACTTCTGAAATCTTTTAGCTTAAAGTCCTAATACTAACGCGTGTTTCCTCCATGATAACATCTATGCTTTGTCGATCACGGGTAGTTGTTTCCGGTTGCTTCAGCTTTTGGGGAACAAATATTTTTTTCACTGGAACGAGCTGCTGCACCGTACTTTGGGATAAAGGTGTGTTATTCAGTTTTTCCACTTAAACTAATTACATCATCTCTTCATAATATGTGTCTATAAATCATAAAAATCTTTCTAATTTGATTTTTAGTCTTTGTTTTGATATGACCACTTCTATGAATGTCATAACAGGCTTGTTTCTCAGCTTATGATGGATATTCATACTAACTACTTATTGTTAGTTTGATAGCTTAAGAAGGCCTTTTTTCTTTTCTAACGAGGTCCCCAACCCGTTAACAATTCTTATCATGTGACTTTCGCTCTCTTTATTATATGTTCATGGTGGTAAGTGAGGGAGTTTCTAGCAGTTCTTGTTTTTATTTTGTCTGGAACGTCGAGATAAGGTCATTAGTCAACTATATCACTTTGAGTTTTCCAGTTCTTGAAATCCTTTGAACATCTTGAGTTGATGTCTAGGTTGGTATTTACAGTTGTAACTTTTCCCTTGATTTGATCTCTGTTTATGAGAAGTAGAGACAATTGAGACCCCTCGGTTATAAGCCCTAACAGTTCTTTCCAGAGGCCATCCAAACATTTCTTTCTAGAGGCCTATGAATTTTTATGACTCTTTGTTGATAACAGGCATATGGAGTTCATATGAATGGCTATCTTGAGAAAGATGGGCAGGAATTTCTATGGCTAGGAAAGAGAAGTGAACAAAAATCCACCTATCCTGGAATGCTTGATCATTTAGTTGCTGGGGGATTGGTATGTATCACCCTTCAAGGTTAATGGTTTATCACAGATTGTCGTTATATATGTACCTGTATCCTTACTGGTATTACGGATTTAGTCACTCCCTTTCCTTGGACCTAAACATGCTTCAGTTGAAAATTCTTTTGCCACTTTATAAACTGCATTTTGTTCATTCCTTATCAAAGAAACCTACCAACTATTCTTTGTTGTGGAACATACTGTAGTATATTAGTCAATATCGAGTAAACATGATTATTTCTTGGTTGATTAATGTTCATTTATGTGGTTTTGCCTGCAGCCACATGATATTTCTTGTGGAGAAAATCTTATTAAGGAATGTGAAGAGGAGGCAGGGATACCAAGATCTATTTCCCATACGTAAGACCAATTCTCCATTTTGAAACAATAACCATCAATCTAAGGCTCTCGACTATCAGCTTTGATGTTTTATATGGTATAAATGTTTCTTCATATTTCTCCATTTCTTGTCATGATCAGAGCTAGGCCAGTTGGAGCTGTGTCCTACATTGACATAGAAGGGTATAGGATGAAGAGAGATGTCCTCTTTTGTTATGATCTTAAGCTTCCTGATGGCTTCATTCCTCATAACGAGGGTAAGCCTACTAAATTTTCTATCTGTATCCAACCACTAAACCAAACCTTTTAGATGTATTTAGTTTCTCCGTTAAGCTATTTAAAATGCTGTGTTTCTGATATTGGTCTTCATGTGGTACAAGCATTGGCTTCTATCTACTTATTTCAGATGTTCACACAAGTTTAATCAATCTCTGTTCTTTTTTGTTTTGTGACAGATGGGGAGGTAGAAAGCTTTCAATTGGTCCCAGTCACAAAAGTTGCAAATATCATCCGAAACACATCGTTCTTCAAAGCAAACTGCAATCTTGTCATTACTGATTTCCTTTTCCGGCATGGGTAAGAATATCATACCATTTACTTTAACATTTCCACCCAACTTCTAAGCCATTTATTCGATCTATATATTTCTGTCCTGCCACATTAAACACCACTCAGTCATGAAGTTTAAAGCAACATTCTTTTTGTAACAAGGATCTAAACTATCTAAACCAGTTCTGAATTAACGAAGTTACTCAAAGTTACATTTCTGTTAGACCATATTCGCGACTATCTAGTGGTTATTGACTGAAATCTCTGGAGAAATACAAATATTGAAACAATTACCTATCATGATTCCATCTTGTTGTTCTCCCTCTATATGCATAAGTTATGATCTCGTCGTGGTTCCCTTTGATTCTAATACCACATTTCCATTTGAAATAATACCAGGCACATCAGACCAGAAGTGTTTGGGTACCTGAAGCTACTGCAGAGTTTGAGAAGTGGACATTGCTCCTAAGTATAATTGTAAATTATATTGATGGTTGACACTTGAGGTAGAAGAGAACACCACACAAGGAAACAATTTATTTACTTTTTAAAAAATGCATTATTATATACACAAAAACAATAGGAAGTATTTCATAACTAATGTCTTGCACAAATTCAGTATACAATTTGATGGAATACTCATAAATGAAAAAAAATAATAATTAAATTTCCTATTAAAACTACAAATTAAATACTATTCTTTTACTGCTTTTTCAGAAAAGTTTCTGTATACTGCCTTAGAAATAGTCAAATTTAGAGTTCCAAAATATTATTAGTAAGATTAATTTAGTAAAATATCGATTAAGCAATTTATTTAAGAGCTAACATGGGTCAAATAAAACGAAACAAAGGAAATTAAACAAAGTGTAATAATGAAGGAAAGCAAATGAACAAGACTCATACGAAGAATACACAGTTATGAGAAACTTCCTTACTTTATCTTGAAAAAAACAAACAGTACCAAAAATCCCAGATATAATTAATAAAATTAACTATCAAACTCTTCTAAATACATGAAATCACACCTGATTAAAGTTACTGGATTTTTGCAAATCCATAAGTACATTCATCAAAACAAATGGTCAGAATTTATCTTGTCAAAACAAATTTTCCGCAAAAAATAATGCTATAGTTGAAAAGTTTTTCAGATTTCGAAAGATATTCCAAAGTAACAAACCTCGTTTGAGTATACACATATATATAAAAGCTGATCAAGAGACATTCAAACGAGATTTGTTACTTTGGAACTATCATCCGAAATGTTTAAAACTTTCCAACTATAACATTTCATTTTGCTGAAAATGCTTAAATGTTTGCTGAAAAATTACTGTCTTTCTTTTGAAAACTAGAAACAAGTAATTTAGAAAAATGATGGGATGATGCATTGGGTCATATGGACACTTTCCTTTTATAGGTGTATAATTCTTTCTGGTCAAAGTAGATGCATTTTTTTGTGTGAGCTAACTACTATTCCAACAACTTTGGTACATGCATAAATTTTGTGTGCACATATAGTTCATTTGAAGTTGATCAAATAAACATGAACTATAATTATCAGATTTTGAATATATATTCATATAATATATATACTATTTTATTTGTTTCAATTATATGTTTAGTTTTCTTTTAGTCAGCTCCATAAAAGATATATTTCTTTATGACATTATACATAAATATATTATTTAACTTGGTCTTCATTCACATTTACACCCTCGAACTCTGGGTGTGGACAAGTAGACAATAGAACTTAGACACATGAGTTCTACTTGACATGGTACACATAGGCCTCAAATTGTTATGTAGGACGTGTGTGTCTATTTGTTCAACTTTATAAAAATTGAAGTGCCTACATGTATAAATCCAAAATTGGCGGGCGTAAGTGTAAATTGAGTCCAAGTTAAAGGACATAATACATAAATATGCCCTTTAATTTGGTCTCATTTTACATTTACGTCCTCCAACTTTGGATGTACACAAATATACACTTAGGGGTCGTTTGGTACAAAGACCAATAATGCAAGGATTAGTAAGGCATGAATTAGTAATGCAGAGATTGGTAATGCAGAGATTAGTAATGCAGATATTATTTTTATCAAGTGTTTGATTCATTGTTCCTTACCTAATTTTGTGTGTAGTTTAAAAGTTTACAAAAAAAATTCTTTTCAATTATACCCTAGAGTTATTATGAGATTTTCTATTTCATGTAATTGAGTCAAGATAGATAATTAACGAAGAATATTATTTTTTATAACATTTTTAACTTGCTAGGAGAAAAGAAATTTTATTGTCATGTTCACTATTTTTTCACTTAAATAATTTGAGAATAAATAATTGTCATCTTAATAAATTGGAGTTAATATCTCAAAATGCCACACAACTATAATGATTTATAGAGAAAATTTATTGAACTATGTTTTGTATAAATAAATTTTAAAAAGACTCTTTATCATAATATAAAATTAAAAAAAAATAAACATAACAAAATAATTTAAACTATTTTTATACTCGAGATGTGTGTGTATACTAATCGTGTAATTTTAATGGACTTCCATTAAGAGACAATATTTTATTTATGAATTGTTCTTAAATTCATACATCAACATTAGCATATTAGTCGGATTATAATATTTTATATTAATAATTAATTGATTAAATAACTCATATTTTAGTAACAAAAAATTATATCTAAATAATAAAAGGAAAATTGTATATAATGGCAAACTAATAAATCAAATTAATTGTTATAACCACCCTTTGATTTAATTATGCCCCGTAGCAAACGGTTTGTCAGTCACCTCTCTCTCTCAAACTCTCGCTCGCCACTCTTCTCTCTCGCTCGCTTCCTCTCACTTTTATACAAAAACAAATGTATATGATTTGTTTCTATTTGCATAAAGCGAGAAGAAATTGTATAAATACATATATTTTTGTTCCCCTCTCTCCTCTCTCCCAGATCTCGCTCCCCACTCTCCCTAATCTCGCTCGCCTCTCTCGCTTATACAATTAGAAACGAAATGTATAAATTGTGTTTCTGTTTGTATAAATCGATAGAAAATTGTATATACACATGCAAATACATATGTTTTCGTCCTATATACTTATAATTATACAATAAAATACTCCCCTTCCCAGTTTCTTTTGCCTTTCTCTCTTTCTCGTTTTATACAAATTCAAATTGTATATAATTGTTCTATACACTTATAATTATACAATTCATTTTATACGCTTTGTTTAATACAATTCTCTGCCCAAGTCTCTTTCTCTTTCTCGTTTTATACGCTTCGTTTTATACAATTCGTTTCAATTGTATATGTATAGCGAATGATACATTTATATGTTTGCTATGGAGTGCAATTATGCAAACTTTATTATAACATACAAATATGAATTTTATGTTTGTTATATGTGAAAGTTGCCAATAATAAAATTTGTAAGCTAATTTATTCAAATAAACTTATTAGTATAAATATAAAATATAAAATCAAAAAATAAACAAAATGATTAAAAGGATTTGAGGGGGTATTCTTGTCTTTACCTAGATTAGTCCCATGGTATTAGAGCTAATACCACCAAATGGAAGGTATTAGTTATACACCCTCTAATACCATGTAGGGTGTATAACTAATTCATGGATTGACCCAAAATTCCTACAAAACATAGTATTAAATAATATCATACATAATACTTGGACTATTTCTCTTAATATTCCCTGCCACACATAATACCACACATGTCCTACGTGACATTTACATAACTATTTACATTCTATGTATATTATGTCACATAGAACTCCTGTATCTACTTGTTCAACTCTTATGATAAAATACTCATTTTACCTTTCTTTGCCTTTTCACCTTCTTGTATTATTTAATAATTATATTATTGAATGATTCTTTTCCTTGACCAAGAGCCAGAATTTATAAAAGGGATAAATATAAAATAATAAATAGATCTAGTAAAGCATAACCATGAAACAATTTTTTGTTGGTTGAAATAAGAGATATCCTCCAATTCTAGTCATTATCTTACACTAAATAGAAGTGCAAATGATATACGATAACTGATCAACGATGATCAATTGAGTGTAATTAATAGACATTCAAGTGAAGTACATGAAGGAATGACCAAATGAAGCCATTATAAAAAGTAATTCACGAAAATAATATATTTTTTAAAAATTTTACAAAACTAGTATAAACGTATTTCACAGTAACGTTTTAGGGTATATTTTATTTTTTAAAAGCTGACGGCGTCAGATTGATATACGTTACTCACAGTAACGTTTTACTCCTAAAACGTTACTGTGAGTAACGTCTTACTCTTAAAATGTTACTCACAGTAAGGTTTTAGGAGTAAAACGTTACTCAAAAAACATTTTAGGAGTAAAACGTTACTCACAGTAACGTATATTAACCTAACGCTGTTAGTTTTTAAAAATTGAAATATATCCTAAAACGTTACTGTAAAATACGTTTATACTAGTTTTGTAAAAAAAATTTAAAATGTATTATTTTGGTAAATTGTTTTATATAATGACTTAGTTTGATAAAAAATTCGAAGTACATTAAGAACGAGGATGTAAAATAAAATATTTATGGAGGATATACACTTATTAGACGAAGGTCGCGGTTATACTTTCATAAGATCTCCAAAAAATTAAAGAAGGAAACAAGGATATTTTGTTAAAGAGATTCGAAATATTATAAGACGCCTTACATTTTGAATGAAATTGGAGTACTATGATCCTACTTTATAAGAAAAAGAACTCCTAAAAATAGGATTTTGCAATGAAATAAAATTCACCGCTAATTTTATTTAGAAACGAATTATCGACATATTTTTGTATTAACTATGAGAAAATTAGCTACTACATTAGCAATAAAGCTCGTAGATAATTTCAATTTCCATAGAATAACAACAATTATATGGATATCAAACTACTAAATCACACTATAAAGGTGTGAGGGAGGGTGGCGGAGCTAAGGGTGAGGAGGAACATGTCTATTTCTGAGAACCTGTTTAAATTTATGTCAAGACGTTAAACTACATCAGTCATTTATCTGATTTGAAATCTGATTGAACAATATACATAAAGAAAGAGATATCTATATCTAGTATTCATCGATCTATAAAAAACTTATAATAACATTTCGATGAAAATTATGGAGGTGCATGTGCTAGAAGGCTAAAGGCACTCCTATGACATATACAAGAGAGATTAAGGACATACAGGGGATTGAAGACCCGAGAAGGGATTGAGAACATTTTTAAATTATGATGATGTTTTATCAGAAATCAACTCTTAACTTATTTTTAAAAATTATTAATTTAAAAACTACTTTTACCGATTAAGGGACAAAAAAAATTTGCTATGTCAGAAATAAGAGAGAACTAAGAGTGATTAAATAAAAATATCTTACTCTTAAAAAATAGATTTTTCTACTACAAATTAATTTAATTTCAAAATAAATATAAATCACCTATTAAAAAAATAAAAAAAATAACTTGTACATCAAAGGTTGTCACTAGAGGTAGAACAAAATACAAACATCAACTTGTGTTCAACAAGTGGAAACTTTAGTATGCTAGCCTTTTTATAGTTTCATGATAAAGGCAAACATGATAATATGTATGTTTGTAAGATGTGTTTTTTTCCTAATTCATTAATTCTCCAAAAGTAAAAGAACATGACACCATAATCATGAGCCGCAAAGTTCTCTTAAGTTTAATATATATATATATATATATATTATATATATATATATATATATATATATAATATATATATATATATATATAAATATAAGAAGGTATTATTTTTAATAACAAAATTTATAGACGAAATAATCATACTTTAGACATCACATGTTATAAGTAGATAGAAGATTTTAATCTTAAGTTTTATTGTTATTATTATCAGAAATACTTTTACGTGTTTTGATTCATAAAAAAAATTAGCATGCATATTGAATACATAAATAAATTAATGTGTTATTTCTTTATATATATTTTTAATTTATATACAGTAAAAATGAATTTAAATTTTTTTTTAACCATATATGATATTACATTATTTATACATGACGAAAAGTTACACTATTATATATGAATAGGTATAATCAACAAATAATACATACATATATACATACATACATATATATATAGATATATATATATATAGATATATATATATATTATATATATATATATATATATATATATATATATATATATATATATATAGGTATAATCAACATATATTATACATAAATTGTATAATAATTGGTCAAAGATGAACCCCTGAACCTCTATTAACACACTCCGACTTTGGAGACATCTCACCCATAGTATTAGCCCCTCGATGCCCACCATTCTCACACCCTACTCCCCACCTTCAACTCTATAATGTTAATCTTAATCATACATAAATATCGTTTAAGTAAATTTTATGCTTAACTATAAACAAAAACATACACACACTGAAAGAAAAAATAAGGAGAAAAATAATTTTCTAGCTCCTTATTAATTTTTTACGTCCACACGAGATTTAGAGATCTTAATTTTCACATATAAATTTTTTAAAAGATCATTTTCTTATATTTAAATTATAAGAGAGTAGGATATCTCGTTCTCAAAAAGAAATATGTAAAAAATATTTTCATAAATACATTAAAGAAAAATCAAAAACATTGAAAAAAGTATAAACTCCACACTGACTATCACCTAACCAAAAGGACGGATCACCCAAGTGGTCTGACCTCACCCAAAGTGACAGTGCTCATAATTGAAAATGTCCAAGACCCTCAAAATTAAATACTCTTGTAGAGAATAGGGAAAAAATAAGTCTAACGAGGATAACATGAGAAGAAGAGAGCAAACTTATAGCCAAAAACAACTTGCCGGAACTAGAAAATGGTCACAACTTTTGGTCCGGCAAGTCATCCTTGGCTGCAACTTCACTCTCTTCATCTTCATGCAAACCTTATAGACCAAAAAATTTAGATTTGTCTATCAAATGGATGTTGGCAAAGTGAGTATATATAGGCTAGGAAATTAAGTGATTGCTAAATATGTGTCCCACCCTTGTAAGTTTTTGACAAGGCTAGTAGGTCCATTTAACATTCACCAAAATAATTAAGGATTTTATCCTGTCAATGTATATTTTATCATAATTTAAATTTTAACAGAAATAAAAATATTACTTGGTAATTTTTTTTCATCGACCTAAGACTTGTTGATACTTGTACTTATTGAAAGGTATCAAATCCCATTTTGTAATAATCAACATATGTGCTACTTTAACTCTCGAACACCACCATTATTTAAAAAAAAAAAGGAAGTAAGACACATTGTTTGTTTAAAAATTTGATTGATTCTTTTTATTTGTTTATAAATAACGAATTTCACGCATAATATACCCTCAAAAATTTGTGGTAGAATGATTAATATTGCTTCATTTTTTATCAGGAATTTTACATTTGAATCATATAAATAAAATATATCTTTATTTAAAAAAAATTGATATAACTTTTCAACACAAATTCAAATTTATGTTAGTCACAAAATTGACACTGAACTTTGGGTAGAAAACTTAAAAAAGAATCTTGCACATAAAGATTGAAAATATCAATGTTTTTTTTAAAAAATTTAAATACTTCCACTACCAATGTTGCATAAACATGATTAAGAATAATCAATGTAGTATGGAATGTTTTGTAGCTAATAGTAATTAAGAAAGTGCACCCTGTCTGAAAATGCTTTCCATCTAAGGTAACATGCCCAAAAAGGTAAAAGCTTACTATATGCATCCAAAACCCTCCAATTATGGGCTCATAAAGTTATTTGGTACAAAATTATTGTCATCCATAACCTTCCAATTATGAATTACTGCAACTTGTTCTCTAAGTGAATATGGAGGGTCCCAACTAGTGATTGATATATAAGAGCAGGAGCGGATTCACGTGGGTTTCAGGATATCTGAACTCTCTCGATAAAAACTTAAGTTATATGTATACGATAAATTTTATATATTTCTGTGAATATAATAATTTCAAATCCCCTCATGAACAAGAAACAAATTATAGTGTAGTGATAGATCTCCTTTTAAATTGACTCTCCTATCCAGGTTCGAATTTCATTGTGAACATTTTCTTTTTAGCTTCAGATGTAAACTCAAAAGAATTCGTTGTGGACATTTTTTTAAAAAATTCTCTTTATTTAATTTCAGAACCAATAAAAACGTGCTAAAAGAGTAGATTTGAAGTCCAAAAAAGTTTAAACATGAAAGAAAATTTAAACGTGCTAAAAGATTTTCTTGTAACGAAACTGACTTTTTGTACCTATAAAACTATATATATACACTACTACTTAGAATTGTGTTTTGTTGACTTATTCACATGTTTTGTACTTTTATTTTTCGAACTCCTTAAATAAAAATTCTGAAAATCTATCCTCAAATAAACAGAACAGTCATCGGTAGAAGGAATGTTGAATTAATTTGAATAAAGTTAAAAAAATAGAAGAGAGAGGAGGAAGGGGGGGGGGGGGGGGGGGTTGTAAAAATTAAAGGACTAAACACAAATAGAATAAAGTTCAAATGAGCCACATAACATTGTGGGTTTAGAAACAAAGCTGTCATGTTAGTGGATTATGCAAGAACAATTTTACAGTATTTACATAAAACATAACTTTTTATAATAAAACAAAGAGAGCGAAACGTAGCCAGGAACAACTTGTCAATAAAAAATAATCTCTATATATACTTGCGAAGTGAATATATTCTCATGTCCTCATTTAGATCATATAGTATGTTTCTTCGATTTATTAAAGATTTCATACCAAACTTAATAGTCAAAATTAAGATGTTTGAATCCTGATTAGCGCAAAGCATTACGTAAACGAACGATGGAATACTTAAATATTTATAAATATTTTAAATACAATTATTATTGTGTGTTCACTTAAAAATATTATAAAAAATTTAAATTTTCAATTTTACTTGGTTTACCAAGATTGTAGTAGCAACTTTTCCTAAATAATTGATTGAGAATCAGACTTTTGGACTAAGAGAAAATATTTTTGGATTTGTCTTGTCATATTCTGTCGATGTCATTTACAAAAGAAATATTTGAATGGTCTATGAATAGCTAGCATTAAAACCTAGCAAATTAGACTTTTTAATATTGATATATGTAAAAATTGATGCAAAAACATTGGGAATTTTTTCTGAGTATTTTCTTCATTACGTATTTATAGTATCATATACTAAAAAATAAATAATAATTGTACACTTGGACCAAAGTTATTGAATAATGCCCCAACCTTACCCATGGCTTTAGAATGCTCTATACTATATGCCCTTAAATTCTGTCTCAAACTATCACCTCTATATTTCCATGTATTTATACTATTTTTTTTTTAAAAAAAAATGAGCTCAAATGTATCATCGAATTATTAGAAATAACTTATCTATGCCGCTACAATTTAGGCTCATTTATACCGTTGCCTTTAAAAAAAGAAGGTTCATTCGTACATACTAATATTTTTAACAGAAAATACTATATTTTTGCAAAATCATTTGTGACATGTCCTCTTATTAGAGGTTTACGTCACCTGTCTATTAAAAAGACTACATATTTAACTAAAATTACAATTAAAATTGAACCCTATTACGAGCTTTATTTAGATGATATTATTTTTAATAATACGATGATATATTTGAGGTTTTTTTTTTTCATGAAAAAATAAAATAAATAGAGATGGAACTATTTGACTTTATAGTGGATTATCTTTCCTCTTTCTATCAAGAAGCTAAGAGAGGCATATCCCTCTTCCACCATGTTATTCAAGTACACGAGGCTACTCAAGATACTTATGGATGCCCATTATTTTTATATTTTATTTTTTATTCTGATCATAAACGTGTCAGGCAGAAAGTTACTATCGATGGGACATCATATCGATTTTTTATGTTTTAAACACTGTCACATGTTTATGCAAAGAAATTAAAAAGAATTTAACATTTATTGTATATGTAAAATATAATACTTATAAGTTATAACTTTATTTTATGAAGAATATTCAGATAAAATCCTTCCCGTATCCTAGCTCCAGACGTATCGAAGAGATGAAGATTCTATGTAGAGATAGAAAACAAGACCTAAAATTTTAATTTGAGAAAATTAATAATCTTTTATTATTAGTCATAATATAAACGAAAAAAATCTTATATAAAATCTCTTGTATTTTATTTACTGATCTTATCTTTTATATTTTATATGACATAATGTCATATAATCAAAAGAAATTTTGTAATGGATCATGAAACTGATCTCGATTATAAAATCAATATTTACCTTGAACATCAATAATTCTATAAATTTTGAAAATAAAATTGTATTCTGAAGTTCAAGTTTCAATGTTAAATATTAAACTTCCTAATCTAATTCTCACAAAATAAAATGCTAAAAGTAATAATAAATATGACACATTTTATTCAAATTTAAAATGATAGTCCATATTCCTAAATCAATAACTCAGAATATGGGTGGCATTGCCTTGACCAAATTCATATATAAAATGATTGTGTGGATAGAGATAAGATAAAAGAATACAAATCTACATAGCATCTTTTTGATCAACTCAACTTTGAAAATCGAAATGAGATCTGAATATTAGATAAAGTTGGTGTATATATCAAAATTATGTTGAAAATAAAATAACACAAATCAACAAATAAATATTTAAGTTGAGGTGTGTAGGTATCTCGATTTTTAAAAAGGAAATTTAAGTGCACTGTGATTTTTGCTTCACTAATCAAATAATATACTGTTGAGTTATTCCTTTCAGAATATAATAGTTCAATAACATTGCGTGACTTAAACAATTCTAGATTAGCTGAAGAGACTCCTTCGTTTATATCCTCCGCACTCAAAAGAAATTTAGTTCATCTTTTATATAGATAAAACCTTATTATTAGTATTAGATAAAATCCGTCAATTATTAAGCAAAAAAATAAATAAATTGAAAACTTAAAATATTTTCTTTGTCTTGATCAATTCTCTTTTTCACTACAATAACATCAAGACATAAACATAATATAATACTTCTCATATTTTCCTTCTATTTGTAATTTCACTCCTCGATTAAATTTTGAAATCTACCATTTCATCTTATTTAACTCCGCTAGAATAATCGACACCAATCTATTAAATTAAAATTTCTAAAAGTTTAGTTTATTGATTAACTTTATCACTTCTTATTATTCTTAACTTATTTCACATATGTATATAAAATCTACCTGCAAGGTTTCACGTAAAAAACTAATTATAAATATTCATAAGGGGGTGTCTTCTATCTCCGAGACATGTTTCTATCAATTAATTATTATTTCACTAATGCATTTCGTTATTATCCAAATCTATTACAGTATATTGACTCGTAATAGAGTCTTACCTTTTAAAAGATTAATATAATAAATCAAACTATATAGATCATAATAATTATATCAAAATTAAAAATATAAATAAATGTAATAAACTTGAGCATTTAGTTTTTAATGTTCAGAATGAAACAAACTTCTCTACTTGGTCCGTTCAATACCTAAAGAGAAATTACTATTAGTACAAGAAATTGAAATATGATTACTCCCATAATTAAAATTAAATTATATTTAATCTTATGCTACTATTATTACAATGTTTGTCCTACTTCATCTTTATCATCTTAATGATTGTGAGCATTAATAATCATAGCAAATGCCAACTTCTAGAACTAATAATAACATTATCATCCATGTCAAATGGGTGATACGCGATTATTCAGGCAATTTTGATATAAAATACTATGATAAATGAAATAACTTTGTGTTGAGATTTATCAAATTCGATGTTTTGATAAATACATCATCCCCCCTCTTAGATACATCTTTCCCTTATATATCTGGATGTCTTATGATACATTTCTTCCCTCTCGTATATATTCTTTCTCTATATATCTTGATGTATTCAGAAGTCTAAGTGATGTATCCGGAATTCATAAATTATAAAAGGATTTTGTGATTTGAAAAAAAAAAAGTAGAAAAATAATGTATTAGCTCTTAACATTATGAGATTTATGTAAATTATATAACTTATATATTTTTGTTTGATAAGTAAGCAAGAAAATATTATCATAAAAAAATTATTTATCTAACAAAGCACCATGGAGGCCGAATGAGATGGAGAGTGGGGGTTCGGAGGAGGGATGGTCAGCAGGGTTGGGGGAATTGAGTGTGTAGGACGGAGATAATTAAACCTGAAATGACACGTGTGTTTTCAGAGAAATCATTTTCCTCATCTTTTATGAACTTTATTTGTTAGAGATATTTTTGACTAATCAAACATAAGAAAATCGAATATTAAAAAATATTTTCCTCCATAACAGTGATGTGTGCAGTCTTATCGCGGTTTTGAGAAAATAGAGAAATTATTTTCAATATTAATAACATGAAAAAAGTAGTGTTTATATTATCCTCCACATATCCATGACATAAGAAAAAGATACTCCTACGTTAAATCAAATTTTGTAACAACCAAACTTTATAGTATATGATCAATCAGTTACTGAAACCTAAATATAGAAATAGTACTATTGATTTTGTCAAGTTGTTGAAACAAACTTCCCTTTATATATATATATTATATATATATATTATATATATATATATATATATATATATATATATCAATCAATATTAATTTTTAAACCCCTAATTTCAATTGTATGATGAATTCAATGATAATAACCTTACAACAGTAATAATACAACTTGTTTGGATGGTTGTTACCTATTATATTGCATTATACAATATTTTTTCGAATGTTAATTAAATTTTATTGTATATTTATGTCATTAAGTTCAGTGTTGTATAGTAACACAAAATTCTACAACGACTGATTTTGTGTGATTGTCTCATTACATTATTTCCCCGGCCCTTACATTACCTTTGCTTATTATTTAATAATAATTTGTTTAATCGTTTATCCTACTTCTTTTTATAATATCTTTGCCTTGTATTCTTCATTTCTGTAGATTTATCCTTTAGATTATTGACCTGTGACATTATTTATGTAATAACGAAAAATGATACAATCTATCCTTAAAAAATAATACTACTAATACAATATGTTTTGTAGAGTCTTACATGACCAAAAGATGATAAATTGTACAAGGTATGAGTATATAAATTGTATATTAATTAGCTCGACATCTCTCAACACAAAAAGACATATTATATATATACTAATTTTGGACACGTGTATTGCACATGAATCTCAAGTAAGCATTAATTCTTGTAATATGAGTCATTTTAAACTGCATTGTTATGAGTATCACAAGCTATTTATTGTGTAAATACAAATTGAAATAAAATGAACAATCACCCTATTTGAGTGACTTCTTTGTTGATTGGCCAATGATTTTAGATATTCTCTAAACCTATAAAAATTGAACAAAGTAGAATAGTATATTTGAATTGTTGGAAGGTGAAACAATCCTCTCCATTAAAATGATTCAATGCAGCAAAAATTATCATCCACAGAAGGATTTTTCTTTTCTTTTCAACTTTTCTTTTGTACTACTTTTCTGTACAATATTATTAAGGGAAAATCACGTAAATATGTTACATCAAAAAAATATTTACTATTTATGTCAATATAATTTTTCTAACTAAATATAACAATTTTTTGGAATGAAACAAATTGTACAGGCGCTTGCCTCTTTCTCTGTTTTTTTCCGCTTACTTCTCTTCTTCTGTTTATTCTTTTTCTTTTTCGTCTCTTTCTCTGTCTCTTTCTCCTTTTTGATTCTTCTACTTTAAAAGTTTATTCAAATATCAGTTTTTGTACACATTTTTTCATTTTTATCCAAAAATACGATAAAAATAGTAACAGAATGATAAAAAATTGCACAAAATTATGTTCTCAAGCAGAAATTTCAAATCTAGAAAATTAAAGCAGAAGAAACTCATCAATGATGGTTATTATAAAAATTCTGATTTTAAATTTATTATTTGAATTTTACGAATTTGTAATTAGTTTTGATAGATTGTTCTCACCAAATAATTGAAAATGTTGTTTGGAGATTATATATCAATTTTAAGTGGGTTTGATTAAGTTTATAAGTGATTTTAGGAGAAATATTAGATTGAAGGTCAAAAAAGGTTAATTTTATGAAACTATATCACAATTGTATTAAAGTTGTATTATATATGAATTAAAATTAAATTAAAATCATAAACAGTGAATTATATTCAAGAATAAAAGTTTAATTCAGTTTATAGATTATTTTTATGTGTTTCATTAATTAAGTTTTCATTTATTCTTAATTTTATCTTCTAATTCAATTTTAATATTGTGTAATACATTTTTAATGCACATTTCATTCATTTTGTAGTTTGTTATTTGTCACTGTTAGATTACTTATTTAATTTATTATTAATATAAGTTTAATTCACTCTATAGATCATTATCTTGTCTTCTTTAGTTACATTTTTCATTCATGCTTAATTCTCTTTTCTAATTCAATTTTAGTATTTGTATAATACACTTTTAATGCAAATTTCATTCAATCTGAAGTTTATTGGTTGATTTGATACTATTGAATTACTTGCTTAATTCATTATTGATACAAGTTTAGTTTACTTTATAGATTAATGTTTGGTCTTTCATTAGTTACGTTCTTTATTCATGATTAATTCTCTCTTCTAATTCAACTTTAATATTTGTTTATACACCTTTTATACAAGTTTAATTCATTTTACAGTTTATTGGTTAATTTGTTACTATTAAATTATTTGTTTAATTAATTATTGATATAAATTTTATTCAATTTACAAATAATAAGATGCTCTTTTGTTTACCATATTTTGCATTTAATTTAGTTGCTTCTCTTTTTTTGGGAGATTAAAAAAGAGCTAATAAAAGAAGTGAGTATAGAGAAGAGAGGAAGAAAGAATGCAAGAGAGACAGAAAAAAAGAGCGAAAAGGAGGAAAAAAAAAGAGCGACAGAAAGGAAAAAGAGCGAGAGAGACAATTTAATAAAATACACAATATTGTCATATATTGCTATAAATGGTAATAATTAAAAAGTATATTTAAAATAAATAATTAATTTTTAAAAGGAATCCACTCAAGTAATTAATCCTATTATTAATAGGGATAGTTTTTAAGTGAAGGGTAAAACGGTCATATATTTATCGCACTTTCTTATATAATCATTTTAAAAAAGAATGTTTCATTCCTTTATTTTGCTAACTCTCTAATTCTAAGTTTTTGCATGACATGTTTAAGACGACAATAATAAAGGATATTTTGGTATTTTATATTAGGATCACAAAATTAAAAATTCTTTTACCTCTTAAACACAATGCCAAATTAAAACGAAGAGAGTACCTTTTTCGAATGGTGCGAGTACATCAATTACTTCACCTCAAATTATATGTATGTGTGTCTTGCAACAAGATTATATGAATATATATGAACTCGAAATGAATCTACGATATATATATACGTTTTTTAAATTGGATTGTGATTGCATGTGCACTCATTGACTTCACTTCAACTAAACATATATACATACATATACGTCTTATAAAGTTTTACATGAATAGGAGAGAATAAAATGTAGCCAAAGATGACCTGCCGATATGACATTGCATTAGGCTACAACATCTCGGCAAGTCATCCTTGGCTGCACTCCACTCCCTACCTCTTCATACAATAACTCTCTAGACAAGTTATGAGGAAAATAGAGATCTCCACAAGTAGAAATATAGGAGAAAATGATGTATTATGGATCACAAGTTTCATGTAGCTATTAGAATGACTCAATGGGCAAAATTGTTGTGAATATTTATAGGCAAAGGAGGACAAATAAAGGATGAGAAAGAATTTATTCCTATATGTCCCAAAATATACATGACTTATAGACTTTACCAAAAGTGGAAAATGCCCATGCCACATGCATTGCCCAACAAATTATATAGCTTTTAATATAGTCCAATTTGGACCACATGTAAATAAAAGTATTGGTTGAAGTGCTCAATTTCTCATCATAATGGAACCTGTTCAGATATTATGACTTTTCGTGGTGATAGGGTGTGGGGTTGCCAAACAATTTAATTTGGTTTGATTTACACAAACTATGAAGAACCCTAGTATCAATCTATTATTTCTTTTTATCTTTTGGGGTGTTATGGGTTCAAATTTTACTAGTATACTTTTTTATGTACAATAGATGATGTGAAGCACTTGATACAAATGAGAAAGAATCTATATTCCTATATTACCACCCATGAAACAACCATGCAAAATAATTTAGTTTTAAAATAAAAACTTATGGTTCCCCATTCAGTACAAAATTGAGTTGTGTTGCTAAGAAAATTCATGTTTGACCTATTAGAAACGCGTAATTTTGCAACGATATGAACCCTATCTTCTAATAATATTCAAAAGCCATTAGGGAATTGGTAATCTTCAACAGTCTGCAAATTCAGAGTCATTAGATTGTTTCTTCATAAACTCAGCAACTACGCGGGAGGGATAAACACCAAATATCACACGCGGTAACAACAGGATAATTGTGTCATCCTCTCTGTAGACATCTCACTTGAAGAGTTCTGGATTCAGCCAGTCCCTACAAAAATGAATTAGCAAGAGAAGAAGAAATCATAAGTAAATTATAGAAAACAATGTAGATGTAAGCAGAGTTAAAGCAGATAATTGTATGTAGCTATTACTTGCTAATGTCATCCAGATGGTCATCGAAATCCACGATGTCCTTCCATTTCCCTGATGAGACATAGTCTAGAAGAACAATATTTGCAGATGGTTCTTTGATTTTCAGAGAGCCGCTTGCATCTGCTCCCGCTAGTTTCCAGCTCCTAGATGATTCCTTAGTGTAAAGCTGAATAAAGAAAAAGAACTAAAGTAAAGGAAACTGCTATATTGATATGAATTTGTTAAAGAACACAACTATAAAATCAGAGTCCAGAAGAACAATATGCTTTATTAATAAGGAATTCCAAAACTACCCCAAGAAGAATCTGAAGTTCAAAATTCTCAGGCCAGCTGTCTAGTGTAACTCTTTTCATCAGAAGCCAAGTACTCATAACAGATAGTTCTCCGTTTTTCACATGAAGATGAAAGCAACTGATAACTTGATTTCATCTGACTGAGTTAGAGCAACTTTCTCCTCTGTTGCAAGGTAAGCATGGTGATTCATCTTCATCCCATATAAAAACAAAGAAAATACGGTCCATTTCGAATTCAAACTTGATGCTGATATTGTTTTCCCCCCTGAAGATGTTGGAATGGGATTTCTAATTCTTCTTATATTAGCCAACAACAAATATCATGGGCAAATCTAGAGATACCTCAAACTTGGCATCAATTTTCAGATGGACACCACCACTAACTTTCATAGTGATTATTTAAACACTTACACTTGACCAAAATATATCTCGTGCACGCCTGTCACCAACATGATAGGTGTCATGCACCTAAATTTTAAGTGCATGAAAACATAATTTTCGGTTGATATAACTCATATTAATTCCTTTTGTTTCTCATCCTCTCCGACCTGCTATGGTCGCCTTCACATCTTCAATGATTGCCACATCTCCTTCTTTTTTCTTTATCCCCTTTTTAACACCAATACTCGAAAGCAATTATCAGAAACACAACTGAGTTATTTAAACAAAAGCTAACTCATCAATCAAAATTTTTGTAGGAAATGTTTTGACTGGCTTAGGTCAATTACAGTATTTTCCTTCACATCCACTACCATTATATGCTTGTAATTCCTTTTGACTCGACCAAGTAACATTGGATGACAAACCCATTTCATAAACACAACGGGAATATAGTCCAACAAACAAGATAAAACAAAATTGGGACAAAGTCATCAAACCCATCATTGAACTAAATGAGTTCTACTTTATTCATTGTACTTGCCCTCAATTTTTCCACCTCAGATGGGTTCTCAACTTTCCGTCTTTCTCGAACCCATCATTACGTTCATCTTTTAGCCATGATGATTTCAAGAACAAGTTGTTCTCCTCAACAATGGTATTATAGAAATGAACCCATCTTCGATGGAAATACAAAGAGAATATCCAATTTTTAATCTCTTTGTTATCAAATGAAATTGCCTTCGAGACCTCAACAACAGTTCTAAGAAAGAGTTTCAACTATTCAAGAATGTAACGCATTTAGTGTCCTATAGTAGAATATATCCATAAATAGGGATTTGATACCATCGGAATCATGTTAAGCCCTTGATGGTAGTGCTATGGTTCGGTTCAGAAAAATGGTCATCTGGTTTCTTGTTCAGGGACAAGCAGCTTTCTTGTGACCTACTTGCTTGCAATCCCAGCATTTGATTTCTTAATCAAAACTGAAGCCCAATAGGACTTACGAGACCTACCTTAGTTACCACTCGGAATGTTAGCATGACCACTAAAACCACCTTAATGACGAGATTGCCCATGTCTTTAAATAAAAGAAGAAAAGAAAAAATATACCATCGAACTATCAGAAACGGCTCTGCTGTGCCACTCATTATTAGTTGTGAATATTTTTGTCATTGCCATGACACAATTTGCACATTCATGCCACTTACCACTAACAGCTCAAATAGCCAGTTCGAATACCAATTTTTGGTTTAAAAATACTGAATGGGACAATAACATCAAATTAAACAGGTCACATCACTAACATGTCCCACTTATTTAATACCCATGCCAACTAGCTTTAGCCGCTCCATATTAGAAAGGGACCCAGACTCTTTTTACCCAAACCCATAATCCATTTTCCTCAATTCCCTTACTCGACCAGACCCAAATCCTTAACCCTTAACTCAGTTCTTTTGGTGATTGATCGGGAAAAAAACTATGGCCAAAGTTGACTTCATAGTTTGTTTATGAAGGAGAAGGACAAAAGGAATAGCTCAAAAAGGTTGGTTCTCTATTTAAATAATTATTTAAGGTGGTGGGTAGAGAAGCTGTTAATGTGGAGTTTCTTATTTTTGTGTATGTAAATCATAGCTTAATATGTAAAGTTTCAATGTTCTTATGGTTCTGTTCCTTTCTTTTATGGTCCCAAAATGTGTTGTCATTCTAGAGTTTTTATATTCACAGATTTTGTATAGCGTATGTATATTGCTGATGTGGTCCCTCATTTTTTCCTTTGCATGTGATCTTTACCGAAGCATGATTGACAAAGTGAAAGTGTGTTTCCACTATGGGGTGAATGAGTCTTTTCTCCTCACTGATTCAATAGTAAGAAACTGGCGAACTTCTGTCATAGGTTTGACCCAAAACCTGCTTTCTTATAAAGATTTTTGTGAAAGAGTTCAAGAAAGAGCTAAGGTTTATTAAAGTCAAACAATTGTTAGTTGCCAGACCCGAGTAGGGACTATATTATTGATGGAGATGATGGTATTTTAGGGCTTTGCAGAACCTTATTCGTCATGAGTTTGGAGTTATACACTTGTATGCTGCAGATGAGACAAATTTGATCATCCATAAACATAAAATTTTGCATCATATCGAAACATATCATGTAGACGTTGAGGTAGCATCTGATAAATGATCATGTTATTGAGGACTATAATTTTTTGATTTGCCAATTTGGAGTATGATGAAGAAATTGAGGTTATTAGTAGGCTGGACAATTATAAGGGAGTTGAAGAAGGATATGACATTTTCTGATATTGTGGAAGGTAGAAGGATAATGAACTATTATGCAATGGCTAATAAGTATGGCTTGAGGACGGAAAAAATTCGATATTTATGACTTGGATGGCCCTTTAAATATATTTCAAGATTATAATAATTATCCTTGAAGCTCCTATCTAACTTCTCAAGGGCCATCAACGTAGCCCTTTTAAGCTTGGATTTTGCCACATTCAGATTGAGATCAGTCTCCAATCTCCCTCTCATGTCCTTAACAGTGTACTTGGAATTGTTTTGTACTCCCTCCGTCCTGATTTAAGTGTCTTACTTTCATTTTTAGACTGTCCCAAAAAGAGTCTCTTTCTATCTTTAGTATGTTTTTCAATTCCAACATTCTTCTAGGCAAATTTAAGAAAACAAGATTTAAAGGACTACACACATCTTTAATTTAAGACAACAAGATTCAAACGTTTGTTTATTTCATAAACTTTGTGGACAATAAAACTAAGACACTTAAATTGGGACAGAGGGAGTTATTCTTTCTTCCAGTATTGTGCTAATGAGTTCTCTTGGGTTTTACAACAAGGATCACAATTATGTTCTGATTTCAAAGTTTTGTTACTCAACCCAACACTCATTTTATCCTGTGAGATAGAACATCTAAAAGGACATTCCAAGTTCACAAATACACCAAGTCCTAGTGGGATCAGTTTTTACAATCCTCAAGTCATACCCATTAGCCATTGCATAGTAGTTCATTACCCTTTGCACAGAGAAGTAGGATTATCAACTGCTTTTCCTTCGTGCCAACTGGATTAATTAGAAACAATGCAGATAGAATATAAAACAAGGATTTTCATTTGTTCACCCAGCAAAAATAGAATATGAAGATTATTGTGGACATACAGACTTAGATGCGAACTTGATTTCCTGGACTCCCATAATTATCAAAGCAAAAGGACAGAGTTCTATGTTGTCAAATAACAACATGAAGTTCTCTAGTAAATGGAAAGAACTAATAACCTTCCGCATTAAATAGAAACAAAAGAACTAAAGCAACCACATTATTCCAACTAACTTCATCACCACGTGAAAAATGGGACAGATATAGAAGAGAAACCATAAGACAGATAGAATGATTATCAAGGAAGAATAAACCATATATATGAAGTTGGTCACGTCGTCACTAATGCTTAATGCACCAAAAGTTCAAATTTGAATGGCATAATGACTGGAATTTGGCATCAATAATTAACTAGACGGAATAAGAATATGAAGAAGAATAAAAAGACTGAATTTAGTTCAAAAGCCAATAGCTCATTTAAAAAATATGTGCATACCTGCATAACAGGACTCCTGTCTTTGCCCTCCTTCAGTAAAGCTTCAAGCTTCTTGTTATCCATCTGTAAAATACAAGGCAAATTAAGCTCAAGCACTTTGTTAACTTACAATTTAAAGATTGGAACATTTCGAATTAGAACTATGTTGAGTAAGAAAAAAGGGTACCAGAAGTAAAGCAGCTTGAGGGAAATATTTGTAGATATGATCACCAATATTCTTGGCCACATTTCCGACCTCAAAATCATCAGATCTTTCATTTGCGTGAAAATAACCCACAATACTCAAACCTTTATCAGCATAGTACTCCTCAATCTATCCAAATAAAATTAAACATGATAAGAAGAGACTTCCAAACAAGTTAGAAGGCATGGTATATATTTAGTTGAAAATTCTCCAAAAACATCCCTTTATACTCAGTTCAAATCTATTATCCTACAGATATAGTGGATACGAACCCACATCTACAAGTATTAACTTGTAATTAGGCCTGGGCATCAAGCTGAGCCCAGCCCGAGCAATTAGTGTACTTCAATTTGATTATAACAACTATCAGTGTACTTCAGTTACTACAAAATACAAACCTAATGCTCAATTTCATTATCAAAACAATTAGTATACTTCAATTGCGCTACTAAAATCCACTTTAATTCAAAGGGAGGGGAACTGACCATGATAAGTGAAATTTCGAGTGGTGGAAGTAAACCAATCTGAGAGTGGAACAACGGAACAGATTCGACAATTTCGACGTTGTCGCCGTTGCCGGAGATTCTGCCAAGAAGAACACCGTTGACGGAGGAAGTCTTGTGCTTAAGGGCATGAAGGATTAACTTGATGTAGGCATTTTGATGAATCTCGTAATTCGATTCGCCACCCATCTCTTCAACAATCACTCTGAGAATCCTTTTTCCGGCGGCCGGCCGATCGAATCTGTTTCTGCGTCTTTGACTACTCCGATGCTCTCTAGTGTACTTAGAGAATTTTCGATATAAATTTTATTTAGAGGGGAATATATATCTTTTAATATATTAAGGATATTTCTTATTTTTTATATTTGAAATATAAAAAAGAGAAAAAAATTCATTTTACTATTAATATTATCATTATCAGTAACTATATAAAATATTAGTAGTCAATTTCGTTTTTTATTAATAAGGACAATTTATTATACTAAATTTAAAATAAATTAATATAAATAAACATTGTAGATTGACAACATTAACTAATTAATTATACAAGTTGAACAAATATGAATTTAATTAAAACTCATCTTTTTTGTTGGATTAGTTCATTGATTTTAATTACAAATGATAAAATTATTTTGCTAAGTTCAAATTTTCATTTTACTTTAGACGACCAATTTACAACCAAGTCAAGTGAAGAAGACGATAGAATCATATCATGTGTCAAAATGACATAGCATGCCGAGTCAAATCAAACTAATAGAAATACACAGCGTGTACATGTGGTGTGTTCTAACTAATCAAATACGAGTACATCACTTTCAATTTGATTGGCCGAAAAAAGTTTAAGTTGATTTGAACACCACCATATAAAAGAAAAAAAGAGGGACCTTATGGCAATAAAAAGAAAGTAATGGCATGATCAAAATGCATCTCTTTTTACCTGTTTTGCCAATCATCAATTCAACTACAGGTCATGTTGTACAGAAATTGTTGCAAGGCCACAGGAAGAGAAAAAAAAAATACAAAGCATGTAGTGTTTTTGTGGTCACTTGTCCTTGAAAAGCTTTGCTACAAAAGCAAACCATTGCTCTTTCTCCAAAAATTTAGCAACATGACCATCTCCGATTTCGTTCATACTTTGCTCCTCTTGACTCGTTAGATGTTATTTTCCGGACTTTCTTCTGGTTCTATGTCTATGTGATCGCTTCATATCTATATCTGAAACAAAAAAGTAACAATTGCATATCATTGTTAGATCTTAAACCAGGAAATGAATAAGATGTATAATGGCTATGGTTCATTGTTAGAGCTGTATAGATCCTAATGAATCATCAAACAAGATTGGGCCTAGTAACTGTAGTGATTATAGTATTCGAACACTCATCTGTGTATCACTACATACTCCATTTCAGTCAGCAACAGAAGAAATGACTAAATAACATTAATGTGGCATGAAAATGAAGACAATATGTTCTTGCTTGGCAATAGATTGACTTGTTTAGTTGAACACAAAAATGCATTGTTGTATTAGGAACTAACCTGTCAATCTTCCAGCATTGTACAAAGCTTCCTCAGCAATAGGTCTCCACTGTTCAGCACATGAATGACTTATTCCCAGACCAACACTAAGCCCTCTCAGTATTTGCAGAGTTCGAAGAATTGAGAAAAGTTCTTCTGGAAAAGCCTAACATCAAATAGAATTGTGTTCACATTTTGACCTTAGTACTCATGTCACCAAGTACATTTAACAAAATTAATCAGCAAATAAGAATGGCCGGTGATACAAGGCGTCATTCACTGTACTAAGTGATGCAAAGAACTTAAGAAGGTACGAGATCCACCTTATCATTTGTGGAGCATAATGCAAGAGAACAAAACAGACCACTTGTAAGTCACAGAAGCTAAAATCCAGATTTTATGGACCTAATTGAGCTGAATTTTCACAAATTTTTAAGAGACTGAAATTCAGAATGATCCAGAGTCATTTTCATGACGGTTGGACATTATTGCATTTGCATCTTAAGTGAAAGACTTCCAATTTCGACATGCTGTGGCCTTTCTCTTTTCTTCTTTATATAGCACCACAATCATTTAAGAGAACATTTCTAATGGAAACAATAAAAACTTACTCTGCCTTTGCTGACCGATGTCAAAAAGTTCCTCTCTTTCATGATTCTTGGCTAAACATTTCTCCATTATCATAAAGATTGAGGAATACCAGATTACTAGCATGTCTAGTGTATGTATAGTAATCAAAGTGTAAGCTTAATCATGGTACTTATAAGTACTTGTCAAATGGCCATAGCTTCAATTTCAATATTTTAGTTTCCTTTCCGCAGAATTTGTTCTAGAAGCTTATAAGAATTCGTGTAGTATAATGATTTGTGTAGTTGCATTTTAAGCACAGGTGCAAAATGTGAAAGTAGTCACTATATTGATTTAGTTGGCTGAAAGACATAGGGACTATGTTGTTCGGACTCTTCAAAAATGTTGCCGCACCCGTGTCAGATCCTCTAAAATACACTATTGTTGGAGGATCCGACATGCACATGGTGTAATTTTTTAAGAGTCCGAGCAACATAGCCCAGGGACACAGATCAGTCTATTGTGGCTATAGATCGGCAGTCTGCTAAGTTTATTTGCATGACTACAAACTATATGGCCTTCTATCTCTATTGATCACAATATCCTCCAACCAACACTTGAACCAAACAGCTCATTTTTTCAATTTATATGTCCTTACAACAAAATGCATAGAATTTATTATAACTTCCCATCAGAAGATTGTTTGACCCCACGTAATTTTTTTCTGAGATGTCCATGCTTTTGAGTCGACGCTCCAAATAAATAGGAATTTCAGGTAATTATGTATAGATAGAGTTCAGCAATGAATATTGTTCTGCTAAGATTTACTTCTGAAAATCAATTCATCCTCCTAATGCCATCCTAAGCAAGTTATTAACTTTAAATGGAAAGAAACTCCTTTTGCAGTGTCCCAAAATTATGATCACTTTCATAAAAGATAAACTCTTCTCTGTACTCTCTTCACTAATTCTATAGTTCCTTCTTACCAAAGCATCAACAAAGACATGACGACTGATAAAAGTTCAAATTCTTTAGTCAGGGTTATCAAAATACAACTGCGTCAACTCTTGTCTTCAATATCCATCACTAATCAAATTGATAGACCTCAATGGGGAAGGTAGTATCATGTGGAAAAGATCATTAGATTCTTGAATGGTAAATGCAACCCTTTCTAAAATGATTAACGTTGGGAATTGGTAAATACCATAAGTTGAGAAAGCAGGTACCGCATACCTCAACTGCAATTTTTTTGACTGAAGATTCTTCTGAGAAAGGTTGCATCATCTTTACACCAGGTGGTAATTTTGTGTCAAACATCCCTTGTGCCAATTTAAGCATTTCTTTCTGCTCATCCTCACATTTGCTTAGGGTGTCTATGCCAAGCTCCCTTTAATTCAAAGTGAGAAGTTCAAAGATTGGAAACACATCAGTACTAAAAGAATGTAATTATTGCAATAACATTAACTCCGTAATAGAGTTAAAAAAATCATTTCCATCTCTGTTATTAGTGCCAAGAGTAGTTGGTTTCGCTCCATAAAGTCAACTCCAGTTTCCATTCTTCACACTTGAATAACTAATACGTAAACTAGTACTATTTCCTTTTCTGTTTATTTTTTGGAAGAACATTTGTGATTTCAAGCTTTTGAGATCTCCCATTAGTATTTTGCATCATGTTGCTTCGTCAGGAAGAAAACTATTCTTAAAATTATAACAAGAGATTCATTGGAAAGTTTCTCACTTAAAGCTTTCTTTGGCCGTAGTAGCATTGCCATCAGCAATAGCAAGAATAAGTTTAGCATATCCAAGCCTGAGATTTTCTGGAAGATCCTTAACTTGTCCATAGTCCAGCAATGCAACCTTAATAAGAGAAGAATGTCGCGATCCTTGTCAGAACCCTAAACAAGAACAATTATATGTGATAACCTAATTGAAAGAAGAAAACGAAAAGATGCATACTAACCTCAGCACCTTTGCAGATTAGAATATTCCCTGGATGAGGATCTGCATGAAAGAAACCACTCCTGAGTATCATTTGTCCATAAGCTAGGGACAAACTTTTAAGTATGTTCCTGCATGTAGAAGTAACAAATAAGAGAATAGTACCCCAGTTTACCATATTCTCATGATGAAACAGAATGAGGTTGAAATGATCCTTCGAACAATTAGAAACTACTAATTTTATAAATAGTAGATAACGGTGGAATTGAAAGAGTTAGTTGGTCCTTGTGGGGTCAAACCCAATGGAAGAAAATTCCATGTGTCAATTTAATTTACTAGGAATTGACAAGATTCAAGATGAATTAATGTGAAGTTTTATTAAGAAATATTTTTTTTTATTAGTACAAAATAAAAGTTCAAGATAGTAACTTTGTAGGTGAAATTTAGGTAAACCATAAATGGTTTCACATATTAAACCTTGACATTTTGATACGTTATGATGTCATGGATGACATCAATAAAAAGAATTCATTCCTATAAATAGGTAGCTCTTAATTCATTTGTAAGACAACTCTCACTTGCCTTCTCATCTTCTAAGGCATTTTATCTTCTTACTCTCGTTTGATATTTCACTTGTAATGTTTTGGAGTGAAATAAATATAAGTACAGTTGTTCTCCAGTGGATATATGATCATTCTGATCCAAACCACGTTAAATATAGTTGTTCTTCCTTGTTCTTTATTTTTACGTTTTCGCTAATAATTGGTATCAGAGCCAAGGGGGTTGCAACATAATATGAACTCCCACATTTCTTTACTTTAGTTTTTTGTATTTTCAAATGCTTTGTAGTAGAAGAGGACGAACAAGTAAGGTGAGTTCCATAAAGTTTGAAATTGATAGATTTAGTAGGATACAACAACTTCAACATCTAGAAGATCCAGATGATGGTGTTACTAGGAGGAAAGGTTCAATCACTGCTATTGACGGTAAGTACCCCGATAACACATCGAATTCCAACAAGAAGAAGATGCATTGAGTGTAATTCAACTATCCCTTGCACCTAAATTGCTTTGTGAAGTGAGGATAAGTATCAAGGAGACTTTCATTTGTTTCATAGTCGCTGGACCAATCTCTTCGGAATATCATATGTAGAGTACAACCAGAATTTAACATACATCTATTGTCATAGACTCCACTATTGGATAATATTCTTAGTACATAATCATCATCAGAATCATGTAGCCGCTCAACAGTAGATGCACTCGCCTTTTCTTTGGACTTTGACATAAGACAATCTCGTTCAAAATGCCTCTTCTTGTAACAACCCTACACTCTGCATTTTTCTTGTTCACATGAGACTTTGATATGTACTTAGATTTGCTCCTTCCCTGTTGGCAGGTACGCTTCTCACAAAGAGCTCACTAGATTCATCATCTTTGTCTTTTCAAAATGCCTCCACACATCACAAGAGTTAAGTACTTGTCGCAATTGCTCAAAGAGTGATAGGAAATGAATTTTCAGATCACGATATTTTGAAGTCAATGAAAATAGCAAAGCATATGCAAGCGTCTCCTCATCCTTTTTAAATTCCAGCAGTCTTTAAGTCCATCACAAGTTTATTGAACGCGTCTAGATGGTCTTGCAACAAAGTACCTAACTCCATCTTAAATGTGTGAAGACACCATTATAGCAACATCCTTGTTGTCACCAAACGATTTGTCCTTTCAGCCTTTCCCACAATTGTTAAACCATCTCCTCAGTACTTGTGCTCACTTCACAGAGCACATTAGGTGAAAGGGATAGTTGGATTACACTCGATGCATCTCCTTCAATCTTTTTCTTGTCAAGATTCGATGTATTATTGGGGTACTTTCCGTCAATAGCATGGATTGAACCTTTCCTCCGCAGTAACGTCATCATCTGGATCATCCAAATATTGAAGTAGTTGCGCCCATTAAATCTATAAATTTCAAACTTCATGGAACTCATTGTTACTTGTTCTTCTTCTACTACGAAGTATTTGGAAATACAGAAAAACAAAGTAATTCTTTTTTGATGTGGAAGTTCAAATCGTGCTGAAACCACAGAGTATACACAAATAGATCCTTGGCTCTGATGCAAATTGTTAGCGGAAATGTGAAAATAAAAAACAAGGAAGCATAACAATATTTAACGTGGTTCGGATCAGAATGATCCTACGTCCACCGGATAACAACTGCACCAGTATTTGTTTCACTCAAAAAGAATACAAGTGAAATATTACAAGAGAGAAACAACATCAAATGTCTTGGAAGATGAAAAGACAAGTCAAAGGCGTCTTACAAATGAATTAAGAGCTTCCTATTTATAGAAATTAATTCTTCTTATTGATGTCATCCATGACATCACTATGTGTCAAAATGTCAAGGTTTACTATGTGTAACCATTTTATGGTTTACCTAAATTTCACCTACAAAATTACTATATTGACCTTTTATTTTGTTCCAATGAAGAATTATCTTCATACAAAATCTTCACATTAATTCATCTTGAATCTTGTCAATTTATAGCCAAGTAAATTGGCACATGGAATTTTCACCCATTGATTTGACCCCACAGGGACAAAACCAACTCCTTCAGTTTACATGGCAAAAGGCAGAGAATTTTGAAAGGTCAAGCAAGTTTGTGTGCTGGAACGTTTTTATACAACCAACATCTCAAGCTATGTAGCATTTGCTAATATACTTTATTTTCTTCAAAAGGTATGTGGTGAGCCATCGTCAAAACTTCTTCTGGTGTAGAAGGAAGATGTCAAAGAATCTCATCTCAAACAAGTCAGTACAGGGGTAAAATGGAATCTTTCATGAGATAAGTGTGAACTGTGACGTAATCACCACTTAACTAAGGAATAATTTGGAAACCAGTTTTTTTGTGTTAAGAGCGTGTGGAAAATGAGCTAAAAAAGCTTGGAGATGCCTTATAGACTTTTAACGTGCTTGTGACCAAGTAGGAAGATGATCTGGAGCCAAAGTTAGAGCCAAGGTGCAGTGCTTGGCGCAAATCTGCATTAACCACGACGCAGAAAAAATAATGCTGAACTTGGCGCCACTCTGCCACAGAATGAGGAAATTTTGCTGCCAACCTAGCAAAAATCTGTGTCAATCCTAGGCAGAATGTCCCACCTAGATTTTTTCGGGACAATCTTGATACTTTTATAATGATCCCAAATATAAAGATTCATAGCCACCCTAAAGGGATTCTTCAGTGTGCTTTGATGATCATTTTCAGATTACTGAGAGAGGAATATATTTTCCTTTGTTATTTGAAGAACTCCTGATTTTCACAAGGTAATTCATTTCAATACATGAGATTGTGGGGTTTAACTAAAATTTAGGCCAGATTTCCTGAATTAATCTGGTGTTTTCAAGTGTTTAACAAGGTTTTCGGATTCTATATACATTATTGTGTTAGTTTCACTCAACGCATATCTTTATTTGCATAAATATTCATAAGTTAAATATTGCTTTCGCTATCGCCAATGTTATCAGTTTAATTTAACAGAGATAACATATATACCAGAGAAAGTAACCTAAACTATTTTAGAAGCCAAATTCACTCTGAGAAATATAGGTTCTTACTGCCTTGCTACCGCTGCAATTTTACCATCTGGACTGATGCCTCTCTTTGCCATTTCATCTCCTAGCTTCAGAATCGGGGTTCCATCTATATATTCCATCACTAGGACCCTCCTTTTAAAAATATTAAAGGAAAAAATGGATTATTAAAGTAATCTGAAAAGGAAGTTACACTGTAGCTGTAAAGTTCATACATCCAACAGAGAATAGAAACAAACTAATCGAAAAGTTAATGAACCTAGCGAACATCTAAATGTTGTTGGAATGATGAAAGCAAACAAGATGTGAGACAGCACATTCATCGGAAGTTTTACAGTGGCTTGAGCTAACATATGAACCTTGTGACAATAAGAACAAAAGGACATGCAAGATTATTGAAGAAATAACAGAGAAGCATCTTACAAAGCAAAACAGTTACAGTAATGATTAATCAGTTTCAAACAATCGCTTGATCCACCTCATTACAGCAAGACATTTCAAATGTCCATTGAAGATCAAAGCTACCAATATTTAGATAAGAAAACATCAACTAGTCAAATATTCCACAGAGAGCTCACCTTGTGACAATATCTCGAATCACCCGTGGAACCATAACTGGGGACTTTTTGTTATTTTCGTAGAGAAAACGCCGAATTCTATCCATTGCATCAGCCTCTCTCAAAAAGTTGAATTCATACCCGATCTAACATGTAATAAGTGAAACCAGTTTGTTAAAGCAAGAGGATAAGAAAAATCATTGTTGTACTTAATCTAAGCTGAAATAGGAGATGACAAGGTAAATACCAAGTTGCATGTAAAGCCATGAGCAAACAGCTGAGATGAGTTGTCTTTAAGGACATTTGTGAGAAACAACAGATATCATCAAAATAATTCGCGATCATACCATCAATACAGATCATAATGCACCATCCAGCTAATTGAAACTACCTATAAAGAAGACTTACATGCATGAAGCTTTTGGAATTACTCTACCAAAGTGTTTCCTCAATATTTAGATGAATAGAAATCTACAATGGCTACGAAGAGCCATCTTTCATAAAATAAGTTACTTAGAAGAGAAAAAATTGATGTTTATATCCAGTGAATGAAGTAGGAAATTTTCAGGTGTCAGCAAATATTCCGCAATGCAACATAGCCACATTTCCTTCCACCTAATTTGGCTGGCCTCCGGAGGCAAAATACAAAACTGCTACTGTGTGGCAAGCAATAAGTTATAAATTTGGGAAAAGAATGCTTTCATGGAAGAAACAATATCTTTTACCTTGATAGATAGTGTATTGGAAGACCTACCCATGTCCTTTTTCCGCATACTACACAAGGTGAAGAAACAACTATTGATGATTACGTTTTAACTTCTTATGGGATGGATGTGGACAGATAAGAAATTTCTTCTCATATAGGGGAGAAAATAATTATGACAAAAGTAAAGCAGGATAATGGGTGGGAAATATGGAAATTCAGAATATGTGCTTATTATTTGAATGGCAATGAATGACATAGGCGAAGCTAGGATTTCATCTTTTGCGTTCTGAATTTGACAATGACGTTTTCAAGTGATAATAACTCGGTTCTAACTTCTAAATTTAATATTTGACCTATTTAATGTATTTATTAACACAAATACACTATTTGAGACAATCTACTGGGTTCGGCCGAACCCGTATGCAGGCTACTACTTCCGCACATGAGAAAGGTAGGTGCTAGATTAATAAGTTTCTAAGGAAAACGTCATTAATGCTAAATATGGAGTCACGAACATCTGGTTGTCAAAGAAGTTCACAGAAGACACATGGCTATAAATTAGGAAACATCTCAGAAATTCACACCCAGAATTTGAGTCTTACTCATTAAGGCAAGTTTTAACTTTTAAGGCTTTCACTAAAAACGATAAAGAAAATAACAAGTTCTTATTGGAAAAGGTAATGAAGATCATCAGGAAAGAATTAAGGAAAATAGAAAGCCCTCCTAGTCACTTAATACAATTTATTAGTTCCCAAGTTAGAAACTTGGAACAACTGAATATTGATGTAAATATTTGCAACATGCACCTCCTTGGTGCTGTTATTTAATGAAATTACATTTTACCTTCTTCTGGCTAAAGAGAAACAATAGATGATAAGAGTAAATAATGCATATACGGAAATTTTATGCACCTGTTTCTCAATTTCCTTTGTCAAAGAGTATATATCGAATTTTATATCAATCTTCTGCAAGTATAGTGCAAAAGCTTGCAAATTGTGGATATCGGTCATCATCAGCTGTTGGACCCCAGGGTGTTGTACCTAGAGAAGACAACTACTTTAGAACCTTATGATCACAACAATCTGCAAAGTTATGAGTCAATTTTTCTTACCTTGACAACAACATCTCTTTTGTCACCTATGAGTCTCGCTTTGTGAACCTAATTCCAAGTAAAGTAAACACAAGTTGAACCACTTAGGATCAAAGTAATATTAATTCCTCTGTATAAGTAGAATACAGCTCAAAGATATGACATTTAGAAATAATTATTTATCTGACTTTAGACTGCCTTACAGGTTTGGCCTTCAAAGCCATGTATCACACTGGTTTTAAGGTTAAAGCTGTTGAGAAGTAAGGAGAACAATAGAAAATGAATATTTATTCATTTGTGAACAGATATACACAAAGCTGAGTAGTGCTAGATGATGTCCTAAGAAACTATTTCAGCTGAAAGTTTCATTAGATCAAATAAACCTCCATCTTGTTAGAAGGAGCAAGAACAACAAAACTTGATTAAGAAAATCAGCTAACTAGGAAAAGAAAGAAAGTATCAGTGCACAGTCTACTGGTTGAACTTGTTGAAAAGAAGTTCTAGCATATATTTTGTGGCATGTTGTACATATATAAAGATTTGAAAATGGCTCATTATTCATTTTTTTATTGGTATATTTCACATCTTCATCATCATGAGTCATGATCATGGCTGTACTTGTCATCACTTGCATGTTAGCTATGAACAAATTTTGCATTTAACAAAAAGGACTCATGAAAGGAGCCACATTTCCATACAATGCAAAATGTAAAATATACAAAAAAAATCTTTTGTAATATATATTCTTCATTGCAAACAAAAGCTACTGTTGTTGTTGGGATAGGGCTAAGGCCATACATAAACCATAAAAATTAAGAATATACAAGAGATTGTTAGACATTATAATATATCAGCCACAGCAAAGATTGAAAAACTTGTTTGGTGTATCTTCTTAGGCAGTTTCCCTTGCCTAACATGAAAGTGGCAATGTTTTTGCTATTATTGCTGGAAATAGGGTGCTGTTGTGTCTATTACGTGCCTACTGTGTTCCACAACCTATTAGTGGAAATTAACTTCCAGGTAAAAGCCCAAGAAAAAAGAGTTGGTCCTAATTCGAGTGAAAAATTTGCAGACCTAACATAACTAAATAAATGTGTCACCCCTGTAATAACTTAGACTTTTAGATATGATAGTCACACACGTCAACAAATCTAAATGTATTTACTATCTGCAAGGTCGATATTTTTAACAACTGTTTGATTAACATGAAGTTTCTAGTCAATGCTTGAAGAAATTTTTGTCACTCTACAATGAGCTTTAGTAATGCTTTAAATCAAGCTTAACAGTTACCTGTGCAATAGAAGCAGAACCGAGAGGATCGACATCAAAACTTTCAAACAATTCATCAACATTCTGATCCAATTCCTTCTCCAGCACAGCCCTGACCACATTGTACGGTGTAGCAGGCGCTTGATCACATAGAGTAACTAACCTTCTCACCCATGCAGCAGGGGCCAAGTCCGGTTTCCCAATTAGTTGAGCAACCTAATATTAATATTAATATTACCATCACCATCCACATAATTAGATCTTAAGATGAATTATGAGTTGTGAAGCCCAAACATAAACCCTCTTGATCATTCTTTTGTCTAATAACAGAGAAATTCCCAAGAGCTAATGGTCCATGGTTCGAAACTCAGTGGATTATGAGTCCGCCCCTCTACCCCTTTCCATTTACATACCAGGAATTGCTTGCAACAGGGTACCCATGACGTGCGCCTAAATCACACATCACGGGTCCACCACACCTCTTACCACTAGACCAAATCCCTGGGGTTAAAATATGGAAGCAACCCTCAGGGAACTCTGTAACGTGGAAGCAATACAACAATTTCATAAGCATTATGATAAATAGAGCAAAGTAGTGCATGCTGCAGCCAGTACATACTAGTGCACATATCCCAATATAACCGCATAAACTTAATTAAATTTATTAAAAGGAAACACTAAATGCAGAAATCTTTTTCCTTGTAGAGTTAATAAACAACAAAGGACCATTAACACTTGACAGCTTGTTTGGGTCGTAGCTACCATGAATTCTATTTCTTTCTTTTACGCTTTCTGATTACTTCCTTTTGAATTGAGGCTCTATCGGAAACAAACCTAAAACGAAGGGATAAGGTCTGCCTACCCTACCCTCTTCACACTCCACTTGTAGTTGTAATAAACAACGAGTCAACGATTTACATTCCCGTCTCTTAGAAAGAGTGGCTAAACGATTGGACCAGACAGGCGCAGGTAGCTTGACGTCCTTACCCGTCATTGAAACACAAGCTGGAGACGTATCGGCGATTCTATATTAGGAAACGGAAAATGGGAAGCTGGTTACAGAGTATACCTTTAGGAAGAACCCACCAAGGTCAGAGCACATATTATATATCTTCTCAGCTGCAACCTCATGCTGCCTCTCCCACATTGCTTCTTGTTTTTGCACATCCTTTTCAAATCCAACTCTTAATTGAAACACCTTTAAAAGAGCAATTAAAACCCAAAACTTACTTCAATGAGCCAAATGAACCAACAAATGCTTCATTCATATTACAAAGAGAATTAACAAAAAAAAACAGATTTTAAGAAAAACACTCCATTCCCAAATTCACTCTTCTACATTAATCATAGAGGTAACAACTGTGAAATTAGACCAACTAATTTGTAGAATTTAAAATCATTTTGTATATATATCCTAAATTCTTTAAATTATAAAAAAAAAAATTAGGCTCACTACGTATCTAATTTCCTAAGCTTTTGGTGCTGCTAGAAAGCGTTCAACCACATAAACAAACACTTAAACTTGGCCTTGGTTGACAAATGAACATATCTAGACACCTCAACTTTGGTTTCAACTATCAACTCATCTCTCCTCTGTCCCATGGATATCCGACACTAACATGCCACAAAATTTTACAAGTGTCTGGATGATTATCTTGTAATTGTGATTGCTCAACTGATACAATGGACACGAGTTGAGGTATGTAGATGTGCATCCTCAAAAGTTAAATTTTAATATGGGAAAATAGAACTCAATTCAGTGCCACTGTTCACTAATATTTAGGGAAAATGGGATAAGATAAGATATCACATTAAAAATGAATCAGTTCCACTAACAAAATCAAAACTTGAGAAAAAAAAATGAAAAGGGGTACCTTATAACCAGTATATATATCTACTGCACGAACCCAAAACTGGAAAGAACGTTGCCAAGGTCTGAAACAAGCAGATACCTTTTCTTGAAAATCAGATTGAACACTCATTGTTTCTCTGTAAACTCTATCGTAGCCTCAATAAGGTTAAAGACACCATTTTTACACCTTATATTTTCTTTAGAAAGCCTCCATAGCTCAATTTTGCAAGAAATTTGAAGGGGCATTAATAGCCATTCACCCATTATATTCTTCTCTTTTTTTTTTCTTGTGGCTGGAAAAAATTTCTGGAATATCTGTTCTTAAAATTTGTTGAATGGGGTTTGCTCAAATACTTGTAACTTGTGAGGAGTAATGATTTTCTTGGAGATATATTTGTGTGGGTGTTTATGTGAACATATATTTCAACTACATAAAACACCATAATTCATACCCTAGTTAAGATTATAATTGATAATTCTCTAATATTTCAATAACTTAAGAATTTGAAAAATTGTAAAATTCTTTTACTATGTAATGAATTTTATCTTTAACTTATTTTCAATTATAAAATTTGTTCTTTATATTCTCAATATTGAATGGTTTTTTTCATAAATTAGTCAATTAACATTTTCTCTATTATTTGATAAATGTGTATGTAAAGTATAAGATAATCAATTTAATGACGATATTTATTCTTTAGCTAATAGGAGCTAGTTTTTCTTAGAGTAATTTTCACATATAACAAAAATAAAAAGTATATTTGTATATTATAGTTATATTTTGCATGATTGCGCTCCAAAACAAACATATATATGTATATTTCGCAAAATAAATATATAAAAAAAACAGTTGTATAATTCGTTATACATATACAAGCAAACCAATTATATAATTCAGTACATATATACAAAAGAAAACAGTTGTATACAAAAGATCAATTGTATAATTTGTGTATGTATAAAACGAGAAAGAGTGGACAGGAAATACTTGTATTGTATAATTAAAAGTGTGTAGGACGAAGATATATGTATTTACATGTGTATATACAATTTTCTCTCACTTTATACAAATAGAAACACAATTTATACATTTCATTTATGTTTGCATAAACGAGAGAGATGAGGGTGGTGAGCGAGATCTGTGAGAGGAGAGAGAGGGGAACGAATATATGTATATATACAATTTTCTCTCGCTTTATACAAACACAATTACATTTTATAAATTTGTGTTTGTATAGAAGCGAGAGGGAGCGAGGGAGAGTGGCGAGCGAAAGCTTAATCTCGTTAAGGTGTTAACTTTTTAAACCATATTTAAAAAATTAAAAATATTATGAAATATATCACCTTCGAAAGAAAGAAAAAAAAACTAAAAAATTATGAACAAACCAAGTCACATGTTTGTTATTTGAAGGGCATCATTTGGGATATCTATAGAAAATAAATTACAAATAATGACGAGAATCAAGAAAGGTCACGTGGAGCAATAGTTCTAATAATTGAGACCTAATAATTTTCATGTATTGACCATTAACAAAGAAAATGTGAAAGGTTAAGAAGCAATATGTGAAAAATATGTAATTATATATCTCCCCTTATTTAGAAGGGACAGTTGATGAGGACGAACATGGCATCAAAATATAGTACAAGAAGCAGTAAAAATTGTACTTTAAAAAGGACATGGGTGAATATGATTAAAATAGTAATGTCATCTACTTTTAATTTCCATAGTGTACAGCATGTACTCCACGTGTAAGGGACAGTTGATGAGGACGAACATGACATCAAAATATAGTACAAGAAGCAGTAAAAATTGTACTTTAAAAAGGACATGGGTGAATATGATTAAAATAGTAATGTCATCTACTTTTATTTTCCATAGTGTACAGCATGTACTCCACGTGTAAGGGACAGTTGATGAGGACGAACATGACATCAAAATATAGTACAAGAAGCAGTAAAAATTGTACTTTAAAAAGGACATGGGTGAGTATGATTAAAATAGTAATGTCATCTACTTTTATTTTCCATAGTGTACAGCATGTACTCCACGTGTATCACCACTTTCTGTGTAAATTTTTTTTAAATATCTCAGTTTATTTTTCACTTTCTCACCATTGCCTTTTTTACTCTCTCTTCTATGCTTAACTTCCATGTTCTGTTCAACAAAATAAAAGGCCCCATCAGAATTTTTTCAAGTGAACTTTAGCTACCCAAAAATGCATTTCCTCTTGCCTCCTTTCTTTTCTTCTCATTTTAGTTTTTAATTTGCTTTATTACACCTTAATTCTTTCGATTACTCATGTTTAATTCAATTTTGCTTCACCTTTTTTCAATTTTTCATTTGATGGGTTTGATTTTTATTTATTTTTCAATTTTGGTGTTTGCGTTATGGTAATGTTGCATGCACTGGATTTAATCTTGATTGGATGTTGTTATTGTTGTCGTTCTCTTCTTCATTTATATTTACACATTGGATTTAATATTGATTGGATGTTGTTGTTGTTGTCGTTCTCTCCTCCATTTATATTTACAACTTTGTATTTCAATTACTTTTGTTCTCTTTTTAATTGATATGTAGTGTTTCTTCCACTGTGTTATTGATGTGTTCATTTTTTTCAATTTGTTAATTTTTTCATGTAGGCCTTCGCATGTACTTCGACAAGAAAGGGAAGAAAAGAAATTGAAAATTCAGATATTTTGATATTGGAAACATCGAGCTTAATTTTGAAATTCGAAGCATTTTCAGGTCTGTCGAGCTTAATTTTGATATCTTTCTATATTTTTAACTAAGATAGTGAGTTGTGCCTAAATTTTCCCTATTTTCATAGCCTGGAGAGTTCAGTATTCGTCCCTCTTTAGTTTATTGCACATAATACACTCCTAAAGTTGTTTCATATAAGGAAAATTATATGAAAGCACATAATATAAATCTCTATAAGAACTTGCGCTCGTGAATTTACATTGTCAAGTTGTTGGTTTAATTTCCCCGTTGGATATGCAGCTGAATTTTCATGTTGAATGTTAACCGGTAAGCACATAATATATAGCTCTACAGACACCTGAACCCGCACATGCAAGTAAATTTACATAATCAAGTTGTTGATTTGATTTTCCTATTGGATATATGCAGTTTAATCCTAATGTTGAATGCTTATCAGTGCAGAATAATTCAAGCGATAATGTACCGATATGATAAGTGAGGTTTTCACCAGCTTTTTCTCTCTCTACTCTCTTTCACAATTTCATATATGTAATTTTCCTTTGCTTTGGGTAAATTGAGAACCAATACATGTACTTTAATCCCCAATTTGGGTTACTTTTGAATGGTTTCAGCGGCTATAACGAACCCATGTTCTGATGAAGGAATCTTTGATCTTAAAAGTGCATTTCTCTACCTTCTCTTTTTGAATGAGGAGAAATGCGTGGAAATGAGAAGTAACATGTGGGTCTGGTCTACAAAACAATATAACAATAGAGAAATGAAAGTGATATTGATCAAATTGCATCATCACTTGCTATTCTCTCCAATTTTTGAATCAGATTTCGAGATATTACATCAATTTGACATCATTATTCATTTCTGGTGCGACAACTCTCTGTTAGTTCACTGCATCTACAGGTGATAATGGTCAAATGGGTCAATTTGTTCATCTCCAAAACCAACTCCGCAAGACTATTGGAAAGAAATGAAGATTTTTTAAGTATTTGAGAAGGTAAATGTTATTTTTTGATGTGTCAAAAAAGGAAATTCATATTTGTTGCTTCAGAAATTTCACCGCTTTTGTTTATTTATTTTTGGTGTGTCAAAACAGGCGGATGGCATTAGTAATGTTATAAATGGTTGTAAAATACTTCCAATGTTATGCATTTGTATTTATTTTCCAAGCGATGATTCCGTATAAAGTAATATATGTTCTGTTTCAGGTGATGCAAGAAAAATAGTATCTGATATGGCACGACAATTGAACTACGTCAATAAATTTTTCATCAATATTTTTTTCTTTGTCTCTTGATTTGCATGTATAAACAAACCTCTCTAAAGGTAACACAATAAAGAACAAATATAACAAAGCAAGTAGTAATCCTTTTTGAAGTTCAAATTTGAATTTATTTTATTGGGCATATCCAACCATGGATTTCATATTGGTCTTCAATTAAACAGTCCACGAAATTTAAAGTCTTTTTCTAAAGTTGTTTTGCTCGATCTATATTCAATTACATTATTGTTTCTCCCTTCTCAGTGTAATCTTCAGCTTAAACTTGTCTAATACTCATATTCTTAAAATGTAATTGAGAATTCTTAGAAAAACTCTTAGGATTTTCCATTTTGCCTATTTAGGACAATGACAACATATACAATTTGAATTTATATAAAACGAGAAAGAGAGAAAAGTAAAAGGAGACTTGTGTAGGGAATATACAATTGAATCGAAAAAATGTATCGATATTAGATGGTTCAGTTCTTGAATCTATCACTTTTTAACTTGTGTATATTTTTATTATTTGCAACCACCTCCTTTTTTATCTGGCAATTTAGCTTCTCTGCAATATCAAAACCTACTATATTTTAGTAAATATTTCTGGTCTTTTCTTATACATTATCTTTTTTTTTTCATTTGCCTTTTCAATTTATTTTAGTGCCTAATGATGATACAGGCACACCGTGCAAGCTGAGTTTCCTTCTTGGATTATAAAGTTTGAATAACCCACATTGTGAGAGAAGTTGAAAAACATGTATCAAGTAAATTCACCCTTTTATTTATAACATTTCAGTTATGTATTCACACTTTCGACATACATTTATTATTTAGACTCGGGGTTGCTAGAGTTTTCCTACTACCTTTCACTCGGGGGATATACTACTATTTTTATGCTAAATATTGATTTTGACATCTTATTTGTTGAACTGTAAAACTCCACAAGAGAAAAACATTTGAGATGGATGGTCAGATGGTAGTAGTTGGTGTTGTTGGGTTTGTTATGACATTATCCAAGGAAGAGACCATTATGAAGTACTGCTACAAATAGGAAGCTAATGAAAACTAAGGAAATTGAGCCACAGTTTCTCGGAAATTCAGGCACAGTTGTAGAAATCGAACAAGTATGTTTGTGTCAACCATGTGTTAACTCTCACATGTATCAAATTTGAATGGCATCCCTTATATTTCGGGGTACCATGGCTTGAATAAGCTTCCGAATTAATAGTATTTTAATTTTTTCTAATTTTCATCAATGATACAATTTGATTTTATTATTAATTTTCACTATAAAGAATAAACACATTAAAAATGATAAGATGAAAAATTTAATTTAAAAATAAAATATATATATAATAATTTAAATACAATATAATAATACAATTCATAATATTATAATTTAAATACAAAATAAAATATTATAAGTAACATAATAAATAATTCTTAGTTTTACAATCACAAAGGAGTGTTTCTCGGAAAAAGGTTATTTTTTGTGTGCGTTTTTATGAGTTTCATCTTCTTGATTATTCTAATTTTGTTAGATTTTCTGTGTCTTCTTAGTAATTTAATTTTATAATTTCTTTTAATATTCTAATTGTCAGTTTTTCTGTGTCTTCTTAGTAATTTAATTTTATAATTTCTTTTAATATATGCGTTTAAATTGTTGTTTTGTGTTACTATTAGCTTCACAAAGAAACGAAATCAAAGGACATATATATTTTACTAGGATAATTTTACTGATACTTGTATGCCATCTTCTTTTGTTGAGAAACATGTATGTGTTCTTTCAAATTCACTGATATTGATTATTTATGAAGTGAGTTTATTGATGATATAGGACTCGAGAATGTTAATAAGATAGCAATATATCACCTACAAGACATTTACTGGTCTCTCTGTCTATACTGTTTATAGACATGGAATGGTTGTATGCACTAATCATCACTTATGCAATCATGTATTTGTGTATTATCACTTACCCAATCATGTATTTGTGATACGTGGCCTATTTTAAATAAAATGATCATTATTATTTAAAGGTATATGAACTTACGTTTTCGTACAGGTATATGACAATGTCATGTTCTACCCATATAGTTAAATTGATTCGGTTGTATTGTTGCGATGAAATAGGCGACACTAAAACCAACATAAAATTAATTTGGTTGTGTTGTTATTGTGAAATAGGACACTAAAATTAACTATGTTAAGCACGGGCCTGGACGAATCTAGTATATATATATATATAAAAAAAAGACAATAAAAAAGGCAACTAATATAAATGTCTAACCTCATATGAACTAGAACTATAGAACTAGTTCTTAGTTTTATAAATATTAATATTACTATATGAAGTTAAACGATTGGCGCCTTTTGACAAAATAAACAAAAAACAAGTAGTATGTAAGAATAAAAAATGCAACCCTAAATTAATAACATTTTGTGCATGTGCGTAAATATTTAAGGCCTCCTTTTATAATTTGGTGTTAGGCTTTTAATTTTACTGAGACGTTCTTGGCATCACATTTTCTTTTACAGAAAGAAAAAAGAATATGCATAAGTACTCCGCCTTCTCAATCTATGTCCGAAATTCAGAGACACTTTTATATTATACTACTCCGCCTCCTCAATCTATGTCCGAAATTCAGAGACATTTTTATATTATACTAAGGTTCTATTATCATCAATCTTGCTCCAGTACAAAGGTTAAAGTTTCACCTGAACGACTCTATCGAAGCAAATCCTTAATCACATGCTAACCTGAATCCTTGACTATAAAAACTGGAAAGAATTCATCAAAAGGAGCCCAACGATACCCATATTAATAGGATTTGAAATCAGGAGTAAAATAGTACAAAAATTACTTCAAAAATCAATAGAGCGAAAATAGTTGAAAGACATGTTCTTAAGCCAAGAGGATTCGTGGTTGAAAACCCCATTAAAACTTATTAAAAAATGAATTCCAAATAATCAAAATACCTTTTCACCAATTTTAGGGAAAGAACGTAACCTCAAAATTCACTTTATAAATGAAGGTTTAAAAAGTTTTTCGAAAGATAAAACTTGAAGAAATCGATGAAAAATTAAGAAAAAGAAGCTTGCCCACACTAGGAATTACAAAGAAGTGAGCTACGGGATGTGTAATATCTTTTAGTAAATATTTCATTACATCCAATGTTCCTCTCTAGTATTGGAATGAAATTTGTTAAGTGTATCAACGGATGTGTAATATTTAATTCGGTGCAAATCATAACATACATCAAATTACCAACTGTAGAAGAGTATATGTGGAATACATGACATCTCTTATTCTTTCATTAGTAGATGGAATCTAAGTTGTACTCAACTTAAAGTGTTTAGCAAGGGATGTACTAACCACTTTTATTTTTGCATGTTGAGCCTCTTGATTACTTCTTAATCTATTACTTGAAGGATAATGGTAACTCCTTTTTATTTCTATCTCGATGTATTTGTATGCCCAAAATTTTCTTTTCTTACCCCAAGTCCTTAATTGCAAACGATATTCTCAAATCCTTCTTAAGGATTGCAATTCAAGATAAAATCATCAATAGAGAACTTAAAGAATACATAATGATCTAAAAAGGTTTTCTTGTATCACTAGTTTTCATTAACAGATTCAAACTTCAAGTACCACTATATTGAAATTTGTTTCAAGCAATACAATCTTATTTGCAGTTTGCAGAAATATTTTTTATGAACCGTTCGGATTTTTCCGTATTAATTTTTCCATCTAAATAACCATGAAGAGAATTGATCTTGACACCATATACTCCACCTCTAAATCTAGATTTGTGGCTAAGCGTAGAACCATACAAATAGAAGACATTTTCATAACAAGAGAGAAAATTCATCAAAGTGTTTCGCGTGACAAAACTTTTAACAACTAACCTCAGCTTATACTTAGGCGTAGAGGTATATTACTCTTGCTTTACTCTGAAAATCAATTTATTTGTTAAAGATATCTTACCTTTCGATAATCCACTAAATCATATGTGTCATTCGGGTAAAGTGACTATATTCAGATATACCAATATTATATGATATCACATACAACACACTTTAAAAAAATGAAAACTCCTAAATTTGAAGTTAAAACATTTTAATCATTTAATGTGAAGAGCTTATCCAAAAGTTTCTTAATTTATTGTCAAGAGTTAATGAAGCATTTAAACAAGTTACAACTTGATTTTATTTTTATACTAAACTTTTATCTTGAAAATCAAAACTAATGATATGAAATTACATAGCTCTATCAACTAACATAGGATGACATCCTTGACACACTGCAAACTCAAACGTAATTGAAATGTTATCTAATTCAAATATTGTTCAGATTTTCTATGTTTAGATGCATTTAGAGAATCAGTAAAGCTAAGCCTATTTAGGTGCTAATGATGTTTACTCTCTGAGCTAAGCACAATTAAAATGTAATGAGTTTTCTGATTTTCAAATTTTCTGATTTTCGAAATTCTATGTTCTCTTCTTATTTCACTTTGTGATATTTGTCACAGTATAATCCATCAAAATGTAATGAGTTTTCACTTTATATATCTAAATATATCATTCCAAAAGAACAATTAGTTTATTTCTTTATCAAACTATATCAACTCATAATCTCATGTCTATACTTAACAAGGTTGCTTGTGATTAATCAACAATATGCCTTGATGATACTTTGTTCAACGCCCAATGTTCATTATCTTATAATTAATTCACAATCCGTTTGTTCCATTTAGTCACATAATTAAAAAAAATGTGTTAGATAGAGATATTGAATACATTCTATCTTAAAAGAAAAAAAAATAATATCAAAGAAATTCAATAAAGAATAATAACCTCAAATCTAAACTTAGAGAAAGTCAATATCAAATTACGAACCTCTTCACAAACCAAAATGGAGGTAGAAACTAACTACATCAAAGATATTCAAAAGTAAAGGTAAAATAAAAGTAAGTCGGAAATAAGACTATTTATTCACCTTCTTAAATTAAATTTTTAATTCATTAAATTGATTATATTTAGATATAACTATATTCAAATAATACCTACACTTGGAAAATAATAATTAAAAATCCTTAAATCTCAAGATGAGTTAGAATATTTTAATCATGTAATTCAAAGAGCTTCTCCAAAAATGTCTAAATTTATTTTGATGAGATGAAGCATTAAAGTACTATAGCCTATTTATAAGCTAAATTTTTATCTCCAAAATTAAAATTAATGGTGAAATTAAATCATGCAATTCTTAAATTTCATGTTTCTACCTAAAATGAAATTTATTTCTTGAGATAGCGAACATAAATGTTGATAGTTATTTAAACAGTTAGAGAAAAAGGCCAAGTGAATCCTTGATAAATGTTGAATGTTATCATAAGAAAAATGGACATTTCAAATCATATATAGTTTTAGTTGATGCATGATGTCTTTTTGAATGGTAAAAACATTTTCTTGAAGAAACCCTAGAAGTTATCAAATATATAAACATAAGTGATAAAAATGTTAATGTTGTGCTAAAGTTGGACATTGCTAAGACATATCATATGGTCTACTAGATGTTTTGACAAGGTCCTAAGGAAGTTTGGTTTCTCTAAAATTATTATAAACATGGTCAGGAGACTTGTCTCTAATAATTGATAGTCTATGCTGATTAATGATCAGTTTCATGATTTTTCCCTAGTCTTCCATAGGCTTGAAACAAGAAGACCCTCTTTTTCCAATTTTATTCATCATTGCAAGTTGGCAACAAAATTTTTAGCTAAATGAGTTGACAGTTTACAAAGGAATGATAATTTCAAAAAATATGAATTACCAAAGTTGAGCCTAAAGATTAATGATTTGTCATATGATGTTGATGTTATTCTCTTCTATTTTAGAGATAGAGTATCAATAATTAAGATGATGAAGGTGTTGAAAGACTATGAAAATATCTCTAATTAGATAATTAACAAGTCAAAGAGTTTTTTTCTAGTCATGATAAAACTCCTTCGAGTGGAAGATTAAATTTTCATGGCTTAGAGAGGTTCATTTTCCTAGAAATATTGTGGTTGATTTGCTTCAAAGTTATGAACCTAAACTTAACTATCCCATAGCATAGTGGAGTTTATGAAAAATAGAATGAATTAAATATAGTATAATTAGAGCCAACAAAGAAAACGTGAGTTGAAGGTCATATTATCTTTTTGTAAGATACAATAATGTAGATCTCATTTATATTGTGGCACAAAGCACAAAAATGGGTACAAACATGTAATCAGAGTTGAAAACAATTTGAAAAGGCTTTATAATATTGCCTAAACCAAGGATTTCACCAAATTAATCTGGAGAAAAGTTCTCGAAGTCACAGAATATGATTAGGAGGGATTTGGAGAATACCCTGGGAGTTAGTAGAGAGGATGGAAAACTTACTTGAGAATATGGATCAACAAAACATTCAAATAAGATGCATTTTTAGAGAACCTAATAACTTAGTGGTGGACTTCATAACAATCACTATAATAAAAAATGGTGGAGCACAATAATTTCATAATTTAAATCAATTACCACGCGTGGAAAAGGAAAGCATAAACATTAATAAAAAATACATACCAACTATCAAAATCAAAGCAAGAAGAATAAACAACATCAACAACTTTTAAGCATGGATAGAAACAAATGGAAAGTTACTAAGTCTCACATCCAGGGGTGGACCCACGTGCCGTCCAGGGTGTTCACCCGAATACCCTCGAAAAAAAACTACGTTGTATACCTAAGGTGAATTTTCATGATTTGTGTGGATATAAATATTTTGAACACGCTAAATCACAAATAGATGAGATAGCCCAGCGGTAGCTGAGCTCAAACATATGCGCGATGTCCAGGGTTTGAATCCCTGGTTTGGCTTTTTATTTTTTACATTTTTTGGTTTCAGTATTTTTTTAGTTACATGTTTATCTTTTATTTTCCGAACCTCCTCAAAGAAAATCCTAAGTCCGCCATTGCTCACATCCATTATATTTACCGAATAATTTATGGCCATTTCAAGGGAAAATTGTTGTGAGAAAACTAACCTAAGATGTCAGCCAACAAAAAGTGATACAATCACCAGCAAAAAGCTTGATTTAAGGAACTAGATTTGCATTTTATGTTCTTGCATCCAGCCAAGATATCAAGAAAAAGGAGCTTGGGAACAACTTGGGTTTCTCCGCCTCTACTTCAACTGTCAAAGCAAAAGGGGTTATCTTGTAGATCAATTGAAATAAGGGTAAAGAAAAGTTACAAATACTTACATAGATCTACAAAGTTGAAATACAAGGTTCTAACTCTCTTTTGAGTTTCTTACAAGCTCATGGACCTCCACCGAATGGTACACCTTCGATAGAGTAAGCAACACTAAAGCTACTTTAAAATCAAAAGTCAACAAAAAAAGAAATTTATCATTGATTTTCTGAGCAAGAAACAACATATCTATCGACTATGAAGAATCTTTTAATCACCCACAAAAGAAGGAAAAAGAGAACAATATTTGAAAAAACTAACAGACACATCCTCGGTGGCGGCGAGAAGAAGATGAAAAGGACTGGGGTTAAATTATAAAACCCTATTATTTAGGGTCTTGTTATTATATATCTGAACTCCGTCACTTTTGGGACAGCTCAATTGTAAGTTTTCTTTTGTTTTGTTATTTTTACGTTTTTATGGACTCATTTTTTGAGCCCACTAGAATTTATTTAATTAATAAAAAATATAGCCCACGACAAAATTTGATATTCTTTTTTATTTAATTAATAAAAAATAGAGCCCACGACAAAATTTGATATTTTTTTTTAAAATTTTTTTTTTTATCAAACTAGTCACAATCTCTAACACAATTACAAAAAACATCTACACTTTAAACGAATTATTAAAAATGTTAATATGTCAATTTTTTAGAAATAAAATGTATGATAATATAATTAATTTTATTTTCCTTTTATTTCTCAAATCAAGCCCATATTGAACTAATTCTTACTCCCCTATCCGGTAAAAAAAAAGGAAAAATTAGTAAAGTAGTCACAATTCCTAACTTAATTAGTAAAAACATCTACACGTTAAAATATTTAGTCAAAATGTCAATATTTTGAAAATAATTTGTATTCAAATACTATTATTTGTCTTTCCTTTTATTTCTCAAAACAGTCTAAAATTAAATATATTCACTATCCATTTAGACTTCTTCTAGACTTTAATACCATTAAATTTATTTCCATCTTTAAGATTTTCAATTTTTTTTCTCTTTTACAATTTTCACCATTATTTTCTCTCATTGTTGAAGAACTAATTATTCAAGTTCATATCAATTTGTTCAGATCTATCGATTAATTCAAGAAATCTCTCAATACATAAAGGTATTTTCGTAATCATCTTTTATTTTGCGAGATTTCAATAAGATTTTGTTTTCGAAATAAAAAATTATGTTGAATTTTGGATTGTATGTATTACAATTTTTTCGTCATTTTTATATGAGTTTGTTAACATACTCATCAAATATTTATGCATTTTGAAATTTTAGTATTTGAGACACTATTTTTATGATTTTATTTTCATATTTGAGATTTAGTAGATTGTAATTTGTAGTAAGCCACATAAGCATTCATACATAATATATTGTTTGATTTTTTTTTGTATATTCATATTTAATAATTTCGAATTTTGCTTATAGGGTTATTAATTCACAAATAAACACAGATTCAGATTTGAATTTGGTGAAAAGAATTGGAAAAAAGGAACATAGCAGACGAAGAAGAAAGAGAGAGTCAAAGAAGAAGGTTGCGAAATTGTATTCATATCAGAATAATATTCATATTAATTTTTGTTTGTCAATTATTTTTCTTTTACTCATCATTTGTATTTTTATTAAGAACATTGTATTTCTTTTTTATTTGTAGTCATTCAAATACGTATCTCATATGAATTTGTATTTCTTAAGCATAGATGTATCCTATTTTTTAACAGTCAATTTATATATTTTTTAGAATATTGTATTCTGATTATATCATTTTCACTATGTATGCTATCTCATATGAATTTGTATTTCTTAAACATATATGTATCCTGTTTTTCAACAGTTAATTTGTATTTTTTTTAAAATATTGTATATTGAGTATATTATTTTACTATTATGCTATATGTTTTCTAGAATCTTGTAATCTCATTTCTTTCATAGTCAATTAGTATTTATTTTTTTTAGAATATTATATCATTCCTCAACAAATTTATTATTTCCACCAAGTATGTTATTTTCTCCCAAAAATGTTGTACCCTTTCATAAATGACATTCATACATATTGAGATACATGTATATATATATATATAATATATATATATATATATATATATATATATATATATATATATATATGGTAATCAAGTAATACAATTTTGATCACCGAAATACAATTTGCAGTTTGAAAGAGAAAAAAAATCAATTTTAGTTTGAATGGTAAAATGAGCACATAAAATGTAAAAAATATTGGTATACAATTAAAATGAAAACATAACAAAGGAAAGTTGATCTAATAGAATGATTTTTTTTTTGAAATTGTTAAAGGTGAGAATTTTAAAGTGATATGTTCCTTCTCTAAAAACTATTATCTCACTTTTTCATCATACTATTTTTTTGTATTTTATATATATTTATACAATATTCTAAATAAAAACTAGAGAATAAATAAAAATACGAATAAAATACATATTGAAATAAATATGAAATACAAAATTTCGAAGAAATAAATAAATACACATGAAAAAAATATATGAATACAATCATGTTTCTTAAATAACTATAGATTCATTTGGCATACCTATTGGAATGAATACAAACTAATAAAAAAAAGATTAATATTATGGGAAAAAAATAAACAAAGTTTGAGTTTTATTTGAAAATTAACTTTGAGAAAATTAAGTGATATTTACCTTTTTTTTTGAAATATTCTCTCCCTTGATTTTCTCCGTTATTAAATAATTCTATTCTTTAAATAAAAACAAATAATAAAAACATAAATAATATACGTAAAAATTAAAATTTTGATATTTTTACTAAATATTGAAAGTGTTGTTAATGAGCCCTCTTAAATGTTAAAATATTGACATTTTAAAAAAATTAGAAATTTTTTCAAAATGTCAATATTTTAGCATTTAAGAGGGCTCATTACCAACACTTTCAATATTTAGTAAAAATGTCAAATTTTAGTTTGTTATGTATCTTATTTATGTTTTTATTATTTGTTTTTATTTAAAGAATATAATTATTTAATAACAAAAGGGAGAAAATCAAGGGAGAGAATATTTCAAAAAAAGGTAAGGATCCTTAATTTTCTCATCAGTTACATTTTCAAATAAAATTTAAATTTTATTCTTTTTTTTTCTCCAGAATTTTTACCTTTTTAAAATTATATTCATTTCACAATATATTTTATTTATATTTATTATAGTTTTTTATTAGTTTGTATTTATTCCAATAGGTATGCCGAATTTATCTATATAGTCATTTAAGAAATATATTTGTATTTTCAAATATTTTTTTCCCTGTATAGTTAATTTTTCATCAAAAATCTTGTATGTATTCATTTCAATATGTATTTTATTTGTATTTCTATTTATTCTAGTTTTTATTTAGAATTTTGTATAATAATATATAAAATACAAAAAATTAGTATGATGAAAAAGTGAATGAAATATAAAATTGAAAAGAAATAATTGAATATTTGGTGTACTCATTCTTAAATAAAATACATAACTAGTTGACATACCTTTAGAATAAATACAAATTAGAAAAAATGTCAAATTCGGAAACAATGCAACATAATTTTTGAATGAATACAACTGTTAATTGTAAAAATACATACTGACTAAAACAGTATCAAAATTCAATATATACTTTCAAATTTATGAATACAAAAAACAATAAAACTATGAAATACAAAAATAAATACTAATTGTGGTACATTGACATAACTATAAAAAAATATAATACAAAATGAATTAAATATATGAAATACGATTCCAAATCTATGGATACAAAATACAATAAAATAATGAAATACAAAAATACATACGTCATCTAAAACAATAACAAAATTCAATATACACTTCAAATCTATGAATACAAAAAACATCAAAACTATGAAATATACACAATCAAACTCATACAATGTGTTATATTGACATAACTAACACACACACAAAAAAAAAAATAGAACACAAAATACAATAAACATATGAAATACAAAAATAAATACTAACTATAACACAATAAAAATTCCAAATACACTTCCAAAAGCATTGTAACATAAATTTTTTTGAATCTTAAAAATTACTAAACAAATTAAACTAACATGCAAGACACAGAACATGTAAAAAAAAAAACCTCTTCTCCAACAAATTGGACTTCTTCAACTTCATGGTTATGAATTTGTGTGAGATTTTACCCATCGACGGATTCAGATATTTTTTCTCCGTCGTATATCCTCCTTAGAAGCGGAACCTACATTGTTGTTTAATTCTTGAGTGAAAAAAATTAAATGATGGAAAATCGGAAGAACTTTGATTATTTTGTCTAATAACTCTAGTAACTCTCTTGAAAACGTCAATTGAAGAGAGAATTATGTAATCTCAAACCCTAAAAAATATTTTAAGGACAACAACAAAATTAAAAAAAAAAACACTAAAATCAGTAAGTAAATAAATAAGGAATCTGAAAAATATAATACCCAAATCAATGTTAATCTTCAAATCAAATCTTGCAATGAAATTAAATGAGAATAGTAGAAAATATTAATATATTGAATCGAAAATATGTGGAATTGATTTGGAAGAATATTAGAGAGAAAAATTAAAAAGAAGAATAAGAAAAGAGAGAAAAATTTGGAAATTTGATTCGAACAAAAGTAAGAGAGAGAAATTGATAAACTTAAGAAAAGAAAGAAAAAAATTAAAATGACATTAATATCTATCCAATTACATAAATATAGAAAAATGTGTAATCTATGAGAGAAAAAGAAAAACTGTAAATAATGAGAGAGCAAATATTAATAATATCATAATAATTATTTATTTTTAAAATAATGACATTTTTGACATGTTTACTAATATTATTAAAGTATGGATACTATCACTAAATAAGTTGATTTTTTTTTACTAGTTAGCTAAATTTTTCAAAAAAATTTGGATTAATTACCTGAATATACAACTTAAGTTTACATATTCTCCATATTTCCCTTATTTTTTAAAAAAATACTAAAATCCCTATTTTTTAATAAGTCTAATATAACAGATACATTATTAAATTAGAATCCTAATAAATCCTAACCAATTAAATCTTACCCCTAATTTTACTCTTTATTTTCCCCAAATAAAGAACTCATTTACACCACTCCCAAAATTAATGCGTCAATTTCTCAACTGTTCATCTTCTCAATTTTGAAAATCAAAATTTGTGCTCTCCATCCGTCAGCCTTCGTCTAATCTGTCCGCCATTTTTGTCTACTTTGTCAGCCTTTGAAAATCAAAATTGTGCTCTCTGTCCGTCCGCCTTCGTCTAATCTGTCTGCCATTTTTGTCTACTCTGTCCGCCTTAAAAAATCAAAATCTCCAATTTCGTCTACTCTTTCCGCCATTTTCGTCCAATATTCTTGAAAGGTATTGTGTTCTTCTTCGATTCTCTCTTTTCATTCTTCTATTTTTCTAATATTTCATGGATCATCTGTCATTTAGTATTGGGATTACTCAAATAATCACTTCAAACTCTAAACAAATCTATATTTTTGAAGATCCGAAATTGGTTGAAAACAAGTCTAAGAGCTTGCATAGTTGGTTTGCATTGTGTTGTTACAATTATGTATCAAGCACAATTTATGTTTCATGTATCATGTTAAAGTTTGTCGTTTATATAAAGTATCAAGTAGACAGCCTTATAACTATAGTTACACTTATGTATCAAGTACAACTTTGCATTTTTTGTATCATGTTAGTATCAAGTAGACAAACTTATAACTGTAATTACACTTATGTATCAAGTACAACTTTGCATTTTTTGTATCATGTTAGGCTATAAAGTGTCTGTTAAGTATCATTTTGACTGACTTATGATATGTTGTTAGAACAGATTGGGCAGCATTGGATGCATATAAAGACAAGAAAACTGGAGAACTTTTGGATCCACAACATTTGTTTAATGTGGAGTTTGCTCAAGAGAACATGCAACAAATAAGTGATAACCTGTGAGTATTGTTTATTATTTTATTTTATTTTTTGTATCTATTTCATCCTTATAATTTTTCTTATTGTTTTTGTAGTGATTGCGGACTGTTCGTAGTTGTATATGCAGAATTTCTGAGTGACAAAATCAACATGTCATGTAATAGTTTTGAGAGTAGCTATCTTCGCAAAAGATATGTGATTCTTTTATTGAAGTATGGTCTCGACAAGATGAATGTTGGATATGTTAGCAACAGTGATGACCCTTCAAGAATGAAGATTGTATTAAACCCATCATCTGAAGATGAAATTGTTAATGTAGGCTAGTTAGTTTTCAATGTTTGATTTTTTTTTTTGTTTTTTGGAGTTAAGCAAGATGTTTGAAGTATTTATTAACATAACAACACATTTTGTTAAATTATGAAAGTGTTTTGATTTTTAAAATTATTTATTCTATTACTTTAATTTTATTTTTATTACCGTTATGAATTAAGGAATTATGTATACTGTTATTGGGACATTAATGTCATTATTGTATCAAAACTATAATAATAATTACATTAATGTAATTATTGTCATAAAAAAACACTTATTATATATACGTAAATATATTGCATGATACAAAAAAAGAAAATTATATACGTAATTATATTTTGTATATGATACATGAAATATCAAAATATATAATATCACAAACAGTGATACTAGTTATTACACTAGATACACGCCAGTTTTTTTTTTAAAAAAAAATTAATATCTTTTGTACAAATAAGATATATTCAGTACTATGATTTATATATATTACGAACAATTATTTGCCCTTCAAAATATGAAATTTTTTTAAGTATCTACACACATGATACTATATTACTAAATTAAATTAAATTAGAACTGACAATAATTTGGGTGAAATATCCGCAATTAATATTGATTAAAGTAAGTTTGAACAAAGATTATAAAATAAAGTATTTGATATATAAATATAATGTAAAATTTAAATAGAGTTTGACAAAAAAAAAAAGAATTAGTCTGCCAAAAAAAAAAGGGAAGATCACTAATGAAAAATTATAATTTAATTTAGAGTTTTATATTGGATAAAACTGATTTTGAAACACACAAGTTAATGCCTTTTTTTATGGGATTAATAACTGTAGCATATTAAAAGTAGGAATTAATTCAAATTTCAGTTTTTAATCCCTCAAATCACTCAACAAACGGATAAAATGACATAATATATAATGTATCCGACTGTTTTATTATGTATCAGAAACTTCTTAAAAATAAGGGATTTTTTGTAAATTGAAAAAGAGTAGGGATAGGAGGTAATTTATGTTTTACACTATGTGATTTACATAATTTTTACAAAAAATTTCCCATTTTAAAATGACAGAAAGAAAATTGGGCTTGCTGCAGATTTCTTTGGGCTTTGGCCCCATTTTTCCTTTAGAGAAAACCTGTGCATACGTGTTGGGTATACCACTGTATATGGGGATGTTTTCGGTCCTTTTTATCGTGTATCATACTGTATATGCGACATATAAACCCCAATTTAGCTTCTGAAGCACCTTTACAGATTTTTGAACCTGCGTATCATACTTTACGAATGTATATTAGTGTATATAGCGGTATATCAGCCTGTTTTTTTTTTGGCTTTCCGGGGGCTGAAAAATTAATTTTCAGCAGACAAGATGCTTCTTTTCGACCTGTACACAATTTAGAGGGGCTGGACGACTCGTATATAATGGTTTAAGCCTTCGTGGCTCAAAAGAAGGATGCAAGGAGGAAAATGGAGTCCCAAAACGAACTCGAAAGGAGTTTCACATGCAACAACAAATGGAAAAGAGTTAGAAAAAGAAATATAATCCTGAGCCCACATACAATCTAATAACTAACTCATGCGGAAGACATACACACGTCACATGATGATAATCATGTATTCAAAGAAAGAAAGAAGTAAACCAAAGCAACCAATGGAATTAATAAACAACAAATAAAAAGGCAATATCAACCAAATGGGGGCAAAGAAGAAGACCAACAGTGAGCTCAAATATAGAATTAATTGGCAAACAAAAATTCACGGTGGCATAAGAAACTATAACGGAGAACTATCATTCAAACATATCAAAATATAATTCTCAACCTATGATTTAACTTCAAGAAAATCAAATTGCTCCTATCACATCTGAGCAGCTTACTGCATACATGGCTGTCCTCGAGCTGAAAAAGTACCATGCCGCACTCATTGCATTTGCTAAGATTGCGAAAGGTTGCTCAAATGTACAAATCAAATTACTCCTATAGAGTTTGCACCACATGTTTTTAATCTAACATGTATTCACACTTTTATTTACTCTTTAATCTGCTCTTTTTGTTGATCTATCGATTTGATACAATACCGTATAAGTTTTTGAATTAATTACCATCAAATACAGTTGAAACACCATTGTTACCAAAATTGAGTGATGTTTTTAAATGCTACAAAAAATGACACATATTATAAATGGCATATACATATTATATCACACTGTAAAACAATCCCTTAACCCTAGACACTAACGGACAACCCTTAGAGTTGCAACGTATCTCCCTTCTTCTACATCCTTTCCCACTCCCCCCCCCCCCCCCCCCAATACTCATTGTCCAGCCACCTTTTCCTCCTCAGTCACCATGGAAGCCTAGGGATATATATGTTTTTTGATTAATTACTATTCTTTTATTAACTTGTTTCTTGGTTATGTACTCAAGGAGTTGATCATCTATCACAAAATCATAGACGATCAATTCCATGAGTACATAAACAAGAATAAAGTTAATAAAAGAATAGTTATTAGTCTAAAAACATATATATACCTTAACTTCCATGGTGACACACAAGGATTAGTTGGTTGGACAGTGAGTGTTGGTGGGGGGAAATGGGGAAAGGATGGAGAAGAAGAGAGATCTGCCACAATTCCAAGGGTTGTTCTTTAGCGTCTAGGGTTAGGGATTGTTTGAAGTGTGATATAATATGTATATGCCATTTATAATATGGGTCAAATGGTAGCATTTAAAAACATCACTCAATTTTTGTCAAAATGGTGTTTCAACTGTATTTGTTGGTAACAATTCAAGAACTTACCTGGTATTGTGTCAAATCAATAGGTCAACATAAAGATCAAATAAAAGTGAAAATCCTTAAATCTGAAATGAGTTAAAATATATCAATCATTTAATGTGAAGAGCTTCTCGTAAAGTTTTTTGAATTTATTGTGATGAGTTAATGAAACATTAAAGTACTATAGCTTCTTTTTAAACTAAACTTTTATCTTCAAAATCAAAATTAATGATGTGAAATTTAATAATGAAGTTCTTAACTTTCATCTCTACCTAAAAAGAAATTCATTCTCAAGCTAGGGAACATAAATGTTGATGACTATTTAAACAATTAGAGAAAAGGTCTGGTGAATCCCTAATAAAGTTGAATATTATCATAAGAGAAGCGGACATTTCAAATCATATCTAATTTTAGTTGATGCGTGATGTCTTTTTGAATGGTAAAAATATTTTCTTGAAGAAACCCTAGAAGTTATCAAATATATAAACATGAGTGATAAGAATGTTAATGTAGTGGTAAAGTTGGACATGACTAAGACATATGATATGATCACCTAGATTTTATTAACTAAGGTCCTAAGGAAGTCTGGTTTCTCTAAAATTATTGTTGACATGGTCCTGAGACTTGTGTCGAATAATTGGCAGTGTATGTTGATTAATGATCAATTTCATGACTTTTTTCCTAGTCTTCTGTGGCTTGAAACAAGAAGACCCTCCTTTCCAAACTTTATTCGCTATTGCAAGTTTGCAAAAAGTTTTAGCTAAATGACTTGACAGTTTACAGAGGAAAGAAAATTTCAAAAAATATGAATTATGAAAGTTGAGCCTAGAGATTAATCATCTATCATATGATGTTTAAGTTATTTTCTTCTACTCTAGAGATAGAGTATCAATAATTAAGATGATGAAGGTGTTGAAAGTCCCTGAAAATATCTCTCGTTAGATGGTTAACAAGTCAAAGAATTTTTTCTAATCATGATAACACTCCTTCGATAGTTGCAATCAAAATAAGAAGATTTAATTTTCATGGCTTCGAAAAATTCATTTTCCTAGAAATATTGTGATTGATTTGCTTCAAAGTTATGAACCTACACTTAACTATCCCACAATGTAGTGGAGTTTTTCAAAAATAGGATGAGTAAATGTAGCACAAGTAGAGCCAACAAAGAAAACACGAGTCGAAGATCATATAATTTTTTTATAAGATACAATAATAGCGATCTAATTTATGTTGAGGCACAAAGCATAAAAATGACAACAAACATGTAATAAGAGATGACAACAATTTAAAAAGGCTTTATATATTGCCTAAACCAAGGATTTCACCAAATCAATCTAGAGAAAGATTCTCTCAGTCACAGACTATGATAAGGAGGAATTCGAAGAATATCTTGGGAGTTAGAAGAGAGGATAGAAAACTTACTTGAGATTATGGGTCAACGAAACATTCAAATAAGACGCATATTCTGAGAAACTCATCACTTAGTTGTGGACTTCATAACAAACACTAAGATAAAAATGGTAAAACACAATAATTTCATAATTTTAATAAAATACCAATTATGGCAAAGAAAATCTTGGACATGAATAAATGTTACATACTAACAATTAAAATTAAATGAAGAAGTATAAACAACATCAGCAACCTTTAAACAAATGTAAAGACACAAAGTCTCATATCCATTATATTTACTAAATAGTTTATGGCCATTTCAAGGGAAATATAATTGTGAGAAAACTAACGTAATATGTCTGCCAAAAACAAAAAGTGATACAGTCACCAACAAAACGCTTGATTTAAGGAACTAGATCTGTCTTTTATATTCTTGTATCCAACCAAGATATCAAGATGAAGGAGCTAACTTGATTTCTCCGCCTCAAAATATAAATAGTTTGTTTAGAAGATGTTGCTTGATATTGATGATGAAGTTGTTTGGCACGGAGTTGAGATTGAGCATGAGGTTGCAGGGTAAACAAGTAAATATGTCAGGAGTGGTTGGATAGATTGTCTATTGCGTTGGGTGATAATACTATTGTTCCTATCACATCTGAGCAACTTACTGCATACATGGCTGTCCTCGAGCTGAAAAAGTACCATGCCGCACTCATTGCATTTGCTAAGATTGCGAAAGGTTTCTCAAAGGTACAAATCAAATTACTCCTATAGAGTTTGCACCACATGTTTTTAATCTAACATGTATTCACACTTTTATTTACTCTTTAATCTGCTCTTTTTGTTGATCTATCGATTTGACACAATACCGTGTAAGTTTTTGAATTAATTACTATCAAATACAGTTGAAACACCATTGTTACCAAAATTGAGTGATGTTTTTAAATGCTACCAAAAATGACCCATATTATAAATGGCATGTACATATTATATCATACTGTAAAACAATCCCTTAACCCTAGGCACTAATGGACAACCCTTAGAGTTGCAACGGATCTCCCTTCTTCTACATCCTTTCCCACTCCCACCCCCCCAATACTCATTATCCAACCACCTTTTCCTCCTCAGTCACCATGGAAGCCTAGGGATATATATGTTTTTTGATTAATTAATATTCTTTTATTAACTTGTTTTTTGGTTATTTACTCAAGGAGTTGGTCATCTATCACAAACTCATAGACAATCAATTCCATGAGTACATAAACAAGAATAAAGTTAATAAAAGACTAATTATTAGACTAAAAACATATATATACCTTAACTTCCATGGTGACGGACAAGGATTAGTTGGTTGGACAGTGAGTGTTGGTGGGGGGGAAATGGGGAAAGGATGGAGAAGAAGAGAGATCTGCCGCAATTCCAACGGTTGTTCTTTAGTGTCTAGGGTTAGGGATTGTTTGAAGTGTGATATAATATGTACATGCCATTTATAATATGGGTCAATTTTGGTAGCATTTAAAAACATCACTCAATTTTTGTCATAATGGTGTTTCAACTGTATTTATTGGTAACAATTCAAGAACTTACCTGGTATTGTGTCAAATCAATAGGTCAACATAAAGATCAAATAAAAGTGAAAACCTTTAAATCTGAAAAGAGTTAAAAATATTTCAATCATTCAATGCGAAGAGCATCTCGGAAAGTTTTTTGAATTTATTGTTATGAGTTAATCAAACATTAAAGTACTATAGCTTCTTTTTAAACTAAACTTTTATCTTCAAAATCAAAATTAATGATGTGAAATTTAATAATGAAGTTCTTAACTTTCATCTCTACCTAAAAAGAAATTCATTCTCAAGCTAGGGAACATAAATGTTGATGACTATTTAAACAGTTAGAGAAAAGGTCTGGTGAATCCCTAATAAAGTTGAATATTATCATAAGAGAAGCGAACATTTCAAATCATATCTAATTTTAGTTGATGCGTGATGTCTTTTTGAATGGTAAAAATATTTTCTTGAAGAAACCCTAGAAGTTATCAAATATATAAACACGAGTGATAAGAATGTTAATGTAGTGGTAAAGTTGGACATGACTAAGACATATGATATGATCACCTAGATTTTATTAACTAAGGTCCTAAGGAAGTCTGGTTTCTCTAAAATTATTGTTGATATGGTCCTGAGACTTGTGTCGAATAATTGGCAGTGTATGCTGATTAATGATCAATTTCATGACTTTTTTCTTAGTCTTCTGTGGCTTGAAACAAGAAGACCCTCCTTTCCCAACTTTATTCGCTATTGCAAGTTTGCAAAAAGTTTTAGCTAAATGACTTGACAGTTTACAGAGGAAAGAAAATGTCAAAAAATATGAATTATGAAAGTTGAGCCTAGAGATTAATCATCTATCATATGACGTTGAATTTATTCTCTTCTACTCTAGAGATAGAGTATCAATAATTTAGATGATGAAGGTGTTGAAAGTCACTGAGAATATCTCTCGTTAGATGGTTAACAAGTCAAAGAATTTTTTCTAATCATGATAACACTCCTTCGATAGTTGCAATCAAAATAAGAAGATTTAATTTTCATGGCTTAGAGAATTCATTTTCCTAGAAATATTGTGATTGATTTGCTTCAAAGTTATGAACCTACACTTAACTATCTCACAATGTAGTGGAGTTTTTCAAAAATAGGATGAGTAAATGTAGCACAAGTGGAGCCAACAAAGAAAACACGAGTCGAAGATCATATAATTTTTTTTATAAGATACAATAATAGCGATCTAATTTATGTTGAGGCACAAAGCATAAAAATGACTACAAACATGTAATAAGAGATGACAACAATTTAAAAAGGCTTTATATATTGCCTAAATCAAGGATTTCATCAAATCAATCTAGAGAAAGATTCTCTCAGTCACAACTATGATAAGGAGGGATTTGAAGAATATCTTGGGAGTTAGAAGAGAGGATGGAAACTTACTTGAGATTATGGGTCAACGAAACATTCAAATAAGACGCATATTCAGAGAAACTCATCACTTAGTTGTGGTCTTCATAACAAACACTACGATAAAAATGGTAAAACACAATAATTTCATAATTTTAATAAAATACCAGTCATGAGAAAGAAAATCTTGGACATGAATAAATATCACATACCAACAATTAAAATTAAATCAAGAAGTATAAACAACATCAACAAACTTTAAACAAATGGAAAGACACAGAGTCTCACATCCATTATATTTACTAAATAGTTTATGGCAATTTCAAGGTAAAATAATTGTGAGAAAACTAACCTAATAGGTCAGCCAAAAACAAAAAGTGATACAGTCACCAGCAAAACGCTTGATTTAAGGAACTAGATCTGCCTTTTATATTCTTGTATCCAACCAAGATATCAAGATGAAGGAGCTAACCTAGATTTCTCCGCCTCTACTTCAAATGAGAAAAAAAAGTTAATCTTGTAGATTAATTGAAATAAGGGTGAAGAAAAATCAAGAAATACTTACAAAGATTTACGAAGTTTAAATACAGGGTTCTAACTCTCCTTCAAGTTTCTCACAAACTCATGAACCCCCACCGGATGATACACCTTTAATGGAATAAAGAACACCAAAGCTACTTTGAAATCAAAAAGCAACAAAACAAAAAAGGAATTCACCATTGGTTGTTGAGCAAGAAACAACACATCTATCGACTATGAAGAATCTTTTATCACGCACTAATGAAGGAAAAGGAGACCAAATTTGAAAGAACCAATGCACACATACTTAGTGGCGGCAAGAAGAAGATAGAGAAGACGAAAGGACTAGGGTTTATATTATGAAACCTATTATTTAGGGTCTTGTTATATACCTCAACTCCGTCACTTTTGGGCTAACTCAGTTGTAAGTTTTTTTTTTTGGTTATATTTGCGTTTTTTTATGGGCTCCTTTTTGGAGCCCAAAAGAATTTATTTAATTAATAAATAATAGGGCCCATGACAAAATTTGATTTGAAAAAAAAAGTTAGTAAACTAGTCACAATCCCTAATATAATTATTAAAAACATCTACACTTTAAAATAATTATTAAAATATCAATATGTCAATATTTTAGTAAATAAATTATATCATAATATAATTAATGTCCTTTCATTTTATTTCTCAAATCAGGCCCACATTGGACCATTTTTTTACTCCCCTATCCGGTAAAAAAAAATACTCGCATTACCCAATTACCCCTCTTTCTATGTTTTACCCCAAATCACTTCTTTCTCTCTTTTACCTTGTTCACCATTGTTATCTCATTTACTTTTTCAAGAAAATCAACTCTTTGAATTTTCAAAACTTTGTTCAAGAAACAATTAATTCTATATATTTTTCACGATTGGTTAAGGTAAATTTGAAGTCAACAAGTATTTTATGAGATTTCTTGTGATTTTGTTTTCATATTCACCATGTATTTTGTATTTTAGATTTTCCATCTTTTAAACAGTATTATTCGATTTTTTTTTAGTTTGTTTTCGTATTCACCAAGTATTTTTTTGAGATTTTACCTCTTTATATATTTCAAAGTTTTGGTCTTTTAAACATTATTTTTGATTTTTTTTATTTTCATATTTGAAATTTTAGTATATTGTAATAATCTACATTGGTATTTTTACATCATATATTGTTTGATTTTTTTATACATTTATATTTAATAATTTTGAATTTTGCTTATAGCATTACTAATGCACAAGTGAATACGGGTTCGAATTTGGGTTTGGCGAACAAAAAATCGGAGAAGGAGGAGGAGGAGGGTGAACAAAAAATCGGAGAAGAAGGAGGAGGAGGAAAAAATTGATTTCATATTAGAATTATATTCATAAAAAAAAAATTTGTCAAATGTTTTTCTTTTACTCAATATTTATTTTTTTATTAAGAGCATTGTATTTCTTTTTTAGTTTGTAGTTATTCCAATAGGTATGCCAAATGGATTTGTATTTTTAAGCATAGATGTATCCTATTTTTTTCAGAATCAATTTGTAGTTTTCTTAGAATATTATATCCTTCATATTGTATTATTTTCACTATGTATGTTGTTTTTTAGAATCTTTCATCCCTATTTCTTTCATATTCATTATACACACACACACACACATATCCCGAACTTTTTTTTTTTTGTAAATTTGTGCACCTTTTTGGCTTACATGACATCCAAGTATCTCTCACGCGCCTCAATTGTGTTGAGTCACGGAGTGTGCCATGTAAAACAAAAGATGTACAAAATAAATAAATAAAAAGTTCAGGGGGTAATAAGACCTTAGTATAGTTTAGGTGTCTCTAAGATTTTGGTCATAGGGTGTACTTGTGCATTAACCCTTTTGAATATTATATTCTTCCTCAACATATTGTATTATTTCCATCATGTATGCTATTTTTTTCAGAATCTTGTTCCCTTTCATAAATCATATTCATATGTAATAATTAGATTGTATTGAGATACAAGCAGTAATATTTTTGTAATACAAATAAAAGAAATATATATTTTGCTGTCATGCAATACAATTTTGACTACGGAATACAATCCATGATTAAGATTTTGATAAAGGAGAAAATAGAGATTGAAATTGTTAATCTCGAATGAGAAAGGGGATTTCTTTGAAATAGTAACTGATGAGAATTTTAAGTGATATGTTCCTTTTTTTTTCTTAATGTTTTCTCCCTTGATTTTCTCCTTTCTATTATTGAATAATTTATTTTTGCAAAATCAAATAAATTAAAAGATATATAAATTAGATACATAACGAATTAAAATATTTACATTTTAAATAAATATTAAAAACATGGCTAAGGAGTCCTATTAAATATCAAAGAATTGACATTTTGAAAAAATTCTCAAAAAAATGCATAAAGGAAAAATTATTTTTAGTTAATAGAGTCCAAGTTGATAAATTGAAAGAAGTAATTAATTTTTGTCATCCAAATTAAAAAAAATTAGAAATGATATAAAGAATATGGGCTTAATGAGAATGTAGGAGAAAAGACATATGATGAAAGCATATGTTGAATGAATAATGTTATGCTCATTTATATAGTATTCTTCAAAATGTAACGATAAAAACTCCTCATGTTTTGTAAGTATGAGATTGTCTCCTTTTAATTTCTTATGAATTGAAATAAATATGTTTCTACTTGTACATTAAGTAAGGAAGATTTTTTTTAAATGGTTGTAAATGGGGAAAAGTATATATGTGATTAAGATAATTAAAACGTGTAATGAAAAGAATTAAGAGGGTGACTTTTAATTTATTTATTTTAATATAATACATAGCATACTAAAAATAAAATAATTAAAAATTAAAATTAATTAGAAAAAATTGACTTGGTCCCAAATTGGGGTTCCTAAATATTCTCTAACATATTGACATTCAATATATCCATGAGTAACTCTTATAAAAAGTAATTTTATACGTCTTGAGAATAAAATAAATTATTTATTGCAAGTAAATCGATATGATAATAAAATTAATTTTTTTTTAGTGGAGTAAAGGATTAGAGGGCAAGCATGAGTCAAATCAAAATCATGAATTTGGTGGAAACTTAATAGCTACACATCATTAAGAAGGTGAATTAGTGGTAAACTATAAGTTGTGTTCATGCCAAATAATTAAAAGTTAATATATATAACAACAAATGATTTTTTTTTACCATAGAAATATGTCTTTCACTTGGACTTCCTAAATTTTATTGGTTTAGAGTTTATATTTATCACCAAAAATTAAATTTTTATAAAAAAAATAAAATATTAAATAGAAATTCTAAAGGTTGCAACTTGTAATAACTATAGAATATGAAATTCCACCACACTAAATGAATATAATTATCTATTTTCTCTTGTTTAATTTTGATTAAACATCATTATTAATAGACAGGTGAAATTTTTTTTAATACCAAAAATTAAAGGATTAGTGTCTAATTGCATGGCCAATGAACTCTTAAAATTGGTTTTCTTCCAAAAAAAAAAAGGTGCAATAGTTAGATTTGAGATATCCAAATACTAGGAAAGTAAATATATGATATTATTATCCAATAAGAATTAATTTTTCATAAGTATATAAATATAAAAAAAATAATAGATACACAAATATCTAAATATTTTATTTGTGTTATATACATATATACAAAAAAAATAAAGTATCAAAAAATTATAAATCAATACTTAAAATTTTATCTATGAAACATTAAGGATTGTGTAAGACATAAAAGTATCAACAATATTCTGTGTTCCATGAGTGCAATGAAATAAACGATACTTTAAAAAAAAATCATCCAACTACTGAAAAAGATACAAAAATCAGGATGGATAGGGATACAAATGTTGATACCGTAGGTGGTGTTGGTCGAATGATCGGAGGTGCCACCTTTCTACCCCTTTTCTTTGGGGTTTTTGAGTATTTTGAAGTTGATGCATGTCTATTCTTTAAAGAAGATCTCTTGCTAGAACTTGAATTTGTCATGATTATAGAGTCATGCAACGATTTAGGACTCAAATCTTCAAAACTTTCGCTTCTGGAAAAAAACAATAAATTTTTTAGAAAGAAAGAACATTAGATACACAAGAAATGCAAAAAAAATGAGAAAGTAAACTTACTGGAGAAGATGATAAACAAATTCTGAACTCTAAATCGGATGAATAAGGATTATTATTTCGATCTTGTTAGGGTCATGGAACGATTTAGAACTCAAATCTTCGAAACTTTCGATTCTGGAAAGAAAACTATAATTTTTTTAGAAAATGCAGAACATTACATACACAAAAAAAATTTAAAAGAATCGAAGAAAAATTACCTGAGAAGCTCTAAAGCGGAAGAATAGGGATTGAATTTTTTTGAATTTCAAATTTAGTTTAAAAAATTTTCCGAAAATTTTAGGGGGGGGGGGGATTTGGGCGAAATTTTTGGGGATGGGTAAGTTCAAGTTTTGATTTCCAACGTAAAAAATTAAGTTAAGTATCATTGGGTGTATAAAAGAGATTTTTAAATTTTAATAAAAGAGTAGGGAAATATTGGAAATAGCTAAAGTAAAGTTGTGTAGTTTAGTAATTATTCTTTATAAATAAGATATTAAAATATCAGAAAGCAAAACATTACAAATAATATTTTTTTTCATGTTTCTTGTAGATAAATGTTTCTGATTATTTATTATTACAAAATTTTACATAATTTTATAAATATCCATTGATTCAATAAATCAACACTAATAGTAACTAATTTTTATAATATAATCGCTCACATTCTACAAATCATTTCTTCATGTGGAGGTCGGATCTCTTTTGCAAAATTAAAATTGAGAGTCTTTTTTGTATGTATAGCTCATGTGTTAAGCTTTAAATTTATAAAAAGTGAAACTACAAACCTAGAAATGAAATTTTATTTTTAAGGTAAATTCGGTATTTGAAATCATAGTTGAATTTTTTTTTTTCAAATTTCATAAAACAAACACTGATTCAAATTTGAAATCTCAATTGCATGGCCAATGAACTCTTAATATTAGTTTTCTTCCAAAACAAGTGGAATAGTTAGATTTGAGATATCCAAATACTAGGAAATAAATATATGATACTATTATCCAATGAGATTAATTTTTCATGAGTGTGTGTATATATATATATATATATATATATATATATATATATATATATATATATATAAAAGGGATAATGCACAAATACCCCGAAATCTATGCCGAAATTTCAGAGACACACTTATATTATATAGTATAAGTGTGTCTCTGAAATTTCGGGCATAGTTGAGAGGATACTTGTGCATTATCCCTCTTATTTTCGTTATCTCTTCTTTTTTGTTGTTTTTTGAGGAAATTATGGTTGTTTCGACGGTGCAAGAAGAAGGTACAAATGGAGAAGAAAATAAAAATAACAGTGAGGAGGAAGAATATATATATATATATATATAATACAAAAAAAAGGAAAAAGGGCATTTTCGACTAAATAAGTAACAATAGAAGCATATTTTAATCAAAGTATTGATGGTAAGGGTATTTTTGGACCATAGTATTGATGATAAGGATATTTTGGATCAAAATATTGACTGCAAAAGCATTTTTAGATCAAACTATTAACTGAGAGTATTTTTGTTCAATTTCTCTTAATTAAAGGACGTTCTTGATCATTTTCTGATAAAAAGAATATCTCAAAAAATAAATTACAAAGACTAAAAAATAAAAAATGTAAAAAAAAATGAATTCTTTTTTATTAACCCATGTATAGTTACCAACATTTCTGTACCCTCTCTTAAAAATTGAATAGTACGATTACTGTTCTTCATTTACGCACAATCACGTGTTTATCAAGTAATTATTTACTCAGACAAACATGTTAAAACAGTTAATTATATACAATTATGATCAAACTTTCAAAGTTAACTTCTTAAAAGGTTCAACTTAAATTATTAAACCTTATCGATCCTATTCTTCGTATAAATTCCCATTAAAATATGTATAAATGATATTTCCTCCGTTCTAGTTTATTTATTGTACTTTCAAGATTAAAACAGAACAGACTGTCACATTTTCATATTTGATTAGGTGGTAAATTAATGTATAAAACTAATAACATGTTTAGTCTATAATTTAAAAACCCACTAACTAATGCATGTATAAATTACAAATGAACTTATGTATTGTTTTATGCAAATCAAATAACTAAAACCTTACCTAATTAATCCTCCATAAATGATACATATAGATTCTCTCGTAACTAATCCACGTATCAATTAACTCTAACTAACTACTAAACGGTCCCTAAATGCATTCTTTAGCTTTTTCACTAGTTAGAATTCTCAAATCAATTTCAGCATCAGCTGAGCACAAACTTAAATAGGAAGTAACATTTCAAAAGATGCAATGTTTGTCCCAACACAGAAAATCTCTTTGATTTCAGAAAATTACTAAATAATACTCCCAAGAGTTCAAAATGAAAAGGCAGAATATATCAATATTAGAGTACAACGCCACTGTTTAACGGCTTCAGAGATCAATGACACGAGAAAGCTTTTGAATGCGATTCAACAAGAAGTCCCCTTGCTTGATAGTTGCCTGATAAAGAGCATTCTTTGCATCAGGACGATTAGTTTCCAATACTCCTGCTACTTTATCAATCTTGCAATGCAACTTCCCAGCTGCAATGAACCGAGATAGTTCCCTGAAGTAAAACAGAAAAGTTCAATTATGTTACACGTTTTATAGTGAATACACAGTCCATTATCTAAGCATGAAATAGCAGCACTCACAAGTCGATGAAATCCTCAGACACCCCAAAAGCCTTGGCCATGGCCTCAATAGTAACACTCTTGTAGGACTCCAGGAACTGGGAATACACAACTGTTCTGACCTCCCTCATATAATATCTGAAGTGTGGTTGCAAGTACCGATCCAATTTAATATGCTCCATCAAGCCAGCTGTAACACATATTAAGGTAAAATTCAACCATTCTGCAACTGATATATCATTCATGGCCAACATACATGACCCTAGCAATCAACATATAGGTAAATCACAAATCACGATTATATGACAGATATAGCATGTTTATCTCTCCTGTAACTCGATACTTACAGATCACATTTTAACGCCTGTCTATAAACACACATTTAGGTTTGTCAATTTTTTTTATAAAGGTATCAATCTTTTTTGTGTGTGCAAAGGTCAATTGGTCTCTCATTGCCCCCAGCTCCAATAATCAGTTGGGAAATTCAAGTGAATGTAACTGCCCTACAAATATGAGTTAGTGCTCTGAAGAGAACTCAATTTAAGATTTATTAGCTATTATTACGAGGAGAAGTGAGCAGACTATACAAGCTAAGAATAACTGCAATGAGAATTACAAGTCCACCCACCTACTCCAACTCCCAACCCAAACAAACTCCCTGTCAAACTTAACAAAGATGACGAGATATTACTTTCTATGCAAATTGGAAAAGAACATTATTATCCATTCGAAAAGTTTCAAGTTTCAGGAGAGGAAATAGCATCTTTTTTACTGTTCTAATATGTGCCAGAAAGAACAACCTTTTAGTCTAATCAAGCTAACTATACTTGCATGGCTAATAAAGAGCACTAAGACCCCATACATTCGTGCTGATATTCAAAAGACTTTCAAACAAGAAAAGGGGGTATGTTTCTATACAACAGTTGTAACCTATTTCACTATCAAGTTACCCCAAAAAGGAAACACTCTCATCTGAGGATCAAAACCTCCAAACTGGATTATCAATAATCAGGGCCTTGCAAATACCACTATTCTCAATCAAATTCTCAAGAAAATGCATCAGGGACCCCCATCAGACATAATCTACATACACTTTTGTGTGCAGACCTTTGCAAACTACGAAGACACACTTCACATACGGAAAGAAAAAATAAATAATGGAAAAGCTTACCAAATGCTGAGAAAAATGACTTGTATTGACAATCATATAACGAGTTCATAAACTCGGACAGATATGGAATCTTTCCAATTACAGTCAAGATCTCTGGCGCATCCACGACCTGCAACATATACGTAATAAAAATGAATTTGCAAGTACATTCATCATAGTAACATCCCAGATATTCCAAGGGAACACAAATTTTGAAGTTAGAAAATTCCTCATACAGCAAACAAGGATATTAGAGGGAGTACATATTGACTACCTTTTGTTTCAAGGAAACCCGGTCCAAGGTAATGATGCTCGTAAGGACAGTATAAAATATGAAAGTATCATAGGGGAAAAGCTCATATGTGGTAAAAGTTGAGATAGAATCAAGGAAAAGATCTGCTGCTTTCTTGAAGTTACGAGTGGACATGCAGAACAACCCTTCATACACCTTCAACCTGTTCTTTCTCTCCCAGTCACCCCCCTTTTCAAATAATCTGTCAGACACAAAACATTGGGAGTTAGCTCAATAACTAAAAAAGGCATTTAGAACATTATGTGTGAGAACATCTGAACTGGCTGTGAACACTCCAACTTACTTCTTTGCCTTATCTATGCATTTAGAGATGAGGTCAAAATCCAAGTCAAATAATCCCATCTGCAAGGTATAGAACACCAGGTCCATCTTTTGGCCAACTGCAACAGTTTTTTTCTCAGTCACCTTGAGTTGTTCAAGTGCTTTCCCCTGAAATTTTAAATTCAACAAAGCTTGATTGAGATTTGCCCAGTGTGATCAAATGAACTCTGAACAATTATTTGAATGAATAAGAGAGAGATAGAGATAGCATGCCTTGTCACCAATCCTAATGTAGAACAATGATTTAGCCAAATGAGCTTCTCGAACTTCACTTTCACCAAGATTTTCTTCTGCATCAGCAATCCTTGACGAATATATAAAGTCAGATATGTGGTTTAAGTTCTGAAAATAACAGCGAATCTCTATTCTATGCAAAAGAAACCAGACACCTTTCTCTCACTTTCGTTGACTATGAATAAAAAAATTGAAACAGCACAAGCAGGTATGCCCAAATTGGCTCAGAGCATTCATACACGCACTATAACCTTTTTAAGAATGATAATCCCATCCACTAAGCAAGTCATTACTTTCCCTCAATTATTGTAAAAATAAAGATAAACATGAACAATGAGTCAATTATACAAACCTTTTTTTGAGAAAGTTAACTGGTATTATAAACAGAGAAGTATACCAATAGTGAACTCCTTTAGTAATTACATCAAAAGTATAGAGGATTTGTCAAAAAAGTCTAAACACCTATCTCCTTCATAAACTATTTAAGAATAGGGTGATGTCCCCCGGATCCTTGGGAATAGTATGACACGAACTGAGGATTATCCGAGGATTAAGGACATTTAGCTCATAGTTTCACCTTACGTTGCTCAGTAAGGATGTTCAAATGAAACAGAAAAACCAAAACAAACCAAAAAAACGAGTATACCCGACTATTGTTTGGTAGTAAATTTTAAAAAACCAACAATATTTAGGTTGGTTTAAACCAAAAAAATAAAACAAAACGACTAATACACACACATATACATATATTAATTAGTAATAAAACTTTCGCTTAGCGATGCAGAAGAGATTGATTGCAAAAACAGCTACCAGTGTTGAGGTTCTGAATTCATTAAATTCCAATCAAACATTAGTGAAACTGAACGGGTGGTGGACGATGGTGCCAGTTTGCATATGTTGGTCAATTATGATAGAGAGAAGAGCTAAAAATTTTCAAGGCGAGCAGATTTCAACACAGAAGCTCAAGATGAGTTGTGTTATGTTGTTCTAATTTTGGTGTAAAGAAGGTAGAGGAGAGGAAGACAGACTCCTTGATAGATTTGATAGGCTCTCTGTAAGCTCCTTTTTGCACAGTAGTGCTCTTGGCCTTCTTGAAGGTATGGTGCTGGTGCTGCACTAACTATAGCCTATATATATAATAAGGATTGATTGCAAAAATAGTTCACTTTGAAGTCATTACTAGAGGGGTTAAGAATTCTTGTCAAAAATCTATTGACAGAGAATCAATTATGCTGATATTTCTGCAAATTCTTGGATGCAATAGGTCGGTATGATAAGTGGAGCTTGCATAAGTCTATAATTGGGAAATGAAGAAAAGTGGGTTAGTTTTGGTTTCTGTTTTTAGTCACATTGGAACTATGTTGGCATTTTGCAAAATGATGATTTCAATCAACTGACCCCAAGCTTATATATTTTGGTTCCTGCTTACCAATTCAACACTCTGGTCTTTGAAATCAGATAATTCTCAAAGACCTTATCTACTTCTATTCGGAAAGGGGAAGAGGAAGTAATTGAGGCAAAATCCTCTTTGTTGCTAAACAGTACACTAGCATTCCAATGGTTGGATTTGACTGACATGTTTAAGGTCATGTGATCCTTAAATCTTTAGAGATAACAATATATGAATAGAAAAGGAGTTCATATAGGATTAAGCAAAATTTCATGATACTATTGAATAAATTTTGCATAAATAGGTCGTGAAAATTTTAATAAACATTAAAAATCAATAGAACATTTACAAGAGTAGCAAAAACATTCTTTTTTAGGTGCAAACTAGTCAACAGATCCAGAACGTCTTACACCAATTTTGACATACACATTATGTGTGACTTGACCAGTGTTTTGGGAAGCGAGAAGCGGAAAAAAGCGACGAGGGCTTGCTTCACAGAAGCGAGAAGCGTGAAGCGAAGCGCGCACTTTTTTAAAAAAAAGCGACATTTAGTATAAAAATAAAAAAATATTAAATAACTAAATAGAGGTAATATAGTCTTAGATTGAAAGAAATTACTTAGGCAAAAATACTCACAAGTCATAACATATAAAGCAAAAAATCAAAAACATAAATAAATCACAAGATTCAAACTCCTATTCTTCAACAAGATCCTCAAACTCTTCAAGTGCCATAACCAAGGGTTCTACTTGGTCATCATCTTCTTCATCATCAGAAGGCTCATCAACAAGGTTTCGACTTGAACTAAAACCTCCAACTTCTCTTTCCTTGCCCCTTAATGTACTCCCCCTAAAACTATAAATATTCTCCTCAACACCACTTTCCATAGAAACATCACCATAAGTGAGACTTTCTCCTTCATACACTTCTTCATCTTGGTGATCTTGTGGTGCTCCAGTCGAGATCTTGAGGAGAGAAAGAAGGGAGGCAGCCAGCAGCCTCAGTCGAGATCTTCACTAGAAAAAGAAGGGCGGCAGCCAGCAGCCTCAGTCGAGAGCTTCAGGAGAGAGAAGGGAAAGAAGAGTCGCGAGGAGAGAAGGGAAAGAAGAGTTGTGAGGAGAGAGAAGGTTATATTTCAGATTTTTTTAAAAAAACCTAATTTTTTTTTAAAAAAACCTAATTGTCGCTTTTTTTAATAAAAAGCGCGCTTTTTTGCGCTTTTGCCTCAGGGTCGCTTCTCGCTTCTTCCTCTAAAGCGAGAGCTTTTTTCAAATCGCCTCGCCTCAAGTTAAAAAAGCGCACAAGGGTCGCCTCGCTTTGAAGCGCGCTTTTCTGCGCTTTTAACAACACTGGACTTGACTTGCACTATTTTTGTCATATGCGTACACTGATTGCCAAGTTAGGTAGTATCAATTTTTGACTTATCAACCACATCTACACAAAACTGAAAATAACCAGTTTTATTTGGTTTGACTACCAAAAAAAATAATGTACACCCTCATTGCTCATACCCTTCAAAATCATTGCTGCATCCAGATCGATACGATACGATACGTTTAGGATGCAGGGGTGGTATTCAAATTAGATTAGCTGATTTGGACAACTTAGGTGCTTTAACTACACGTAGGCCAAAGAAGTATGGGATGATTGTGTACTTGGTTTGATATTCCGTTTATGTCATATATGTATATGGTCACATACAGACATACTCACATAAAAGGTGGTAGGTTGCCCGTGAAATTCATAGAGGTGCACACAAGCTAGCTGGACACCTAATAATGCATATATTCACATACAACACTAAAATACTTTGCTATTACACAAGATAACTTACGAATAATATATTAGATGTTTACAGAGAATTTGATTACACTAACTTTAATATTGTTTTAGTTGTCAAAATATATACACTTGTATATGTATGTCCCCAGACTCTGTGAACTACACTAGGTATGTTCTTGTAGTATACATCGTATTATGCATGTATTGGTTGTATCCTAATACTGCACCCATACTCCTATACGTAAACCCAAATCCTATGATTTAGGTTATGACAAATCTGACTTCTGGATTCAGACCCTCGTCTCTGAGTACCATAAGTTTCACCAAATTGTACTCCACGTGTTCATCGAATATACCATAAAAAGAATGTAGGTGGAGAATATGGAAACGTTCATGCCCCAAATGCAGGGCTTACTAAGAAGCTAAGAACAGTGCTCCCGTTAGAATTACTTAACTCTAATAAAACTAAGCTTCTATGAGGTTGTGAGCATCTCTTTTCCACCAGCCCCTTCAGCCTCTATTTATAATACCAATTATGTATATAATACAGCCAGATCTTTAGATTATAAGTGAATCCCAAAATCAGAACTTCACTTCCAACTTCACTAATCTTTGAATGAAATATACCAACTTTCATTATTTAAGCTCACAAATAATGACCTTCTCAATGATTCTTACCTGTTGGGAGAAATTATATGATCATATACTAAAATTCAATACTCTAATTACAGATTACTTCAAATTTTGTACTCCAATACTATTATGTCGCCTCTTAGACAATGTTATCTATACATGACTTTTTAACTTATAATTGGTATGCTCTAAAGGGACAAAATTCAAATTCAGAGATCACATAATATGCAGATTTAAAGTACTCACTTCTCATCGATTTTTTTAAGCTCATCAGCATTCTTAACACGCATAGGATCAAGAACCTCCAGATTCAAACTAAAAACCCCTTTTGAAACTAGGGTTTCAAACAACGGAGCCATATCTGGAAGAAAAAAAAAACACCCCATTTACAAGCAAATCAATACAAATCCATAAAGCAAAACAAAACATTTGAACTTTAAAAAGAAAACATTATGAATCAGATGTACCATTGGAGACCACAGCTTCCAAGACTTCTTCACGAAGACGAACTTTATCCAAGTCATTGACATCTGGATGTGTCAAAAGGAATAGTTTGTGTGCAAGAACTAGCTGGGGTTGCTGGGTTCCTTCTTCCGAATCCATAGTTCTCTCTCAAAGGTTTCACTGTTTGTCAGATACTTTGCTTGCGAAAGGGTGTAAAAAGTTTTCTTCTCTTTAGAAGAACTGTATAAGAAGGGGGAGAGGGGATATAATATGGGCTTCAGAGTGGGCTAAACTTTGGGCCATAAGTTTATAAAAGAGAGATCTAGTACGTTCAAATATGGAAAACTTACGTAAATGTGCTATAATAAAAAAATATTTATCATTTATAGTAATAATATTTTTTTTCACTTGATCACTTTTAATTCATTTATAATAAAGTTTAATATATATTATAAAGAACAATTTATTATTCACATATAATACAAGTTTTAATGATGAATAATACATTTATCACACATTTTAATACATTTATAATATAATGTCACTATTTTTTACCAAACAAACACAATATATTTCAAAAACAATTATAATTCAAATATTTGGCATGAATAATTCACTTTTAATACATATTACAGATTTATTACATATTGCTATAAATAGTAATAAACAAAAGTATTGCTAAAATCAGTAATTATTTTTGAAAATGTATTAATTCATGTAATTTTTTCTTCAAATATATTATGTATCGATTGTATTTAACTTAATATAGGTGAGAGATTTATATTTTATATTAATTGTGTTTAATCAAATATAGGGGAAGATTTCTATTTTATATTAACTGTATTCGAAAAATTATTTTTATATTTTGTATCAACTATGTTTGAATTTTGTATCAATTTTATTCCTGATTCATACGAATACGGATTTATCTTTATCTGTTAGATGTACATATATTAATTGTATTCCATCAAATATAGGTGGGAGATTTATATTTTATAACTCAGAGTACAAAGCTTGTCTCAAAAGACAAAAACTAGCTACCAAAATATAGATAGAGACAGGTAGGTTCAGGACGTCAACTACTCACCCTTGCTTCTGAACCGCGACTGGAATAGGCTCGAATATCAATGTTGGTAGTTGGTGATCTGTAACAACCTGTGTAGTCGGTTTGAGCAGTAGAATTATTGTTGATAAACACTTACTGGGTCGACGGACCACGCGACGGACCGTCATGGTCATGACGGCCCGTGATGGACTCCGTCATCCCATACTTGCACAATTCCTTCCGCTGCTCTCTTCATTACCCTCGACGGCAAGTATGACGAATCGTCATAGGCACGACGGTCCGTCGAGGGTCTTCGTTCCAAAACACTTCAACTCTTGGAATCTGGGTACTGGGATTCACTCTCTGAGATTCACGACGGACCTGCAGCACGGACCGTCGTAGATACGACGGACCGTCACAAGCTGCGTAACCCCGGCTTGGTCAGACTTCCGCTAAATTTTAAATGGGCATTTTGGACTATTCATAATTACAATTATGAAATTAGTGGGGTAATTTTAATAATTTACTTAGTTGGGGGTTAAAGGAGATAACTTTAAAATTAATAGTGGGTTACTTTTATTAATTTTTATAATTGATTATATGAATTAGGGTAAAAAGAATCTGTAGAAGAAAAAAAAAGAAAAGAAAAAGAGGAGAAGAGCGTGAACGAACGAAGAACGCAAGCGACCTAGACTTCAGACTGAAAAGGTTCATAGGCACTGAGGAAAGCAAAGGCATTGGAGAGGTAGCTTGCTTGATTTCGGTTCGTCGGTGGAGGTAGGTTATGGTTTAATTCTATTTGATAGATAAACTCTAAATAGCGATTGATATGTATTGAGTGATATTGTAAAGTCTCCTATGTACTTGATTGTGTGGTTTGTGGTTGGCCTAAAATTATGAGATTGTTGAAGTTCTAATCTTGAACCCTCTCTATTAAAATGACGCCTTGAATAAAATAATAAGATAATTGGATCGGAGTGTCACGTCCAACACGATATTATGAGATCGGAGTGTCACGTTTCGACACGATATTATGAGATCGGAGTGTCACGTTCCGACACGATATTATGGGATCGGAGTGTCACGTTTCGACACGATATATGGGATCGGAGTGTCACGTTCCGACACAATAACATTAAAGGAAAGGAATCTTGAATTAACTTAATATACTCAAACTCAAAGAACCTATTTCCCAAATGAGTATGGTGTGGAGGCCTGAGTCCTCATAGGTGTGCTTGATGTTGTGATTGAGGGTGTACCTATCATGGTGTTGTTGTCAATGGTTCATGTGTGTATTGCTTGCTACCTGTTAAGTATTGTAGTTGATTTTATACTATTGTTTAATATATACTGATTTCTATTTTGAGTTGGCCGATGATACCTACTCAGTACGTGTTCCTTGTACTGACCCCTACTTGTATTTTCTTCTTTGTTATTTTGTGGAGTGCAGCAAGTGTACCATCGACTTCGACTCGCCCTCAACTCTAGCCAGTCTCCAGCACATCAGACTTCAGGGTGAGCTATCATTTCTAGCTCGGGCTGGATTCTCTCCTTCACGTCTTGATGTCTTTGAAGTTCGGACATGGACCATCTTTTTTTTTACTTATTTTAGCTTCTTAAATACTCTTAGACTTGGTAATTTGAGGATAGATGTTCTTGATGTGATGACTTCCAGATTTTGGGGATAATAAGTGTTAAATTTTAGAATCTTATTTACTTGGTTACATTAATAAGTTTTGGATCTTCCGCATTATTTTGTTAATTATAGTTGAACTATTGGTAAATGTTGGGGTTTAGATTTGTTGGTTCGCCCACCTAGTAGGCTAAGTGTGGGTGCCACTCACGACTCGTTTTGGGTCGTGACAAACTTGGTATCAGAGCGTTAGGTTCGTTGGTCTCATCACACAAGAACGAGTCTAGTAGAGTCTTGAGGAACGGTAGGGGGACGCCCTTATTTTTCTTTGAGAGGCTATAGGACTTTAGGAAAACTCCATTCTTTCTTTCTTTCGTGCTATTACTTGGATCCAATTGGTATCTAGGTGATACAAATTGGTATCTGACATCCTCACTCTATTTCGCAGATGGTTAGAACTAGAGCAACAACTGTGCCAACACCAACACCGGCAAGACAGGGTGCGTCTGAGCCAACCATTGGGGCTGTAGCTCGAGGGGGAGCAGTGGTAAGAGGCCTTGGTAGAGGTCACAGGACGCCCTCTAGAGGTAGAGGACAAACATCTGGTCCAGCTAGTAATAGGGCAGTGACTCCTCCACCGACTGATGAGGTAGTGAGAGAGGGTGAAGAAGGGGAAAATCTGCAGGTTTAAGATGAGGAATTACCACCCCAGCCTACCCCAGAGATGATTAATCAGGTTCTTACTTATCTTAGCGGGTTATCTGATCAGGGCCAGACACCTCCAGTGTTTTATGCACCAGCACCTCAGGTTCAGGGAGTACAACATGCAGCTGCTGTGGCTCCCCGCATGGATGCCTCATTGGAAGTAGGCACGTTTCCTCGATTGACTACAAGTTCTATAATGACAAGTGATCAGCATGAACTTTTCACTAAATTCTTAAAGTTGAAACCTCCAGTCTTCAAAGGTGCTGAATCTGAAGATGCCTATGATTTTCTGGTTGATTGTCATAAGCTGCTACATAAGATGGACATAGTAGAACGATTCGGTGTTGAGTTTGTGACCTATCAGTTTCAGGGGGATGCCAAAATATGGTGGCGGTCGTATGTTGAGTGTCAACCAGCACAGGCACCACCTATGACTTGGACATCATTCTCTAGCTTATTTATGGAAAAGTATATACCCCAGAATTTGAGGGATAAGAGGAGAGATGAGTTCCTGAGCCTACAGCAAGGAAGGATGTCTATTGCTGCTTATGAGGCTAAATTTCGTGCATTATCCAGGTATGCCACGCAGCTTTGCTTCAGTCCATAAGAGCGGATTTGCCATTTTGTGAAAGGATTGAGGTCAGATTTGCAGATCCCAGCCTTACAGGTAGCTGCTGCAGCAAAATCCTTTCAGGAAGTGGTTGATTTTGTGATAGAGGTGGAGGGGGTGAAGCTAGACGACTTCACCATGGCGTCGACATCTAAGAAGTTCCGTAAGGGAGGTGAGTTTAGTGGTTCTTACTCCAGAGGGCAGAGTTCAGGAGGTTACCCAAACCGCCCTATTCAGTCTTCCCTGCAGGCTTTAGCTGGGGGTCCATCGCAGCCCAGTCAGCCTTTTTCTGAGTTTGGAGGTTATCCCCAGACTTCGTCATTTTCACAAAGACCTATGCTTGACTCCAGAATTGTTATGGATGTGGAGAGACTGGACATATGAGGAAGTATTGTCCAAAACAGAGTTACAGACCCTCAATAGTTAGAGGTAGAGGTGGTCATGGGAGAGGCCGCCATTCTGGAGGACGTGGTGGCCAAGGTAATGGTGGTCACCAAATCAACCATGGTGGCGGGCAAGCTGGAACTACTGCAGCGCAACATGGTAGGGGCAACGGGCAGACAGGTGATAAGGCCCATTGTTATGGTTTCCCCGGGAGGTCTGAAGCAGAGACATCTGATGTTGTTATCACAGGTAATCTTTTGGTCTGTGATTGCATGGCTTCTGTATTATTTGATCCTGGATCCACATTTTCATATGTATCTTCCTCATTTGCTACTGGTCTTGATTTATATTGTGATTTGCTTGACATGCCTATTCGTGTCTCTACTCCTGTGGGTGAGTCTGTGATAGTTGAGAAGGTGTATAGGTCTTGTCTTGTGACTTTTGTGGGGAGCAATACTCATGTAGATTTGATTATTCTAGAGATGGTTGATTTTGATGTAATTCTGGGTATGACTTGGCTTTCTCCAAATTTTGCAATCTTAGATTGTAATGCTAAAACTGTGACATTGGCCAAGCCTGGGACAGATCCGCTAGTGTGGGAGGGTGACTATATTTCCACTCCAGTTCATATTATCTCTTTTCTTCGTGCTAAGAGAATGGTTAGTAAGGGTTGTTTAGCTTTCTTGGCACATCTCAGGGATGATACTTCCCAAGTACCTTCGATTGAGTCTGTCTCGATAGTCCGTGAGTTTCTGGATGTGTTTCCTGCAGACCTTCCTGGTATGCCACCGGATAGGGATATTGATTTTTGTATTGATCTGGAGCCGGGTACTCGCCCCATTTCCATACCCCCTTATAGAATGGCTCCAGCTGAGTTAAGGGAGTTAAAGGCCCAACTTCAGGAGTTGTTAGGTAAAGGTTTTATTAGACCAAGTGCATCCCCTTGGGGTGCTCCTGTTTTATTTGTGAAGAAGAAGGATGGAAGTTTTCGGATGTGCATAGACTACAGGCAGCTGAATAAGGTAACTATTAAGAACAAGTATCTTATTCCTCGCATTGATGATTTGTTTGATCAGTTACAAGGTGCTTGTGTCTTCTCTAAAATTGATCTGAGATCTGGTTATCATCAATTGAAAATACGGGCAGCAGATGTGCCAAAGACTGCTTTTCGAACCAGGTATGGGCATTATGAATTCTTAGTAATGTCTTTTGGGCTTACGAATGCCCCTGCTGCTTTCATGAGCCTGATGAACGGGATTTTTAAGCCATATCTGGATCTTTGTTATTGTATTTATTGATGATATACTGATATACTCAAAGAGCAGGAAAGAACATGAGGAGCATTTGAGAATCGTATTGAAGTTGTTGAGGGAGAAAAGGCTTTATGCCAAATTCTCCAAGTGTGAGTTTTGGCTAGATTCAGTGTCCTTCTTGGGGCACGTGGTTTCTAAGGATGGAGTGATGGTGGATCCTTCTAAGATTGAAGCAGTGAAGAGTTGGGTAAGACCTACTAATGTTACAGAGGTAAGGAGCTTTGTTGGTTTAGCTAGCTACTACCGTCGATTTGTCAAGGGATTTTCTTCTATTGCTTCGCAGCTGACAAATTTGACTAAGCAGAATGTTCCATTTGTATGGTCGGATGAATGTGAAGAAAGTTTTCAGAAACTCAAGACCTTGTTGACTACTGCACCAATTCTTACCTTGCCAGTGGAAGGTAAGAATTTTATTGTTTATTGTGATGCATCCTATTCTGGCTTGGGTGCAGTGCTAATGCAGGAGAGAAATGTAATTGCTTATGCTTCGAGGCAATTAAAAGTGCATGAACGTAACTATCCGACCCATGATTTGGAGTTGGCTGCAGTTGTATTTGCATTAAAGCAATGGAGACATTATCTATATGGGGTCAAGTGTGAAGTTTATACAGATCACCGTAGTTTACAATATGTCTTTACTCAGAAAGATTTGAATTTGAGGCAGAGGATGTGGATGGAACTATTGAAGGACTATAATATTACTATTTTGTATCACCTAGGAAAGGCTAATGTTGTGGAAGATGCTTTAAGTAGAAAAGCAGGGAGCATGAGTAGTTTAGCCCACTTACGGGTTTCTAGACGCCCATTGGCTAGAGAGGTTCAAACTTTGGCTAATGACCTTATGAGGCTGGAAGTACTAGAGAAAGGAGGACTTTTGGCCTGTGTGGAGGCAAGATCTTCTTTTCTTGACAAGATTAAGGGAAAGCAGTTTGCTGATGAGAAGCTGAGCCTGATTCAAGATATGGTATTGCGAGGAGAGGCTAAAGAGGCAATAATTGATGAGGAAGGCGTTTTGAGAATGAAGGGAAGGGTATGTGTGCCCCGTGTTGATAATTTGATTCACACTATTCTTACAGAGGCCCATAGTTCAAGGTATTTTATACATCCTGGTGCAACCAAGATATATCGTGACCTAAAGCAACATTTTTGGTGGAGTAGAATGAAACGTGACATTGTTGATTTTGTTACCCAATGCCCGAATTGTCAGCAGGTAAAGTATGAACACCAGAGGCCCGGAGGGACACTTCAGAGAATGCCCATTCCTGAATGGAAGTGGGAAAGAATTGCAATGGATTTCGTGGTTGGTCTTCCAAAGACATTGGGTAAGTTTGATTCTATTTGAGTAATTGTTGTCAGGTTAACTAAGTCTGCTCACTTCATTCCGGTCAAGATAACTTACAATGCAGAGAAGTTAGCCAAACTCTATATCTCAAAAATTGTTCGATTGCATGGAGTTCCACTTTCCATCATATCAGATAGAGGTACGCAGTTTACTTCTAAGTTTTGGAGAACATTACATGCTGAATTAGGTACTAGGCTGGATCTTAGTACTGCATTTCACCCTCAGACCGATGGTCAGTCTAAGCGAACGATTCAGGTGTTGGAGGATATGCTTCGTGCATGTGTGATATAATTTGGTGGTCATTGGGATAAATTCCTACCCCTAGCAGAGTTTTCATACAATAATAGCTATCACTCAAGTATTGATATGGCCCCATTTGAGGCACTGTATGGGAGGAGATGTAGATCTTCCATTGGTTGGTTTGATGTATTTGAGGTGAGACCTTGGGGTATCGATCTTTTGAGGGAATCGTTAGATAAAGTAAAATTCATCCAGGAGAAGCTTCTAGCAGCTCAGAGCAAGAAGAAAAAATATGCAGATCGAAAGGTTAGGGACTTGGATTTTATGGAGGGTGAACAAGTCTTGCTGAAGGTTTCACCCATGAAAGGGGTGATGCGGTTTGGTAAGCGAGGTAAGCTTAGTCCTAGGTATATTGGTCCATTTGAAGTTCTGAAGCGCGTGGGGGAGGTGGCTTATGAGTTGGCGTTGCCTCCAGGACTCTCAGGAGTGCACCCGGTATTTTATGTGTCTATGCTGAAAAAATACCATGGGGATGGAAACTACATTATTCGTTGGGATTCAGTTCTTCTTGATGAGAATTTGTCTTATGAGGAGGAGCCTGTTGATATTCTATATAGAGAGGTCCGCAAGTTGAGATCAAAGGAGATTGCATCTATCAAGGTTCAGTGGAAGAGTCGGCCAGTTGAAGAGTCCACTTGGGAGAGTGAGGTTGATATGCAAGAAAGATATCCACATCTTTTTACAGATTCAGGTACTCTTTCTCGCCCTTACTTTTCTTCATGTGATCGTTCGAGGGCGAACGATGGGTAAATTGGTATCAATTGTAACAACCTCTGTAGTCAGTTTGAGCAGTAGAATTATTGTTGATAAACACTTACTGGGTCGATGGACCACGCGACGGACCGTCATGGTCATGATGGCCCGTGATGGAATCCGTCGTCCCATACCTGCGCAATTCCTTCTGCTGCTCTCTTCATTACCCTCGACGGCATGTATGACGAACCGTCATAGGCACGACGGTCCGTCGAGGGTCTTCGTTCCAAAATACTTCAACTCTTGGAATCTGGGTACTGGGATTCACTCTCTGAGATTCACGACGGACCTGCAGCACGGACCGTCGTAGATACGACGACCTTCACAAGTCGTAACCCGACACTTCGGCGGCACTCGACTTCCGCTAAATTTTAAATGGGCGTTTTGGACTATTCATAATTACAATTATGAAATTAGTGGGGTAATTTTAATAATTTACTTAGTTGGGGGTTAAAGGAGATAACTTTAAAATTAATAGTGGGTTACTTTTATCAATTTTTATAATTGATTATATGATAATTAGGGTAAAAAGAATCTGTAGAAGAAAAAATAAAAGAAAAAGAGGAGAAGAGCGTGAACGAACGAAGAACGCAAGCGACCTAGACTTCAGACTGAAAAGGTTCATAGGCACTGAGGAAAGCAAAGGCATTGGAGAGGTAGCTTGCTTGATTTCGGTTCGTCGGTGGAGGTAGGTTATGGTTTAATTCTATTTGATAGATAAACTCTAAATAGCGATTGATATGTATTGAGTGATATTGTAAAGTCTCCTATGTACTTGATTGTGTGGTTTGTGGTTGGCCTAAAATTATGAGATTGTTGAAGTTCTAATCTTAACCCTCTCTATTAAAATGACGCCGAATAAAGAGGCTTGATAAAGATAAATAAATAATAATATTGGATCGGAATGTCACGTTCCGACACGACATTATGGGATCGGAGTGTCACGTTCCGACACGATATTATGGGATCGGAGTGTCACGTTCCGTCAAGATATATGGGATCGGAGTGTCACATTCCGACACAATAACATTAAAGGAAAGGAATCTTGAATTAACTTAATATACTCAAACTCAAAGAACCTATTTCCCAAATGAGTATGGTGTGGAGGCCTGAGTCCACATAGGTGTGCTTGATGTTGTGATTGAGGGTGTACCTATCATGGTGTTGTTGTCAATGGTTCATGTGTGTATTGCTTTCTACCTGTTAAATATTGTAGTTGATTTTATACTATTGTTTTTAATATATACTGATTTCTATTTTGAGTTGGCCGATGATACCTACTCAGTACGTGTTCCTTGTATTGACCCCTACTTGTATTTTCTTCTTTGTTATTTTGTGGAGTGCAGCAAGTGTATCATCGACTTCGACTCGCCCTCAACTCTAACCAGTCTCCAGTACATCAGACTTCAGGGTGAGCTATCATTTCTAGCTCGGGCTGGATTCTCTCCTTCACGTCTTGATGTCTTTGAAGTTCGGACATGGACCATCTTCTTTTTTTTTCTACTTATTTTAGCTTCTTAAATACTCTTAGACTTGGTAATTTGAGGATAGATGTTCTTGATGTGATGACTTTCAAATTTTGGGGATAATAAGTGTCAAATTTTAGAATCTTATTTACTTGGTTACATTAATAAGTTTTGGATCTTCCACATTATTTTGTTAATTATAGTTGAACTATTGGTAAATGTTGGGGTTTAAATTTGTTGGTTCGCCCACCTAGTAGGCTAAGTGTGGGTGCCACTCACGACTCGTTTTGGGTCGTGACATGATCGGACCCTTATCATGAAATAGGAGATTCAGCGTGTAGCATGATAGTCAAAACAATAATTTTTCAATAGGCAAAATAAGCAAGAGAAGTAAAAGCAACATAAAAAGTAAAAATAAAGCACAAACATAGGTCAAGAGAACGGAAAGCCAAAAGAAATGTACACCACGTTACTAATGTACTAAGGACATAAATGAAATATGTTTAACAAATTAAATCTTGTTGGGCTCCTATGAACCCAGAAGGTACATTCGTGCGCAAGTTTAAATAAAATTTCGAATGATTCTGTAGGCTCGACATGTACACAAATAGCTACAACTACTAAGAACGGATTAGGGTAAGTCTAAAGACGAGAAAAGTGTAGCCCGAACCTTGAAGCGTGGATAGCCTCTTATGTAACCAATAAGAGTCGTCCATAGACAAGACGTTTAGAGTCTGGACCTCAAACTGTGGAGAACCTCCAAAGGGCATAAGATGTAGCCAATGTGTCACATCCCAACCCACCGAGCCATGCAGGCACCTATGTTCTACCACCCAAGTAGGAGAACCCTCATGTCCCAATAATTAAAAACATTTAGAAACTAAATGAAATAGAATAAAGTGTACTAACGATATTTTATAAGTAGAATTCCCTTAACAAAATTTTGGTTAAGACTTGTAAATTAACGCCCTAAGGATCTAGTCTAAATAGGCTCAAGAACTACTAAGAGTATATCTGGACATAAAAAATAAGGACAACTCTAACCATGCAGAAAGAAAGTTGAAGGTTGCTGGAGAATTTTTTTGTTTTCTCCTAATGAAACATGACCAACCTGAATCTAGACTATGTCAAAAAACATCACAAGAGTATCATCAGTATGAAACACACGTACTGGTAGGCCTCATCGTTCAACCCAACGTCCACCACATAATATAAGAAACCAACTAGTAAGATTATGAAATCAACCACTCACTTCTCCACATTTACTCTCTTGAAATACCTCGGGGTTACATTAGTGCCCTTACTACTAACCACCATCTTAATAACATACTTACTAGGTTCTTGATCATGGCCTAACCATTCTAGCACATACAAAAGTTTCCAAATATAATTACAACATTTCGACTACTCGGTTACGTCATACCTTTACTTTCTCTTCATCTTCCAACCATGGCAACATAGCACATTAAGCTTTCTAACCACTAAACACAAACTCATTTTCTCCAAAGGGAAATCCACCCAAGAACTTACTTTACGTACACTACCCCCCAATTTTCACCCTTGCAACTCATACACATTCCTTACTATCAATTATTCAACCCTTGAACCCCTGCCTTTCCAATTCATTTGACAACACGATACCCAACAATTTTTCACTCGACACCAAGAACAGTCGAATATAAGTCCTCATAAACATATAATCACTCCATGAAATCATAATATCATCATTATGACGAATAAGGTTCAATTTCGCAATTCTTAGTCATCACAGTTATATCAAGTAGTTGATCCTATCATGGAACCCGAACCCAAATTGTTATCATACGGGATGTGGTACTCAATCCAATATTTATGTCGAAATGTGACAACTGTCCAGTTATGCCAAAACGTTGCAATCTCTCTAGTTAGTTATGCCAAAATGTGGCAATCGATCCCAATTAGTTATGTTGAAACATGACAATCGATCCAATTCACAAATCACAATCACAATCACAATGTATATTCTTAAAAATTATACAATCAAGGTAATTCATGGCATATAGTTTATTCGTTCATAATTACTTACAATTAGTGTGATCAATAATGCAATATTCACATATACATATATGCATCATAATGAAGCAATAACAAACATGTATCACACAATCATTAAATCACAACCATCACCTAACCCTAGCTCATCATCTAAGGCTTCTTCCTAGGATTCAACTATATTTCATTCGGTGCACGAGAGCCTATGCATAATTCTACCATTGATTTATATATATTACGCGGTAAACACAGATTGATAACTACTTAATTCATAAATTCTAGCCTACCGAGGGACCAAGCAATTGCACAGAGCTTTGGTCTTTGATTATTGATTCCAAAATTCGTGATGGCGATCTTGATCGAAAATCCACAATCCATCGATATATTCACCATGGAAACCTCTCTCTCCTTTATTTCTAAGCTTGCAACAGCTTTTTGGGGGTTTCTAAGAAATTTACGACTAAATTAGGTATTTTAGGAAGAAGGAGAAAATAGAATTTCACGTTATAGAAGAAGCCCAGTAACTTTCCAAATGTTTTCTTTTTTTAATTAATGACGATTCGGATCGTCACACAATGTGTATCAACTTCGTAGATGATAAAGAGCAGAATGAGCAGACCTTGAGTCTAGAACAGCTACATTAGGATCTTATATCAACTCAACATCACAAAACCACCATAGAACAACATCCACTCTCAAATAATCAACACAATACTCCAAACTCAAATTAATTTCAGTCCCTAGTCGCGAAGCGAAGTTGAAATCCCAACCGTAGTTCATTGGGGCCATATAAAGAGGGAGAATGGATAGAAGGTCCTCAAAACCTAATCTAAGGCTCATTCTATTAGTCTCAAGTCTACTATACTATTCTACAAGGATCTAAGTCGTACAAAATGACATCGGAAAAGAGTTTAAGGCCTAACAACTCCAAATTTCATAAGTCTATGGCAAACACTAGTCTGGTCCTTGATTAAGGCTAAAAATAGACCAACAATCAATAACATTTACAAAGACACGCCACAAGGTAACAACATCAACTAATATGTTACTAATCTTGAAAAACCTAGTATAAGCCTAAAAGATGAATTCAAAGCAAGTTAGTTTGATCTACTAGTACCTACTCCGAATTCACACAAAATAACATGTTTTCTCATAATCGAGCGCAATATAAAGAATGGGAATCTATAGCCACCTTTTAGGCTGATTACGTTCTCAAATCACGTCCTCGAAGTTTTTTTCCTTTCGAGTGACCTTCGAGTATTGTCACACTATCATATATAGAACACACTGTTAATACGGTTGTTTATACACTTAAATCACATAAAATAAAAACAAATCCAAATTAGAGTTAAAATGAAAAATGTGGGAACCACAATGAAATTTTAAAAACAACTTCGTCAAAAGGACTAAAGCAGTTCCCTAGACTTGTGATCCAAATAAAACACAATTCAGAGCTCGGAACAACAGAATTCATCAATATGCAACAAATTGATATTTAAAGAACAAAAAATAGACTAAGGCAGTCCTTTACAACAAACTTTTACCACAGACGACGAGCCTCAACGATCCCTGATCACATACCCACGTAGCCTCGCACTTTCCGAACAATTCAGGCTTTGAATCACCAAATTTGGAGCTATAAAAGAAATCACACTTTGAAGTGTAACACCAAACCAATTGACCCTTTGCAAATGAGGGAAGAAGGGCCTGTGAATATAGAAGCTCGATTAGATAAACCTTCGTGAACACTGTAGGGAGCCTGCAAAGGAAAGTAGAGTCCCTTAAACGCGATAGAGGCCCCACAATTATAGAAGGAAGAGAGTTAGCCCATCGTGAATAAGATGACCAGGTCAGCTGGTCTCTATAACCTAATACCCGGTAACGTGAAGGTCATTATATGGTCTACACCAATTGATGCATATTAACTGGTTGACAAGTCTCGAATCTCCGATGGGGTGCTTGAGATTCGTTTGAAACCCTATGCATGCTAACGTGATATGTTATCTCTTCAAATTTGACATTTTGAAGTCAATAGAGCATTCAAAACTTCTAATCGAGATTGTATCGTCAAAAAGTGGATCTCACAACTAAACTCTATGTTAAGCCAAAATCTATAAGAAAGCTCGAAATTAGCCCGAAAACCTTGGGAACCGCACAAAGGATCGTTCTAGGTAAAACTAGGCATCTCAAAGCTAACCACACTAAGAGAATTCTCATCAGAGCATGTTTTCCAAAAATTCTAGCCGAAGTAAAACTTAGGTCAAAACTTAAAAGATAAAATGTCTAATGAAACACACTTCCACCGAAGGACCCTCGAGAATCTATTGGGTTCCTAAGTTCAAAAATCAGATATGATACCCAACTAAACTTGATGTTTTATACTCAATGGAACCATCTAATCATGGATCTGAGGTCTCCTTAACCCAAAACCCATAAAAATCGTAATAAACTAACTAAATGCTCGAAAATACCAAAATACTCTCGAAACTTTTGAAAACTCAACCAAGACCTCACCGAAGCCTAGAATCATCTCCTGAATTCAATGGAATTGTCGAAATTCCGATCTGAGAATCCAAACTTTGAATATTGACCAAAGTCAACCCAAGGTCTAAATTCACTTAAACTTCCAACTCAAGACTCCAAATCCACGAAACAATTTTGAAATAGAAGAGGATAATATTCCGAGACCAAATTCCACAATTAAGAGTTGATGAGACTAATGAAATTTCCATTTTGACTCGAAACTTGGATTGTTACCAAAAATCACTTTTAACAACTTTGAACCTTCCAAAAAAATCAAAAACTTTAAAAAGCTAAAAATTCTCAATCGAATTCCAAAACCAACTTCATAAGCTAATCAAACATGATTCAAGGCAACTATCAAGGGGTATAAAATGGTAATTTTATGAAAATTTCTAAACATGACCTTCTCGAGTGTACGGCACATTAGTAGAAAATTTCACGTATATGCATGGATGGACGACATGTGGCATAAGAAGGATGTTTTTAAATTATTTAATCAAATCGATATGTGTTTTTAAGGCTGTCAATAATATAGAAACTTAAGTAATAATTCACGCCAAATTTAGAGATATCATCAACCCTTATCTTTTTATAAGAATTGTTAAATTTCCATGACTGTAAAAAGAAAAGATTCTAACATTGTAATATAAAAGGGTTTAAAATTGGCTCAATTCGCAATTTTAAATTTCAATTAGCTAGCATTACACTTTAATATTTATTTTAATATCTTTATATGAATCTCTTGTTCTAGTCACTACTAAAATATGCTTCAAAATTGATAAAAATGATTGAAAAATTCTTCTCATAGGACCACCAACTTATTCTCCTCAAAGAAAATTATGACACGCATATTTGACCAAACATGGATAAATTAAAGTCCACTACTCATGTCTTTAAATTATTCTATTCCCATTTCCAATGCAACATCATCAAATACTTTTTGTTTGGTACACTAGTACAACATATATATTGAGATACTAAAATTTTAGTCCAGTACGCTAGTACAACATGTATATACTATATATCATTTATTAAAGTAAGAATATATACATATTGATATTTATTGGGAAGGATATTTTTATAATGCATATATTTTATGTAATATATGCTATTTTCAATATATCAAATTAAATAATGCATAAAAAATTATCATTATATAATTAATGCAAGTATTATTAATACAAACATTACCAACGTAAATATTATTAATACAGGTTATTTAACATTATTCTTATACATATGGTTGTTTGGTAGAGTGTAGCAAAAATAATGCATAATATCTTATAATTTTGGTACACCTTTATGTTATGCATAATCAATGCTTGCATTACTTATACACTTCATTGTGTACGTAGGGGTCGCTTGGTAGCTGGATAGAATTATGTAGATATTAGTAATGTGATATTAGTTATACAAGTATTAGTAATGTGTATATTAGTTATGTGAGTTTAGTTATGCAGGTAATAGTTATACAAATATTAGTTATGTAGAATTTAGTTGTGCATAAATTATTTCTTTGGATGTTAGGCTTTTTATATTAAAAGTTAGTTACATTAGACATTTTTAAAATTAAAATACTCCTTTATATTATACACTTTCCTTCTTTAACTTTGTATTTTTCTTCTTTAATTTTGTATTCAAATATTTTAAAAAAAAATTATGTACATGAAATAACTTTATTTTTATCCACATATCAAATTTCGTATAAGTTATATGAACTCTAATACATAGATACGACTTTTTTATACAACTCCGAATGATTCCTAAGGCGTGTATTATTAATATCATGAATTTCTAGGTATTAATAATCCAAGAGATTTAATGCATGCATTAACATGGTTATAGACGAATATCCATCAAAACCATTTTATGGTTTTTCCACCATAATTGTGGATGATGCTTTATAAATAAATTCTTTTATGGAATGCACGGAATTTTAGTACACCAATCCAAACAACGCATAAGAAATAATATGTACAATTAATTAATGCAAGTAGAACTAATACAAACATTATTAATACACTATGTTTAGAATTATTAATATATACTCTACCAAATGAAATGCATGTATTATTTTTCCTAATCCACTTTACCAGACGATCCCTAAATAATCATAAAAAAAAGAGAAAAAAATACACTTAATGATTAAAAATTCAGAATAAATAACTCGATCTAATAATTAAGATTTGAATGATTAAGATCAGGACTTTTATTAAATGCAAATTTTGAGGTCTCAAATACAAAAATATTAAGTTGAAATTAGTGATATCAATGATAATCAAATTTTGTGGAGGATATTTCTTTCTTAAGAAATTTGAGGAGGACGTTTTTTAAATTTATCTACTTAACTACGTTTATAATATTTATTATTTATTAATATAATATAATCTTAATTTGTAAAGAATTAAAAAAACATATAATTCCATCTCAATTAGATATGTACTTGAAAAAAAGAAGAAGAGAAAGGTACTGAAGAGGAGTCAGATCCATTTTCTTTTTATACAAAATGTCTACAGAATATGACAAGTCAAGTCCAAAAATATTTTTAGTGAATGAGTCCAAATGTTTGATTTTGCTAAAATAATTTTGTGATAAAATGGAGACATACTTAAAATTTAAGTGTATGGGTTTTTTTTTATAATGATTTTAAGTTAATAACAATAATAATTGGATTCATAATAAGACATTTAGGAAAATTTTAATAATTTCAGTCTTAATTTATGTTGTAATTTTTGCTTATCCAGATTCAAACTTTTCAATTACGAAGAATCCTTAAGTTTTTAATTTTTAAATAAAATTTACATATTTAAAAATTACGTATAAAATTATTAAATTTACGTAAATCTGGAGAATAATAAAACGACCCACAGATCCTTCAAAAGGCAATGTGATTTAAATGTGGACATGAGAATATATTATTTTGCTAGTATATATATAGAGTAATTTATGACCATTTCATGTAAGATACATATAAATATACATATATATATATATATATTTTATTTATTTTTTTGTGGAAGGGAGTTTACATGATAGAAATGGAGAGTGGATTGCAGCCAGGGATGACTTGCCGATGATTTCTTTTGTAGTTTTCCTATTAAAGATTATGTTTCGGCAAGTTGTCCCTGGCTACCTTTCGCTCTCTTCTTCTCATGCGAATTTTTTACTCACACTTATTTATTTTTGTTTTATTGTTTGTCATAACAAGATTTTAACTTTCTTTGATAGAGTCAAAATTGAAAATTTATACTTTATTTCTAGCTTATCGACTAACGTACATATGCATATACATGTATGGTAAGAAATGATTCATCTTATGATATCAAAGCATCTAAACTCATTTTAGCATATCGTTTGGCAAAGGTTTCTCTTCTTCTATTGTATTTCCCCTCTCTTTTTCTTTGATTTCTTCTTCACAATAAATAATATTAAGGAGGTCATTCTCACTTTTATCTCTATTGGTTTTTAATTTATCCTTCTTATGATAAATAATTGTTTTTGTGGAATATAAATTTATTTCGTATCATAATATATCACAAGTAACAAGTTATAATCGGACATGCCTTTAGTTTTAAAGAACTTATACATCACGAAGTTCAATTGCTACATAGTAAAAATTAAAGATCAAGTCATTTGAAGGATAATAATTAAAGATTAATAATTAGTTTGAAGAACAAAGCGTGTAGTAATTTTATGATGTTACTTTTCTTATTTTGAATAGATGTCAAATGAACGGATTGAGCTGAATTTGTATCACTCAAAATGAACAGAGTTCATAAGTTGGCAGGTCATTGCTCCTTGGCTGAAATGACCTAATAAGCAGATCAAAACCCAATCTACCCACTTATTAGTTATTACTACTAAATTTTATTTATTTATTATTTTTAAAATAATTTTTGCTACCTAATATAACTACTATTATTTTTTTTATAATGACTATGTATAGCATGCCAAATTTAAAATAACAATATTTTGATAAAATATCTGATGAATCAATTTAGGTTAGATATCAATTCAAATTTTGATACAGAAATGAATTGGATTGAGCTAATAAATAAGTGAATCAATAATCAATCCAAATTTAAATAATTTAAGTGAATTATAATTTTATGTGCTAATTTTACCATTTCTGACTAACCTAATAAACAACATGACACTAATGGAGAAAATCCTACTAAATTTATCAGTTTGGAAAAATGTGTTTTTATTCCTTACTATCATCTACCTTTTCTTCATATATCAACACCACAAATTCTCTACCCCAAAAAAAGATAAAAAGCATAATAATATATTAAGATATTCTTTTTCTTAAAAAAAAAAATTCAAAATTTAAAATGTGAGACTATATTCTAGTCATCTTTGAAATAATCCACTTGGACTGTATTCCACATCATCATTAAGATAACAATATGTAAGGAAATATTGAAAGTATGAACTCTAAGCACACATATTGTTCATTTCCATTTCAATATTTATTTAAAAGGCATGATAATTCTTCACAACATTAAGATGAAATTTTTTATTATTATTATTAGGGTTTTTTAAAATCTCTTTTCTGCTTTAGTACTCTCTGCCTTCTACCTTTATATTCCATTATTGTTATACAACATTTTCCTACAAAATCTCCCCAGCAGAAATGCAAACATATCAGAAGTAGGACGAAATGTAGATTTTTGTGTATAAAAATGACCTACCAAGATATGTTTGTGATTTTTGTGTATAAAAATGACATACCAAGATATGTTTGTACTACATATAATGTAGACAAAAATTAATAAAGTCGAGGTAGTTTTAATAAGTTATGTTAGGAATAAAATATATATCGTTATGTTTTTTTCTGCTATATAATGACTGCAGTAGTAACATTGAAATGTATCAGTCAAGAAAATTTCTTTTCACTTTTACTGCTTCTCTTTCTCTATTCTATTTTTGCTTTTTGAATCTGTTTTACTATCAGTGGCATCAGAGCCAAGTGAGATCCAAAAAGAAAAAAAAAACAGAGAGAAATATTGCTAGTTTATGGCTTCAGAGAGCAATTACGTTCAAGCAGTTATTCCGCATTTTGATGATCATTATGACCATTGGAGTATGTTGATGGAGAACTTCTTACGGTTAAAAGAGTATTGGCCAATTTTCAAGGACGGGATCGGCGCTCCGGCAGAAAGCAAAGCCTTAACGAAGGCTCAAAAGGCGGAGTTCGAAGCAAGAAAGTTGAAAGATTTGAAGACAGAATTATCTCTTTCAGGCTATCGATCTTCCCATCCTAGAAACTATTCTTTGCAAAGAAACTTCTAAGTATATTTGGGATTCGATAAAGAAAAAGTATCAAGGTACTGCTAGAGTGAAGCGCGCACAACTTCAAGCCTTTGAGAAGGAATTTAGAGACTTTACAGATGAAGGATTGAGAGACTGTAACGAGTTATTGTGCTAAAACAATGGATATAACCAACAAAATGTGATTTCATAGTGAAAAGATGACCGATATCACAATTATGGAAAGATATTGCGGTCCCTGACACCAAAGTATGACTATGTCATTTGCTCCATTGAGGAGTCAAAATATATTGATGAGTTATCCTTGACGAATTGCAAAGTTCCTTATTGGTTCATGAGCAAAAGAACCGCAGTTTCTCAAATTTTAGAGGAAGGGGTAGAGGTAGAGGAAGAGGAAGAGGACAAAGGATATAGAGATGGAGTCATCAAAGACGACAATAGAAATTGCAGAGCCAATGATGACCACGGTAAAAGCAGAGAAGGAATTTTGGCAAATCCAAAGTAGAAAGCTATCGATGTCATAGATTTGGTCATTATAAGTCTGAATGTTATACCAGGCTGCCTAATGACAAAGATGAAAAGTCAAATTTTGCTGAAAGTAACAAAGTTGAGACATTGTTGATGACAGTTTAAGTAGAGAACGAACCTAAACAAAATGTCTGGTATTTAGATATGGGCTACAGTAATCACATGTGTGGAAGTAATTCTTTTTCTTTTCTAATGAAAACTTCTGTTCAACGATTAGTTCTGGTGATTCTTCCACTGTGAATGCAATTGGAAAGGGTGATATTAAGATTAGAACCAAGAATAGTTTTGAAGAAACGATCTCAAATGTGCTATATATTCCTGCTTTGAAAAGTCATCTGCTAAGTGTTGGTTAATTGTAAGAAAAAAGATATGTTATAACTATTCAGAAAGGTGTATGTGAGATTTATAATCCTATTAGAGGAGCTATTATTGTTGTGAAAATGAGTTCAAATAGGTTGTTCCCACTTAAGATAGAGAATATTCACCGTTGTTTGGAAGCAGAAGTAAGAGATTCGTTTTGGTTGTGAAATTTTAGATATGGTCACTTGGGTTTTGGCGGATTAAAAGTTCTCCCACAAAAAAAATATGGTGATAAGTCATCTTGAAATTACAATTCTGTCCCAAGAATGTGAGGAATGTGTTGATGACAAACAACATCGTTCTCAATTTCCAATAGGAAAGTAGTGGAGAGCCAATAATGTTTTGGAGCTGATACATTTAGACATTTGTGGCCCAATCAAACCAGCTTCTAATGGAGGGAAACAATGTTTTATTACCTTTACTGATGGTTTTTTCCGAAAAACTTGGGTTTATTTTTTACATAAAAAATCTGAGGCTTTTAATACATTTAAAAGCTTCAAGGTTCATGTAAAAATGAGACGGGAAAGAAAATCAAGACTCTTTGGATGGATTGTGGGGGCGATTATTGCTCTAAAATTTTTGATGATTTTTGTGAACCTGGTGGCATTAGAAAAGATCTTACAACAGCTTATACACCATAACAAAAATGGTGTATCGGAGAGGAAAAACAGAACCATCCTTAATATGGTTCGGAGTTTGCAGGCAAAAGGAAGAATGAAAAAGAGTTTTGGCCAGAAGCGATAACTTGGAGCATTCATGTCTTGATGAACAAAAGTACTACATTTTCTGTTAAGATTAGGACTCCAGAGCAGGCGTGGAGTGGAAGAAGGCCTGCAGTAGATCGCTTTCAAATTTTTAGGTGCATTAAGCATCCCATATGAGAAAAGGAAGAAGCTCGATGATAAAAGTAAAAAAATATGTATTTCTTGATTTTAGTGAAACATCCAAGGCATATAAATTATTTAATCCACAAACAGAAAAGATTGTGATCAATCGAGATGTTGTTTTCGATGAAGGAACTACATGATATTGGAATATGCAACAGCCTACCCCAGTCCTATTTGAGAAAGAACTCGAAGAACCGACCTTAATACCCAAAATTCAGAGGATTATGCTCCAACAATCGTCGAAATTACACCAACAACTAGTGGAAATTTTCCAGCAGTTTTGTAAGAAATTGATTTTCGCAGCTCAGTCACTTCGGTGTACTCGAAAAAGGCTTGCATGGATGTCGGACTATGAGGTAACAGGATTTCAGGTAAATGATGATGCATTTAATCATTTTGCATTGTTTGCGGACTGCAACCCTATAGTTTTTTAGAGTGTTGTTAGAGAAGAAAAATGGAGTAAGACAATGGATGCTGAAATTGAAGCTATTGAAAGGAACGATACTTGGAAGCTTATTGATCTTCCTGAGAAGCAGAAAACCATTGGCATCAAGTGGGTCTACAAGACAAAACTGAAGGAAATAGTGAAATTGACAATTATAAGGCGAGATTGGTGGCTAAGGGATACAAGCAGGAGTATAGTGTGGACTAGACTGAAGTTTATGTTCCAGTTGCAAGGCATGATGCCATCAGAATGGTAATTGCATTGATCCTACATGGATATTTGGAGGAATAGGTATTCATCAAACAACCTTTTGTTTATGTTAAGGTTGGAAATAAGCATAAAGTTTATCGCTTAAAAAAGGTCCTTTATGGACTAAACAAGCCCCCCGAGTTTGGTATAGTCGCATTAAGACTTATTTTCTGAAAATGGATTTCCAAAAGTGTCCATATGAGCATACACTTTTTGTGAAGATTGGGGATGATGCGAAAAATACTTATTGTATGCTTGCTTATATGTTGATGATAATATATACACTGGGAATGACTTGCTGAATTCAAGAAATCTATGATGGATGAGTTCGAGATGTTTGATCTTGATAATATCCATTACTTTCTTGGATTAGAAGTGGTGCAATCTGATGATGGGATAATTATTTTTCAAAAGAAGTATGTGCTAGAAATTTTAGACAAGTTCAAGATGCTGAATTGCAATCCCACCAACACACCAGTTGAGTTTGGCTTAAAACTAAACAAAGCTGGGAGAGGAACAAAGATGAATAGCACGCTTTACAAACAAATTATGAGCAGTTTAATGTACCTAACTGCCACAAGACCCGATATTATATATGCAGTAAGTCTTGTAAGTAGATATATGGAGAGTCCAACGGAGATGCATTTGTTAGCGGCGAAGAGAATTCTTCGCTACTTATAAGGAACGAAAGATTTTAGCATTTTCTACCAGAAAGGAGAAAAGTCAGATTTGATTGGCTTTACGGACAACGACTATGCAGGAGACCAAGACGACAGAAAGAGCACTTCCAGTTATGTTTTTATGCTAGGCACATGGCTATTTCGTGGTCTTCTAGGAAGCAAAAAATTATCACTTTATCGAGTATTGAAGCTGAATTTGTTGCTGCTACTGCTTATGCTTGCCAAACTGTTTGGTTAAGAAGAATTTTTGAAGAACTACAATCCAAACAAGAAAGAGCAACTTCAATTTTCTGCGACAACAACTCTTCCATCAAGCTATCAAAAAATCCTGTGGTACATGGAAGAAGCAAGCACATTGATGTGAAGTATTATTTTTTGCGGGATCTCAACGACGAAGGAACAATAGAGTTGGAATATTGCCGTCAGTTGGCCAACATTTTTACCAAACCTCTAAGATTTCTCCCTTTTCAAAATCCGAGGAGGTCGATGGGTATTGACACTATGGAAGAGCTCAAGAAGCTGAAGTTAAACAAAAGCTAGAAAGCTTTCAGTTTAAGGGAGGGTATTAGTTTTAATAAGTTACGTTAAGAATAAAATATCTATCGTTATGTTTGTACTAGTCTTTAGGAAGTCATTTTAGACGTGAGTTGTTATGTAGTCATATTACTACCTCTCTTTCTCTATTCTATTTTTGCTTTTTGAATCTGTTTTACTATCAGTTTATGCACCCCCTACATATTTTTGCCTAAGTGATGGACCTGTTTAATTTATCTATTTCATAAATATTGCTAGATAATTTTATTTTTAAGAAAAAGTGAAAATTAGTGACACAGTATTTTTATGTGAAAAACACCAGGTTCATATTACAAACCCTTGCTCTACAAGAACTATTTCTAACCCGTAAACTGTCAAAGTAATATGTCTTAGAAGGTAATTCTATAATTGAACTAATGACTCATATTGTAAATTATAGAATTACCCTCTAAGACATTACTTTAGCAAACTTTAATATCACTAATAGTAAAGTTTAATTGGTGATAGAATATTATAGAATATTAGACTTCATATATATAGTATATTCTTTCTTTAATAAAAAAAATCACAAGTTTCATTAATGAAAAACTTTAACATTGAGACATAATATTAAAAGCCAAAGCATGAAAGGAATCCCTAACATAAACAAGATGATCATGGGTTCACATTTTAGTCTTCCAATCACAAACTCATAGAATTAAAATTTTGGATCCACTTCCGCGCACTCATTCTATACACATTTGGACCATGAGGTGCTACGATGATTTCTACTCGTGTTGATGCTTTTAAGAACATCATTAGTTTTTCACGAAAACTCAAAACCTTGGCTGCATCAAGTTCATTAGAAGGTCCAACAATCAGCTTGGAAAGTGAAGGGGAATTCGCCAACATGAGCTTCAAGAAAATGAGTTCACATAGTGTCCCCTCAAACTCTTTTAGTTTCACATATTCAAGCTTCTCAAATTGTTGTTCAATACAATTTGGATTGGCTAGATAATTTAGAACTTCATTTGTGCTTCTTGTACTCATGTTATTAAAAACCTATTGAATTGCATATGGTGCAAGAAGAAAAATAGGTTAGTAATGCATTAGTGTAAAAACACTTAAAATAATTTACCATAACATGTAAAAGTTACTTGATAGAGTGAAATTTCTTATAATACTATTGATGTATACATAACTTAAACTCAATCGAAAATTATTAAAGGTGAAATAATCTTACATCTATCTCTAGTGAGCGCAAGGAGGGAGAACTTTGAATTAAGGAAAGAACACTAGAGACTTGGTTTAGATCACCAATCTCAACGCGCAACTTTAAATGCTCCAAATGGTAGAGTTTGGATGGAAAACTCTTTGGAATAATTTCTGCACCCAAAAGCTAAGAAAAAAACAATTACACATTCATTAAGATCTCTATAACAAAATTTTGAAATATATCTTGATCAAATTATACTTACTCGAATACAAGCATTACTCAAAGCAAGCCTAGTCAAATTAGGGCATAAATAAAGAAGCCTTGACCATGTAATGAACCTCCCTTGTTCATACTTTCCTGATTCTTCGAGGAATACGACCATACACAAAACCCTAATATTTGAAAAGTTATCAAAAAAATTTGCATGAATTTGATGACTCTCATGAATAGTCAAGAACTCGATCTTAGGAGCAAATATGTTGAGGAAATGAAGGCCATCACAAAAATTGAATGTTAAGGTTGAAAGTAATGGGGTATTCAAGACATGATTTGCTAGGGTTGGGATAAATGTAATGAACTCCAAGTTCAATTCATGGAGATTTGGAAATAATGTGGTGGGATAAGGTAGGTTTACTATGCAATTGATAATTTCTAAATACTTGAGAGTTGAGCAACAAAATACTTCAAAAGGCAAAGTATAAGGATTGTGAGTGTAATTATTTAAGGTAAGTTCCTTGACATCTTTTTTTGTTACATAAAGTAACCAAAGGTCAAGGTTTCGATGATCGCAAAATATAGTTGACAAATCGAGAACAAATTTAACTATGGATCCAACATGTTGCAAGATAATATTGTCAACTATGTTATAAAAATCATATTCAATCTCTTCCATGAACTTTCCATCTAGAATAAGATTTGGATGCATAGCTGGGAAATGTTTCCATTTCTTTGATAAAACACACATTTTTGTCAATTCTCTAATTGACATGTCCTTAAATATTTCATTGAAAATATCTGTAGGTAAATTAGAGATCTTGTCTATCTCATTTTCTTCAACGATCACTTCTTTACCACAATGATTTGTGTTCACCATTCTGTATATATATAATACAAGACAAACTTTAGTCCATATTTTAAACAAATAAAGACAAATACATATCTCAAAGTCGTTATGGATTAAAAGTCTTTCAAAAACAACAAAACAATGAAAATTTGCTTCTACATAGAGGAAATCCACGTGGAATTGATACACATATCTAATGTAGATGAAAAAGTTAGATCGTAAATTAAATCATTCAATAAATGTATGACAGAATTTTATGTTTGTGTATCCTAATAAAACTTTATACGTAGATATATCTACCTATAAATCTAAATCTCTTGCTAGATCTAATTGAATTGGACATAGATAACAACATTAGATCTACAACACAATTTTTATCAACTATGAACTTTAATTTATTCGATTTACATAATTTTGTTAGTTTTCACCATTTCTAAAATGTTTGGTAATAAGAAGAATTTCGTTTGTTTTTAGTTTTACACAGCTACACACAATACTTCTTAGACCAAGCCAAATAATTCATATAAAATTATTGAGATGAAAAAAAGAAGATAGAGTTCAAAGAACATAAAAAAAAAAAATTCAAACAAATGAACAAAAGAAGAAAAAATAAACTATACCTCAAATTTTCTTGCATCCTTTGATTGTTTTGCATAATTAATTCTAGAGTGTAATTAGAACACAATTAGCTGTGCACTTATTTATACTTAATTACTTAAACAGTTCACACTCAAATTTTTGGTCAAAAGTAATTTATGTTGACTTATTAATTTTTCTTATACATTTTTTTGTCAAAAAATGGTTACAGAATCTCACATTCTTAAATGCAGATAACTTTTTTTTCTATAAAAGACATTTCTACCTAACAACAATTTTCCTGATAAATTTTGACATTTGTTCAACTCAAATTTGACTTTTTTATTTTTAATTACAGATCCTCTTATTTAAATTGGTTAGTTGAATTAATTATTATTAATTCTTTAATTAATAGATATGGGTCTTCTACTTTTTTGTACAAAGATATTTGTAAAATATTTTTCTCATTGAAAATTTAAAAATTATCTATAACCAAATCTAGTAAAGTAAATTAGTATTGGTTTCTTTTTTTATCTCTGACTTTTTCCAATAAGATTTATAAATAGTATGATTTTTATTTTTATTTTTATTCCTTTTATATCATCAAGAATAAATGATTAGTGAGTTGGAATTATTTAGCACACGAGTGTTACCAAGGTGTTTGGTGTGATCTTATTAATACAAACAATTGTGAGTTTTTGGAGTGCGGTGAATAGAGTTGTTAATATGAGCTGGTCTAATCAATCCGGGTTAATTCATACAGATTTTGAAATTTGAAGGGTTGATTTTTTTTTTAAAAAGTATATTTTTTATAATTTTTTGATTCAAATTATAATTTAAAAATGTTATCATAAATATTCAGAAGACAATTTTGGACCGGGATAGTGGGTAGAGCCGTCAAAATGGACTTAGCTAATGGGGTCGGTCCAACCCAATCCATTATTGGGGTAGAGTTGGGTATATGATTTTTCAAGCCCATTTAAAACTAGGGCTTATAAGTCCGACCCATATAAACCCTTAGTCATTGAGCTTGATCGAGGCAGGGCCGAGATCAGTCAATGGGTCAAAACTTTTTATTTAATGGTAACTTACAATAATCTTACTAGTATATAATTTAAGGAAAATTTTTCAAAATGTCAATATTTTAACATTTAATAGGAACCATTGTCAACACTTATAATATTTAGTAAAAATGTCAAAATTTTATTTTATTATGTATCTTATTTAAATTTTTATTATTTGTTATAATTTAAAGAACATAATTGTTAACTAACAAAAAAGAGAAAATTTAGGGGAAATTTTTTTTTTAAGAAAAGAACAATTGCTTAAAAGTTTCATCAGTTACAAAAATTTTAAAGTAAATACAAATAATTCAAAAAAATAAACACAAAGAACTCATCCCACTTGTTCATCAAATTTCTAGTATCGATTTTTAAATTTTCATTTATAATACTCTATTTCTGTTGAAATGAATTCGATTGAATTGTGTTTTTTAAATTTATATTTTTTAGAATATTGTATCAACCTCAACAGATTGTAGTATTTAAATTATGTATGCTATTCTTTTTCTAGAATTATATATCTTTCTTTAATCGTATTCATAATAAATTATTAGATTATATTGGAATACAATACATAAAATTTTTGTAATACAAATAAAAGAAAAATATATTTGGCAGTTATGCAATACAATTTTGATCGCTAGGATATAATTTTAGTTTCACTATGAAAGTAAAATATCAATTTTAATTTAAATGGTAAAGTGAGCATATAAAATACAAAATTTGTTGTTTCACAATTATGATGAAAACATAATAAAAAGAAATACAAACTTGTTGTCATTGAATTGAGGCTAAAATACGAAATAAGCACAATAAATACTCACATCAGTTGAAGTACAAAATTGACTTTGTTGATATATCATTATGATGAACACAAAAAAATATAAACTTTTCTGAATACAATGTGAGAATTAAATATAAAATGATCACAATATGATATTCAATTTTAATTTGAATTGTAAAGTGAACACATAAAATATAAAAGTTGTTGGTATACAATTATGATGAAAACATAATAAAAAAAAATACAAACTTGTTGTCATTGAAAATTAAGATTGAAAAACAAAATAAACACAATAAATATGCACTTTAATTGAAATACAAATGTGACTTTGTTGGTATACCATTATGAATAATACAAAATTAAAATAATAGAATTTGTTTGTATACAAAGTGATATGAAATACAAAATAAACAAATTAAAATATAAACTTATCGTCATTTGTGTTCTTAGTAGAAAATTGTGATATTTGAAAGTAGAACATTGTTGATTAAGCTGAATTCATTTAGTAATTCTCTTAGATTCTATCATTGGAGAGTAATTTAGAGTTTATCAAACCCAAAACGTGATTTCAACTACAAACAACAATTTTGAATGATTTAAACAAAAATATAATCATAAAATAAATATTAAAAAATGGATAAAGACTCATATTCTAATAAAAGGATCGTGTGAATATATTTATAAATATATTTTCAATTTCTGGAAAAAAAAGAAAAGAAGAGAGGTAGAATAGACACTTCCAAGGATAGTCTACACACAAACCCAATCTCGTTTTCATAGGGTTATGGTGGCACTATGTTTAAATTGACTTCCCTTCCCCTTTGTGTGGTTCGAAAGATAGAGAGTTGATGAGGAGAATTTTCTAAGAAAAAAGGCATGGTTCTTTCAATTCCGCATCCGGGGAAAGCAGCTTCCGTGCACATTCGATTCATGAACAGAGAATTCTTAAACAGACAGGCTTGACATTCCTTAGAAGATTTTGAAATGGAGAAGAATTAGAATATGAAAATATGAGAGAGAGAGAAAATATTTCATTTTAAAAAAAACATATAAGAGAGGATTAATTGAAAAATTCGTAATTAAAATGAGATAAAATAGGAAGTAAATTAGAACACAAAATCCTTTCTAAAATAATGACATTTTGATATTTTTACTAATATTTATAAAGTATAGAGATTTTTATTAATTAAGTTAGGGTATTTGACTAGTTTGCTAATTTTCTCATAATTTAATTACTAAATTACACACTATGCTGTAATATTATGAATCATACCAAATTTTGATATGTCCAGATACATGTATCCCAAAATTAGGTTAATTTGTTCTAGATACACTTTATCCAAGTAGATTCATATGTATCTAGGATACATAGACAAGTCTCGCGCCCTCACCTTTCTCGCATCTTGCTTATTACTCTCTTATCTCGCTCGCATATCTAGTATGCGAGATACATTCTAATTACACTATATTTTTTTTAGTCTTATTGAAACAACACCATTGTTTGCCATATTTGATTTGAAAATCTTTTCATTTTCTTGATATTATAGAATTATAAGTTTGAAAAAAAAAGGGCTAGCTCGCCCCAACCCTCAACCCTTCTAAGGTTGGGCTGAGTTGAGCAATTTCAGGCCCTACCAAATGAAGGGCTGGTCCGTTCTAGCCCTTCTAATTCATTTTGTATCCTAATTTACTTTCTATTTTGTTGCACCTTAATTACACATTTTTCAACTTTCTCTCTCTTTTTTTTTAGATAAATATTTTCTCTCTCATATTTACCTCTTCCAATTATTCTCCATTTTTAAACTCCCACATCACTCTCCCTCTTGTTATTTTTTTTTCCAAAATTAAAAAACATATTTCTAAAGATATTCATAAAAACCCCTTTGATGAAGGTATGAATCTTTTGTATCTTATGTGCTCATTTTATCATTCAAATTAAAATCGAATATCATATTGAGGTGAATATTTTACTGTGATCAATTTGTATTTAACTCTCACATTGTATACAGACGAGTTTGTATTTTTTTTTTATTTTTGTATCTATCATAATGATATACTAACAAATTCACTTTTGTATTTCAATTAAAGTTAGTATTTATTGTGTTCATTTTTGTAGTTCAACAACAATTTCAATAACAAGTCTGCATTTCTTTATGTGCTCACTTTATCATTCAAATTAAAATTGATATTTACTTCATAGTAAAAACTAAAAATTGTATCTTAGTGATTAAAATTGTTTTACATGTCTGTCAAATATATATTTCTATTATTTGTATTATAAAAACATTATTGATTGTATCTCAATATAATTCAATTATTACTTATGAACATAATTTAAGAAAGGATACACAATTCTAATAAAAATAGCATACAAAGTAAAAATAATACAATCAGTTGAGGAAGAATGCAATATTATTTTAAAAAATACAAATTAACTCTGAAAAAGAAATATGATATTTTTATACTTAAGAAATACAAATTGATTTGGCATACCTATTGAGATAACTACAAAGTAAAATAGAAATACAATATTTTTAACAAAATACAAATGTTGGCAATTTTCTTTATTTGACTCTCCCTTTCTTCTTCGTATACTGTGTTTTTTTCTCCAAACTCAAATACAAATCTGTATTAACTTGTGCATTAGTAAAACTCTATCTCGTCATCCAAAAAAAAAAAATTACCCAAAAAAATAAAAAAAATGTTCATGTCAAAACTCTCATACAAATTAATGATTCAACAATTAACAAATACTTGATTGATTGTATTTCTCGCATTATATCGAAGTTCCAGTTGAAAATTTCTTCTCCAAAGTTGTTTGTCAATGAAATTATACTCGTTTCCAAAATCTTCTCGTCAAAAAAATGAAATTTAATTGAACTCACTTCAACGAAGAGGATTTTAGTATTGCCGCAAAAATAGGATAGTTGAAGATCGTGAGGACGAATTTGAATTTTTCCGCCATAGCTACACATTAACTTAACCTTTGGATTCTCCATTGTTTCCAGCACCAAAATTCATGCGAGAATGATGAAGAAGACAAAGGATCTGACTTTTTGGGATTTTTTAAGATTTGTAAAGATGAGAGATATTAAGTGATATGTTCCTTTTATAAAATATTGAATTTGTAACTGATGAGTATTTTAAGTGATATACTCCTTTTAAAAAATATTCTCTTTCTATTATGAAATAATTGTATTCTTCCAATTAAAACAAAATAAAAACAATGTGAATTAAATACATAACAAACAAAAATATTGACATTTTTAATAAAAAAAAATTAAAAGTGTGGCTAAGGGATCCTATTAAATGTTAAAATATTGACATTTTGAAAAATTTTCCAAAAAAAAATCAAATAGTTGTGCACAAATAAGCATAGTCGGCCTTCAACATGAGCTGATTTTTTCATGCAAATGACATTGAAGTTCCCAACTTTGTTAGAATTCAACAAATAATACACAAACCATTTTTAGGATTAGTATACAAGCCATGGTAATAGCTAAGTTCATACAAAATAGCATCTCAGCTTCTTGAAGATAAAATAGGTAGAAAAGTTGCAACATATTTACACTTTTAAGATTGCATCTTACTCTAATACAATTTCTGATAAACCTCCTCCAAAACTTGATGCAAAATGATTAATGTTCTTGGGGCAACATTCTTTTCTGAAGCTCTCACAGCATCCACCAATGTGTCTCTTCTCAATTGGCGAACAAACCTTACGACCACTGCAGTCTAGATGATGATGATGATTATGATGGTTGTCCCGTAAGATATTGATTGTTGATCGGGTGGTTGGACCACATTCTGTAGCATGATTTCTGCAGCCAGAACGGATGTTGTGGCATGGTCTGTAATCGCAACATCTTCTAACCAGCTTCGCTAGTTCTTCATCAGTAGGAATAGTTGTAGAGTGAAATCCACAGTGACTTACCTTCTCTTGTGGTGTATGTTTGCAGCTACTTGGGATGACCATGCTTTGTTTAATGCTGTCACAATGATCAGTTCCTTGACTTCCATTTTCGGATATGTCAATGCTGTGGTCCTGAACTGAAAAACAACATTCTTGTGTTGCACAACTTTCAAATGCTTTCTCTGGATGTGAATGACCGTGTTCCTTGTCCGAACATCCATGTTCAACAGAATGATGTGGTTCCTCCTGGTGGGGTGGATGAGCATGTGAATGACACCCATGGATGTCTACAGAGTCCAGGCTCTTATTATCTCCAAAGATCATTGAGCCTGAAATTCTCAAATCTTGATTAGTAGGCATGATCGATATAGCACTGCTTAATCAAACGTTTTATTGTAGGAGTAAAGGTTGTGTCTACCTGAAATTACAGTTTGGCATGTTTGATTTATGCTATCACAATGAGAAGTTTCCTGGATTCCAGTTTTTGATATGTCAGTTATATCTCCTTGAACCGAATAATGACATTCTTGTAATGCACAACTGTCATATGCTTTGTCTAAATTTGGATGATGATCATGTTCCTCTTCACAGCAGCCATGACTAAGATCATGATTTGATTCCAAAACCAAGCTTTTCTGCTTCGGAATCACTTCTTCGGAGAGTGGATCAGTAAGTGAATGAACACCGTGCTCGGTTGCAGAGTCTTGGCACTTGTGATTTGCGCATGACCTCGAACCTGATAATATCAAAGCTAATCAACAATTATTGTACCTTATGCTTCAACAAGAAAAACTTTAATTAATTTGTTCTCATAATAAAAGCTTGACTGCTCTTCTCTGAATGCAGTATGTGAAAGCCTATGTGTTGGACTATCTGATTTCAGGTTTAGCCATCCCTTGTATTGGAAGATAGAAGGCCAAATAATACTTTCGATTCTATCGTTTGGTTTAAGGAGGGAAAAGGAATAAGAAGAAGTCGACTACAGTCGTACCTGAATTAGCATTTTGGCATGTTGGACCAGACTTCTTTGAAGAGCATGGTTCAGAGTTAGCATGTGAATGACAAGAAATCTTGCTAGTGGTGTCAGAGCACTTCGTATTTCCACATGTCCTTGAGCTTGAAGTTGCAGATGGGCTTTGTGGAGCACACGCCTTGGACGTGCATGTTTGACGATCAGAATGTGAATGATGGATATTGTTGTCTATTGAGTCAGAACACTTGCTATTTCCACATGATTTAGGACCAGAAACTTCAGAGTGGCATCCATGAGCAGCCTTCTTGGTAGAGCACGTTTGAGGAATTTCTTGAGATCGACAACAATTTTTGTCACTCAAGTTGGAGCGCTTGGTACTTCCACATGATTTGGAGCTTGAAGTGGCAGAATGACATTGTGGAGCAGACAAATCTGAAGAACTTATTAAGGAGTTTGTCGAGGAATGACAACTACTCTTGTGAATGGAGTCTGAGCAATTGTTACTTCCGCATGACTTTGATTCTGAAACTGCAGATTGGCGTGCTGTAACAGACATCTTGGATGAGCAGCACTGAGTATGCGAAGGAGAATGATGACCATTATTTTGAATGGAGTCTGAGCGCTGATCATTTCCACATGACGTTGATCCTGAGGGGATAGGTTGACATCTTTGAACACACGCCTCGGAAGAGCATGATTGCTTTCTACATTCTTTTTGTGACTCAATATCAGAGCAACATTGTTGAGGAGTCTTTTCCGACTTGCAACAAGAAGCTTTGTCTTTGTGGTGGTGAGCATGCGAGGAAGTAGGAGATTTACAACATTTTTTCTCATGTCTACGTGTAGCTCCTCGCAGCAGTAGCATGCTGTTCAAAATCACTAGCAAGCATGTCCCAGTATCTGCGAGGACAGCAGCCCAAACCAACGGATGACCTGCTATTGCCAATGCAACTATGGCACCCTTTGTACCAATTGCTATTATCATATTCTCAATTATTTTCCTTCTAACTCTTCTAGCAAGACGTGCAGCTTTCGGTATCCTTCCAATGTCATTTGTCATTAGTATAACATGTCCTGTTTCCTTCGCAAGCGCTGACCCAGAGATACCCATTGAGATACCAATATCAGCTGTTGCTAATGCAGGAGCATCATTAAGTCCGTCGCCAATCATTGCTGTTGGAGCTTCCTTCTGAAATCCTTTAATGATTGTTGCCTTGTCCTCTGGTAAGAGTTCTGCTTGAAATTCATCCAAAGCTCCATCTAACTGCAAATACGTTTCGACTTAGCTCATTTGTATAAACTAGAAGCACTTTTAGATTTTCGATTAAATATACCTGATCCTGCACATGGTTGGCAGCTGCATAACAATCACCAGTGAGCATCACAGTTTTGATTCCCATCTGCTTCAGTTCTCTCATTGCGTCCTTTACGCCAGTTCGACAAACATCAGAAAGACGGAAAAGTCCAGCTGGAGAGGATCCCAAAAATATGTATCCAACAGACTTTCCTTGTAAACTATCACCACCCTCTATTTCTGGCACTGAAAATTTCAAGACTAAAACAGGTCACTGAAAGTTTTCACGTCTCTATTATAGTCCGCGTGTTCTATCTTTACGATGATTATAAGCACAAAAAGAAAGAAGATCGGTTTTTTACCTGTAGTACATCCAGCTCTTGAAGAAATCTTTCTATTCCCTACATAGATTTCCATTCCATCAATTCTTCCATAAATTCCCTCACCAGTAAAATTTTGAAACTGCTCCACTCTATCAGGCTTTGGCTCGACAAAATTTGATTGTGCATAGTCCACAAGAGCAGCTGCCATTGGATGACCTGACTTGCTCTCAATGCTTGAAACCCTGAAAACATTCACTGTAGAATATAAAGATCCAAACATGCTACTTTGACTCTATCGTGAACCACGGAGAGCCATTTCAGATACTTCAGTATGAGAATGTGGCATGCCTTAATTCATATTTTATAAAAATATATGCCAAAAATCTAATCATGTTATATCACTATAAATAGCGTTAAGGAAAAGTTATTACTCCACTGAGAGTAGTAGAAATCCGGACTGTCTTCGAGTTGTAAAATGACATATATGAGTAGTAAGTAACCTTACCAGTAAAGAAGTGTATTGAGGCTAAGGCCATCAATGAGAGACTTGAACTCAGTCACTGCAAACTCTCCTCGAGTTATTGTTCCAGTTTTGTCAAAAGCCATGATTTTGATTTTAGCAAGAGTCTCAAGGTACTCTGCTCCTTTGAACAGAAGACCTGATGTTGCTGCCTTTGAAAGTGCACAACACATAGCAACTGGTGTAGATAGCACAAGTGCACATGGACATGCACTCACCAAAGCGACTAAAGCCAACCGATACCATTCTTTACGGTTGTGAACCCTTAATGCTGTAGGAACTATTGCGAAACCAGCAGCTATAACCACAATTACTGCAAAACATCACCAGTTGAAATCAGACTTATACTCCCCTGACAGAAGGCAGGCTAATGACGGAGAGTAAGAGAGAATGACTGTTAGACTTATGGCAAGATTCCGAAGAAGGGGTTCATCTCATAACTTAGACAACGGCAAATGTCATATCACAAAAGGGAGAAGACAATGAAGTGATGAATAAGACAGAACACGAGTTCACGCAATACTTATGACTCAATGTGGTACAACTGTAGATTAACTAACCTGGTGTATAATACTTAGCACATTTGTCAATGTATCTTTCAGCTTTTGACTTCTTGTTCTGAGCATCTTCTACAAGTTTCGCCATCCTAGCCACCGCGCAATCTTCAGCCAGAGCTGTAGTCTTAACACTGATATAACCTAAAGAAAGGAACAAATTTCAATTAACAAACAATACTTGAAGTTCTAAAACTTCAAAAATTGAAGTATGAATGAATACTATCTTACCATTTAGATTTGTAGTCCCAGCCCAGACCGTTGAGTCTTTTTGCTTAGAAACTGGAAATGACTCCCCTGTCAAGGTTTTCTCATCCACATCACATTCCCCTTCGACTACAATTCCATCAATCGGTATAGTTTCACCAGCTTTCACAGCAAGAATGCTATTCAACTTGACTTGATCAACATTTACTACTTCTCCGTTTTCAGCTAAAACTGCTGTAGGAGGGACTATATTCACCAGTGATGACATAACAGCATTAGCCTACATAACCATGAATGCTTTCTTTTGTCAGCATAACAAAATAACCATACAAACTTAGCGTAGCATACACAAAAACATTCATAGACAATCTTTCGAAGAAGGGGTGCGTATGATACCTTCAGTCAAAATGCACCATGCAAAGGGAGAGGGAAAAAAGTGTTATACATAGTATGAAAGACATTTTCACATGGTACGCACACTTTTGAGCATGACGAGGCATCGCCTAAGAGACAAATTTGTTTAGGTCAACGCGGACAATATGTACTATGTGCTTTTATTGTGATAAATATGGTATCAGAAACAAACTCATGCAATATGATGGTTAGGCAAACCTCATTTCCTAAGGGGGTTGTATGTGACACCCATGACATAGGGCGAGCTAATGAGTGCAAGTCAAGAAGAATAACTACCAGGCTTTTAAGCTGACAAGCTTACAAAAAAAGAATATATATGACACGTATACATATCATCGAGAAATGTAAAGATCATATGGTACGTGCAATTTTGGGCTCGATGTGGCGTATACATATACAAGATACATATATACATTTCAATTTTCTTGTGTGAGGACAAAAATTCAAATTCACCAACCTTGTGACTTGCCCTTGACTCTAGCCATTCAGCAATAGTGAATAAGAACACAATAGTAGCAGCTTCCCAATAATCATGTAAAACAATTGATCCAGCAACTGCACATCACCAAAACAAGTCATAAAATTAATATTTGTACCTTCATTTTATTTTAAAAATTATGACTAGTAGATGTGGAGATCTGAAAAAGGATGATGAATTTATTTTAAAAATTATCTCAAGTTATTATAATTTTTTTATGATTACCTTTCTCAAATAATGATTATAATTTTTTTCTATATTATTAGTGATTTATTCGAATTTATTTGCAGAATAATTGAAAATATTTATTTTTATAGTAACAAAATTATAAAATTGAAAGCACATTAGATATACGTCTGGTAGATACATGGTACTTATGTTATGTGTAACCGAGACTTACACCTTACCGTTGCATAAAACATCTCGCTTTATGCCACCACTTTTTAAAACATCGAATCAAACTAAATATTGTCTAATTTTTATAATTAAAATAAAAACTAAAAAATTCAAAGAATTATCGATTTTTTCTTTAATTTGATTCGATTTTTTTTTTTGGTTTTCTACAATCACCCCTCAATTTAAAGATGGTGAAAGCAACAAGATTCTTAGCCATTTGTCAAAAAGATACATCACCAATTCATAAAGATAGAAGTTAATAAGAGTTTGAGTGACGTTTTCTTTTACAAAGAATCTTATCTTTCTACTTTTTTTTAAAGATTAAAGTTTTTTAATTGCCTAAGGAAAAGTCACCTTTGTGCTTTTCACCATGTCAACTTTTCCATATAGTAGGTAGGGGTTCTCGGGTAATTGGTCTGAACGTGAATTATGTATATGGTGTTTGATTTAAAATATAAAAATTGTACACAATTAATAAATATGTGATTTACAATAAGTTATGATAAAAATTGTGTTGTTTTATGAATAATCATAAAAGATTGGATAATTAATACACGTATAACTAATAAATAAATAATTAATCTTTGCATATAAAATAATGCATAAATTTTTTCATAATTTATCCCTAAGAGTCGTTTGGTAGCTAGATAAGAAACATGTTATTCATGTATTAATTAACATATAACTTATACAACGTAGTACGATAGTAGGTAAATAGGAAATAAGTTATTTTTGTATAAATTAATACGATGTTTGATTGACAATTCAGAAACTCTCATGAGTAGGTATACATGTATAAGTAATGAGGAAATCTATGTATTATCTTATGCAGGGTAGAAGATGAAAATAACTAATACATTAATAATTAATCCATGCATAATAGATAATATATAGATTCACCCAGTGGCGGAGTCGGAAATCTCTTAAAGGATGTCTAGAAATAGCAACTTGTTATATTAAGGGTGTCCAAAATAGATTATTTAATTATTTTACTTGTATACATGCTAATTTTTTTCCGACGAATTGAACACGATGTGGCTACACCACTGAAACTACCCCTTGTATTATTAATATCAGTATAATTCTAACCAATTATCTAACAACCCTAAATGCATTATCGTAGTTATGAACAAAATTTGGTTTTATTTTTACCTCATTAGAAAAATGGAGGACATTATACTTTATGCTAAATAGAAAATGAATTTTAAAGAAAATCTTCAGTGCTCATTTTCTTGCTTCAAAATTTTTAATTTCCTTTTTTGGGGAACTCAACTGTCTGGAGACTGGCATTTGGAATTATCCCAATAAAGCCCACAACAACAAAAAGAAAAGACAATTTTTATTAGTTACAAATTAAAGATAATATAATTTGCATATTACTAGTATGTATACATTATATACATTGTTTATATATAAAATAAATCCACAAGACCAAAACGATTACGATCCTCATGCCAATTTAAGATTATAAAATTTTAAAAAGTTTATTTTTTAATATCTTATATATGCACACTCAATATGAAATGAAAAGAAAAGAGTATGGCAAAGAAATTTTAAATTATATTCATCTCCTTATAGTTGTCATGTTACGCTTTTTAAAAATCAACTATACTATTTTTAAAGTTTAATTAGATTATATTAATTTGATATTTTAAATTAAAAATTTAAATATTAAAAAACTCAACAAAAAGTACAATAAATCATAATTTCTTACATATTAATTTGGTGAAAAATATAATATAATATTAGGCAAATTAAAATTTTCATCTAATCGTAAAAAAAAAAACTATGACAATTAAAATATGACGGAGAAAATTTTATCAAATAAAACTTTTTTTTTCCTATTATAATCTACAAAAGGGAGAGAAAGTGTTGGTGCAATTAAAGTCATTTTCTTTGCAATTATTTGAGGGGAAAAGGAGAAGCGTTACACATTTACACATTACTAATGTTGGCTTCTTTTTTCTTTGGTGCTTTACACATAGGAATTCCATTTGTGGTATATATATTGTGACAATTACACAAGCAATTTTTTGTAATTTTCCTTAGTAGACAAAACTTTTTTTTTTTTCAATCACATCACATCTTGCCTTTTGAATTCATTTTTAGGGATTTTCTAACTCCCACATCAAAATAATAATTTATATATAATTGTTTTTGTGCACAATATACTATTTTATACATAATTAATACTCCCTCCATTTCTATTTACATGTCGCCTTACTAAAAACATATGTTCCTAAAGACTTGTTATTTTACAAATTAATGCATAAATGACAGTATCCTAAAATAGGCAAATTATAATTAATCCCATATTTCTTAAAAGATTTAGATGGGAACATTATTGACAAAATGAGTATTTTTAATAGTGATAGGATTAAAGAAGATTACTTTTTAGTAGTACTATCAATCATCCCATGATTTAATTTTTTTTAAAGACACTAGGTGGTCCAATACATATTTGCATCTAAAATCCCCAAGAATCATATATCCCTCCCACTCCAATCTTATATATTAGTTAAAGAAAAAGATTGCATTATTAAATATACAATATCTAATTGCCCTATATAGTAATGTATACTTAATGATATAATGAATCACAAAGCATAATCAAGAATCAAGATTCAAGCACCACAAATAAAAGAGTGTATATCCAAGCTAATAAATCAAAAGCAAGAGACAAATCTCCATCACAAAGCTTAATAGTAGGACCATGTATCAATTCAGAACAACAAGATGCACAAAACATTTTGCATCCACGTATGATTCAAGAGTCATCACACTCTATCAGATGCACAAAACATTATGTATTCACACATGACTCAAAAAAGAGTCGTCATACCCTGATTCAATCATTAGCAATCAATCAATTCACGACTCAATAAACTCATGATAAACTATAAGTTACATAGTGACAATTTTACTGTCCTATATTCGCGACAATAATTAAAGAGTAAAATAAGGGAAAGTACCTGCAATTAATACAAGAATGTTGATGTCAAGTGTGAAGTTGCGTATGGCAGCAATACCCCTAAAAATAATAGGGGGAATTCCAACAGCAACAGCAACAAGTGCTAACCATTGGAGAGGTTGGTAAAAATACTTCAAAAATGAAAGAGCAAGCAAAATTCCACTACCAATTGCAAATGGACTTGGCCATTTCTTCTGGTAGTTTTGCAATCCTTTCACTCTTATACTTGCTTCTAGTCTTGCTTGATTCAATGCTTTAACTACAAAAAAAAAGAACAATGATTAGTAAAACTAAAGATATATTAACTCATGTAATGGAAGTTAATTGCAAATTACAATAACTATTTTGATACTTCGTCATATGTTTTAATTTATGTGATGCAGTTTAACTTTATATAGAGTAAGATGTTTGTGTGGTTATAAAATCATCTCGTCAGAATCAAAACGAGAATTTTAAAATAAAATTATTACTAAATATAAAAATGTATTATTTCTTTTTCTCCATTTGCTCTTTATCAATTGAAAAAATGCTTACATTAAGGTGCAATTTAGCTAAAAAGGGGGTAAGTTCCTGCAACTACTCTTCAACCCAAAGAAGGTGCAAAGCCACAAATGAGTCAAAATATTTTCTTTGAGAATTCAATAGAAGCCTCTCCATCACCAAATTATTAACAACTAGAAACCTAATACTTGATGAAAAATTATATATATATTATTTTGAACTTCCAGAATATCAAATAAAAGTTAGAATCATAGTTTAGGAAATTCAAAATTTACCCTTTAAGATTGAAAAATTAAATCTCAAATATATTTTTTCCCCAAAATTTCTCGATAAAAATCCAAAATCGGTTACCGATATCAATAATAAGTCAAGAGGGTGAATGGAGAGGAGAGGTTTTGAAGTGGAAACACGTAAGTAGGGAACATATATGGTGTGACAAGATGGAAATATTGGAAAGCCAACTAAGTTGTTTTATTAATTATTTTTATTAAGAACTAATTACAACACATAAACGTGTAATGTTTTTAGATTTATTAGAATAATTATCACACAAATATTCTCTGATCCTCACTTGATATGTGATACCCTTTTATTTTATTTTTTAAAAAATAGAAGATACTCTTGTAAATCTTTGGGATTGATATCACACTTTGTTAGTCTGGACAAATCCTCACTCACTATTTCTATGTGAAGGAGTTTGACTAAATACGTAAATTAAAAAATATTAATTTTTTGTAAGACTGAATTTTTCATAGATAATTTTTTTAATAAAGATAAAATAGAGAGATTTATGATTAAATTATTATTAAATATAAAAAAGAAAAAAAAATAATTTTCAACCCAACTTCTTTTTTTTTTTTACCCAAAAGAGAATTCATACATGTTTAGATTTTTCAAAAGTTAATTTTTGTCCCTCAAAACAAATATTTTTTTTTCAAAAGTATAATTATATATTATTACATTATAATATTTTATAAATTATACTCTTGCACTTCTAAAGAACTTATGTACTACTAGACATAACTTTGATTTCTAAAAACAAAAACTGAAAAAATCAGTTTATTTAAAAGACAAATTGTGTAATTAATTAATTTTAAAAATAGTTCATACTTTTTTTCCGTCTTAGTTAACTCAATCTAATAATACTAAGAATAGTAGCAGCAAACATCACATGAATAAATGAAAACGGTTTCTGCTTCCTACTTTGGTGATTTCTTAAAAGAAAAAATCACTTCATAATTATTACTTTCAAATTAATTAAAAATAAATTATGCCAGTCAAGAGAAGATGAAGAATGGTACTCCTTTTATTTCATCGTATCTCAATTTTGTTATTCAGAACTGATATATTTTTGTTAAATTTTTTTTACATAGTTTCATCGTTATAAAAGTGAATAACATATATTCTTTCATTATAAAAATGTAACACGTATATCTTTTTCATCTAATAAAAGTTAAAAATACTATTTTATCTTAATTTATAAAAAAATCATTTACAAGTATATATTATATTTCTAACACTGACTTCTTTGATTATAATTATTTAAGTTTCTTCTTATTTTCTATAATTTTTTTATTCGTTTATGTAGAAATATGAAAAATATAAAAAAGTGTGAATAAATAAAAAAATATTTAAAACTAATAGTTCTTGCAACTATATATAAGTTATTAATATAAAAAATATATACATAATGCATTATTATAACGAAAGTATATTAACCATTAAGGAACAAAATTAAAGGCATTCCAACTTTTTATTTTTCAATTTTATTATATGATCTGATTGGCCAGAAGAAAAGGCATTTAAAAGTAATGATACTAAATATGTTATCGTATTTACGTGTTTACACAATCATGTAATTCAAGACAAGACGTTAAGTATAAAATTAAATTTTTTCGTTACTATTATTATTATTTTGCTTTAATAAATTTGAAAGAGAATAGTGCCAAGTAATTAAATTAGGGAAGGAAAAAAAACAAATATTAATACTTCATTTTTTTTTCATTTGATTAAACATAAAATTAAAACTAAAATTATATATAATATATCAAAAATAAGATTTAAATTTATAGTTTTGAACAAGCCAGTTAAACTATTAAAATAAAATAAAAATCAATATTAAATATATAATATCATTCCTTTTTCTTTTTAGACAAATTTAAAAAAAAATAAGCTACATAATTTACAACAAAGAGTGTACCAAACACAAGATGAAGAAGAAAATAAGCAAAAATATATATAGAGCACTTAAATACAAAGATCCAATTATTATGCCTATATATTTTTATGGTCTTTGTTTTTGGATGATTCATCTAAGTGCTAAGAAAGTAAACAAACTAAAAGCACAAGAAAGGGGAAAAAAAAACTATAATATGAATTGTGACATCTTGACAAAGAATTATCACTTTTGATGAGGCTAATTTCATGTGAGATGTTTTATATATCGAGAAAATAAGTGACATAAATTGAAACAGACAGAATAATAATTATTATAAATATCTTACCAATTTGTTGTTGAGAAATGAGAAGAGCATCATGAGTAACAATGACAGTCTTTGTTGTGACAATTACTGAAACTTCTCTAACACCATCAAGATTCTTGAGAATTTTCTCAACCAAAACAACTTCTGAAGTGCAACAAATCCCAAGAACGTCAAAATAGCTCTTGCTTAGCTTATTTATATCATTATTAATTTTCTCACTTTCTTTCATTTTTTTTTTCTTTTCTCTTTCAAGAGTTAAAATTGTTGTGTTTCTAAGGGGATAGAAGAAAAAGAAAATAAATGAAAAAAAGAGAGACTAATTCTTGTTTTTTTTTTATTTTATGAAAACATGCAAAGAATGAGAGAAGCACTAAAATATAGGGGTTTAAATAAGAAGAGCATGCCACCCCACCCACCCCCACCCCCACCCCCACCCTACCCTCAAGAAAGAAAAGTTTATAAGAAATGTATATCATCAACTTTAGCTTTTCCTCTTTTTCTTTTCCAACTTTGAGTTTGTACTTTATTATATTTATTAATTTATTATGAGAAAATGCACAAATACTTTCTCAATCTATGCTCGAAATTTTAGAGACACACTTATATTATACTAAGGTCCTATTACCCTTCTGAATTTATTTTATAAATAATTTTTTAATCGGTGTATGTGACACTAGTTTGAAAAAAAATTCAGCCAGCATTGAGCCCCAAGATAATGCTACGTAGGTCAAAAAGGGGTAGAAAATTATTAATAAAATAAGTTCAGGGGAGTAATAGGATCTTAGTATAATATAAAATGTCTCTGAGATTTCGCGCATTGGTTGAGGGGGTACTTGTGCATTATCCCTTTTATTATCATCACTAATATAAAAAGATTTCAGTAATCTATATGAAATGAAAGTCTAATTTTATTATTTTATTTGTATACTGTTAGTCTGTTATGTTGCGTAAAAGATTACTCGATTCGTTTCAAGTTGTGTGATATAATTCGAGTTTTAAAAGTCAAACAGTGTAATTTTAATCATGAATTTGGAGATGATATATTTTTATTTATTACCATTTATAGCAATACTATGATAAATCTGTAAAGTATATTAAATGTGAATTATGTATGCAATATATATATATATTATAACTGTATCAAAATATATTATGCTTATTTGGTAAGAAATTGACACATTTTATTACAAGTGTATTAAAATGTGTGAGAAATGAATTATTCACTAATAAAACTTCTATTATATGTGTTTTATAAATTATTTTCTGTAATATGTATTAAAATTATATTATCAATATAGTAAAGCAATTAAGTAAAAAATGTATTATTACAATAAATAATAAATATTATTAAACAGAAGAAATTACATATTTACGTAAGTTTCCTGTATAAAGTATTAGTGCCCACTTAACTCTCAAAAGAGTACAGTGAAGCACTTACTTTTGGGCCTAAAATTTTGAAGTCCCATAACTTATTATTATACTTCAAAACTTATTATTATTATTATAACGAACTTTTAAAAATAACTATAGTTTGCACTTGATTAGAGATTTATAGTTATAATTTACTTAATTATGAATTATAGTTATATGTTAGGAGAATGAAAGAGGTGAGCGAGATTAGAAGAGAGAGAAAAAAGGAGAGCGAGACTAGGAGAGGGAGGAAAGAGGATAAATACATATTGCATTTGTTGTATCACGGATATAAATTAATACAAAATACAAATACAATTAATATAAAATATAAAAGCAATTATCTGAATACAATTAATTTATATCATATATCGAATATAATTGTATCAATTACATTAATGAACACAATTTGTATGACAAATACATTGGCAAAATACACATTACGATATAGAATAGCCATACAGTTGATACATATCACAAAATACAAAATACAGTTGATATGAAATATTAAACATATTTGTTACATAACAAAATAGAATTGTAATATTATGTGAAATGTTTTTTAGTCTACAGTTGTTTGGACGGAAGAGAGAGAAGGCAATGGGAATTGAATGAGAGGACTATTTTAATACATAACTGAATGATATTTGTAATGTGTATTATAAGTGTGTTATCTAAGTTATTTTGTGTGATATTATTAAAAAAAGATATGTCTGCAATTATAAATGTACTGTTCATGATTTTAATATAATTATGAAAGCAAAATTAAAACAATTTTAATACAATTGAGATACGTTTTTGAAAAATTCTTTTTTTTGAGTTTTAATTTAATATTTTTCCTAAAATCAATTTCAGATTAAACCAATCGCCTTAAAAATTGAGATATAAGCAAGAAAAGTTAATCGAAATAACTCATCATAAATTCGTAAAACATCAATAACGAATTTAATGCTCGAAACTTTTTATGAACTCTTGTTGCTATAATTTCAAAGATTTAAAATCCTCGCTTGAGAAAAAAATTGAATCTTTGTATTTATAATTTCAAAGATTCAAAATCCTCGCTTGAGAAAAAAATTGAATCTTTGTATTTTTTTTATCGTTATTTTGAGTGAAATCGCGAAAGATGAACAAAAAATGATTTGAAGATATAATTATTTAAAGATAATTCGGGGAAAAATGACAAATTATTACTGTGAAGAAAAAATGAAAAAAAATGCGAGAGAGACTAACAAATAGAAATGAATGAGTTCTTTGGAGTGTTGAACTATTTTTTAATTCCCAAAATTTGTTATATTTAATTAAAAAAATACTTTTTTATCCTAAATGATAGAATGTTTTCTTAATATAGCATACGTTAGTAATTTACCTATTATAATTCTTCGTGGTATTTACACTTAAATCTAAGCAAATTCTATAAGAAAAATATTATATAGGCTCCAATCTTTCCTATTTTCTCCTCCCCCATCTATATATCTCAGACACAAACCCCTCTTCCTTTCACACACAAACTGTTGGATCGAAATAGTTAATTAGGTGTAACGTAGAAGTTAATAAAAAAATTTCAAAGTAAGAAGATAAACTAGAAATATACCAAAAGATATAAAGATTTAACTTGGTTCGATCAATTGATCTACATTTACAAAGGAAATGAGCAATACAATATAAATATGAGAGTGCAAAATACAGAGAGAAATAACATTAACCAATTCACTCGAAATATATGGATGGTCATAAATTCTCCCCCATTATCAAAACTCTCAAAATCCTAGTACTACATTGTAAATGCTGATTAAGTTAGAAAGATTAAACTTATATTTATAGAGTTCTAAACCTTTTCCTACAAGAAAAGAACTAGTCAAATCTTAAATATTTTCCTAAAGAAAAATCTATTTATGGTAAGAAAGCAGGACAAATAATATCTAATAAATCTTCCCCTTAAACTAAATTTTCGACAAAAAAAATTTGTACACTTTCTTCCCATAATCTAAAGGATCTTGCATCTCTTCTCCATAATCGCCACCATCATATCTACGTCTTGACACATAGTACTTCTCTGAAACAATTTCTCCAACAAAATATTTATTACTGTCAAAGAGGTTGTGGCTAGAACTACACCCGTATCTAACCGATTCAATTATCGATTATCAAACCACTAGAACCGTCAATATGGGCGAGCCCACCCCATCCGGGCTAACTCATACATGCTTTGACATTTTACGGGTCAGGCTGGGCTATCCCATTTTGGTGTGGGCCAAAAAATGATCGGCCCAACCCACAAGTACGTGGGTTACAAGCTTTCTGGGCCAGCCTACTTCTTTTTTAGGAAAAATTAGCAAACTAGTCAAAATCAACAATTTAATTAGTAAAAAACTCACTACTTTAAAAATATTAGTTAAAATGTCAAAAATGTCATGTGTATCATAGTCCACTTTTCCCAAATTATTTTAATTTAAAAAAAATCAAAATCTGCAAATTTTCCCCATCTCTCTCTCTTCCATATTTATCCCATAAGTAAAAAAAAAATAAAAATTCTCTCTCTCTCTCCATATTTTCATGTTATATTCCTATTCAACCTTCAAATCCTTCTTCTCTTCAACTTCAATTTTCTTATTATCTATCGAAATATTTTTTTTATCTGTAAAATCTGGATTCACACAAATTCCTCTAATTAAGATATTTTCATCGTTCTCTTCTTTTTTTTTAAAAAAAAAAATTTCTCTGATTTTATTGTTGTTTAAATCATTGGTGAAAGTAGGATTCTTCTCGTTTAGAACTATAAAACACTCTTCAAAGAATGATTCTAAGAGACACTATTCATCTTAGTAAAACTGTTTCTAGTGATTTACCATCATTTAATATATGTAGTACTCAAGAAATAACGGATATTGTAAGATCTACTTCTAAAATTAGGGAAGAGAGACGACAAGAATAAAGTCTTCATCAAATTCAGATTGAAAACGTAACTCGTAGGGTACAAGAAAATGACGGTGAAGACCAAATTGTTGATGAAGAGGCATTTTTACATGTTTAGATTTTTGCATGTTGAGTTGAAGTTAAATAACAATTTGTTCAACAATGTGTACTGAATATATTTGTAAATTTCTTGTTATGTACATTGTGCAATATTTATTAGTTTGTATTTTGTATTCAGTTGTTTTTTATTATTGTATTTTGGGGTCAGTTTTTGTTAATTTTGATAATGTATTATTTTTTTCATTCCTTTATATTTTTTCACATTTGTAGATATTCAATAATTTATGAATACATTTTACATTACTATGACATTTCAGATTTTATTAATGAACTTTTGTTGGATTTGTGTTGTATCTATGAAATTTTTATGTATTTGTATTTGTAATTGTTTCTTAGAATTTTATATCCTTTTTCAATTAATAGTCAAATTAGTATGTATGCTATTAATATTTATATTCATTCAAAATCTCATGTTATATAGTTATGAATTTTGTATTTGTTCCTAATTGAATCCATCCCAAATGTATACTACCTAGACATATATATTATTTACATGAAGAACAAAATCCTATTAGTTACTTTTTATATGTATAAAAAAAAAATTCAAATTTTGTATCCTTTCTCAATTTGTATTTAAAATCGTATTTATACAATTAATATTTGTATTCATTCAAAAATTATGTTGCATAGTTTATGAATTTGACATTTTTTTCCAATTTGTATTTATTCTAAAGGTATGTCAACCAGTTATGTACTTTATTTAAGAATTGATTACACCAAGTATTCAATTATTTCTTTTGAATTTTATATTTCATTCTCACTTTTTCATCATACTAATTTTTTGTATTTTATATATTATTATACGAAATTCTAAAAAAAACTAGAATAAATAGATTTACAAATAAAATACATATTGAAATGAATATACAAAATTTTTGATGAAAAAATAACTACAGAGGGAAAAAAATATATGAATACAAATATATTTCTTAAATGACTATATAGATACATTTGACATACCTATTGGAATGAACTAATAAAAAACTATAATGAATATAAATAGAATATGTTGTGGAATGAATATAATTTTAAAAAGGTAAAAATTCTGGAGAAAAAAAAATAAAGTTTAAATTTTATTTGAAAATGTCACTGATGAGAAAATTAAGTGGTCCTTATCTTTTTTTGAAATATTCTCTCCCCTGATTTTCTCCCTTTTGTTATTAAATAATTATATTCTTTAAATAAAAATAAATAATAAATACATAAATAAGATACATAACAAACTAAAATTTGACATTTCTACTAAATATTGAAAGTGTTTCTAATGAGCCCTCTTAAATATTATAATATTGATATTTTGAAAAATTTCCTTAAAAATTATATATTTTTTTATAAATAATAAATTAAATTATAAATTATAATTTAAAAATATTATCATAAATATCGACAAAACAATAGTACATGCTGTTAATGTTACAACTTGTTAATCAAATCAATAAATTAAATTATTCTATAATATTTATTAATTTTTTTTTCAAGTAAAAGAAGAAATATCTAAATAGAAATATTAACCTAATTATTTTGAGTTCGGACTCTCTTTAATTTTAAATTTTAATATTATATTATATTTTTGATTAATTTTTATTGGCATGGGCAGACCCTACCGATATTTCTCAAGCTCCACAAATCAGCAGACTTATACAGTCCAAGCTAAAAAGTCCTTTTCTTAAATGGGCTCCAAAAATCTTAGCCTAACCCTATTAAATCCTGGGTTAGGCCAGGTCGTTCCAACATACTTTAACCCATATTGAGTGCTCTACAAACCACTGGATCTGGCTCCATCATTGAATTTGACTCTGATATAACTTGTTAGGACCTAAATAATTAGGTGTAATACGGAAGCTAGCAAAACAAACCTTAAAAAGACCATGAGTAAGAAGACAAAAGAGAAACATACCAAAAGACACAAAGATTTAACAGGGTTCGATCGGTCAATCGACCTACATCCCACAAAGGAGATGAACAATCCACTATAAATGTGAGAGTACAAAGTATAGAGAGAAATAACCTCAACTAATTCACTCGATATAAAAGGCGGTTCACAAATTCTCCCCCATATGCCATAACCAAAGCTCTCGAAACCCTAGGACTATATTGTGAGTACTGATTATGTTAGAAGGAACAATCCTATTCATAGAGTCCTAACCTTTTCCTACAAGAAAAAATGAGTCAAAAAAATTTTCTTAAAAGGAAAACTTATTTATGGTAAGAAACTCAAGACAATTAATACCCAACAAATCATTCAGAAAATTTTCTGCTCAGGCTGTCTGCTTATAACAAAATTTGCCGCTTTATTAACCGTTGGACCGTGCTTAAATTTGAATTGTGTGTTTTCAGCATCTGGTTCTTGCAATTCAATGGTGGAGATTGGATTTCCTTTTTTTAGATTTTGATTTTGGAGAGTGAATAGTAACTCATTTTTGGGTGAAATCTCTCTGATTCTCTAGTTTTGGTGCAATCTTGTTTTGTTGTTGCTCGTTGTTTGACACTTGTTTTGTGACCAATTTTGGAGAACAATATGTAACTCATGGTGTTTATAGTGAAGATTTTGATCCCGTGATTTTTCACTCTTTACATCGAAGGATTTTTCACGTAAATCTTTGTGTCTTGTGTGATTGATTTATTCTTGTCTTATTATTTTAGTTCGGTTGATATACTTGTTGTCCATTCTTCGTATTGCTTGATTTAATTTGTCTTTTCTTGGTTCAAATTGGAAGGGAAAATTTAGACTTGAATATTATTTCGCTGTTATCTTGTCAGACATTCTTGTTAGTGCCTTGCCTTTCCTAACACAAACCCCTCTCCTCAATTTGGATCTCTTATTTCTTTTTCGGGAAAATGTACGAGTACTTCCCCAATCTATGCCTGAATTCTCAGAGACACACTAATACTTTACTAAGATCCTATTACCCCTCAAACTTATTTTATAAGTAATTTTCTATCCTTTTTGGCTTACGTGACACTATCATTGAAAAAATTGTCAACACGCACTGCGCCCAGAATATAATGCCATGTAAGCAGAAAAGGGGTAGAAAATTATTTAAAAAACAAGTTCAGGAAAATAATAGGACCTTAATATAATATAAATATGTTTCTGAAATTTCAAACATAATTCAAGAGGACTACTTATGCATTTTCCCTTTTCTTTTTATTCCAATCAACATTTGTTTTTATCATAAATCTGAAAAGGCCAGCTTAAATTTTCATGATAGAGATATTTTTGGAATTTTAGGGGTTCTATCTTTGCATTATATCAAGGTAAAGTTCTCTTTTTAAAACCAAGATATTATTATACAAAATAATAATCGGGTGAACATTTGGTAGAAAATGGCCATACTTTTCTTTTTGAATGTTTTATAAAGGAATAATAAAGAAATATGCACTAGTTAATGTTCTCTTTCAATTTTGAAGCTATTAGGATGGTGTCATAATGATGATACAAATAATTTGGAATCACAAACATGAAAAATAACATGCAAAAGCACATATTAGTTGGTTACTTACCAAACTTTATCTTTTAAGAATAATACTTATTCTCATGTACTAGCAATTAAAAAAATAAGAGGATTTTGAGACAAATGTAATATATGGTCCTAGTAATTTATACTTAATACAACTATTCATTTTGCCTATTTATTATTTTCTAATATATAAGTAAAGAATATTTCTTTGAAATCTAGATACTGTTCCTAGTGGGATATTATCAGCAAAAAAGCCTAGAATAAATATGTATGGATGTATATGCATCATTCAAATCGAGCTTTAAGCTCCTTCTAGAATATTCTCTCAGATTTTTTTTGTAATATAATGTTGATTTACTATGCAAATAAACGTGGGACATGAAGCTCTACAAAATTCAATTATTTGAAATTATATTTTTGAAATTTCATTAGACATGTTATCGTTTTGGAGGTTGCTATCAATTATTTGAAATTATATTTTGAGATTTCACTAGACATATTATCGTTTTAGAGGTTGTTATTTAGATTCAATTTGAAAATTCTATTTCAAATAATAATAATAATAATAATAATAATGATCTTTGGAGGTCTAATTTTGCAAATTTTCATAAGGAAACTGACATGTGGAGTTCAATTTCCATTTTTCTGAATTTTAACATTAAAAAAGTCAATCTTCAAAGGTCGACTTTATTAAGAGATAAATTTAACTTTTTTTTTTTGAAGGAATTTCACAGTGTGTTGTGATTGTTATTTAAATTCATTTGAAAATCAAATTTTCTAAATAATAATAATAATAGTAGTAAAGAAAATTAATATTTGGAGGTTAATTTTTACAATTTTTTAAGAAAATCGTATTGTGAAGTTCTTTTCGCTTTTTTTCTAATTTTCTTACGCTAAAAATTAGAAAAAATATATTTATATTCCTTTGGATAATTTAGTATGATAAACAGTATAATGTGATACATTTTCAAACTCATGATCTTTTTTGATAAGGAGAATAAATGCTTCTATTATATGGATTCCTTTTCTTTTCATAATATTTTCACCTCATTAATGTTTTGCGAACGTACAACTACTCCGTAATATAAATGATGTACACTTTTCGTTTCAATTTATAAGACGTAATTTAGTAGGATGTAGATTTCAAAAGTTATTTTTAAATTTTTTGTTTTAAATTAAGTTATAAATATTTATGAGACTATAAATTATTTCATTAAGAATAAAATTGATAGTTAAAATTAAATTGTTATTAAATATAAAAATCTATTATATTTACTGAACTGACAATAAAGTGACATATAAATTGAGTATTAAAAGAAAGGTCAAATCTATTGGTGATCCTTTAAACTTGACATTAATTTTTACTTATACATCTCAATTAGGCGATGTTCATTTTAGATATCTCATGTAAGGTTCTTTTGTGTCATTTGACGGTTTTTGCTGACATGTCAAAGTGAGTGTGATACACTCACAATAGCGTGTGTAAGGAATTTTATTTTCTCTTCTTCTTCTCCATTTTTCAAGACACCACCCCCTATTCTTTTTTCAAGCTTAAATTTCTTCAATGGAGATCAAATTTTTTATTCAAATTCGTTTTTAAGTCATTATTAATTATCTAAAGCTACCATCACCTCCCTCCATTTTTTGCTGGAAAAATAGATACCAGCACCCATATTTCCTATTTATTTTCTCTTTGTTTCTTCATCTCCCTCTTTTCTTTCCAAATAACAATGCTAAAAAAGAAAGAAGATGAATAAATATGAAAAATAGTAAAAGAAAATAATATTTTTTTTGAAAAAGCACAAAAGAGATTTTAAGTGTAATGAAATAAGAGATTTTCTTAGAATAATATTTTAAATTTATTTACTAAATAGATTTTATAATTATTTTTAACTAAAAATAAAACATGTAATTATTTAATTGATCTGTGCCACGTCATCAACGAGTGTATTACACTCTCCTTTAGTTTTTTTTGTTTATTGTCAGAGAAATATCAAAATAACACAACGGAACCCTACATGAGGTGTCTAAAATGAATATTGCCTAATTGAGGTGTCTAAATGAAAATTGGTGCCAAGTTTAGAGGGTCACCGATGGATTTGACCTACAAAAAAGAAGAGCAGAAAACCATCCGACTCCACCGGTGCACTTTCCCAAGGTTTCATTCAAAACAAAGTTTGAATTTGAATGATTTAGACATTCGACCATTAATTGTTTTTGTTTTATTAAGATTTAAACACTTAATATGTCTGAATATATCTTTTATCATTAGAATCTATAATAGAGTCTTAAAATCATTAAGAGACATTCTTGTGTGAATGATATCAACATCAGGGGAAATAGTACGCCCGATTCATCAGGTTCTACCATTGCAGGGCCTAATCATATTCAAAAGAAGAGTTTGATCCTAGCTCTATCCACAATCACCAGCTATCACCACATACCAATCATCTCTACCATATCACCACCACCACCACCATCACCGTTATTAACCACAATTACTATTGTCTATCATTAACCACCTTTGTCAACAAACAACCATCATTGTGGTTGAGTAATACCAACATCTTGCCTATAGCAACATTCACGAGGGGCTAAAGTGACCCGCGTCAAAATCACGATCCAACATGACCACATACCAACATTTAGGTCTTGATTCTCTTTTCACGTTTGATTACAAAATGTCGTTAGAAAAATACCTTTCCAAATAAGTAAATAATTTTCTAAAAACTTTAAAGATCATATGTTCAAATTACCGTAGGATCAACATAAAAAGTTTGACTTTCGAAACTCAAAACTAAAGAAATGTTACTGAAAGATTAGTATAAAACTATGTTTGAAAAAGTACAAAAAATTGTTTGTAAAGTAATAACAGTAAACTAGCAATTATTTTGGTCAAGAGATTATTTTTCTTTTTATAATGCATGTTGCGTATACATACTAAAACAAGGTCGAAATGAAAGCACTAACTTTTTCGATTTTGGTTTTGGTTGCACAGAAATGAAAAATCTTTTTTGCATTATTGCATGTACAAATAATTTCTTATTTTATTTTATTTTATTTTAATTTGTTTTGTTTTATTCTGCTTCTGTATTATTGCATGCACTAAAAAATTCTTCTTTTATTTGCTCGTCCTTTTAATTAGTTTAGTGGGTAAGCACTATATTGGCCTAACAACTTTAAGCATTAATTACTAAATAGCTTGTTTTACTCACAATTCACAAATATATAGGTTTAGAGGAATTAATCTAAATAATCGTTCATGTACTGATTAAATTAAAAATAGTCGATAAATATAAAATGTTTGTATAATTTATACATAATATATGTAAAATGATGTATAATTAGTGTATACTTGATATATATCGACTGAAAATTAAGCACAATTTAGTTATTTATGCAAAGATTTCTATGCTGAGCCATCGGGGCCTCAGCATTTAAGGAGCTTGAAGCTCAAGTTTTAAAAAGTCATTTACCGTCAATAAACTTCGTTTTCGAACTTCTCGAGTAGGTGATATCTCAAATGAGCTATAACATCGAGGTAAAAAAATTTCAATGTGCTTCTATACGTTTTGTATTAAAACTTTTATTATATTCGTTGAACTAAAAAGTATTATTACGATTATAATAATTTTTCTTCTTTGGAAAATTAAAATTCAAAACGCATAAATTTCAAGTTATAACTCCACCTCCGATGACCTAAATAAAGTGACCTAAATAAGCTACGAGCACAACATGTTTAACTTAAAAAACATAACTTAACTCACTATATGTTCACACTATATAAAGAAACGTTTTGATATATGCACATAGTACACCGTTAGTGAATACAACAATGAAATTTTATTTTAAAAATTAACAATCCAATGTTTTTTCAGTTCCTATTTATATGTCTCCTTATAAAAAATAATTGTTCCTTAATATTTGTCATTTGACAAAATAATGTATCTATTCTTCCTATATAGAGTTTTTAACCTTGAAAGTATGTATCTGATCAACATAGAAAAATTAAGTAAATAATTTATGTTCATTGGACAAATTTATTAATCAAAATAAATAAATTAATGTTCGTTGATTGAAAACTTGACTTTAAGCGAATATTAAATAAGGGTATAATGATAAATTTATCTAATTTCTTAAAAAGTAAAATTTAAAATGATGACAACTCAATAAAATGAAGTTTTTTCTAAAGTTATACTACTTAATCGTGATCAATAACATTTTATTTAATTTTCAAAATTTCAATTATATCATATAAATCGAAGATAAGAAAGGTATTAGAAAGAAGGAAGGGGAAATGGAATTTGGAACAAGACATTAGTGACAATTGAATATACCATCAAACCTTTTTATAATTATTAGGACAAGTGAATAAAAAATAATAATTATATACTTGATTAATTGTTTGAGAGATTCCAATTGGCATGACTATGAATTTTGGTGGTTTTCTATATGTACCTTTATTTATTTATTTATTTTTTCATGTACTTCCTCTTTTTAGGAATTAATAAATAATTGGTACCACTTTACTTTAGCAATGAGGCAATGACCAAGAAATATTGATCACTTGATGAAATATTTATTATTAATAAGTTCAATTATTGGTCAAGGGAAAGTAATGGCTAATGAAACATTTATAACATTTGTGTAGACAACATTTTGTTTTAAAAATATTTAATCTTAAAATGAGAAACTCATATAAAATATTTTTTTATATATATATGAACTATTGAAATTGTGAGTTTCTACTTCAACTATCACTCAATGATGTTTCTAGGTGTGTTTGTCCATAAAATTTTTGCCCGCCTGACATATATAACGATTCTATTTGTTGACATATTAAACTTACTTAATATATAATAAACAATTTGAAGAAGTATCTCCGTCTAGAATAGTAAAAACAAAAGTTAAGATCCATAGCCATGAATCTTATATACAAAAATAATGGATATTATTGTAAAATGACAAATTTGAATTATAATAACGTACCCCTTCATCATATGATAAAAACGCATCAAATATTGCTCCCAAAAATTTTAAAATATATCAAATGGAACGCAACACTGTTTTTTTTATTGCATTGATAACCACATTTGCGGACCTTGAAATTACAGCCAATAGCCACTTTTTCGGTTGCACTAGTACTAGCAATAACTTGTCAAGGTATAATGATCATACCTTGCTCATAAAAATTCAAAATGCAACAATTTTTTTTCGCAAAAAATTTAAAATTATATTTTCTCTGTCTCAATTTATACGATATTTTTATTTTTCAAGAGTCGACAGTCTAAGTTTAATAGAAGATTTGCACATGAAGTCTTCAATTTTTATATAAACTTGTCTAGTTTCCCTCCCTTCTCGACCAGACGAATGAGATATTAATTCCATTTAGGTGGGTCAAGGCTGGCTAAATCGCTATGAGGAAGTACTATAATGTCTATGATCAAACTTAAACTTCTTTAAAACATTTAAAATCCAACTCGAGGCTCAAATCACTCCTCAAATTTCAAACCTTCAATAACTCAAAATCACATCTCGTGAATATTGTCACTCAAAACAAGGTGCCATCCAAAACAATGTGTCGTTGTTGTTGTTATTGTTGTTGTTGTTATTATTATTATTATTATTATTGTTTTTTTTTTTCATTTTCTTATTACTATTGGCATTGTCTGCGCACTTTTAGGCTTGTTATGTAAGGGGCCAAAAAGGAAATCATATCTATAAACCAGAATATTATTCTTTCCAAGGTGTGAACATTATGTAAACAAAATCAGATATCTTACATAAATTAAATAAATGGATTTGTTCCTTGATCAGAATCAGACACTAAAATAATAGTGGCTTTTTATTCCTTTGGATTCTAATGAATCTAACTTTAACTTAGACAATTTTTCCAAAAAAAAAAGACTCAAAAGCTAAACTTTTTTATAAAGCTAACCACCTAGATAACTTTTTCTTATCTGGCCACTCATGCTTCTTCAAATTCCCCATTTCATTCTTCTTCAATTTTCTTTTCTTTTTGGGAACCCCCATGGCCCACCCTTGATTGAGGGTTGTCGAGCGACACCCAATCGTGGAGTCAGAAATTTCACAAAAGGTGTTCAGAAATAATAAAATAAAAGCTCTTTACAAATAGTAGAACTATTGAGATTCGAACACACAAGCACTATCTCATTCCAAGGAAGTGAAATCATTGGGCTACAATAGATTGTTGTAATAAGGGTGTCCAAAATATGTTATTTGTGGCTACGCCACTAGCGATACCCCTTCACCGGAAAATTACAATATATATACAGGTCAAATTTTGATTTAATACATATATATTATATATAAAAGTATTGACACTTCTTAATATAAGTTGAAGGTTTAGTCCATCGATTAAGAAGATGCAAAAAAAATCCATGGGGCATGTGTTCAAGCTGCCTTGTTATAATTTTTTATTTTCTTGTTAATTGCAAACCAACTAATTAGCAAGGCCCACACAATCGACAATAACCTCATGATACAATTGTTACTACAAACCACACTTAACAAGTCCTATGCAATCGACAACCTCATGATACAAACCACACTAAGCAAGTCCTATATGAGCGACAACACCATGATTGAATAGAAGACGGAGGTTGGATTCGATCCCAAATCTTCCATCCACCTCCCAACCACTCCCCTATTTTTCTAAAGATATCTTGTTCAAACCATTAATTTATTCATAAACTTTACACATTGGGTAGTATTTGTATAGCGGCTCAAATCTAACTAATAGTTAAGAGTGCTAAAGTCTTTATCGATATTAATTAAATGTAATGGATCCAATGTTGCTATAGGTTTTTAAGGACATTTCCGAAGAGTGTTAATTACCGCTAAAAATACATATTTAATAGTAATTAAGCTATTATTATTAAATAATTGCGGCTTAAGATCATTTTTGATGTAATGTTGGTTCAATCTTAGCTCTTCGCGTTTCTCACATACTTTTTTTTTTAGAGAGTGATGGGGAAGTACGTAATTAGATTAAATAATCGTGGGACTATACCAGAAAAAAGTAGATGATAATCTCTTAAAAATGGGAAGAATAAATTATTATTTTTGATAAAGCCATGATGCCAACCTTTTTGGAAAAATGACAAGGAATAACATTCAAAAATCCACCTATATGATTCACTTGAGGCGTGAGTAAAGACATTTAAATAATGTTTGTATTTTATCCCTATATCAATTTGATTAGTGACATGACTCGTATTCACTTAATAACGTCCAAAAGATGAGCTTTTGATTTATTTTATTAAGTGCTAGAATAAAACAAGTATTGAGTTAAATTAATGCTATTCAATTATGGTGTCTTTAGAAAATATAGAATAGATAAAGAAGAGATAAGAGGGTTAGGTTCTATAGTTTGAAACTCTTTTAGGAGAAAAAAAAAGGCAAATGACAAGATTCTTATACTTTTAAAGTAAAATTACCATTTGTCCCTTGTAAGTTTATAATTACAGAAATCTCTCAAAGTGATACAATAATATAAGCGCTGATACATTAATCTAATGCATGAAATGCATTAATAGATAAGTAAGATATATTACATTTTATATATGATACACTAATTTGATGTACATTTTATACGTGATACATTAATCTGATTTGCGAGATACATTAATTTGATGTGTTGATACATTGATCTACTGCGTGAAAATGAGAAATTTTGAGAATTTATGAAGCTAATAGGAGATAATGATAATAAGAGAATTTAAAAGTTAAATTTCTGTTATTTTACCAAAAAAATAAAAATACATGACTATAATAGGCATAACTTTTGCATACCTTTTCTACTTTCTTTTTTATCAATTGATACAAATATATATATACTAATATTAAATTATAGTAACTTTCAAGATGGTACAATAAGCACGCAACAACTTGAGCTAAGCATTCTAAAGTGTTACAAAACAATCACTATATATAGATATATATATTACTTTACTATAGTGGTAGAAATGTAAGACATATGTCGTTCACACAACACTATATAATAAAGTAAAGCAATATATAAATGGGTATCTAATTGTTGTTAGTGCACACATTAGGACCGTCTTAACCCCTAGGCCACTAAAGTCATCGCTTGGGTCCTTATTTTTTTTAAAAAATAACGTATATATATATTTTTATATGTACTATGAGTGCTATGATTCTACTACAGAAATTGCATATGACATGAATATAAATCTTATTTTCGTAAGAAATAATTTGATGAAAATATGGATAACGAAATCACTAAGTCCCTTGAAGAATTTTTAGAGTTGATTACTTTACATATGACGAGTACATCAAACTATTTTTTCACTTCAAAATAAATTTGAACCAATTGAAGCATGTAAAAGTAATTTTGATTTCTTATTTAGTGATAAAAAATATTGAGATTACTAGATGATGATTTTATTTTATTTTTTTAAAAAAATTGTCTAAACCTTGAACTTTCTTTAACACATGATAGTTATATTGATATTGATGATTTAGATTTATTTTTTGAATTAAAAGTGTTAAAGCGAAATGATACAAGGAGAATATAATGATGCAATGAAATATTCAATCAAATAAAAAGACTTTGATTCTTTTTCAAATACACATATTAGTTATAGGATAGTGTTAACAAGGAACTCTAACCGTTGTCTTAACCGATTCAATTTTTTTGAAATTAAAAATGATTAGATATTCTTTAAGATCAACAATGTCAAAAAGATAGATTGAATAAATTAACTATATTATTATTTGAAAAGGAATTATTAAAAAATTTGATAATAAAACAATACTTAATGACTTTGCATCTAAAATAGCTAATAAAGTTATATTTTAAATAAAAATACATGTGATGAAAAAAGATAAATTAGGGCTCCTTTTTTAAGTTTCGCTTTAGGTCCCCAATGTTGTTGAGTCGGCCCTAGTGTACATTTGTCACAAATCACATCTCAGTATTTGAGTATTATTTGTGTATTCAATGTATCAATTAATATAATAATATTAGTTAAATAAAATATTAATATAATTGTATGTTTCGTATTTGTTTTTGTGTATTTACTTTGTATTAAGTATATCAACAAATACAATTGTATGATGTGTAATTTTTCCTTGTGTTTTCAGTCTATATCAATGTTTATCTGAATGTATCTATAACTAATTATTGTTTGTATCAATGTATTCAATTTATTTGTCCTTGTTACACATTTATATCACATGTTATATATTCTTTCAGAATACAATTATTGATACAATATTGTATCAATATTGTTTCTCTTCCTCGTTCAGACATACTAAGAGTCTTAAAGAGTATAAAATTAAAGAAGAGGAGAGAAAACAGAGAGGTCTTCTCCATCTCTCGCCTGATTTTTATCAGTAATATCCCCCTTTTATATCAGGCGAGAGATAAGGAGGGAGGAGAGGAGAAAGCGAAGTGATGAAGAAGAGAGGTGAGCGATATTTTGATAAAGAAAAGAAATTTACTATAAAACCTTAAGTATAATTATGTAATGTAATTTTTTAAAACTATAATTATGCATTGTAAATACATAATACATGTTTATATAAGATAAACCTATTATATTTTTGATGTATACAATTCCATAGTTGTATACCATATAAGGATATGGATAGTTTGAATTACATTAGGGGTGTCAAATGGGCGGGTTGAGTTGAAATTGAAATATTATAATGGGTTGAATAAAAATCGGTTGAGTCTTGACTCGCCCATGTTTACTTTGGGCTCAAATGGGCTAAAAAACGGGTTGGGTCTTGACCCACCCAATTTAACCCGATTAATTTTAATAATTTAACATATTGATAATTAACTTTTATAATCATAATTTGAATTTCTGCTCAAGAATTTTTTGTTAAAACAGTAACAAATGGATAGATAAATCTCAAAAGATGCTACATAGATAGTAATTTATACCTTCAAACCTGTTGAAATTGTTAAATCACCGTTTCGAGATAGTTGAGATCAAAATGTTGACCGAGGTCAACTCACAACTTAAGGAAATTGTTAATTATGCCTTTTAACCTACTCTCTTTCTTTCATAGTGAACAACTCTCTCTGCTTTTGTTGGAAGGAGTAGGCCTAGGCGAACTTTACTAAATCTTTGTGTTATTTGTCTTCTTATTTTCTATGTTTGTGATTATGTGCTAGTTAATCAACAATATTTCTGCAACAATGCATGGTTCGAATTTCTAGACATAAGCAAGGGTTAAAATGTCTCCATTATCTTCAACAAAGTAGGAAATAGAGAAATTCGAAAGGGGATTTAATTTCGATCAATGGAAGATTAGAATAATTTTTTTTTTGGTGTTACAAGGATTGTGTAAGGTAATCAAGGAGGTTATTTCAGAAGGGTTGAAAGAATTACAAAAAATAGACTTGAAAAAGAGTCAGTACAATCTTTGAGTATATGATGTTTCATATTTGAGTGCATTTGGTAGCATTGTGTATGCTATAGAATGCACTCATCCTGATATTTCACATGTTGATTTTTGTGCCTAGATACATGACATGTCCTAGTAAAGAATATTGACATGCAGTGAAGTGGAACTTGAGATACTTGAAGGGCACTGCAAATGTAGGCTTGATTGCTCGACAAGACAAACTATGTGAATCAACAATATGTTATATGGATTTGTCTATGCAAATGACTTGTTATGTTCTAGTTGGGTCATCCATTGAAATACAACTTGGCATATCTTGTGTTGTTTTACAGAGGTTATATGGCTACACGACTTAGTGCTAACAAAACATATGGTAGTCAAACATCATTTTATTAGATATATTTCCTTGTATATTTTAGGAGATTATAATTCCTATTAGTTTAGGAGACCCTTTGTCCTAATAAATTTGGAAAAGGAAAATATTGTTCCTATAAGATTGGGAAAACCTTTTCCTTATAGATCTAGGACAACTTGGGATCTATATACACGGGGATATAATTGGATATTCTAAGGCATTGTACAAGATACACAATGTAATCCTAAGGGCTTGAAAACATGATAAAACTGATTTCTCTGTTTTTGCTGAGAGGAGTAGGCCTAGACGAACCTTATTAAATTCTTGTGTTATTCTTCTTTTTTATTTTATTATTTTGTGATTGTGTGCTAGTTAATCCACGATATTTTCGCAACAAAAACTTTAAAATCTAATTAACCAAATAAAAATTTTATAAAAAAACACTAAAAGCCTTAGGAACCAACCCAAAAATCACTCTTTAGGCCTAGTGAAACCATCGAAACTCAGATTCGACCTCTCCAACACCAAATATTTACTTTGGTCAAATTTTTAAAATTTGAAAACTTTTTAAATATCTATTCAATTACCTTAGGAATTGGTCAACTCATCCACAAAAGTAGGGGTGTACATGATCGGGTTGGTTCAGGTTTTTCAAATATCAAATCAATTTATTTGTGTCGGATTTTAAAATCTATAAGCCAATCAAACTCGGGTTTTTCAACCCCGAGTTTTTTTTTCCAGATTTTTTGAATTTTTCGGGTTTTTGGGTCTCCGATAAAGTATTCATAATATAATTTACTTGTAATTCCTATATTTCTTCAATCCTACCAAAATATATCTAAGGTGTTTTTTTAAGAAAATAACACAATATATTATATGATTAATGACACTAAAATATCCTAATAAATAATGAAATCGCGTAAAAAATATTGCAAATCAACAAGTTATAATGAAAATGATTTAATTTAAAAGTACTAAATCATGCTAAAATAAGTTTAATAAGTATTAGTTATATGACTAAATATTAAAGAAAATTAAAATTAGATTATGTATTTTAATTTTCTAAACCAATGTAAAATCAAAGAACAAATATTCAATATTATTGAGTGTTAAATGATTTGCTTTTTGCATTAGTATTAATTTGATTTTGGGATAATGCACAAGTACCCCCTCAACCTATGTCCGCAATCTCAGAGACACACTTATACTATACTAAGGTTCTATTACCCCCTAAACTTATTTTATTAATAATTTTCTATCCATTTTTGGCCTACGTGACACTGACGGAGTTCAATTTTGACCAGAAAAGGTTTATGTTCGATTTCTGCTTGCAACATTTTCCCTTTATTACTTTTGTTATCATTAATTTTTTCTCCATACTATTCGTTTTTCTCAATTTATCTTTGTTTAAATTTATTAGACGTATTTTTGATACTTTACTCTTCTTATTATACTCCTCTTTATTTCTATACGTCTCTCTTTCATGTACTAACTAGAAATTCTTTTTAAAATGATGGATTATTATTAAATTTAAAATTAATTTAAAAAACTATTATATAACATAAATTAAATTAAATTTAATCAAATGAAAAAATTTAAAGTCGTGAAAATTCTTTTAATAAAATCTAATTAATTGATTTTTTCCTTAATTTTATAGTATTTATTTTTCTTGTTTTTTTAGTTCAATTTTAAAAAAAGATGAAAACTAAACTTATTTTATCTATTCATCATTTGTCTTTTTCACAAATGACTAACCTAGTGAATTGAATTAAATGAACTAAAAAAATCGACCATGTCAATTATTTATCTTATGAATATACATTATAATATTAGTAACTCAATTCTTACACCCTTTTTCTTAGTGGTTGAACTTTTTAAAAAAAGTTTGGAAAAATACACAAGTACCCTCTCAATCTATTTTCGAAATTTCAGAGACACACTTATACTATACTAAGGTCCTATTACCACCCTGAATTTTGTTTTATAAGTAATTTTCTACCCTTTTCGGCCTACGTGACACTAACTTGAAAAAAAAAAGTCAACCAGCGTTGGGTCCTCAAGATAGTACCACGTAGGCCGAAAAGGGGTAGAAAATTATTAATAAAATAAGTTTAGGGGGTAATAGGAGCTTAGTATAGTATAAGTGTGTCTCTGAGATTTCGGACATAAATTGAAGGGGTACTTGTGCATTATCCCAAAAAGTTCAAAAATAGAGTAGAACACCGCAATATGAAGAAAAAATTACAAGAAATATTTTCAAAAAAAGCTCGATGAAATAGGATAAAAGTATAAAAAACTAAACGCGACAGGACAAGACAAGTTAAACTTATTGGATTTAGATTACTAGTTTTCTCCTATCCTGTCAATTTTTCATCTTATAATTTTCACATGTTTACTAATTCTTTATACTTCGAACCTCCTTCACAGAAATCCTGAATCCACCATCCGATCAGAGGATGTCCTTTCATGGAATGCAAAGTTAGGTTTCCATAATGCTTTCATTTTGATAGATTTGACATTTTAATTAGCTGTATGATTATAATTATCATGATATCTATATTAAGTGGTGGGGTGACCATGTATAAAGGAGTACTATAATAGCCAATGAAGATTAAAAAAAAACACAAACTGAAAATGGCAGTGCAAACCAATTGTGTATTCAAGTTCCCTACAAATCGTGTACTCAATTTTCGATCAGCCAATATTGTCGTAGAAGGATCAATTGCATGATTGGACTTTGACCTCAACTTTTCAGATTCCAAAAGGGCGGATTTAGGGTATCGAACCTTCTCAGCAAAAAATTACATGTCACATATATGGTATTGTTTTAATATATATAACTTTTGAACCTCTTCAACATAATATTAGAAATTGACGTAGGGATTGAAAGGTTCAGAATTTACTTTGGTGTTCGAATTTCAAATCTAAAATATTGTATTTATCGAACCCATTAATAAAAAATTATAAATCTCCCAATTTCAATAAATCATATATAATTCATTTTCTATCAACCAATATTATTGGAAGAGTAAAGTCAATTGCAATGATTGGACTTTGACTTTAATTTTTTATATTGTGGTAATTATTATTACAAATAGAAATCTCTCCAATAATTGGCTTTTGTTAGATCCTCTTATAGGAGATAGGCTACTTCTTACCATAAATGAAGGGTGGAAAACATAAAATGTTTCATATATTTGTTTTCTTGTCTTTTCTTCCTCTTTTTTCAATCAAGAAATCAAGTCAAAATAATAATGTTGGAAAATTGCATGATAGGAAGTGTCTTGTGATTTTTAGTGGTTTGAGCAATTGTACTTTGAAAGGTGTGACACATATAGTGTGCAAGCAAAGTGGAATTTTCCAAAAGCAAGATGTGGCTGACTTGGGTTCCAATTTCTCTTAGAGTCCTTAAACATCATGACTACAATAAGACTAAGAAAAGACTTAAAATAATGATAGGGCCAAATGGGATGATAGGGACATGATTTGGTCCCAAATCTCAAGTATAACTAACGACAACTATATATACATTAGTGGACAATTGTAAGAAAAAGATGTGTGATGTCATTTTTGTTTCTTTTCTCGGTAAAGTGGGAAAGGTGGTAAGAAAAAAGATAAACATCTCTATTGGTATGATTCAATCCACCGAGTCGTGCAAGCATTTACTCTAACATTTAGATAGAAAAATTCTTATCCACCGAGTCGTGCAAGCATTTACTCTAACATTTAGATAGAAAAATTCTTACTCCCAATCTGAGACCTCAAATATAGAAGTGAACAAAATACAAGCTAACACCCCAATTAATAAAGAAACACTCCACATATGTTTGTCAAGAAATATATTAAAACCCCCTAGTCAAGGCAAGGGAGGAGTCAGCTTGGTACAAGGGGGTTATTCAAACCCTCTTCGACAGAAAATTATACTATTTATACATGGTTAAAATAATATTTTATGTATATATAATAGATGTCTAACCCCCTTCATCTACTCCATATATCTATCTCTACGAATTTTGAATCCCCTTATTAAAGACCCTGACTCCGCCACTGTAAACAGGTCAAGTACTTTTAAGAAATTACAAGAGTCAAATAATAAGACATAACTTCAACCATAAGGTAAGAGAAGAAAGTTAGGAACTTTCGAAGATCATCTTCGCAGTCACCTAAGAAATGTCACTGATATCTTGCAATCAGACTATGTCATGTGGCATAACAAGAGTAGTATCAGTACTAACAACACATACTGATAGGCATCATTGTTCGACCTGAGTCCATCACATAACATCATGCAAACTTACATTCACCATCCAAACATAATACTCATAATGACATGATCAATGACATTACAACGAGCCCTACTTGATTCATTACACCTTTTAAGTTACCGGACCATTAAAGATATCTATGGCATAATTTACAGTGTTTAACTTACAATTTCGATCTTGTGTACCATCCCACCATTTAAACACAAATCCTGTTCCCTTATAGACTAACATCTAACAACCCTAGTACAACGAAGTGAATCCGATTTACTCATGAAACCAAAATACAAGAGAATAATCACACATGTACCAATATAGTTTTTCATACTAGGTGTAGTAACTAAGTCAACCAAAGATATCCCATACTAGTATTCCGTAATAACATTTGAGATATCTATTAACATATGATTATTCGACGATTTAACTATAATCATTTGATTAACTTTTTAAAAAAGATTAATTAAAATGAAAGAGAGGAAATTTGCAAGAAAAAAAGGTTTAACTTGAGAGATTTATAGACACAAAACTTAATCAAGCATGTTTATTTTTAAACAGTGAAGATGTGAATAAACATTGATAATTAGATGAAGTAAAATAAACATAACAAAAATAAGTTATCTTCGAGAAATTCAATTATTTTAGTAATGTTAGAGCTTGAAAAACGCAAAATTCAAATTAAATAAGACCCACTTACCTAAATAATACTATACTCTCTCCGCTTCTTTTTATATGTCGTCCTTTTCAAAGCAATCACAAAACAAATCACCACGCAGTCCACCCGCAACAACCAAACTCCATTTTCTCTATTTTTCGATTCAAACACCATTACGAGATCTAAAAAATAATTATAAAAAATAGTTCATTAATCTAAAAAAATCCAATAAATTATTAAGTAAAGAAAATGAACTTCGGTTTCTTTAGCCCAAATTTCCTGCTGCCCAAACTTGGAATTTGGTCCAAGACGATTAAACTTGGAATTTAGTCCAAGATATAGAAACGAGTTTTATCATTGACGTATACATAAATGTCTATTTAACTTGACTTTATTTCATATATGTTCTTCAATTTTGGGTGTATATAGACACTTATACTTATATAAAGTTGAACAGTGGACACATGAGTTCTATGTGACATAATATTCGAGGACACAAAGTGTAATGTAGGATGTTGTAAAGGTCCTGATGTAGTTACTTGATATAGGCACGATGGCGGGAAAGGGTTGAGATGAATGACTTTGTCGAGGGCCAAAGTAAGGGTGGAATCAATCATGCGTTGTGTGAGCAAAGTGTTAGCATAGTCTAATGGTACCAAATAAGGTTGGAAAGGCAGTGTTATGACATGAAATGGACGTTGGCAAGGCAACATGCCATGACATGTCTTGGACGCTGAACGACATCGATTGTGGGCAAAGTTGCGGGAAAATCGATCTAAGCTAAATTAAAGCACAGTCAAATGTGAATGAAATGCAACAAGAAACGATGAATGACACGAGTGGATTAAAATTTAGCGTGGCCAAGACAAACACAGGCAAGCAGCGGCAGGCTGCAGCAAGGCGTTGGTGGTGCGCATGCATGAAAAATAGGCGGATGAATTCAGGTGGAATTTGATGAGACAATGAATACACAATGTATAGACATTGTATTGGAGAAAAAATTATGGAGGGAAATGCAATAAAGGGGCAGAAATCCTGTCAGCCAAGTCACATGCGGCGGCAACCTTTTGTAACTGGTTGTGTCGAGATTCATTTAACTTGTAATAACTTTTTGAATTCAAAATTTAAATGCTTCTTATCAGTTGGGGATGTCAACTAAAATATAATTTAGTGGGATTATGGCTTGACAAGTGTTAGACATGTGTCACAACACTATGCATTGTAAAACACAAGGCCGCCACATGTTCCATAAATGGACAACCTTGGTGTTGGACGAAAATAGAGAGAGGATCGACTTGTTATATCGTTACGCCCTGAGCCTACACCCCGGACATGGTTGACACTCGAAAACCATTGCTAGACTTGAGAAAAACCTTGGTCAGACTTACTTAACTCAGTGGAAGACTTAACTCAATAAAACAATGTCATTTAATAACTGCAAGGATAATAAGTTGGCCAAAATGACACTTAAGCGTCATAACAAAATATCTACAATACAAAGATAAGAGACTCAAAAATAAATGTCCGACTGTCTATGAAGCCTCTATAATACTAAGATGGATGTTGGGACAAACCCCAAAACATCCTAAAAAGAAAGACTAAAAGCGAATAAAAGTGTCCTCCGGGATGCAAGGAGGCTCACCACTAGCTCTGAGTGCTCAACTGGATCAACGAGGCGCTGGATGATGCTGATCCTAAATACCTGCGTCTGCTCATAAGACAATGCAGGACAACTGACATCAGTACATTGAATGTATGAGTATGCGAGTTGGAATACTAACAACAACTTGATCTTGAAAAAGACTAAAAAGGAACACTTGCCTTGGCTCTACTTAACTCATGAATAACTTGACTTAATATAAAGTAATAAGACATATATATAAAAACTTTTAAAACAATGAAAACACTTAGTTTGTTAAAGAAAAATTCAATAACAAACTCAACTTACTTATATATGAAGTAATATAGTTTCTATGAGAGATTCTCTAACCGACAACCATCACTATGAGCCTAAGTGATGGTACACCGTCTTACCTCACCTTTCAAGAGGACTGCCATATACCTTGCATTACTTTATAACATGAACTACTAAGTGGATTCGTTAGTCTATGCTAAAAAGTACTAAGAAATCATCTAAAAAGTGTATCCCTTCTTCTGTCCATGTTGGCTACATGGTTTATGGGGGCTTGAGTTAATATGAACTAGCGTCCCCATATCGGTGCTTAATACTACTCCAAAAAATATTTATCTCATATTTTTTTTTAAATAACTTCTTCTCTGGTTTGAGGTAATTGCTCAAACTTAGCTTTAAAAGCTCTCTTGGAAATCATAGTTTCTTCTTTACTAAAACTAGTCAAAAAGGCTCTGTTGGAAGTCTAGCTTCCTTTCTTGATCAAAATGTGAAAACATTTGTAACTATTAGGGAATACGTAGTTCCCTTATAATTTTTGAGAAATGAACTAAACTCTTTGCTCTTTGCTTGACTTGCAACTTGAGCCTTAAAACAAAGTTAAAACGTTTGTTAAAGACTTTTGAAAACTTAAGAACTTACTTTGACTTGCTTCTTAACTTTTAAACTTGAATCTTAGATTATTTGACTTTAATCTTAACTTTCCTTGAATTGGATTATGGATTCAAGGTACACAATCTCATGTGTATGGATGATTTAATGACGTTTAGACGTACCTTAGAGTGTTAGAATGAACTAGAAAACGAAGGTACATTTAAAAGCTAGTATGAAAAGATAGGGAAAGAATGGGGCGAACTGACGTCCTTGGAACTCTGAGAGGCATGGGTGCTAGACCCCAAACTTAAGAGGACAAGTTGGGGCGCTCTGGCTGGCGTTGCGCCCTACGAACAGATGTTCTCGACTTTTCTCCATGTTTTTTCATCTCTAAACCCTTTAAAATTCCATGGTTTTTTTTTTCTAAATACTTAAAATCATTAGTACCCCCAATACTTAATATATTTAACTAAAAAAAAAACCCCGTAAACACAAATCAAATCAACACTAGGCATTTAATAACTCAATCAACAAGAATTCAACAATGTTCTTCAAGAACTTCACTTTTTATCATTCAACCAACTAGAAAACCAATAGATTGAAAAAAGTTTGGTGTGTGGGTGAACTATCCCAACACTAAATGATCTTACATACCTTAATAGGGAACCCCCACGAATTTCACTCGCAAAGCTTTCTAGGCTAATTCTAGATTTTTCTCCCTTTCTTTCTTCTTTTCTCTCTTCTCCAAGCCCTAATCATAATTCTAACTTTTCAAAACTAATCTAAGACTTGTTTTTACCCCAATAAACCCCTAAAACGAAATAGGAAATTAGTTTGCCTTCCCTAAATTGGATTGGGACCTTCCTCAGTCCAACAACCTAATTTTCGATAGACATAACTCACTCATATGATATCGAAATCGCGCAAACTCGGTGGCGTTGGAAAAATTATTTCAAGATCTTTCCACCCATATTCAGAAGCACCTCTAAATCACCCTGACCGTTTGAAAATTACCAAAACTCACTTTCGTAACTTAGAATTTTGTTCCAAATTTTCCCTTTTCTTTCCAAAAAAATTATTTTTAGTTTCTTAGCTTATTCTTAGCTATTTCAAGTTGCGAGATGTTGCATATACTCAGTGTGAAAGAGGGAAGATTAAGTATGAAATTTAACCAAACACTTAACATGAGGATTTTAAAGAGTGTCAAATGCAGCAATCAACTTGTGATTGTGCCTAAATCAAAGTCGAAGTTGGACATAATTGTTGTTCCAACGAGTGAGTCCTTTGTATTTATTTTGATAATTAATATAAAGGTTGGGTTTGCCCGTAATTACATGTGTTCATTTCATTGTTAAAGTTGCAGAATAATCTAAGGCGGAAAACAGAAAATGTCCATGAACGTTAGACAGAGTAGGCTGCGAACGGGCTGAGTTAAGTGAGAGTTGACTACTACATATTAGGATAACCTCTTGCACTGAATTTGGGTGAAGTAATCTGCCCGTGTGACATATGTCACGTAGGACACTAAGTGTCACGTAGGACACGAGTCTCCATTCGTTCAATTTTATATAAATTTAAGTGTTACTTGTGTATATCAAAATTGAAAGATATAAATATGAAATGAGGTAAAATTAAATGACATATTTATATGGTATGCCTTTACTGTATACTAATTTGGGGATGAAATTAAATGAGAACCATGTAGTCTAAATACGGACTAAATAGATAAAGCACAAATTTTATATCATCTGAAAACAACAAATAACAATAATCATGTTTTGTACTTCCTTTGTTCATTTTTACTTGTCACATGTTCACCTAAATATCTCTTAAAAAAATAAGTAGTGATATCTTGGAAAATGGTTTAAAAAATAAGTATTTTATGCTCACGGTAAAACATAGAAAAAAAATTGTGTTTTCTTGATATGTCAAAAGTGACAATTAAAGATAAGAAAAATCTATTTTAGGAATAATTGACAAATAAAATTGAACGATACGCATTTACTACAATAAAAAGCACGAAAGAAATAAAGAAAACAAGAAATCGAAGGATGAACAAAAGAATGAGTCTTTTCTAAAACGATAATGATATAGAAACAAAACTACTATTTGGAAACGTATTCTCATTGGCACCAAAGGATAGAGTAATATCATGTATAACAAGGTCAAAAGGACGATTTGCAAAGGTGAGAGAAATAATGAAACTTGGTGTTAGGCGACAGGATGTATAGAGTCTTCGTGAAATTATTGCACACAAAATAAGAAGTGGAAGTCAACGTCATTCACTTGTGATTTTAAACATGTTAGATGAAAGGTTAAAATATAAAATTGACAAAAAAGAAAAAAAAACATTTTTTAATGTTTAAAAACAAACTAAAAAAAGTATTTATACTATATATATTTATTTATTTATTTTTCAAAAGAACTTATACTAATTCTATTATTACTCCATTTCTCCATTCATCTATATATATATACTTATAGAATAGTCATTCAATGTTTTACCTGACTTAAAGAAGTTGAAAAGATCGGAATATTGTATTAAAATGGTAGATCAGCTAAACAAACAAATATCTTAACTATAAGTCAAGATATTTAGGATTTAGTTTTGCCATCCAAAGTACCATAAAACATTAAAAAATATAGATTACTGCATAGTCTAAAAAACAAAAAGAAAGATGCAATTTGCTTTATCTCCATAAAAAGGCTCAGACTGCATTAGATCATGCTGAAGAATCATCAAGAAAACTTGTTATATCTGGAAATTGAGCACTCGATGTTGCCTGCATATAAAGAAATAAATATGTAACACATTTAAAAACTTATGTTGAATTAAGCTAATATAAATAATCAAACACACAATAAATATAAAATCAAATTTGATTTGTTTACCATCATGACAAAAGTTGATATATAGATAGTAAATTGCAACATAAAAAAGTTTAGATAGAAATACCGACCATATCATCAGAGTAAGCTTGATCAAACGCACTGTCAAGTTCATTGGGTAGGTCAAAACTTGGAGGTTCATCATTCTGAAATAAGAAATCCATATTATCGAAATCAAAAAATTCATCGCAGTCCATCATCTCACTTGACTCACTTTCTTGAGTACCACTCATATGTGATGTTGTGACAATATTGTTGGGCGGTTGAGCCATATTTTGTTCATCAATATGTTGCTGAAAACCAATATTTGCTACACCCAATCCATCAATTGTCGGATTTGCAATATTTGTATTTGGCAATGTTGCATATGATGCTACATCCAAGGCATAGTCATTTTGAGCATGAGGAATCTCTTTGTTAAACGTTAGCCCGGGTGTATATTCCGCTGTCCCAATGTTTGATCCTTGCAATTCCCATAATTCGGATAAAGGTTTTTCGTGTTGTTGTAGCCCAACAACATTGTTATTTTCAGAAGATGATAAAAAGGTGGTATCGAATGGGTTGAAGTACTGGGGATCAACTTGAAGTTGTGGGTGATAGACCTCCTGCAAACTTGAGCTCTCTCCTTTAGAAAAAATATTATTATTTGGTAGAAATGGAGTTTTTGGGGTTCTTTGGGTTTTTGTTGTTGTAGATTTGTAACATTCCTTTTAAGATGAGATACCGTCTCAATTATTCTAAGGTTCCTAGAACCACTTGAGGTTCCTAATTGACTTGATGAATGGCAAGTAGATTTTCTCTTCCTTGGAGCTTTCCAAGTATTGTTACGACATTTCTGTAAGGTGTTAAAAAAGAAAAAATATCAATAGCAAATTATTTGCAATACAAAAATTATTTTGGTGTTTGATACTAATCTCGAGATCCATAAACCTATCTATACACCTAGCCTTAAGCAGAAGATACCTCGTTAGCCCTACCATAGAAACTATTACCTCGACTTGAATTGAAAGAAAGAATTCAGGATTATGAGACTTACCCTAGGACTCCGATCCCTAGCATTCCAATTGAAACTCAAGGAGATAAAACTAAACATGCTTGAAACCCTTCCCTCTTTCAATATAATAGGTTAACAATAAATATCTCGCAAAAAAAATATAAACTAAAGATAGATGATGATATTAGTGAGTTGAATGTTCTTTTGATAAAAGTTTTAACTACTAAAGATTCCTATTAATATCTAAATATTCATTGGCGAAGGTAGAATAAAATCTTATTTTATGAAAATGACTTCCCAATTTTTCCCATAACAATCTCTTCTTGATTTTTCTTTTTACCAAATACACAGAAATATTATATAAATAAATTCACCACTTATAAAATTTAAGGAAGTTTGAGAAATATACCTGTAAGTGACTGGCGACTTGATATAGAGTAAGACCAGGTACATTCATCGCCTCAAGAATATCACTTGAAAAATATCCTACAAAACAATTTATAACAATGAAAATGCACTTTAATTTAAAATGAAAGAAAAATGAATTAAATACAATTATTAATCTGAGCGTCGTAATTCCAAGTAAGTTGACCACAACTATAAGTATAAAGTAATAAATAATTGTGAAATAAACTTACTGCCATCATTAAGTTGGTTTACAGCTTCTTGAAATTTGTTATGAAGATCATCAGTCCATACAATACGAGTCTTTTGTCGAATAATAACCTTAGTAGCACTGCTTTGACTCTTTTTTTCTTCAATCAACTTTTTACCTCTCTTTCTCTTCAATTTGTACTTTTCATTAGACACGACACCTTTTGTAGTCTCATGGATGTCATTTTCTTGTTTATTTAAATCAATAACCTTTCCCTTTTGTATATTCTTTTGCAATACTAGTTGCCACATGGACTTCACATATCCTTGGAGAAGTGGCTTTTGCAGGTAAAAATAAGCACCGCTTTCAAAAGCTTTTTTTGCTGAGCGTGCATCGTATTCATCACAAATACCTGTATTGTTATTTTAAAAAGTTAGCAATTAAAATTTGGTTGTTATCTATTATAACAATATATATTCTTATAAAACAAATTGTATCTTATCATTAGAAGTAAAAGTTAGCATTAGAGAATTAATAAATTAAAGACATATTTGATAACTATTTTCTTTTTAAGTATATTTAATGTCATAAATGAAGAGTAAAATTAAATACTTACAAATTGGGACTATATCTGAGATTATAGCTTGATTCAAAAGCTGAAATGAAAGCAAGTCGGATGAATTCATATTGATAATCATCAAATCAATGTTTTCCTTTCCTTTCAAAAGCATTGACATTCCTTGTGAAGCCATATCAACTGTCCTAACTGTATCAAAGCATTTTAAAAATAATAAAAAGAATACGAATATAAAATCATACAAAAATTTATCATGAAAATTTATTTATTTCTCATAAGAAAATTTAACTATAAAATACCATGTTAGTATCTTTTTCAAATATTCTGAAAATGGTGTAATGTCCTCACAAATTAAAGCACAGAAAGTAATGTAATGACAATTAATGTTGAACAATAATATTTGTCAAGTCTCATCAAAGTAGATTCAAATATGCTTATTTTAAATTTAAAAACAACTAATTTAATTCTAGATACATGTAATTAAAAGAGTAAAATGATTATAGTATATTAAATAAATTAATAAAAATAATTTCTTCTTCTTTTTGAAATTCGGATATTCCTAGTATTTATATCCTATAAAAGACAAAAAAAAAATTGTAATAACTAGATTGACCCTCATTTGTTTCTTTCTCTCTCCTTCTTTTCATTGTCTTAATCTTGTACCATTACTATCCAAATAATTTATTTTTCTAATTAAAAATAAATTTGTAAAAGTCAAAGATCTAAATCATAATTAAATTTATACTTAAAGAATTTAATTTATTTTCTCCTTCCACTCTCTTTCACTCTAGATCGATCAATAAAAAAAATTTCTTTCTCTTTTAATTTTCTACCAAAAAAAAAATCAAGAGTAAAATATACATATAAGTTATTAAGTAGGTAAATTTATCAATATAAATTATGCCTCCTTTAGGATATCAGATGAAATAAATGAAAAATAAATTAATATAAACTACCAGATCCGTTAAGAAAAAACAAAAATTTCCACATAGAAAAGTAATCAAGCGTGTGGGAATGCTTATGAAAAATCTACAAATAAATAAATAAATCAGTTATCATCTATTAAAAAAATGTATACAATTTTTAATTAAGTTTTTCTTTCTAAATTTTACTTATTTGAGTTAAATATATCTTAATAATTTGGAAAATTTAAAAGTGAAAGTTTTTTTGTCTACATCCTAACAAAGACAAGAAGTTTTTATTCAAAGTAAATAATAATAATAACAATAATAATAATAATAGTCAAATTAATTCCCATCAGTTTCTCTCTCTCCTTTCTCTTTCTTCACATTGTTTTTGTCGCGTGCCTTTACTATCTAAACCACTTATTTCTCTAAATTATAAATAAATTTGTAAAAATTAAAGATCTAAGCCCTAATTAAAATTTATATTTGAAGAATTTAATTGATTTTCTCCTTCATCTGTTTGTCGCTCTAGATCAATTGACAAAGAATATTTTCTTCCCTCTATCTACAAAAATATGAAGATAAAACACATATATGTAAGCTGTTAAGTAGATAAAACGATCTATATTGATTATGTCTCTTTGAAGATATCTGATAAAATTGAAACAAAATGATAAGAAAATTAATATAAACTACACCTAGCAATAAAAATTATATAGATCTATACAGAATAAAACTAATCGAGTGGGACAAGCTTATAAAGAAATTATAGAAAACGTCATTTAGTAACTAGTAAAAAAAAACATAAACAAGTAACAACTTTATGACAACCAGAAAAATAAATTCAAGATCTAAAAAATTAATGAGATCTAAAAGGCGATTGATGCAAAACACAATAAAAATAAGATAACAAGTATCATATCAATAAAATCTAATGTGAAAATAAAACACATCTCACAAAAATAAGTTCTATATGTATTTTTTTTGGTGTAGTGCATCACCTTTATACTCGTGAGACTCGAGTAGATAAATCATCTCATTGACAAATTCTTTATCATCATCAATCAACAAGACAGAAACTTCATTTATCATATCATGATAAAAATTGATCATTGAATTCTCTATCATTGAAAAAACTTTATTCTTCAAAAATAATTAAATAATTATTATTTTAAACGAATGAGATTTAAGAAATAAAAAGAACGAAGATTCTATACGTTTAAGGTACTTTTTCAGATAAAGAAGCTCTGATACAATTGATTTCTTTCTTGAGACATATATATAGCATCCTACTCAAGTTAGTGTATCTATATCAATAATTGTTTTGACTATTTTTTCTTTTTTTAGTCAAAGACAAATATTTACTTTTGTCTCTTTATTTTTGTTTTTTGTTTTTTGTTTTTTGTTTTCTTTTTACAAACTTAATATGAAGTAAATTACTTTCTTGATGAAATTATTTTCTAATATTTAGTTATTTAAATGTATATTCAAAAATATTATAAATTTAATGAAAAAAAGGGACACCCGTAACTTAATTGAGGAATCTGACATGAGTATGTTATTTTTCATATAAATACTATTTTCATTCTTCATTTTAATTATTTACATGGGTACTTATGTAAATTAGTTAATATTCAAAACATCACAAAATGAAGATTCTCTATTATACTTTGGCTTAACCCATCGTTGCCTCCTAAAATTGATAAAGTGTTTTAATTGGCAAATATTTATTATATAATTAATGTAAATTTTATTTTGTCATTTTAACATTTTTTACTTATATGACATAATAAGTGTGACACATTCATTGATAGGCGTAAAATGGTTATTAGTTAATTTTAAATTATTTTTTTAATCTCCTTCTCCATTTGTCAGCTATCATTTTGATCAAATTAAATTTCGAGCAGAAAAATATTTCTAAAATTTAAGAATTTAAATTCATTGGTAAAATTCTTTCATGACAAATTTAATATTTAGGACAAAGTGAAATTTTTTAAAAAATAATAAAAACTTATTTCGATAAATTACAATGAGTGAATTCACCAAAGCGCAATATGCAAGTGTGGGTGGGGGTAATTTCTGTAAAAAGGAAATTTTTTTTGAGAAAGCAAAGAAGGAGAGCCAGGGGCTATTTTGTTGACCCCAAAACATAAATTTAAATGAGAAAGGACATTTGTTTGTGTTTTTGGATTCTGATCAGGGGTTTGTGGGCTAGGGTGGTTTGGAGAAGACTATTGGGGTGGGGTGGAGTAGGGGGGCCTCGGAGAAGACGGTTAGGGGTGGGGGTGGGGTGGGGGGATTTTCTTCGTTGGCTTAATATTTAGGGAAAATGTACAAGTATCTCCTAGACTGTGACCGAAATCACAGAGACATAATTTAATTAAACTAAGGTCCTATTATCTCTAAACTTATTTTTTTTTGTAATTTTGTGCACCTATTTAGCTTACGTGATACTTAAATATCTCCCACGCGCCTCAATAATGTGAAATTACGGAGTGTTCCACGTAAGAAAAAACATAAATAACAAATTGACATATGATTATGCAGGATATGTAAATAGATTGAATAATATATTGGTTTAGCTAATAAAAAGTTTTTTTTAATCTGCATGATTGCAAAAAATTCTTAGTTCAAAAAGATAACAAGTACTTTTTTTTGTTAAACTGTGAATATTACCATAAACAGAAATATTTACTACAAAAAAAATAAAAATATTTTAGGTCTCAAACGGAAAAACCAAAACCAACAGATAGTTACACAATTGTTGATATATAGATACTCATTTGGTGGATATATAATTATGATATTTTCCGGAAAATTGACATTTTTATTCATTTGAACTAATTACGTTGATAGTTTTAGAGGAAGAAATACATTATTTCAATAGAAAATATTGTTGACGTTTGAATATAATAGGTTAACAATAAAATATTCTTAAAAGATAGAAAGTAAAGATAGAAGATGATCTTATTGATTGAATATTCTTTCAATAATAGTTTTTTTTTTTTCACTACTAAAGTTTTTATTAATGTCTAAATATTCATTGACTAAGTTATATAAAGCCTATTTTATGAAATAATTTCCCCAAATTTTTTCTATAAAACCGCTTCTGTTTTTCCTTTTACCAATTTACCAAAAATAGTACATCCAACATTCACCACGTGAGAAGTGTAAGGAAATATAAAAGGGTACGGCAAATGAATAGTGACTTGATATAGAGTAAGACCAGGTACATTCATCTCCTCACAATACACTTGAAAACATCCGCCAAAACAATTCATAACAATAATCCATTCATTGAAAGAAAGAAAAATGGGGGAAAGGAAGAGGAAGGGGGGAAGATGGATGAAGGGAGGAGAGGGAGAAGAGAGCAGTTATGGGGTGGGGGGGGGGGGCTGGAGGGTGGGTACTGGACTACGGGGGGTGTGTGTTGGGGGGAGGTGGAGGTGGGTGGGGGTGTAAGGTGGGGGGAGGGTGGGTTGTAGCTTTTTGATGGAGGAGGGAGCGTTTGTTGGTGGGATGGCAGAGAGTCTAGAGAGGTGAGGGGAGGGGGGGGGTATTTGAGCGCATCTGTTATGTCCACCTGGCGCCCCTCATCCGTCAATCATACTGTGTAGACAGTCAAGGAGCGTGGGCCAGAAGGCACGCAATACACTCCGACCAGACCATGGGAACCGTTGCACCAGTTGACACTATCTCATCCCGTAACACCGGACTTTCACTTGCTGCATCTTAGTGACGAACGTTAAATCAAAACCATCGAAAAAAAATGAAGTAAGGCGATTATCCTAGAAAGGAGGAAAGCAGTAGAGATGAGGTGCACACAATGTGATGACGAGGCAGGTGGGAAGAAAAGTAAAGGAGGTAATACGAATAGGATTAGCGAAAAAGAAACACGTGAATGAAAGGGGGGAGGTAAGAAGAGAAGAGAAAGGGAAGATAATAGAGGGGAAAAAAGGATACAGTAGGAGCAAGAGGAGGTGGGGGAGGGAAAAGAAAAGCATGGTGAAGGAGATGAGGGGAAAAAAGGAATGTAAAAAAGGGGTGGGGAATAGGGGAGCAAAAGGTGGGAAATAAAAAAATAAGAAGAAGGACAACGTGTGAGTAAATGTGGAAACTAAGTGGGAGAGGTAAGAGAGAAGTGGATGATAAGGGTGGAAAAGGGATGGGTAAAGAAGGAGGGAGGGGTGGTTCTGGTCGGGAAGAGTTGAAGGATTAGCGGGAATATTAATTAACCGTGTACGTTGTACTCACTCGAAGGTTCCTGTTCGTCGAGAGGGCATCAAAGACTAGAGGCAAAGTTTCTGGTCACAAAAAAAAAGGAGGCATGAGGTCGTTGTAGGTGGTTTTCTGATTTGGGTGAGTGTGCAAGTGGTGGGGGAGAGTAGAGAAGGGGGAGAGAACGAAGGGAGATAAGGGAGGAGGGAGGGGGGAAGAAGGGGATGAAAATATATGAATAAATAGGTGGGGAAGTGGTGATGGAGTGGGGGGGGGAAAATAACGAAAGAGGTTTGAGTGAGGTAAAGGGGGGTAAGTCTGGGCTGAAGGGGGGAGTGGGGGCTGGGGGGGAAGAGGGGTGGTAAAGTTGGTTGGCTGCGGGGGGTTGTGTGATTTCGCGTGTCGTGGTGGGGTTGTGTAGGGGTTTCTGGGGAGGGTGGGTTTGATTTGTCCTTTCTAGTTCCGTCTCTCCGTAGTATCACTGTGCAGTTTGCTAACTCTTTGACATACGATGTGTGTTTCCGCTTTTTTGGTTTGCGACCGGTTTATGCGTAGGTTGATCGGGTATGTCTTAAGGCCCACTTTCTGTTGGGATGTCCGGATCGCTGTTCTTTAACTTAGATATATCCCTCNCCGCTTGTTACCAGTTAATTATTTGTATTATCTCCAGTAAGCAACATCCGAGTTGTTGAGTCCTCATATTTTGGGGGACAACACTTATATCTTCTTTCAGTCCTTTACTTTCAATTTCAAACTGTTGGAGTTAGCTAGGGGTTTGTCCTAGTATCTCATCTTAGTAGAGCTTTTAAGACAAGACAATTCAAATTCAACTATATGTACTCAGTTATTCGATCAAAATTTCTTACTCCTTTTGTTGCTTCAATATCTGATATATATATATATAGATATATATATATATAGATATATATATATATATATTAATATTTATAGTATATATACTCTTAGTTTCTATTTTTGTTTTTTTTTTATGCCCACGAGTGTCCTGGGTTCATGTGTGGCTCAGCACCATGTCCCGACTAGCGGCAACTTGGAGTCATGAGATGATTCTCAAACATTAGTTGTTGTTCCTTAGTCCATCCAAAATTACTAATAACGTTAGTTCTTATTCGACAGGAAAAATTTTTGGAGATTTATTAAATTATATAAATGATATTTAATATCTTTGATTCAGCATCTCATATGTCCACATCTAAAGGGGGTAAAGATTAGATAAAACACCCATTTATAAATTTTAAAGTCCATTATTCATCTAAGAGAATTAACACCATTGTATTACACTGATAATCCCCCAAATAAGGCGTCAGTGAGCACAAACATCACCACCTCAATAATTTCATTTGATGCGTATTTTCCAGGAACTAGCCCTTGCATCATTTTGGCCTAAAGCTCTAGTTTACGCAACTTAAATCATTAAAGGATCTAATGTCAAAATTTGAAGTTCTCCGCACCATTTCAATGTTTATTCGAAAAAGAGCTTTATTTATGCCTTATCTATTTTTCTCTAATCGTTTCCATGCATTATACTATATTTCACTTATTTTTTTCCAGCAGTATGATTATTTTAGTAAGCAAAGTTTTAAAAATATCTCATCCTAACTGAAAGGTGCACAAATAAAGTATTTGAGTGTAACTATATCTCACAACCGAGGCTACCCCTTGAGGTAACGTAGGACTTAGGATCTTGAGTGAACCCAAGCTAACTCTATGTCTAGCATATATAAAGCATACTGAGAGTAATTGACTAAGACATGTACTCTATGGAAGCTAAAACAATGGATTACAGAAAGTAGAGAATACTCTACTAGTATGAACGTATTAAACATACAAATAGTTGAATAACAACTGAAATATTTAACTTCATAATTCAAGTTGATTCTACTAATATGTTTGAAAAGAATCTAACTGAGTTGAATTGTTGGGACATGTTACCCCACTATTTACAAAACTAAAAACTAATAAATAAAAAAACTAAGCTTCGCGCCATGTCTATTTTCCCAAAATATGAGATATCACTAAAGAAGATGCCTGAAATCAGAACCAAGGGCATCATCTACTCGCAATGTGCTGCTAAGTTCTAGAACTTACATCATGAAAGGTGTAACAACCCGTATCTAAAACAGACCAGAAATCAGCTTTTTAAAAATATGCAGGTGCAACCGACAGTTACCATCGACGGACCGTAATCTGATCTACGGTCCGTACTGTGCATCCATGGTTTGAGTCTGAATCCCCCCCAAGAAAAACTCAGCCCAAAAAATTTAACTAAGTGTCAAACGAGGGATGGAACTAGGGTCCGTAGGTCAAACTACGGAGACTATGGTTCATACTCTATGTTAATTTATCAAGACCCCATTTACCCACTCTCTGACAAAACCCGATTGGACCGAATGCGGTCCGTAGATGGACCTACGGATCGTAGGTATGACAGTGAGGGAAAATTAGCACATAATTAAGGGAAAATGCGAGGAGAGTCAACTTGAATTGATCATAAATCTTAGCACAAATGAATTAGTGTCCTATTACCTATTAAATGATAGATATTTTTTAATTATTTTCCATATCACCACGAGTTTAATCAGACCTCGAGAAAATTTTAAAGACCGTTTTGGTAAAGTTAGTCCAAGTCGTCGTTTGGTCCGAAGCAATAACCTCAGGGTCTTTGTATTTTTCCACTTTGTTTAAAACCTAAGATATGTCCTTTTTACCCTAAATCATAAGATTTTAGTCTTATTTAGCATAAAAAATAACTAGAAACTTACCTAAGTCAAATCATTAATAAACACATGAAAATTAGAAGAAGCAAGAAGGAAGAAAAAGGAAAAGACCTAGTTCAAAACACGGCAAGGTATACACTTCCAGGCCTTGAATATAAATATTTTCTCCATGGTTTAATCGCTAGAGTATGTGAATTTTACTAGTGGGTCCTCTCACCCATGGGTCCCTAGTTTCCGTCAGGTTCTTGATTCCCCCAAATAATGATTAGACCAGGATTTCTAGAACTTCAACAAAAAACTAATTAATTTATTAGTTATATAATCCAATCAGATTAACATGTTATTATCATATTATGCACGACTTTCGAACCCTAGCTATGTATTTCTAAGTTGTGTTTAAGTTAAGGGTTGAACAAAAATATTATAATGTTAATTTCCTCTAACCTTATGTATCTTTTGATGAATATTATGAGATGAATTTGAGCTTCTGGGAACTATATTTCTACCTCTTTAGGTGTGTTCTAAAACCAACAAAATAAGTGGTTCTCTGACTTATTGTCTTGTATTCGATAGCGTGTGAGCTTGTGTGAAAAGATTATCCTAATGTATTGTACATAATGTAGAAATACTAATGGAAGGGGTTGGGCAGCTTAGGGTGTGAGGGACGGGGGATACAAAGATGAGGCAAGGATGAGCGTGGTTAGAGGTTGAGGAGACATAATCAATGTGGAATACAGTGTTTCAACCATAACAGTAGAGGAAGTTTTTCTCTTCTCTTTTTCATTTTTCATCCTAAGGAACCTTCTTTCTAAATAATTATTAATCAAAAAATTTTAAGGTTACCAACGGTTGTATGAGTATACATTGGAGAACTCCAGGCCATTTTTTTTTTTTTTTTTTTTTTTTTTCTTTTTTTTTTTTCAGGGGGGGGGAGGGGGAATCTGGGCATGGTGGCAAGGTTCCTGAGGTTGTAGGTTTGTACCCGCGAGGGTTGTGGTGGATGGAGTGTGATGGCGGATGGGTGGGGTTGGGTGGAGGGGGTATGGGCCTTGATGTCGGAAGGGTGGGGTTGGGAAGGTGTTGGGGTAGTGAGACACTCCCGTCGGAATGTTCTGCCAACCAGTGCCTAAGTCAAAAATTGTATTCAGGATAGAGCATTCTTACATTGCACTATAACCTTGTTAGTGACATTCTAAATATCGAATATGAAAAAGTTGAAAAAAAATAGTTTTTTGAGAAATGTTTTCTTCCATGTAAAAAGTAATCCTTTTTGAGTTTCTACCTTAAACTATCACATATTAGTTAGAGAAAACACACCTCAGAGGTGTTGTGGAATACACTAATCGTTTTTATTTTAAAAACCGTTGGCACAGGAGATTACCCATGGATAAAATTCCCTGGATACTAAAATAATTAACTTTATATTTGTTTAAAGGTCAAAGTATAAAGTGTCACGATTCTAAGACAGCAATATATTCTTTTAAAACTTAAATTTTTGACATTATTTTCTTACTAATGAGTTTCTTATATAGAAATTAGTTTTTGACCTAAATTAATTAGTTTGAACTGAACCTCTATAGACACTTTTTCTAACTCTTGATCGATCTTCAGGTATTATTTCATATCATCCCATTTAATTTATAAGATAGATGCAATTGTATTATATGTAAAATGAAAAAATATTAATTATCATAAAAGGAAAAATGAATAATTGCGTTGTTGTTAAAAAGTCTATTTTGAGTTGATTGATTAATTGATCTTTGACCAGAGAAAAGTATTAGAAATCTATATCCTATTTGATTGATAAAATACATTATTATTATTATATTATTATTATTATGTGATTAGTATTATTATTTTATTATTATTATTATTATAAGAGACCTTGATGCTTCTCATTTTCACAAATTGTGTATAGAAGATTGAGAAAAAATAAAGATGGGAACATTTGCTTAAAGTTTTCTCTCTTTGTGTTGTTTTCCATTGGCAATTCAGGTAACAATTCTTTAATTTGTTACTAGACTTTTAGACAATTTATAGTAATGATTCAACTTAGATTTTATTAATATATATATATGGATTGAATTTATAAAAGGAAAAAAGATAAAGCTCGAAACAAAAATGTGAACTCTATTTCTCAATAATCACGACTTTCTAGAAGCAGAACTAAAAATTCAAAGAAGAGTACAAAAATACTATATTCAAGGTTTTTTTTTTTGTGTGTCTCTCTTTATATATATATATATGTATATATGTATGTATGTAGATATTTCCCAACAAACACCAAATTTTGAGCAAAATTAAAAAGAAAGTGAGTTTTCAACTTCCAATTTTTTTGTTGTCTTCTTTTTTGTGTGTTGTTTGTGTTTCGTGATGTTTTTTTCTCTAAAATTAATTCATGTTTTGATAAAGCATAGATTTTTTTGATTTTATCCTGAAATTTTTAGAAGTTCTCTAGAATTCTATAAGCTTCTTTTTTTTTTCTAAACTTGTTATTCCTTCATTTAATTCAGGCTGAGAAGAGAGATACGTTAAATTCTGTCTCATTTTGCTCTTGCAATGAACGACAATGATTATATCATGGTGAGTTTGACTTTAAACTTTTATTTTTATGTTTTCATCTTGCCGCCTTCTATTTCACTTTTCTTCTACAGTTTGAACCTAGCAAGTGTTACTGCTTTAGATAAATAAATTGCTTATTTCTCAATCATGATGAATCTGAAATCATTTTTCATTGTTGTTTTTATCCATTTGATATTAGGGCAAACTATCTTGAATATGTAGGAAATACTTCTATGTAATTATCATCTCATGTAGCACAAAAATGTTGGAAAGCCCCAAAATTTTAAGGTGAACTTAAAAAATATTCTTGAAAATTGAAGGATCAGTTTACATTCATAAAACAAATTTACCTTCCATTAGTTGATCAATTTTAACTTAACAGACATATAATATCTGATATAACATGCTCAAATTGGACTATTGAAATCCCCTATGCTTAGTAAAACTATTAAGAGTATTTCAATTCCCCCCCCCCCCCCCCCAATTCCTTTTGATGCCCCATTTTTAGAAACAGATACAATTCTTAGCTTTGAATTATATATTCATACACTTCTCGTCCTTCTCTTCAAAACATGGGACTCCTGGGACTGAAATTTGAGTAGCTGATATTTGTTGAACGGATCCCGTTGTTTGAAAAAATTGGGCTTCTTCAATCCCTAAGAGCTGGAGGATTTATAATACAAGATATTTGTCAGGACAAATTCAAAGTATCAAAACATTGTCTCAAAGGAGGATTAAAATTCAAAGAAAAAGTTTCATAGATGAGTATACAATCAAAATTTCTTAAAAGGTAGTTAACCTTTGCTTAAAAGTTTTTAATTATCTCTAAATTATAAAAGCCGTTCTATTGCTACCTACAAATTCGTCCTTATATCCTTACCACGGAAAAATTGTCCTAAAACAATCCTCATCTTTCATAAAAAAGAAATTTGGTCGTTCACATGCTAACATCACTATACTTGCTGGTGGTAAGATAAATAAACACAAACTTACAAATTCTTCTATTTATCAGTGTTTTCCAAAGTCTTCCACAAATTAAAGAAAAACAGCTAGTGTTCATGAACAAAGAAAAGATAGAATTGAAGAAAATGATTCATTAATTTTTATTTGGGTTTTAGTTACAACGGGGGGAGGATGTTGCTAATAACTCAAGATTTTTTTCTAAAAGAGCATAACTGAAATGACCTAACATAAATATCTTTGAATAATAAAGTTTGTTTGACTATCACGTTAGTTTCTTGAACTAATGGAGGGAATTGAATATTGTAACTTGTTCATAGTTAAAAAGATGATTTTTGTTCAATTAATATATCACAGGATATAACATACTGAAGTTAAGCCTATGGTTAGGAGTGTTAGCACGCAAAACTCCTCCAAACACACATTCTGACATAATAGTGGAATTATTTGTTGCACATTCACTAGTTGAATAATAACCTGATAAATAGGTTAATGATTATGAGATATTTTATAGTTGTTATTGACTTAATCCTCAATCTATGTTTGCATAGGGCAAAACAACGCATAATTTAAAAAGGTTATTTTTTCTCATTAATTACACATGTACTGGGAAATATAAACCGTTATTCCTATTGCTATTTTTCTAAAATAAAAAACAAGTCTATTTATCATTTTTCCATGTTTTCCTTAAAATTGGGAAAAGATTTTCATACATAATATACTCTAACTTTTTATAATTATTTAGTTAAGGAGAAAGCTTCATATAGTAGTTTTGCTCCTAATTAATTGAATTGTTTGTTTCTATTTTAATACTTTGCTTGTCCACTTTAAATCCATTAGTACAATAGAGGAAATGTTTTAATTTTTGGCACGCATGAATTCTTAAATTTGAATAGATCCTCAATTGATCCCGTCTTTTGATTGATTCAAACAGATATTTGGATGAAAATGAAAAGGGAGGAAATCCCCCATGAGAGGGTTTTGCAAAAAATAAAAAGTCCAAATACAAAATGAAGGGAAATGGGAGAAAAATCTAATGCACGAAACAAAAAAATCAATGAAGACATAACACAAAAAAAAAAATGATTATATGCACTTTTTTGAGAGACGGTGCTTGATAAAGAACAACAAGAAGACATCAAAGGTAATTATTCTGAAACTATTCTTATAGGGTTATGTTAATTTCTATTTTTTATCTTTTTGGATGGTGTATCTCAGTAAAAGTGATTGGGGGGGGGGGGATAGATGTAGAAGAGGCGTATCTTAAATTAATATCAGCAAGTATTGTTTTCCATTATTGTACATGATTTATTTTTTCCTTTTTTTGTAAAAATAATTTGTTTATACATTAGAATGATATTTTTAGTTATTTTTCAAAACATTGCTTTACGTTAAAGTGTCTTTAATTTTCTCTCCCCCCCAAATGCCTAAGTAACGAAATCTATTTCCTATATGTTAAATTATTATGAGGAAGCTTTCCAAACATGGAGCAACTAAAGATAACATGGATAACAGTCCTGGGATTGGTGCATCCTCTAGATACAAACACGTTCATGAATCAACTTCGAAAGTAACTTTATTTTCCGTCGGCTTTTTCTCTATGTATACTTATGTAACAAGCATAGACTTAAGATTACGTGTCAGCAGCCTCCTAAGGAAGATGTCCGAACCTCCATTCAACAAAATGGTATTGTGCAAAGTCCATCACAAGCAAAACATCAAAAAAAGGTATTTAAGTACACGTAAGTTAACTTTTGCTTCCTGCTTTTTTATTGTCAAGAGAATAATATGTATAGGGGATTCATTCTATTTTTCATTAAGATTAGACGGATAAAATGAAGACCACAGATATATTAGATGTTGTTGCAAAATTTCCCCATGACCTCCAACTTCTTACTAAGGATCTTTTGTGGGAATCTAATCTTTAGAATGGTAGCAGTGCAAAGTAAGATATGTTGTAGTTGCCCAAACAATTCACTTTCAAAACTTTATTAACTCAATAAAACTCAAACTACACACGTTTTACAAAAATAATGTAACCTAAGAAAAGAAATATATACTCTATACCCTAAGAGTCAGAACACAAAAACCTCTTAGCGTTAGGTTCTAGATCTTCATGTTGCCCCCAACTCAAACATACAACTACACTACATTTCACTGGAAAAAACTTACAACAACTTTATAAAAATTCTCAAACTAAACAAAATATAATTCTTCAAAAAAATTTCTCCGCAAAACTTCAACTAAACATCAATTTGAACAATCTCAGACTAAGACTATATTTTACCTGTATCTCTATGTAAGTGCACACAAACTTCTTTGAAGAAAACCATACACTATTTATACAACAAAAAGTCGCTTCCTATTTAATTCTACTTAAGCAAATTTGTAGTGATCCTTTTATCGTGGGGACTTGAATATTGTAGGCGCCTTTCCTCATGGGACATGGGAGTATTGTATATTTCCATCCCTCAACATTATCGTTTGTCTCTATGCCCAGTCAGAATTTGGTCTTTCTATGGTCATATTTGGGACCATTTTCTTTGACCTGTCACTTTTCAAAACCTATTCATGTCTAAAATTACCCCTTGTGACGATGACCAAACCAATGAATCTGTGTGTTACTTTCAACCTGCTGAAAGATGATTACAAACATAGAACTAGAAGTAACATGTTATACGACTAGGAAATAATCATACCAACACCATCCCCCTTCTGATATCATAAGAATAATCAATAAAGCATAGAAGTATAATACTAAGCGGTAGCAAAGAAATCAAACCCCAAACACGATCAAGCTTAAAACAATTGGAACTAAAACAAGTTACATTGAAAAGGTAACCTTTATAAATAAAAGAAAGAATTACCAAGCAAGAGAAGATTACAATAGGAAAACACTGGATGGAAAAGCTAGGAAGGAGTGGATGCGAAAGTAGAGGAAGGTAAGATCTTTTTCAGAAAGTCAAAGTGGCCTCTGAAATAGTAGAGTCTGGATTTGTCAGCTAATAGAATTTCCTGATCTAAATCAAAGTCAAACCTTTCAAAACACACATTCTCTTCCTCTAAACCAGAATGTTAAAGACCATAAGAATATGCAACTGATTTATTGCTTTCAAATGAGACTTCTTTAGTGAAAAAAATATTTGATTCCTTAACATTGAACGATGCCCAAAGGCACTAAAGTGATGAATTAATCTCCCCTGGGAGGATCAGGCACTGCAACCTAGTTCAACTTACCCAAAAGATCCTTAGTGGTCTGATATTGCCATGCTTTAATTAGAGCCCCAACGTGATCAAAAATCATTCCTAACAAGAACTCATAGCCCAAAACATGACGAGTTTTGTCCTAAACACAAATGGCATGCTTATGGCACAGGATAAGACCAGGAAATTGATGGAACCCTAGAAACAAGCATCTCCAAAAGTGTTAGATCTATGAAATTCAAAGGTGGAATCATTCGCTAAAAGGCTAGATATCTCTAGGTAAGAGTAACTGATTCTTATATATGAGGATAATCCCATTTACATAGTGAGACCAAACCTATATTAGGAACCCAAAAAAAAAATTTGTGCATAACATTAAAATATGAGGTAAATGAGACACCATGAAGTACTTTATTCGAGGTAGATAAAATAGAAGAAGCATTAATATGAAATAGCCGAGGTTCTATTCCCCATATGGAGACACATATTGCAAGGAAGGAAGAAACAAGTTAGCCAAACATTGTTATTTTTTTTTATTAGAAGAACCATATAAGGGTACACATCAAAGAACCACCCAACCTAGCAATAACCCTACTGTGGAGAATCATGTCTTGATTAACGTGTATATGAACCAAGACTTCCAACATATAGGGTGTCCTAATATCATTAACCTAATTCAGACAAAATTTATCCCTTCTAATTTCCCGTTAAATTTCATCCTGAAGAGATTAGAAAAATGGAAAACTTCATGACTTTAATCAGTAAACTAATTGTTTAAACAGTACAGATGGTACATTTGGAAAGAGTAGGTTAAGAAGCCCATTTTATAGTACGACTGGAAGAAGCCATGCCTTTACCATTCTTAGCTCGTGCTAACTCATCAGGTTCATCAGGTATTTTTGTTGGGTCGGTGGGTGGGATAAATGAGGTTTTTGAGGACTTGGATTTGTTGGTTAAAAGTAGATGATTTGATACCTTAATGAAGAGTCTTTACAATGGGTATACGACAAGGATAACCATAAACAACGTAGTTGGAAGAGTCCGTCGAGGTTTTTCTATTGGCACGAGCATAGGCTTGCTAGTAGCTTTCTATAATCATGAACTTAGTCGTTTAGGGACATTATGTGAAATGTGCATGGTATCCTTAGAACATATATTTAATTCCTATATTATGCTAATACGAAATTCCCTTAAAGTAGATGCATCAAAGATGAGCCAAGTGGGTGAACCAGGTTCAGCGATAAGGTCCTAGTGTGTTCCTCCTAAATTACCTAAATTTCCAAAAAGAACCCTAGATCACCTTAAGATGAAGTTGTAAAGGGTGGGAAACATGACGATGATATATTCTAGTGGAATCCACAAACACAATTTTGAGCAAAATAGATGTGCAAACTTGTTCCTCGAAAATAACAATTGTCAAAACTTACTGAGAGAAAGGTTAAGGTAGGATATTGTAGTATTGATAGGTTTGGGGGGTTGTGAGGAACCTCTGGTTGGTGGAGTTTTCAGGGTAAGGGAGTGTGATGGTTTGGTTTACTAGAGAAGGAATTGACGTTGTAGTTAGGGGTGTGTGTATTTAGTGGTAGTGGAGCCATCATGGTTGGTTATATGAGAAGTCCAAGAACGCAAAGAGTTTCAAATGGAATAAATTTTAAGTAGGCTTCCATAATGATGGGATGGTTTTTTTGACATGTGGAAGGAACATGTTATTGCTTTTAGTTTTGAATTTATGCATTTTGAATCAAGAGTTGAAATACATCTTGTATTTTAGTAGCGTCAGAGACACCATCTTTCGATCTTAGCGTTCTTTCTATTGTATAGTATTTCTTTAGTAGTCATGGAGGTGGCTTAGGCAATTTTAATCACTCTCGTTCAAATTTTTTCTTTCAAAGTGTTTCTCGTGCTAATCCTTGGTGAAGTATCTCTGATTTGTTTTCAGTAGTGAAAAATTAGAGCCCAACCCTTACTACATTGTTCCTTAAAAGTGATGTCGAATGTTAAAGTATTTTGTCCTTTTATGTTGAACTGGGTTTTGGCTATGTTTATTGCACTAGTATTGTCACAAAAAATTGGAGCACATCCCTTATAGCAAACCAAAGTATTTGAGTAGTGTTAACATCATCTGCAGGTTAAGAACCTAGTTCGTCTACTTTTCTTTTTCATTTTTAGCATATAATATTAATGGTTCATCTTGAAGTCTTTGGTTTGCTATAACATTTGTTTCAACAACTAATACATGTACTCTCTCTAGAATCAAACATTCCTAATATGTTCTTTCCATTATTATGAATGAACAATTTACACCTCAAGGTTCTTAGGTGAGATATGTTAGGCTTTATGCATTTTAGCAATTCATAGGGAGTTTTATTTAGCATGGATCTAGACATGCATCTATTTATAGTATATCAGGCAGTATCCATGAGCTTCATAATATTGAACAAAGTTAGAGTTCTCAAATTTAGTTCCATGATCATTTTTGATAACCACCCGTAGTTCTGTCAATTTCTTTTGAAGTTTTCTTATTAATATCAAAAGGTTTCAAAGCATAGGAAAAATGTACCTTGTAACTCCTCTATAGTAAACAAACATTTCCTACTATTTACTTATAACCATCATAGGTACACCATATCCATATGTACCAATTCTAAGAATTGGTAGATTATAACCTGTTTATATTTAAAAGAATGATTTTATCTTATTTTCCTTCAAGCCACAGTCCTCACAACATATTTCTTCTGTTTCAACTCGGTTTAGGAAGACCTGTTACTACTACTTGAGAAAAATTTTTTAATTTATGTATGACGTAGCATGACTTAGACATTTATTGCCATAAGTTGAGGGAATCTTCTAATCCTTCCACTTCGTACATATAAAAATTTGCACAGCCCATAATTTGTAGTATCTACAATAATACATGACATATTTTTGTCAGTTAAAACAACAAAAACCAAAAAAAAAAAAACAAAAAAAAACAAAAAAAAGGAAAAATTTTCTTGTTGCAAGATTATACTCACTCCTGCGGAAGATACAATTACCTTGTTTCCTTTATTCACAAAGTGTGATACGCTGAGAAAGAAAGTGAATCACTACTCCGACACATAGTACACATTTTTGATTTGCGGGTTCACTTGTTTTTCAGATTTTGAATGTCTTTTAAACTGTCTTTTCGTCCACCTCCCACTACTATTCCATGTTAGTTCTAATATTTTTGTTATTATTAATTCTGGTTGTAAAGGACATGTGTTTCTAGAGTGACCAGGATTGCCATTCATAGATTGGTTATCAATACCTAATCTATCTTTTGTGTTATGGATGTTAGTTCCTAGATGGGTTACAATCATAGAAAACTTAGTCCATTTATTGCTTTGTTCAAAACGAATATTTAATGATGACGATTAAGATGATCACTAAGCTTTTTACTTGTCTGAGAATAATTCGTTTTAAGCTTTTGACAATCTAATTAAACGTAGGGGTTGGTCACACTCTTATTCTTTTTCCTATGCTTATCATGGATATATCATAATCAATAGATCAGATAAAATATGTTCTATAAGTGCCTTGAGAGAAGACTCTTATCTTATTTCTTCACTCTTTTGGAACTTTCGACATTATCGTATTGTTTTAGATTTTCTAAAGCTCATCGAAAGTATATTGTAAGCCTTTGGCCTCTCTTATAGAAGGTAACTTTGATTTACATTATCTAGGTAGATTGAAGAAATTATAGACATTGTTCCTTGTAGTAGATTTCCGAAGGACAGTAATTTGTTGACCACTCTGGTGTGAATTAGTGACACCTCCTTAAGTCACTCTACATTTTTCATATCAAAGGACTCAATTTAGTGCAAGTCTAAGAGATTGGAAATTTGAATGCGGTAGTACATTCTGTGCGTTGTGGTAGAAGTGTATCACGTATTGGTTAGCCGTAGTACATCGGAGTGTGTTTAACTGTAAGGTCAGAGTCACAATGAGAATGCAATTTCAGCCCTGTCAATCTTTCCTTAGATCTTATAGTAAGCTTCTCTGTATAAGCCTTAGGTTTATGAATATCTTCCTTAGTTGTCCTTAGTGTAGGCATCAAAGGTCCATCAGAACTATCACGTGTAGTTCATCGTCTCAACTTGAATGAAGTCCTCATTCTGTCTTCCAATAAGAGTAATATTTATTTCCAATTAAAGAAGGGTGGCCTATTATGTGTTCTTCCTTGACCGTGTCAAGAGGAAGTGCGAATTAATTAGTGTTCTGACCTTGACTATTAGAATCTTTATTGAGATATCCAAAGCTCTGAGAAATATTGTTGTAATTATGACCTAGATAATTCTTAGGGATCAGTTCGTAGAATTATTCATTATTCCAAAATAGTCTGTTTGTAATTCTCAACTGATCACTTTCAAAAATTTATAAACCAATAAAACTTTAACTATAAATAATACATATAATGTAGCCTAAGAAATTATCAAAATCCAATTTTTCCAACACTTAAGTTGCCCCCAACTCCAAAAACCAAAAAACACTAGGATTTCATAGGAATGAATTGAACAAAAACTTTAACAAAAGAACTCAATAAAACTACTAGGATTCTCAATTATGTCTTCGCAGCACTTCAACAAACACTTGACAATTGAACTCTCTCACATTAAGACTATGTTTTACGAGTATCGCCTACGTAAGTGCACAACATTCTTTGAGAGAACCATGCTCTGTTTTTAGAACAATAGTCCCTCTTCCTACTTCAACTCTACTCAATAAACTCCTATGATTCCAGTTAACACTTGAATGCTCTATAAGTTGTTCAATTCCTTATGGAACTTGGAGTACTGTATTATTCACCCATATCAACATTATTCTTTTTCTATATGTACAAATTGGATTTTGTCGTTTCCGATCATGTTTGTGGAATCGTTGATTGCACTTTCACTATTCAAAACCTATCTCTACCTAACAATGTGAATTAAGCTCTAGATGTTACGGATTTGAATTTTTCATTTAACTTTTTAGATAGTTGTGGATCTGAACACCAAATGATTAATTGTTTATTTCATATCTTATTGTGCATATGGAAATTACAAGTGTTGTATCAATAAAAATTATAAAATCTCATTTTAGCAAAACATTTTTTTTTTTTGATGAGAAAAGAAGATTAGAAAAACCTATTATTTATATAAAACTTTTATTCATCTAAAATACAATAAAACCATATAGTAATATAAAAAAGACCACAAACAATGAGAACCTGAATTTTAAAGAATTAGCCTATGGCGATCAAATATCAAATAACGCGAAGGTCAAGTTTTAGCTGGTCAAATTGTTTGTTATATTCAGATATGTCTGAACTTTGTAAACATGGATAAGTTTAAAAATAAACCACTATTAGGGAAAGGAAAAAATACTTATTATTCATTAAGATTTATTACAATGTAGAGGAAGTCTTTTGCTCAAACTATTTATTTTAGTAATCAAGAGACTGCCAAAGAGAGATTACATTGAATTCCACATAATCAGAAAGGAGAGAAAACAAATGACTTAATGGGTTGATTTGACTGATTAAGATTAGATTCTTTATATTGAAAAAAATTTGTTATATTTATCTCATTTCAGAGTCATTGCTTGGAGTTTAATAGACATTCATGGATAAATCGCTTTTTTTTCTTACGCTTATGTTAGCTGGTATTGGAGGGTAACAGTCGCCACACGAACACTTTTTGGACCTCGTACAAAAGTTTTGCACAGAGGCAAAATCCTCCAAATGTTGGGAGGAAGTATTGATGAACTCAAAGATTGAGAGTGGTTAGGTCCGATGGCATTGTGTTGGTAAGTTCTTATATAGTCTTTTTAATCGTTTTAGTCGTAATAAGTGTGAGCCTCTGTGCCAAAATCAAAAGTGCACTACTTAAATAACTTAGCCGCATATTATATTTTTATTTTCTATCCTTAGTATTCATTGGGTTGATTGTGCAGTAGCTTCGGCTAAACATCGCAATTTTAAATATAATGCAAGGGTTTTATCCTTTCTATGTCAGCTTGTGAAGGCTATGGTCGATCAATGTGTCTGTTATGACGAGCCATGGAGGGTATGGAAAAGATGTTCAATTGAACATTAGAGAGAGAAGTTTGATGACTTACAAGGTTAAAGTAAAATCGATATCTACTTGAAGTATTTAATAATTCCTTGTCTCAAAAAGTAAAATCATCTAGATGCATGGACATATTATTAGTTGATGTATATATGTTTAAATAAAACACTATTAGGTTGTACATTTATTACATCTAAAAATTTAAATTATATGCAGATGAAGTGTAAATGGTCTTCTCGAGCATGAAATAAGATACGAGAAATTTTTTTCAGGAAAATTCTCGTAGGTAGGTTGAATGATTGCTTTGGTATGCCCGAAAACATGATCAGGGCCATCATGGATAGTGAAGAATAGGAAAACCTGAATGAACATTGGACCTCTGAAAAGTTCAAAAAGAACACAGTCAAAAAGGAAGCTCAAACATCTGTTCTACCCAGTTCTCCTCAGCCTTCTGATAAGGAAGAGTAAGGTAAATTTAGATTATACATAAAAATCCATGTAGTACCTCACATGGTTATATGTCGATTTGAGTATCTCCTACAAATAGTCTTTTGGTTATTACATGATCGTGTATTTCAGTATTTCAATTCTGTACATCTAAATTTTATGTTATTTTACTTGGTTATTGCGTCAACATGTCTTATAGATCCATCACGGTTTAGTTATACATTATCATGTTATCTTACCAACTATTTATCAAGTACTAATATATATTTCGGCCATATGTTTAATTATATAGGTTCAACACTAATATCCAGCTTGATAATTTTAGCAACATCGAGTTTGTGAGTCCTCAGCTTTTGTAGGACAACACTGATATCTCCTTCAGTCTTTACTTCACTTTCAAATAGTTGGAGGTAGCTAGGGGTTGTTCTAGTATCTCATCGTAGTTAGAGCCTTTTAAGACAAGATAATTCAAATCAACATAGTACTCAGTTATTCTGTTATACAGATATTTCTAACTCCCTTTAGTTGGCATTCAATTATCTTATATATATTATCTTAGTTTCATGCTAGTCCACGATGTTTCCTTGGGTTCATGTGTGGCTCCAAGCACCATGTCACGACTAGCGGCAATCTTGAGTCATGACATGATTCTCAAAAATTAGTTGTTGTCCTTAGTACATCCAAAATTACTAATAACGTTAGTCTCTTTATTCGACATGGAAAATTTTTGGAAGATTTATTAAATTATATAATATGATATTTAATAGCTTCGATTCAGCATTCTCATATTTCCAATCTAAAGGGGGTAAAGATTATGATAAAACACAATTTATATCCATATTCCATCATAAGAGAATTAATCACCAATTGTATTACCCTTATAATCCCCCAAAATAAATGGTCATGCTGAGCACAAACATCACCACCTCAATAATTTCATTTGATGCTTATTTAGGAGGAACTAGCCTTGCATTCATTTTGGCCCTAAAGAATCTAGTGTACGCAATTTAAATCACGATTAAAAGGATCCAATGTCAAAATTTGAAGTTCTCCGCCACCGTTCAATGTTTTATCGGAAAAAGAGCTTTATTTATGCCCTTACTATTTTTCTCTAATCGTTTCCATGGCATGATAATATATTTCACTTATTGTTTTCCAGCTATATGATTTTTTTAGTAAGTAAAGTTTTAAAAATATCTCATCCTAAACGAAGTGGCACAAATAAAGTATTTGATTGTAACTATATCGCACAAAGCGAGGGCTGGCTGTGACCCCATGACGTAAGAGACGTAGGATCATGAGTGAACCCAAGCTAACTCTATGTCTAAGCATATTATAAAGGGCATATTGAGAGTAATTGACTAAGACATGTACTCTATGGAAGCTAAAACAATGGATTACTGAAAGTGGGGAATACTCTTCTAGTATGAAGGTATTAAACATACAAAGAGTTGAATAACAACTGAATTATTTAACTTCACAATTCAAGTTGATTCTACTAATATGTTTGGAAAGCATCTAACTGAGTTGAATTTATGGGACATGCACCCCATCTAATTCTAACAAAACTGAAAACTAAATAAAAAGACTAAGCTTACAAGCATGTCTATTGTCCTCTAAATATGATGACTCATCACTGAAGAAGCTGCTGAAATGAGAACCAAGAATCGATCTACTCGCAATTTGGATACTGAGTTCTAGAACATACATCATGAAAGGTGTTGTTGGTAACAAGTTGATCTAAACAAGACAGAAATCGCTTTTTAGAAATATGCAGGTGAAACCGACAGTTACCATCGCAGGGACTGTCGTATGATCTACGGACCGTTTACTGTGATCCATTGTTTGAGTTTGAATCCCCCCAAGATAAAACTCAGCCTAGAAATTTAAATAAGTGTTCAAAAGACGGATGGACCTGGGTCGTAGGTAATGACTACGGAGGACATGGTTCATAGTGTATTTTTTGATCAAGACCCCATTTACCCTCTCTGACAAGAACCACCCAATTGACGGTACGGTCAATGATGGAACGACGGATCGTAGGTCTGACCGTAGGTGAAAGTTAGCCATAATTAAGGGGAAAAATGCAGTCGGGTCAAATTTAATTGATCATACATATTAGAAAAATGCATTAGGTGGTCCTATTACCTAATTTAAATTATAGATAATTGGATTAGCTTTCAAAATTCCACCGAGCTAATATGACCTCGAGTAAAATTTATGCCCGTTTTTGTAAAGTCAGTCCAAGGTCGTCGTTTGGCTGACAGCCATTATCAGGGGTCTTTTGGTCTTTTTCCAACTTTGTTTTTGTTTTTATTTTATTAAACCCTAAAAGATAGTCTTTTTACCTAATTATAAGCTTTTAGTATGTTTAAGCCTAAACACATAACATAGAAACTTACATTAAGTCAAATCATAATAAAAAACTTAGAAAATAGAAGCAGAAGGAGAAAAGGACAAGAACCTAGTTCCAGGAGCAAAAAGGTTCCATCACTTCAAGCCTCGAAATTAAATAATTTCTCTGAGGATTTTATAACTAGGCTATGTGGAGATTTTACTAGTGGGTTCCTTTCACCCATTGGGTCCCTAGTTAATTTCCAGTCAGATTCTTGATTCCAAATCATGATTAGACCAGGGATCTTGAACTTCAAACAAAACTTAATGAATTATTAGTTATATACATCAAGTTAGATTAACATGTTATACTCAGATTATTGCGAATTTCGAACCCTAAGCTATGGTATTTCTAATTGTGTTTAATTGTAATGGTTAACAAAAATATATATACTGTTAAATTTGGCCACTAACCTTATGTTATCTTTTTATGTATATTAGGAATGAATTTGGAGCTTTTGGAAATATATTTCTACTTCTTAGGTGTGTTCTCAACCAACAAAATAAGAGGTCACTAACTTATTTCTTTTATTCGATAAGCATGGGAAAAAATATCTATCATAATGTATTAGGACATTTTTCTAGGAAATACTAATGGAAGTGGGGTTTGGTCCTCTTGGGGTGAGGATGGGGGATCAAAGAGAGGAAAGGATGAGGTATTAGCTGGTTGGAGGGTGAGGAGGAATAATCAATCTGGCATACCACTTGTTTCACCTCCATACAGTAGAGGAAGTTTTTCTTCTTCTTCTTTCTTTTTCTCTCTAAGGAACCTTCTTATAAATCATTCTTATAAAAGTTTTTGGTTTACCAATCGGTTTGTCTGGAGAGCCTACATTGGAAGAACGACCAGACCAATTCAGGGGGGGTGCCCACTCCCGTCGCGATGTTCTGCATTAAAGTGTGCTTTAAGTAAAAATTGTATTCAGGGATAGAGCTTCCTTAGTGTTCACTATAATCCAGTTGGTGAAATTCTTAAATTTCGAATATGAAAAATTTTGAAAAAAAAAATAGTTTTTGAGACAATGTTTCCTTCCATCGTTAAAAAGTAATCTCTTTTTGAGTTCTACCTAAACATCACAGGTGGGGTGTGGTTGTAGAGAAAAACACATCGAGGTGTGTGTAATACACTAATATCTTTTTATTTAAAAATAAACCTTGTCACATGGATTACCCCTGGATAAAAATTTCACCTTGATAATAAATAATTAAAACTATTAATATTGTTTAAAAAGTCAAAAGATAAAGTTACACTATTCTAGAAAGAGATTAATTATTTTAAAATATAAAAGTTTTACATTATTTCTTGAATTTAATGAGTGTATTTTATAAATGGTTTTGACTCTAAAGAATTATGTTGACTGAACATATACACTTTTTCTAACTCCTTGAGTCATATCTTCATGTATTTAATTTTTATCATCTCCATTTAAATTTATAATATAGATGCAATGTTATTATAATAAATGAAAAAAATATTATCTATTCTTCCTATAAGGCAAAATGGAATTAAATTGTTGTTAAAAAGTCTATTTTGAGTGATTGTTTAATTGACCTTGCAGAAAAATTATGAGAAAATCTATATCCTATATTAAAAAATTAAACTAAATTTATTATATTATTATATTTTTTAAGAGACCTCGATGCTCTCATTTCACAAAATGTGTATAGAAGAGTGAGAAAATAAAGATGGAAAGATTGCTTAAGTTTTCTTTCTCTTTGGGTTATTTCCATTGGCAATTCAGGTAACAATTCTTTAATGTTTTACTAGACTTTTAGACAATTTATAGTAATGATTCAACTTAGATTTTATTAATATATATACATATGGATTGAATTTATGAAAGTAAAAAAGATAAAGCTCGAAACAAAAATGTGAACTCTATTTCTCAATAATCACGACTTTCTAGAAGCAGAAATCAAAATTCAAAGAAGAGTACAAAAAATACCATATTCAGGGTGTTTTTTTTTGTGTTTGTCTCTCTCTCTATATATATGTATGTATGTATGTATGTAAGTATGTATGTAAGTATGTCGATATTTTCCAACAAACACCAAATCTTAAAGCAAAATAAAAAGAAAGGGGGTTTTTCCAACTCACATTCTAATTTTTTTGTTGTTTCTTCTTTTGGTTGGGTTGTTGTTTCGTGATGATTTTTTCTCTAATCAATTCCGGCTTTGATAAAGCATAGGATTGTTCGTGATTTGTTTCTGAAAAATTTAGAAGTGCTCTAGGAATTCTAGTAGATTTTTTATTTCTAAACTGGTTATTCCTTCATTTAATTCAGTGAGAAGAGAGATACGGTTTCAATCCCGTTCATTTTGCTCTTGCAATGACCGACAATAATTATATCATGGTGAGTTTGATACTTTAAATATTTTATTTTGTTTTTTCGTTATTGCCGCCTTTCTATTCACTTTTTGTTTTACAGTTTGACCTAGCAAGTGTTACTGCTTTAGAAAAATAATTGCTTATTTCTCCTATCATGAATCTGAAATCATTTTTCATTTGTTGTTTTTATCTCATTTTTGATATTAGGGCAAAAATATCTTGATATATGTAGGAAATAATTCTATGTTATTATCATCATCATGTTAGACAAAATGTTGGAAGCCCCAAAATTTAAAGGTGAAATAAAAAAATATTCTTGATAATTTGAAGGATCATTTTACCATTCATAAAACAAATTTACCTTTCATTAGTTGATCAATTTTAACATAACAAGAATATATATATTCTTGATATAATATGCTCAAATTGACTATTTAAATCCCCTCTATGCTTGTTAAAAACTATTAAGAGATTTCAATCAATTCCTTTTGATGCCCTTTTTATAACATGTACAATTCTTTAAAGAAAACAAGCTAGCTCGTTAATGACACAAGAAAAGGTTAGAATGAAGGAAATGAGTCATTGTTTTTATTTGGATTTTTAGTACAATGGGGGAGGATATTGAGATAACTCAAGATTGTTTCGTAAAAAGAGCATAACGAAAAGACATAACATAAATACTTTGAATAAAGTTTTTTTTGACTATCGCGGGTTAGGTTTCTTTGAAGTAAGGAGGGATGGGATGAATACTATAACTTTTTGAATAGTAAAAAGTTGATTTTTATTCATTAATATTTCACATGGATATAACCTACCTAAGTTTATCCTATAGGTCAGAGATGGTTTAAGCGCAAAACTCCTCACAAACACACATTCCTTGACTTCATAGTGGAATTATTTTTGTCACATTCACTAGATTATGAATTAATAACCTGATAAATAGGTTTAATGATTTATGAAATATTTCCATATTTGTATGACTTAATGCTCAATCTATGTTTGGCATAGGCAAAACAACTATAATTTAAAAAGGTTATTTTTTTCATTAATTATCAATTGTACTGGGAAATCACCGTTATCATTGCTATGTTCTAAGAATAAAAAACAAGTTTGTTTATACATTTTCCATGTTTTCTTAAATTGGGAAAATATTTTCATACATAATATGTTCTAACTTTTTATAATTATTATTATAAGGAGAAAGCTTCATATAGTAGTTCTGCTCCTAATTAATTGAATTGTTTGTTTCTATTTTAATACTTTGCTTTTCCACTTTAAATCCATTAGTACAATAGAGGAAATGTTTTACTTTTTGGTACGCATAAATTCTTAAATTTGAATAGTTACCTCGAATTGATCCCGTCTTTTGATTGATTTCCACGGTATTTGGACGTGAAAATTGAAAAGGGAAGGAAATCCCCCCTGGAGATGGTTTGCCAAATAAAAAGTCCATCACAAAATGAAGGGGAAATGCGGGAGAAAACTCTAATGCCGAACAAAAAATACGATGAGACCACTAACACAAAAAATAAAAAGGATCTATATGACTTTGTGAGGAAGACGGTGCTGGATAAAGAACACCAGAGACATCAACGGTTATTATTTTGTGAAACTATTCTTATCGGGTGATTGTTAAGTACTATTTTTTAGATTTGTCTGGTATATCTCCGAAACCGTGGATTTGGGGGGGGGGGGGCGCTAGAGTCGCAGAAGCGTATGCTTATCTTAATATCAGCAAGTATTATTTCCCATTAGGGTCCTATGATTTATTTTTTCTTTTCTTTTTTGTAAACTATTGGTTATACATTAATTAGATGATTTTTTTAGTTATTTTTCAAAACATTGCTTCTTAAAGTGTCTTTTATTGTTCTCTACAATGCCTAAAGTAACATTGAATCTATTTCCCATATGTTTAAAATTCATATAGAGGAAAGACTTCCAAACCTGGGAACAACTAAGATAACATGGAACAGTCTGGATTGGTTGGAATCCGCTAGATACAAGCACGTTCATGAATCAACTTCGAAAGTAAGTAAGAGTAACTGTATTTTCCATCATCTTTTTCTCCAGGTATACTTATGTACCCTGAATAGACTCAGATTACGCGTTGTCTGGGAACGGGGGGGCGGGGGGGGGGGCCTCCTAGGAAGAGGTACGAACCTCCATTCAACAAAATGATTGTTGTGCAAAGGCCCATCGCAGCAAAACGCAAAAAGTATTTAAGTACCAACGTAAGTTTAAACTTTTGGCTCCTACTTTTTATTTTGTCAAGAAGACTAAATAAAAAAAGTATAGAGACTCATATTTTCATTAAGATTAAGACGTATTAAGATGAATGTACACATATATATATTTACGATGATGTGTTGCAATCATGACCTCCATAATTCTTCTAATGTCTTTTGTGGGAAATCTAATTTCAATGGGTAGCAGGTCACAGTAGTATATTGTAGTAGTTGCCCAAAAATTGACTTTCAAAATTGTTAACATCATATAAAAATCAAACTACAACTAATATACCTAAAAAATTATTATACTCTAATACCTAGATCAGAACACCAAAACCTCTAGCTTTATGTCCTGATCTTATGTTGCCCCACAACTCAAACATCCCAACTACACTACATTTCACCGGAAAAAATTCGACAACTTAAAAAATACTCAAACTAAACAAAATAATTCTTAAATTTTTTTCCCGCCAAAAAACTTCAACTAAAACCCATTTGAACTATCTCAAACTAAGACTATATTTTTACCTGTATCTGTAGGTAAGGGCATAGCACTTCTTTGAAGAAAAACCTTGCTTCTATTTAGGCCAAAGATGCATTCCTACATTTAATTCTACTTAACAAATTTGTCGTGATTCCTTTTTTAACGTGGACTTTGAATAATTGTTAGTGCTTCCTTTCCAATGACTGGATATTGTTTCTTTCCATCGCCCAAATTATTCTTGGTCTCTATTCCCAGTTCAGATTTGGTCTTTCTTGGTCATATTTGTGGACCATTCTTTTGCACCTGTCACTTTCAAACCTATATCTGTCAAAATTCCCCCTTTGACGATACAAACCAGTGAATTGGTGTTCTTTCGACCTACTGAAAGATGTTACAAAAACATATAAATGAATAATATGTTATCAGACTAGAAATAATCATACATAACACCATCCCCTTCTGAATCATAAGATATATCAATAAAACATAGAAGTATTAATACTAAGGGTTGCAACGGAAATCAAACACATTATCAAGGCCTATCAAACATTGGAACGAAAAACCAAGTACATTAACAGGAACCATATAAATAAAAGAAAAAAATACAAGCAAGGAAGATACATAGGAAACAACATGGTATGGAAAAGCTAGGAAGGAGTGGATGCGGAAGTAGACGGGTAAGGTAAGATCCTTTTTCAGAATTTCATAGTTGGCCTCTGAGGATTATTAGAGTTTGTGGAGTTTTCAGTAATAGGAATTTCCTTAATCTAAAGCCAAAGTCAACCTTCAAACACCAATTCTCTTCCTCCAAAACCAGAATGTTCAATACCACATAAGAAGATGCAAACGGATTTATTGCTGTCAAATGAGACTTCTTATGAAATTGTTTGCTTCCTTAAGTTTGAACGATTGCCAATGGCTCTAAGTGGTGAATTAATCTCCCCTGGAAGGAATCAGGCACTGCAACCTAGTTCCACCTTACCAGAAGATCTTTTGGTTTGATATGACCATGCTTTAAACCTAGAGCCCCGCACAAAGAAGACCGGAAATTGATGGATGGAACCTAGCAAAAAGCATCTCCACAAACGTGTTAGTTAGATCTATGAAATTCAAAGGTGGGATCAGTGTCTCAAAGGAGAGATATCTTTAGGTAAGATGGGAACATCATCTAATATTATATGAGCTAATCCCTATTACCATGAGCGATCCCCCCAACCTATATTAGGAACCCCAAAAATTTGTGCATACCGAAAACATGAGAGTAAATGAGACACCATGAAATGTACTAGGTATTAGAGGTATATAACTAGAAAGCATTGATTGAAATAGCCGGTGTCGTATCTTCCCATATGGCGACACATATTGCCAAGAAGGAACAAGTTAGTCCAAACATGTATATTTAGAAGAACCATAAGGGTACATATCAAAGAACCACCAAACCTAGTAATAACCCTACTGTGGAGAAAAATGTCTTGCTTAAAGTGTATGAAACAAGAATTCCTAACATATAGGGTGTCCTCAATATCATCACCTAAATTAGACAAACTATTCCCTCTCATTCCCCTTTAATTACATCCCGACGAGATTAGAATAGAGGAAACACTTCATGACTACTTGGAATCAGTAAAATAAATAGTTTAAACAGTTAAATCTGGTACATTTGGAAGAGTAGGTTAAGAAGCCCATTTTATAGTACGACTAGAGGAAGCCATGCTACCATCTTAGCCCGTTGCTAACCGCATCGGTTTTTTTGTAGGGGCGGTTTGGGTGGGTGGGAGGGATAAATGAGGTTTTTGAGAGGACTTGGATTTTGTTGGTTTAAAAGTAGAGGGACTTAATGAAGAGCTCTTTTCACTAAATTGGTTATAAGAACAAGGATAACCATAAACAACGTAGTAGGAAGAGTCCGTCGAGGTTTATATATTGGCACGAGCCAAGGCTTGCTAGAGCCTTTTGTAATCTTGAATTAGTCGTTTTAGGGGACATTATGTGAAATGTGCAGGTAGCCTTAGAAAACAAATTAAGTCCTATAATTATGTAATACGAAATTCCTTAAACTAGATGCTCAAAGATGAGACAAGAGGGTAACCAAGATTCAGCCGATATAGGTCACTAGTGGGGTCCTCCTAAAGTACCTAAATGTCCAAAAAGAACCTAGATCCCCTTTAAGATGAAGTTTGTGAAGTGTGGGGAGGAAAATCACGAGATATATTCTAGTGGGAATCCAAACACAATTTAGGAACAAAATAGATGTGCAAACTTGTTCCTCGAAAATAACAATTGTCAAAACTTACTAAGAGAAAGGTTAAGGTAGTATATTGTAGTATTGATAGGTTTGGGGGTGGTGGTGAGGAATCTGTGGTTGGTGGAGTTTTCAGGGTAAGAGGAGTGTGATGGATTAGTTTTCTAGAGGAGGAATTGAGGTTGTAGTTAGGGCTGTGTGTATTTAGTGGTAGTGGAGACATCATGGTTGGTTATATGAGAAGTCCAAGAACACAAAGAGTTTCACATGGAATAATTTAAGAGGCTCCATAATTGATGGATGGTTTTAGTTTGTAAAAATATAGTGTAGTATTGAGTATGGTGGTTAGTTTATAGTTTTATTGTGACACGGGAAGGAACAGTTATTGCTTTTCGTTTGAATCTATGCATTTTTGGTGAAATCAAGAGTGACTACATACAGTATTTTAGAGAGTCAGACCCCATTCTTCAATCTTTATGCGTTCTTTCTTCATGCATAGTATTCCTTAGTAGTCATTGGAGGGTGGCTTCTTATGGCAATTTTTAATCATCTCTGGTCTCAATTTTGTCTTTTCAAGTGTTCTCGTGCTAATTCCTTGTGAAGATATCTATGATTGTTTTTAAGTAGTGCAAAAAAATTATGGAGACCAACACTTTTCTACATTGCCTTTAAAAGTGATGTCGAATGTTAAAGATTTTGGCCTTTTTATTGGTAAACTGGGTTTTGGGCTAATGCTATTGTTTATTGCACATAGTATTGTCACAAAAAATTGGAGCACATCCATGTGTCACCCCAAAAGTCGTTAAGTGTGATCCCTAGAAGTTGATTGAAACAAAAATAACGTAACACTTATTACGCTTACGAAAATAGATAGAACAAAATATTTGTCTTTGTTTCCCAAGAGATAAAAACATGACCGTAAGAAGTTAGCCAGGACATGTAGGACTACCATTTCACTAAGTTCCTTCATAGTTTGCCAAAATTCATATCTACTAGTTCGAAATTGCTTCCATTTGGGTAATAGAGTACCCAAGTTTGTGGTTCGTTTTCAGGGTAGCGTAGAATCATTTAACAAAACTTGTAAAAGGAAATCGTAGGATTATCTTGACATCGAGGACCAGGACCCACATAAGAAAAACTCTTTATTAATTCATCAATCGAATCCTCTTGATTTTGATCAGATCTTTCTTTCTTAGTTTTTCTTCATTTCTCCAAAAACAGCGTAGTGTTTACATCATCTGCAGGTGAAGAACTGGTTTGGGTACTTTTCTATTTATTTTTTAGCATTATATATTAATGGTTTCATCTTTAAGTCTTTGGTTTTCTATAACATTTGTTTCAACAAATAATAATTCGTACGATCTCTTTTAGACACATTACGCTTGTATTTTGAAATTTTACAAAGCTTTTCTATATGAAGAATATTCTAGAAGAATTCCCTACATCATTTCTAGAATCAAATATCCTAAGATATTCTTCCTATATGAATGACAAATTTAAACCTCAAGGTTCTAGGTGAGATTATGCCCTTTAGGGGGGGGCCCCTTTTATTGGGGGGCATTTAGTAATTCATAGAGATTTTTATGTAGCATGGATTCTAGCATGCATCTATTATATATAATCAGGCAGTATTCTGGCTTGATCCCAAAATTGATTAGATCTGTTTCTAAGAAATCATCATACTTTCATCCATTTCTTGAGGGTTCTATTTTTTCCTTTTTTCTACTCATTTGTTGAGGAGTCCTAGGAGCGAGAAATTGCGGTCTCAACCCCCTGAGCTTCATAATATTGAAAAGTTAGAGTTCTAAATTAGTTTCCCTGATCATTTTCTGATAAACCACCAGTGTTTGTCAAGTTTCTTTGAAGTTTTCTTATTATATAAAAGGTTTCAACGTTGCAGCCATACATTTGTAGTATATACAAATATACAGCTATATTTTTGTCCCCAGTTAAGAAAATTTCTTTGTTTCAGATTTATTACTTCAACCCATGGAAGAGACATTACCTTGTTTCCTTTATCACAAAGTTGGGTGATTGGCGGCAAGTTGTTTGTATTCAAGAACATCGACATATTACCATTTTCGATTGGGGTTCACTAGTTTATTTTACCTCTTTTCGAATGTCTTTAATTGTCCTTTGTGTCAAACCTCCCACTACTATTCAATGGGTTAGTTCTAATAGTTTTGTATTATAATTCTGGTTTGTTTGAAGGACATGTGTTTCTGAAGGCCCAGGATTGCCATTCATAGATTGGTTATCAAAACCTAATCTAGCTTTTGTGTTATGGATGTTAGTTCCTAGATGGGTTACAATCATGGAAAACTTAGTCTATTTATTTGCTTGTTCAGACGAATATTTATTGCTAAATTATTCAAGATTCTTTCTCTTAGATTTTTACTTGTGTGATAATAATTCTTCTTTAAGTCTTTTGACATCTTATAACGTAGGGGTTGGTCACACTCCTTATCTTTTTCCTTAGCAATGACACTTAATTTTAAGATTTCAGATTTGCGGGAAAGGTTAAACAAGAATCAGTTGATGAGTATTTCAAGAAGATATTTGTTCTTTTCTTATGCTCAGTATTGAGTTTGAACAAGATCAATATACTAAAACTTTCAGACTAGTCGTAGAAGCTACGAAACTGATTCTTGTCAAGCGTTCACGTTTTTGTTTGGTAATTTTATGCGAGTGAGCATTAAAAAAAAAAAAAAGGCGGGGGGGGGATGCAATTTATTCCTTGTTTAATCTTGAGAGCTATCGAATGTTTACCTTCTTTCCTCAGTGTCACATTAGATTCAGGTTTTGAATCTTCTATGGCCATAAGTGAAATGTCATACATACTCACCTAGCGTATTTGTACCTGTTACCACTAAAATATTAACATGATTATTTTCCTTTCATTATTTATCCTTTTGTTTCCCAGTTCTCTTATCTACTTTTCTAACCTTTTATTTCTCCACCAAACTTTCCACAAAGGGGGGGGGGGGGGGGGGGGGGACAATTCTGCTTGTGATAAGTTTCCCCAATTTATAACTTCCGTCATTTCAGGACTTTTGTGCTATTCTCCTTGTAGGAGAAGGTTTCTTTTCCGTTATTCTGTCTTTCTTTGGAGAGCTCCTTGAAATTTTGCTTATGATGGATAATCATCATCAAAGAATCAGACTAATCATCTCAATACAGTTGCTTGAGAGCAAAGGATCTTATTTATTTCCTTCACTTCTTTTGGCAATATTTGACATTCATCTCATATGTTTTTAGATTTTATCACAAGCTTATCGAAGTCATATTTTTAAGCTTTGGCCCCTCTTATAGAAGTAGCTTTGATTTTCCATGATCTAGGGGTAGATTTGAAGAAGAAACTATCATACATGTTCCTTTGTATAGTGTATTCCTAGGGACATTAATTCGTTACAACTCTGGGATCTAATGATCAAATCCTTAAGTCATCCTCCCATTTTCATGTCAAAGGGACTCAATTCAGTTGCATGTCTAGCGATTGAGAAATTTGGACAATTGGGTAGTACCTTCATGTGCGTTTAGAAGTGTATCACGTATTTGTTTAGCAGTAGTACATCGGAGGTGTGGTTTAACTGGTAAGGTCCGAGTCCACATATGAGAATGCATTGTCTTTCCTAGCATCTTATAGTCATTTTCTCCGTATAGAGCCTTAGGTTTAGGAATGTCCTTTCCTTCGTTGTCCTTGATTGTAGGCATTAAATGTCCATCAATAACTCTCACGTGTAGTTCATAGTCCTCAACTTGAATGAAGTCCTCCATTCTTGTCTTCCACTAAGAGTAATATTTATTTCCAATTAAATAAGGGTGGCCTATTTATGTGTTCTCCTTAACAGTGTCCAAGAGGAAGTGCAGAATTCATAGTGTTCTGACCTTGACTTAATAGATTCTTTATTGAGATATCCAGCTCTGAGAATAATTGTTGGAATTATGACCTATATAATTCTTCTAGGGATCATGTTCCTTAGAATATTAATTATTCAAAAATAAGTCTGTTTGTAATTGCCCAACAGATTCACTTTCAAACTTTTATCAACTTAGTAAAACTTCAAACTATAAATAATTACATATTGATGTGCCGAGCAATGATAAACTTCAATTTCTCCAACAACTTAAGTTGCCCCCAACTCAAAAAACCAAAAAACACTAAATTTCATAGGAAAAATGAATTGCCAAACAAACTTACAAAAAGACTCAAATAAAAAATACTAAGGATTCTTCAATTTGTTCATTGCAACACTTCACAACACTTCAAATTGAACTCTCCCACATTAAGATTTATGTTTTATCGTTATCGCCTATGTAAGTGCCCCTCTTTGGAGAAAACCATGCTCTGTTTATAGAACAATAGTACCTTCCTACTTCACTCTACTTCAATCACCCTACTGATTCCATTTACATTGGACTGCCTTGTAGTTGTCCTTTTACCATGGAACTGGGATAGTAGTAAGAGTACTGTATTATTTCCACCATCTCAAACATTATTCTTTTTTCTATGTCCAATTTGATTTTATCTTTTCCGATTCATGTTTGTGAACTCTTGCTTTGCACCGTTCACTATTCAAACCTACTCTACCTAAAAAATGTGGAATTAAGATCTAGATTACGGATTTGAAATGTTCATTTGATTTTTAGATGTCTGTGGATCTGAAAAACACCAAATTGATGAAGTTTTGTTTGTGTGTTTTCAATATCTCATGTGCATATGAAATTACAGTGATCAATAAAAAATTATAAAAAATCTCAATTAAGCAAAAATAATTTTTTTTGATAGAATATATATCAGAAAAAAACCTATATTTTATATAAAAACTTTGACATCTAAAATACAAATAAAACTATCTATTAAGATAAAATATCCACATCAAGAGAACATGAATTTGTTAAAGAATTAAGCTCATGTCGATCCAAATCTCCAGAGAAACTCGAAGGCTAAGTTAGCTTTGTCACAAATAGTTTGTTATATTCAGATTGTTTGAACTTGTTAAACATGGATAAGTTGAAAAATAAAAGTCACAAATTAGGGAAAAAATAGATTTTTATAACGATAATTAACATTGTAAGCAGTCTTCTTGCTCAATTTGTTAGTCTCAATGAGACTGCAAAGAGAGAAGAGAATTCATTGACATTGAATTCACAATATACAGAAAAGGGATTGAGGAGAATTATAAAATTGTAGATGGTACGTGGTTGAGAGGAAGAAAAAGAAGTGGTGTGAAGAATAACGAGCCTTGCGAACGGTGTTTGTTAAGATATGTATAATCTGATGCGTTCAGATTTGTTAAAGACCATCAGAGGTTCCAAAGGAAAGAAAAACAAATGCACTTAATGAGTCTTGCTTCCCACTAGCAGTCTGGCTTATATTGAGATTTCCACAAAAAATGACACAATTCTAGATCAATCTCATCCTTTATAGTAAACATGCAATCATTTTCACACAATGAATCTCATCGATGACATGCCTAACTTTGGTACAACCTCTTTGCTTCATAGAAATTATCAGGTATCTCTGATTTGGGTCAACTAAACTCATGCATAAGGTCAATTCCACAGAATCCATTGCCCCTTGAGGAAACATTCTAGTCTGATTTGAGTACTTAATAATATAACTGCAACAGCCAATTGCGGTGTGCGACTCTACTCCATATAAAGGCCGACCTAGCAGCTTCCAATTGTTCAAAGAAAATTTTACATTAAGCATAGGAGCTTCTTCACCTTGATTAGCAAATCAAAATAGAATGCACATCAAAAAGCATATTGAACCATGCATCCATTCTATAATTTTGGGGCATTAGAAGTCACATTAATACTAATTTCACCAGGAAATACACTGTTGGAAATTACATAAAAGTTATTATCAATTTCTCCATGACTGTCCACACAGTGTGTCTTTTAAGCCAGTCCATATGATATGAAGCTCAACAAATTCTAGTTTTTCATAATCAACATTGAAATTTATTACAAGGACACAAATTCATACACTACGTTGATGAAAAGGATAATTTGTCTTTGATTAATCCTTCAAAAACCTATGTGACACTTCTCCCCCCCCCCCCCCCCCCCCGACAAATTAAGGTCTTAGCCGATTCGACCAAAATTCGTCATATATTCAATCCAAACTACGAGCATCTAGGTAAGAATCATAAAATTAACATTTGTCAAGCACTACATTAGAAATAATTTACATGTGAAAACAAGTTTGATTGGATGAGGAAAACAATACTAATAGGGATGAGTTAACGAGGCCTTGTGCAAATGAATTTAACTTATAAACTAACCTTAACACATTTTTAAGTCTCAATTAGTCAAGTCGTAAATATTTAATATTATAGTAACAAGTTTTTACTATTGACCACTGAACAAATTCTAGTAATTCATTATTTAATTAATTTACACTATAGTCACCAAATATAAACTTATAACCATACTAACAAATTTCTAAAGTCTACCCACTATCTAGTTTACTTAATTCTAATACAAATAGTAAACAAGTTTAAACTTATTGACCAAGTTAACAAATTTAGGTCTAATTTAGGTCGTTTTTATTAGTTTTAAACTTAATTCTAACAATATAGTCACAAATTTAACTTATTAACAAACTTAAAAATTTCTAAGCAATTACTCTAGTTTTTAAACTTAATTCTAAGACTATAGTAACAAGTTTAACTTATTGACCAACTTGACAAATTCTAAGGCTAATTAGGTAGGTTATTAATTCTAAACTATAGTCACAAATTTAACGGATATTAATCAACCTTAACAATGTCACTCTAATAGTTTTAGTTTGACATAATTCAAACAATACAACCCACAATGTAAACTTATAACAATTACTTAACACTTTCTAAGTCGAACTAATTTATTTTAACTTAATTATAATACGATAATAACAAGTTTAACTTACGAAAACAACTTAACAAATTATAAGTTTAATTAGTTTAGTTTTACCTTAATACAACACGATAGTCACAAGTTTTCATGCAATAGGAATCAACTAGTATTGGTACTTACGGCTTAACAACTATATTATTCTAAAATTAAAGATAAGTGTTCAGACTCTAGATGGACACAAATTATTCAAAGAAAAGGGAAAATCCAATTTTGTATTCAATACGGATCAACTATATATGGGTTTGGTACGAAGTTAACAAATAATTATTTCTAAAATTATTTAAGCTAAGGTCAACACAGATTAAAGCTAGTATCATGATTGATGGGTACAACACATATTATAGAAAACAATTGTACTTTAACTTTATGAAATTAGAATTTTCATACCTTCTCTCCTACTTTGATTAAAGAAAAAAAAGTATAATCTTGTATCAACTTTTTGAGATGTTGAGCTTCTTAGTGTCATAGCAAGAAAAGAGGAGAAAAAAGTTAACCACTAAGAAAATAGAGTTGAAACTCCAATGGTGAAAATCAAGTATTTCAGAGACCATGTACTAACTTATTTTCAATGAAATCATGATTCCCATTAAATATCTTTATGTTATTGGCAGTGGAATCAAAATCGAAGAGGTAATAACTAATTATTATTGATTGGAAAACTTTTTCAATATCTGATACTTTAGGAAGAAATACATGTTCTTTATGAAAGGATTGCAAATAGAGACATCTCCATTGTAGTACCATAGACAAAATATGTCGTTGATACACAACAATTGCATATTGTAAAGAGTACGAAAACAGGTCTATTTGACACAAATTCTTTTCAAAATTTCAAAGATAATCACATTGGGAATGATCAAATTACTAATGTCGGCACTAATACAACAGGGTAACATTCAATCTACTTACTACTTTTAAATTATTTTAAGCACTTAGAATTATGAAAACCAACTATTTTGTTCAAAAAGTTCACCTGGATTCAAAGGGATGGGAGGCGCCGACCCACTGATGTTGCTGCACGACCCGGTGGAGATGGAGGCGGCGCGACTTCCAGCTTCTGAGGCTCGACTGCAGATGGCGGAGATGGAGGCGGCCCGACTTTCCCGTTAGGAGAAGATGAAGGCGGAGATGGAGGCGCGCGACCCGACTTCGCGTCTGGAGATGGAGAAGATGAAGGCGGAGAGAGGACGATGAAAGGAGCCGCGTCTGGTTAAAGGAGAGAGGACGATGAGAGAGAGAGAGAGGAGTAAGAGAGAGATAAATTTGACTAGGGTTTTCATATTTTTGTTTTAAGAGACCTCACGAAGTATCTCATATATTAATTCTTTAGTTAAACTAAATTATTATTTTTAATTTAACAAGTAGAGACCTCATAAAGTCTCTAATTTTATGGAAATCAGACTAAAATATCAAAGAATTAAAATTAGTCACTTATAGAAAAAAATAAATTCATGAAATTGACCTCACGAGGTCTCTCCTACTTTAAAAAAATAAAAAAATTATTGATACAAATAGCGACCTCATGATGTCTCTTATTATAGACCTATTTTTTAGGTCTTCTTTTCTAGGTCTTATTTTGCCCTTTTTTTAGTAGTGACTGGAGATTGAAAGAGTTAAATTCAAGGAGAAAAATAAAGTTGTGACTGACGGTTTGACATTGTAAACCAACTCAATCCAGTCTCATGATGAAGACAACGATCAAAACAGGGATACAACATTATTTAATGAGTTAATAAAGCTTAATGATTTAATAATTTGTGAAGTTTTGGCTATTACTTGTGTGAGTGTGAAGTGTAATGCCGCTTCAGAGAGAATTATTGTCAAAACCTATTCTCCATCACCAATGCAACCATGATGTGTTCATAAAGCGAAACGAAAATAATCGTAAGAATCCTAAAATGGGAAAGAGTAACATTGTGTGACCTATTGTCTAGTTTTACACCAATCTCAAAGTTCAAAGATATCATTCAATCGATTCACCGAGCATATATGACATAATGTTCCACTATAGGAATATTCAAGAGAAACGTACTTAATCCAGATTCATCATATCTTCCTTGTATAGTACACATCCTTTCTTTATCTTTAGGTCATTCCCCATCCATGTTGGAGATTATTGGGTTATAAAGGTGTGAATGGAAAGTGAAGAGTTGTGACTTTTATGAAGAGTTGTGACTTCTATGAAAAGTTTTGACTTTTATGAAGTGTTGTGACTTTTATAAAAGTTGCGACTTTTATGAAAATTATTACTTTTATGAAAAGTTGTGCCTTTTATGAAAGGTTGTGACCCTTCCGAAGATTGTGACTATTCCAAAGGGTTGGGTACCTTTCCGGTAAGGCACAACAAGAACCTTTTCAAACTACGCTTTGTTTTCTATAAATTTAGGGATTTTTTCTTATTTTAACAAAATGAATTTTCTTGATTTCTTCTACTATTACTAAACTTACTAAATCTAGTATTTTAAGTGTATTTTACTGTCTCGTGTGGTTCACTGACATCATGATTTTAGATACTGTTACACTATTGACTATTCGTTCTTCCTGGAGAATATATATGTCATTACCTTTCGGGGACTTGTAAGGTGAATAATATCCTTAAGGAACACTGTGCATTTAGTGGGATCGAGTTCTTCTTTATAAAAGTATTTGTAATTTTATTGTTTCTTATCTGTTTTTTTAGTTATTGTTCTCTACGATTTTAATTTTCCTAGTTTTTAAAAATGCTCTTTAAACATTTTGATGTTTATTATCAAGTTTGATCTAAGTATCTATAATACAATGAATGAACAACCATATGTTTCTAATTCCAGACATGTCCATTGAGGCATGATGAATCCCATGGTTTGAACTCTATGTTCCCGGGTTGTATAATTCCTTGCTCTCAATTTTGAATCCTTGTGATCCCATAAAGGTCCTTTTTGTTTGTTGGTAGCCCATACAACATTGTTTTTTTTGGCCGGTGATAAAGTTGGGTCCTATGGTTTAGGTATTGAAATCACTTGAAGTTGTGGGATAGGCCTCCTGCAAAGTTGACTCTCTTATTAGAAAACATATTATTATATGGTAGAAATTGAGTTTTTGAGGCCTCTTTTGGGTTTTATTATTGTCAGATTTGTAACATTCACTTAAGATGATACATCGTCTTGGTCTCAAATATTACAAGGCTACTAGAACCACTTGAAATTCTTAATTAACCTGATGAATGACAAGTATATTTTCTCTTCCTTGAAACTTCCGAAGAAATATTACGATATTTCTGTAAGGTGTTAAAAAAAAAGAAGATAAATAGCAAATTGACATATGTATTAAGCATGATATGTAAATAGATTAAATAATATATTGGTTTAGCTAAGAAAAAGTTTTTTCTTAATTTGCATGACCACAAAAATCTCTTAGCTCAAAAAGATAAGAAGAACTTTGTTTTTGTTAATAACTATGAATATTACCATAAAAAGAAATATTTACTACTAAAAAAAATCTTTTAGGTCTCAAACAGAAAAACCAAAACCAACAGATAGTTTCACAATTGTTGATATATAGATACTCATTTGGTGGATATATAATTATAGTATTTTCGGCAAAATTGTCATTTTTATCATTTGAACTAATTTGAGCTGAGTTTGTTTTAAGGAAGAAGTCAATATTTTCAATAAAATTATTTTTGGTGTTTGATATAATAGGTTAACAATAAATATCTTTTAAAAAAGATATAAATTAAAGATAAATAATGATATTATTGAATTGAATATTTTTTTTATAAAAGTTTTAACTACTAAAGGTTTATATTAATGTCAAAATATTCATTGGCTAAAGTTATATAAAATCTTATTTTTATGAAAAATGACTTTCCAACTTTTTTCCACAAAAAGGTCTTCTTGATTTTTCCTTTTACCAAATACTCACAAATATTACATATATAATTCACCGTTAAGAAAATCTAAGAAAATTTGTAAAGTGTACCTACAAATGACTAGTGACTTAATACAGAGTCAAACCAGGTACATTCATTTCCTCAAGAATATCATTTAAAAAACATCCTGCAAAACAATTCATAACAAAGAAAATTCACTTTTAACTTGATATATATCCCTAATTAAAATAAGAAAGATGTATTAAATACAACTATTAGTCTGAGTGTCTTAATTCCAAGTAAGTTGACCACAACTTTAAGTATAAAGTAATAAATAATTGTGAAGTATGCCATCATTAAATTTATTCACAACTTTCTAAAATTTGTCATGAAGCTCCGTTGTCCATACAATGCGAGTCTTTTGTCAAATAATAACCTTAGTAGCATTGCTTTGACTCTTTTCATGTTTAGTCAGTTTTTTACCTCTCTTTCTCTTCAATTTGCTCTTTTCATTAGATACAACATCACTTTGTAATCTCATTTATAGCATTATCTTGCTCATCTAAATCAGTAGGCACTTACTTTTCTCTACATATAGTTCTTCAACAATGTTTTTATTATCAATGACATCAATAGCCTTTTCTGTTGTATATTTTTTTACAATACAAGTTGCCACATGTACTTCACAAATCCTTGGTGAAGTGGCTTTTGCATGTAAAAATAAGCATCATTTTTAAAAGCTTTTTTTACGGAGTGTGCATCGTATTCACTATAAACACTTACATTGTTATTTTTCTAAAGCTAGTCATTAAAATTAAATTATATTATAAACATTATGAAAGTTTTTTATCTATGATTATAATATATAGCATTCCTTGAACAAAACTATAAATATCTTATCATGCACTAAAAGTACGGTTAGCACAGAACAATTTTTTCACTCTAAATAACACATTAAAACTCATTGGTAATCCTTCTATTGATGACATATTATAACAAAATCTATGTAGCTAAGGGTTATTTAGAGATAATAAATTAAAGACATATTTAATAATTAATTTTTTATGTATATTAGAAGTTATAAATGAAGAGTAAAATTAAATATTTACAAATTTAGACCATATCTGACACTATAACTTGATCTAAAAGTTGAAATGAAATCAAATGGGGTGGACTCATATTGATAATCATCAAATCGATTTTTTCCTTTTCTTTGAAGAACATTGACATCTCTTGTAAAGCCGTATTAATTGTCTTAATTATATTAGTGTATTTTAAAAATCAATAAAAAAACACGAAAATAAAATTATACAAAAAATAAATTTGTTACTCTAATTATAAATAAATTTGTAAAATTAAAAAAACTAAGTCCTAATGAAATTTATATTTAAAGAGTTTAATTAATTTTCTCCTTCCATTTTTTGTCTCTCTGGATCGACTAATAACAAATATTTTCTTCTCTTTCTTTAAAAGAAGAATCAAGAGTAAAATACACATGTAAGTTTATTAAGTATGTAAAATGAACAATATAAATTATTCTTCGTTTAAAATATCATATGAAATTGAAATGACAAAAAATTAATATAAACTATCACATCCGTTAAAAATAATATAGATCTCTACCGAAAAAACTAATCAAGCATATAACAAGCTTACAAAAAATATAAGAAAAAATCATTTATCATCTAGTAAAAAAAACCTAAACAAATTTTAATTAAGTTTTCGTTCTAAATTTTACTTATTTAGGTTCAATATATCTTAATAGTTTGAAAAAATTAAAAGTGAAAGCATTTTTGTGTCTACATCCTAACAAAGATGAGAAGTCTTTATTCAAAGTCAATCATATACTAATAATAATAAAGATAATCATAATAATAATAATAAAATTGACTCAACATTAGTTCGTCTGCTTTCCTCTTTTTTCACATTGTTTTTTGCATTCCTCCGCATCATCTGATAATTATTTCTCTCCTAAATATAATGACTTTATAAAAATTAAAGATGTTAGCCCTCTACTTAAAAATTTTATATCCAAATAATTTAATCGATTTGCTCTCCGTTCTTTGGTTTTGCTCTAGATCATTTTGACAAAGAATATTTTCTTCCTTTTCTACGAAAAGAGCGGAGAGGTAATCGATTAAGTAGAATAAAATGATTTGTAATAATTATTCACTTTAAAGTACTCTGACAAATGAAAATTAACTGAGTTAAGAAATTTACTTATACACTACCACCACCTAAAAATATCTATAGATCTCTAAAAAAAAATTAATTGAGTGTGACAAGCTTATAAAAGAAATTACAAAAGAATCATATAGTTACTATTCAAGAAAACATAAAAGAGTACATTGAACACATTTTACTGACAACCAGAAAATTAAATTGAAGCTCTAAAAATCCTTTGGCTCCAAAATGTCCTTCTCATACATCTCTCTGCTTTCAAAATTAATCACTAATTTCATGAATTTAAATTAAACTATTTAAAAATATTTTTTTAAATAACTTGACACTCACTATTTAGTAAATTAAATTTATTATTATCATTTATAAACCCAACCTACTACCCCACTCAATTAATAAACATTCTAATATCAAACTCGCGAAAACGCGCCCATAACATTAATAAACACGATGAATATTTACAAATGCCTGAAAAAGGACATCCAAAATGTTCGAATCTCCATTGAAATCCCAATTAAATTTAGGTTGAGCCCTTATTTAGGAAGACACTTTCATAGGATTCTCTTTCATCAAGTTTGAATTCGAAATTCATGAGTAAAGGTAAAGAAAGAAGTTACACGTCCCCCGAATTAATTCATTTACTTTTTATATAATTTTTTAAATATTTATGATTTCTTTTAACTATTAAAGTTTTAATAATATTTTTTTTTTAAAAAATTTTTCATTAAGTAACATCACAATAATTGAGAGGAACTAATAATTAAGATGAACATGTTAATACTTTTTAAGTTTATTCGTCTAATTTTTTTATTTGCAACCCTTGAATTATAATATGTTTGAGGGACTGAATGTATGATATTACTTTTATAGAATTTTCACCTCAAATTTTTGAAACAACTCATTGCTAAAAAAATAACTTTCCTGTTTTACATTAGTAATAAGATGAGTTTTATAATGAGTGGGTTTATTAGTAATGGGTTGTAGTGATTGATTTTCATAATTATATTAATAAGTTAAATTATAACATTGTTATCATCATGTATCCTACACAAAATATTTAAATAGTTTATATTTGAAACCGTTAAATAAGTTTTTAATTTTGAACCCAAAGGTAGATGACAATGGTATTTTGGAGCCAACAGGTGGATAAGAAGGGTATTTTGAAGCCAATAGGTGGATGGAGGATAGTTTTTACCATTTCTAATACTTCAAGGGTATTTTAAGCTCTTTTCCGTAAAATAAAATATATACACAATATTTATATGTATTTTTTGGAGTGATGCATATTTTCTTTTTAGGGACTAAATATAAAGCAAAATATTTTCTTGTTGAAATTATTTTTTAATATATAGATACTTAAATGTATAATCTAAAAATGTTATAAATTAAAAGAGAAAATGACCATTTGTCCTTAATTAAGGAATCTGACATGAGTTGTTGTTTTCCCTTTAACCATAATTTATTCATTTTAATTATTTCCAATTGGTTCTTTATGTAATTATTAATTCAAAAACATCATAAACTATGATTTCTTGATCGTATACTTTACCTTGTATCATAATTAACAAATGTCCTTTTTTTTTGAAATTAAAAAAATAATAGTTTGTTAAGAAAAAGATATTTTATAAAAGGATAGTCCAAATAATGGAGACTTTTATGTTGAAAAAAAGACCAAACTAATGTTAATGCCAACAGTTAAGGGGCATTTAAGCCCTTCTTTTCTTCTTTGCCAATGCCACCAACTATTGCCACCCAAAAAAGTGATTTGACTTTCATTTGTAGCCCAATTGGATTGATTAGTTCAATATAATTGGACATTGCAATTAATCCTACTTGACATCATTAGTTGATATTTAACGACGCGCATTATTTATTGAAACTAGTATATCTTGACTATAAATTAAAATATTTAAAATTTTAATTTAATTAAGTTTTGCTATCCAAATCCAGAGTACCATAAAACATTAAAAAGATAGAGTACTACATAGTCTAGAAAAACAAAATGAAAGATGCAATTTCGTTTTTTTCCACAAAAAGCATCAGCACTGCATTGATCAGTTGAAGATCACTCAAGAAAATTGTTTATCTCGGAAATTTAGCACTGCGATGCTTGCCTGCATATAAAGATATAAATATATAACACAATTATTTTTATTTAAAAATTTATATTGAATTCAGCTAATATAAATAATCAAACACATCAATTAATTTTATATCAAGATTAATATTTGAATTTCGATATTTGAACTACCCCTAATGTTATCAATCTTCAATATATAAAAAAGTTCTTCTTCAAAAAATAATTTTGTTTTTAAAGAAACTACCATTGTGACAAACATAGATAAATAGATAGTAAAATTGCAACACAAATAAAGTTAAGATAGAAACACTGACCATATTATTGAAGTAAACTTGATTGAAGGCACTATCATGCTCATTGGGTAGATCGAAAATTGGAGGTTCATCATTCAAAAAGAAAAAGCCAATATTTGGATCGAATCAAAATCGCCTCATGAATCCATCAATCCACTCACTGACTGCACTTACTTCGTGAGTATCACTTATTTTTGGTGTGTTGTCGACAACATTATAGTGGTTTGTGTTTGAGCCTGGTTTTTGGTCTCCAATCCATATTGGCTGCAAAATAAACATTTGCTACTAGGTTTGCTACTCTCCAGTCCATCATTAATCATATTTGCGATTTTTGTATATGGCACTGGTTGCCGTATGGGTTATAAGTATCCAAGGCATAGTCATTTTTATCTTGAATTAAATCCCATTGTTTGAAATCGGTCCGTGTGTAACATCACTTGCTCAATATTTGACCTTGCCACTCACCAATATGTTTTCTTCTTTTCTGAAAATCAAAATTAATCTACCCCCTGTTAATGCGGAATTCGAGATCATACGCGAAAATATAAACGAACGAGAACAAACAGACAACAAATTTACGTGGTTTCACCAATAATGGCTAAAACCGTCCACGGAAAAGGGAGATTTTTATATGGAGAGGCAAAAGCGAATACAAAAATAGGGTTGGCATAGCGCTACTATATAGTGCTAACTAACGCCCTAACGTCCTGGGCCCAACATACATTAATTTCAGAAAATTAAAGGGCCCTATTCAGAGGCATTCAACAAATCGTCCACCTTGACTTGAATTCTCCCACACAAATTCTTCAGCTCACTATTTAGCTAGTGCCCCAGGCCATCCCCCTCTTCCTCAGAATGGCCCCGCATGGCAATTACATGCTTCTGATGTTGAGTAGCGTCTCCACAACGTAGATGGTTTGAAACTTTGCTCGTGTTGGTACCGACTTTTGTGAACATATCGCCGATTATCAACAGTCTCTCGACTTTGCTTACACCCTTTATTCGCTCTGCTTCGCACTCTCCAGAAAATTGATTATCCCCGCGCTGTCACCGTCAAATATGCTTTCGTTCTCTCATGATCCCTGACTGTTGATCCTTGGCTAGCAATTGGTCGCTCAACACTGTCCACAATTACACCCCGTAGCCGTGCATATGTCTGAATGCAGAGCCAAGCATGCCACTACCAAAACATCCCCTTCAGCCCCAAATCCCTCTTTGCGCCCATCTGTCAATGCCCCCTTTACTTCCGCTTCCGTAGTAGACAAAGCTCAACTGTAGGTTTGCAAAGTTGCCTTCCAACGGACTACCATATTCCTTTACGCCCAAGGGTACCCACAATAGCCAGTCATCGATCTTCCTTGTGGCGTCTAGACCATCTCCCAGTGTCAGTTACAATCAGAATAGCCCTTACCAACATCGAGTAATCACCTCCTAAATGAATACCACACGGGGTCAGATGTACCTCTAAGGTACCTGAAAATCTCTTCACAACCGCCATGTTCTCTCCTGGTTTTCCTGAATCTAGCTCACTACAAATGACTTTGATCCGTACTTGCGTGTCGCGTCTCCACCTTCTGTGGCCTTGGTCAGACATAGCAATACATCAAACTGTCCTACGTGTCACTGGCATAAGGGACTCTCGTGAACATATTACTGCGTTTCTCTTCTTTTGACTGTGGAGCGAACAGGCAGTGAGACTGGATTATTCGGCAGCGTAGCAGGGGGTTAATCTCATATGGGTTCTACTATGATAGAGGCGACCATGCCCAAACCATCCGTCAAACATCCGATGTTCTGAATTGTAGCTTCTCTCTGTGAACGAGTGAAGACAGTTCTTCGCTTCTCTCTCTGTGATCTCTAATGATCTCTCCCTAAAATCACTTCAGAGCGGCTCCCAGATCGCTTCCTCCCACTCAAGCCTAAGTAAAAAAACCTTCAGTGCTTCTCGTAACATGTCAGTTTACTTCTGTCTTTAGCACAGCTATACAGCATCTCAGCTACACATAAAGCACCCAGATAGATGAATGGATCATCCTTGTGTAGGCCTATTGTGTCTACGTGTACACGGACCAAATTACATAATCTGACGATGGCTCGCTAGTGTAGTGCCACCACACTCGGTCATCCATGATAGACTTTCAAGAATCCCTTTTTTGTACCAACTGCCTTGAGACTTCCTTAAGTTCCTATAGGACTCTTCACTTGCAGCGTGATTTTTCCTTCCCTGAACTTGGAAACCATCCGGCTGAGTCATGTATATCTCTTCTCCAAGCTCCATGTAGAAACGTTGTCTTCACATCAAGTTGTTCAAGTCTCCAGATTCTATGTTACCTATCGCTCGTAACACTCGTATGGAAGTATGTCTTACCACTGGTGAGAAGAATCTCATTGTAGTCCCTTCCCTCTTCTTTGGTTTGAAACCTCTGGCAACACCCTGGCATTATACTTTACTCGTTCTGCTGGTGAATATCCTTCCTTCCTTCTTGAAAAACCCATTTGGGACAGTAAATCTTTCTCCCCTAAGGCTTTACTGACCAGATCCCATGTCCTTATTCTTGTTAGGGACCTCCTCTCCATCTCATTCCTATAGCGGCAACACCTTTTTTTCAGAATCAAGAACTTAAAATGGCTTCTTTGTAAGTAGCGGCTCAGATGTATCTACCTTCTTCCAGCAAACTTGCAAGTGTCAAATACCCCCCATGTCCTCAAAACCATACCCCTCGTAGGTGGCCGAACTCCAACCCTCCTTGGCCGATTCTTGAGTTATGACTCCGATGGATATCTGATGGCATAGATTCTGGAATTCAGTTTCTGTCTGTGGCTCTTGAGTCCCTTCTTCAGGTCTTTCCAATCTCTCCTCGTTCTGAATGACTTGAAAACTCCAACTCACCTGTTTTATTAAGCTCCCATTTTTGTTTCTGACGTAGTTGTAGGCTTCACAATGTTTCTTAATCATAGAACTTTCAAATCACAGACAACACGTTCCCTGTTCATAATACCCCTCTTTTCCTGCTGGGAGACCGATTCTGAAACCTTTCACTCCATCTCCGTGCCTACAAATACCCTTTTTTAGCTCTTGGTTTTACCTTACCTTCACTTGACTGGATGTAAGCCGTACACCAAAAGCTTTTAGATTTGAATAATCACAACTTTTCCGACCACTCCTCCATATGTTTTGCAACTTTTATGCCTGTATGTGGGTCCGCGGTAATCAAGTACAGTGACTAACCCTTCTTCCCAGAATTTCTATCTAGCCCCGCATTAGAGAGCATGCACCTTGCTCTCATCTCGAGGTTTGATCATCCGCTCAGCGACAATCCAACACCGTTCTGCTGTGGTGGTATTTCTGACTGTCACGATGTCGATCGCCTATCCTTCGATTCTTGGTGACAGAATTGCGAATCAATTCGAACATAGTTTGTGCAGAATTCCAGCCCATTATCAATTCGCAACCTCTTGAGCTTCTTCCCTGTTTTGATTTTTCCATCAAAATTTTTCCACTCCTTGAACTTCGAAAGCTCACTTTTACTGCTTCAATCATGGTTTTCGTATACACCCAGTCAGCCTTGAGTATTCCATCAATAATGGACACAAAAGAATCTGCAGCCTCCAAAGACCTCACACGAAAGGCAATTGGACCGAGCAAATCAGAATGGATTTAATCAAGTGTGCCTTGTGGGATTTTGCTGTGCCTGGCCTTTGAAACTTGTTGCGATGTAGTTTTCCAAATACACACTGTTCACAAACTCTAGCTCTTAACCTTATGTCGCAGCAAGAAGATCTCTTTTGCGTCTGGCTGGGGGGGGGGTGCAACTCCCGAATTTGCATCCTCTTTCAACACACCCATATAACCAAGTCTCATGTGCCTAACTTAGTCATAATTCCTCCTGGTGAACTTCCTGACGATGCAACAGGGCAAGAACCTGTAACCGTGGTGAGCCTTGGTAGAAATACAAACTACCACTCATACACCTTGCAGAATCAGATTTTGAACCCTTCCCAGACCCGCAAGACTCCATCTTTTCCCGACCAACTGAATCCCCTTGCTGTCCAAAGAACTGAGAGATATCAGATTTTCGTCATCATGGACGAGCCTGCCTCGTTCATGTGCCGAAGCTACCTTCTAGTGTCCTTACTTTGATCGATCCTGTCCCCAACCACCTTGCAGGCAGAACTGTAGGCCTCGAGAATTCTGCCTCCGCTATCTCTCATTAAGTCGTGAACCACTCTCCTTCCTAGGGACAGGTGTGATAATGAATGCCCAATCGAAACCCCACATCTGATGAATGAGTGTGCTCATCCGCACCATATCAGCCATGTCTTCTTTCAGATCATTGGTGTCTTCTTCAGCAACAGCAAGCGAAACTGATTGTTTTTCTGATTGCTTCTTCTTCTTCTTACAATCAAATTTTCCAATGTCCCTTCTCCTTGCAGTAATTCGTCAAAAACATCATCCAGGCTTTGCACCCTTCGACATCGGCTTATTTTTCTTTCCGTTCCGTCCGTTTTGTTCCTTCCCTTTCACGCTACTTTAACAGACCGGAAGGCTGTATGTCCTACTTTGTGCCGTTTAGCCTTATGGGCGTAATCCTGCTAGTAGAGGGCCGGACTCTGACTTCTTCCTTGACACAGTATCTTTCCCCACAATGAACGATTGAACAAAATTCTCAACGACATTGGGAGCGATCACAGAATTAGGCACAAAAACTATCTTCAGCCTCCATCTTCACATCGATATTAAGATTCTAATAAAAAGTATTCAATTACTCTAATGTCCCGGAGTTGTGGACCTATCCAGCCATTCGTAAACCGATAGACGTTGTTTTAGAAGCAGCGGTGGGTTGTAGAGATTTTGGGTCATGTACAAACTCTCCAGCGGCAAACCACAGACCAGCAGCATTCTCTTTCATCCGAGACCTCCGTGATGACGTCATCCGCGAAACACACATGATCCGTCAAGTGCGCCTTTTCCCTCCAGAATCGTCATCTCAGGAGTAACGACGGCGTTCTTATCGTTTCGCAATGGCGCCCATAATCCCGTGTTGTTTCACTATATGCCCGCTAGCTCTTGATCTGCATAAACGGAAACTCGTTCCTCCCGTAAATTTGTCATTTTCACGTTTCAAAGCAGACATCGCGAATTCTCAAGAACCCGATTAACCGAGAGTCTCCTGATACCAATTTGTTATGGCGAGATTCGAGATCATACAGAAATTAAATGATAAAAAACACGACAACAATTTTACGTGGTTTCACCAATAAATTGGCTACGTCCACGAGTAAGAGGGGGAGCATTTTTATTATGGGAAGGGCCAAAAAAACGAGAAGTTACACAAAATAGGTGTGTTGTTCACATCGCGTCATACATAACTATAGTATGTGCTAAGACTTTACCCCTACAGGCGGAACAGGCTTGAGGCCCAACATACATAATTACAGAGAAAATTAAGTGGCCCATTCAAGGGCATTCAACACCCCCAATCCATTTATTGTAGGATTTGCAATATTTGTATCTGCCACGGTTGCATATGCTTCTTAATCCAAGGCATAGTCATTTTGAGCATGAATTTCATTGTTAAATTCTAACTTGTGTGTATAATCTGTACTCCCAATATTTGATCCTTGCAATCTCCATTATTCGGATAAAGGTTGTGGTTGTTGTTGTTGTTGTTGTTGTTGTTGTGTAGCCCAACAAGATTATTATTTTCATAGTTATGTTCTTCAATCTTGGGTGTATATAGACACTTAAACTTATATAAAGTTGAACAGTGGACACATGAGTTCTATGCGACATAATATTCGAGGACACAAAGTTTAATGTAGGATGTTGTAAGGCCCGGAATTAGTTTTACTTGATATAGGCCCATTGGCTGAAAGGGTTTGAGGATGTAATGTACTTTGTCGAGGGCCCACAGTGGGTAGAAATCAATCCTGCGTTGTTGTGAGCAAAGGGTTTAGCCTAGCTACTGGGTACCAAATAAGGTTGGAACGGCAGTGGTGATACATGAAAAATGGACGTTGGCAAGGCAACATGCTATGACATGTCTTGGACGCTGAACGACATCGATTGTGGGCAAAGTTGCGAGAAAATCGATCTAAGCTAAATTAAAGCACAATCAAATGTGAATGAAACGCAACAAGAAACAATGAATAATACGAGTGGATTAAAATTTAGTGTGGCCAAGACAAACATAGGCAAGCAACGGCAAGGCGTTGGTGGTGCGCATGCATGAAAAATAGGCGGATGAATTCGGGTGGACTTTGATGAGACAATGAATATACAATGTTTAGAAATTGTATTGGAGCCAAAATTATGGAGGGAAATGCAACAAAGGGGCCGAAATCATGTCAGCCAAGTCACATGCGGCGGCTACCTTTTTGTAACTGCTTGTGTCCAGATTCATTTAACTTGTAATAACTTTTTGAATTCGAAAATTGAATGTTTCTTATCAGTTGGGGATGTCACAACACTATGCATTGTAAAACACAAGGCCGCCTTATGTTCGATAAATGGACAACCTTGGTGTTGGACGAAAATAGAGAGAGGATCGACTGTGTGTATAGGTCCGTTTACGGCCCTGAGCCTACACCCCGGACATGGTTGACACTCAAAACCATTACGATAATTGAGAAAAACCTGGGTCAATCTTACTTAACTCAGTGCGAAGACTTAACTCATAAAACATGTCATTTAAATACTGCACAGGATAATTAGTTGGCCAAAATGACACTTAAGCCGTCATAACAAAATATCTCTCGTACAATACAAAGATAAGAGACTCAAAAATAATGTCCGCCTGTCTATGAAGGCTCCTATCATACTAAGATGGTTTAACTGGAACAACACCCAAACATCCTAAAAAGAAAGACTAAAAGCGTAAAATGTGTCCTCGGGATTGCAAGGAGGCTACCACTAGCTTTGAGTGTGTCAACTGGATCAACGACGGCTCTGGATGATCCTGATCCTAAAATACCAACGTCTGCTCATAACGACAATGCAGGACAAAGTACTGACATCAGTACAAAAAAATTTGACTGTATGAGTATGCGGGTTGGAATACTAACATACAACATTGATCGTGAAAAAGACTAAATGACACTTGCCTTGGCTCTACTTAACTCATGAATAAATTGACTTAATATAAAGTATAAGACATTATATAAAAACTTTTCAAAAAATGAAACACTTAGTTTGTTAAGAAAAATTTCAATAACAACGCAAACTCTCAAGCTTTAGACTTAATTATGAACTAATATAGTTTTCTATGAGATGTTCTCTAAAAAAGCCGACACCCATCACTATGAGCCTAAGTATGGTAAAAAACACATGCGCATATTGCCGTCTTACTCACCTTCAAGAGGACTGCCATATACCTTTGTCCATTCTTTTATAACCTGAACTACTAAGTGGATTCGTTAGTCTATGCTAAATAAGCTACACTAAACAATCATCTAAAAGTGTAAATCCCTCTTCCTTCCATTTTGGCTACAGGTTTATGGGGGCGTGGAGTTAATATTGAACTAAGCGTCCCCATATCGGTGCCTTAATACTACTCTAACACTCCAAAAACCCTATTTAAATCTCATATTGTTTTTTTTAATGTAACTTCTTCTCTGGTTTGAGGTAAATTGCTCAACTTAGCTGTAAAAGCTCTCTTTGGAAATCATCGTTTCTTCGTTACTAAACTAGTCAAAAAGGCTCTGTTGGAAGTCTAGCTTTCCTTTCCTGATCAAAATTTGAAACATTGGTAACTATTAGGGAATACTTAGTTTTCCCTTAATAAATTTTTGAGAATGAACTAAACTCTTTTGCTCTTTGCTGACTTGCAACTTGAGCCTTAAAACAAAAGTTAAAACGTTTGTTAAAGACTTCGAAACTTAAAGAACTTACTTGACTTGTCTTCTTAACTGTTTAAACTGAATCTTAGATTATTTGAACTTTAATCTACTTTTTCTTGAATTGGCATTATGTATTCCAAGGTTCATGATCTCATGTGTAATGGATGATTTCATGACGTTTAGACGTACCTTAGAGTTTTAGAATTAACTAGAAAATGAAGCTGTATACGCTCCTCACATTGTTGTCTAAAAAGTGCTATTTGCTTTGGGTTACGAAAGGTACCATGACAACCTGTTGATGAACTGGACACACGGTTCTTGGGCCCCTGAGAGTGTGTTAATACGAAAATTTGAATTTTCGAGAGAGTTGTTTTAATTTTTGAAAGGTATTTTGTTGACTTGTTAGGGTCCGCACTTAATTTTTAGTAAAGAAAAATTTAACCGAAAACCGTTTCCAAACCACTTAACATCGAAAAATTATTTGAAAACACTTTTAAGGGTTCAGGTATCCTATTATGTATTAGGAAGGTGTGACAGGCACCTCAGACCCTCCGCGTACCACTTACGGTTTTCCGGCGATTAACTTATGTTGACTGATTTTATTAACTTTGAATTCTTTTGTTTATCGTAAACTTTATAGAAAATCTTATGATGCGACATTCTCCATTTTTTTAGAATATTTCTTGAAGTTAAAACCTTAACTCTAAGCGATTTTCCAAACCAACAGGTCTATTTCTGTCTTAAGAGTTCCTTCAAATTTTTAATTTGAATTTGCGCCTATTTCTAACACCAAATGGACTATCACATTACTGATCTGGGGCTGCGATTTTCCCTAATCCTTAGACTAACGGCTCATCTCAAAACAAAAAAACCAAAACATAAGCAAATAATAAAGAGAGAGAGAGCGAGAGAAAAGAGAGGGTGAGAGAGATCGGGTCCACGTTTTGGAGTGTTGTTGCGCGCTTGCCTGCAAACTCGGACCCACCTGCTTTTGGGTTTTTTAACCCATTTTGTAACCGTCCAACTAAACATTCCAAAACTGAATTACAAGACAATAAAAAATACTTACACGAGTCGGATTAGCCCATGTCAAGATAAAGACAAAGACATATTAAATAGAGTAAAGAACATTTTTCAATCTCTTCTTCCAATTCCGTCAATCTTTCACGCGATCCTTGGCTTTTGACAGGTTGACTCGATGAAAGAACTTTTTTTGCGAGCCTTGATGGCTCTTCCTCCTCCGAAATGCAAGGACGGAGGGGAGTCCAAAAGGCAACTCGATAAGGAAGTTCACATGCGATTAGAAACAAAAGTGAGTTACCCGAAAAGAACATGGAACTGTTTATTCGTCTAGGCCTAAGTCTACCCAATAGTCCACAATTTCGACAGAACAATACATACCACTAACCGACCTTCATCTATATATATGTGTCTGTTTTTTTGCTTTTTTGCGTGGCACAACGAAAATAAAATACCTATAATACATGAACAAAAAGAACTTGACACTTTAGGCTGGACAAGGGTTTATATGAATCACAAGATTAAGAAAACAATCAGAACAACATTACTTATATAACACCATCTTGAGTTTATCAATAACGGGGGGGGCCCATTCGCGAAAATATTATGAATCCTAACTTTAAAAACTTCATATTATACACAATACAGATACAACAGGCGTGGTCGTTCGAGACATGTCCTTTTACTCAGCTATCCTATACCAAAATCCACGGCGTACTGGAGGAGGCTCAAGAAGATTCAATGAAAACGACGTTTACATAATATAAGAGCAAAAGGAACGCAACCCGGCAACATGGTCTCTTAGCGACTACGACTAGTTGCCATCCTGAAGAGACCCTCACACCGTGAGCAACAGCAACGGCAGACTCTGCCTAGAGGGAAAATATCCCTTTCTATCCCTCAAAACCACCGAACACATTAAACTTTGACATTAACGAAACATAATACAACCTCCCACGCAAGTGAGGCAATGCCCAGAAAACGAACTAAACAACAAAAAAAAAACTTAACAGCTAATCCTCATTCAGACCAAACAAACATTTCAATACGGCAGTAACGAACCAAGCGAAGAGCAAAACAGTAGAACTCCTATCGAATCTAAACAAGCAAATAACGACACTCAACAAACTAATGACTCTAACGTATACGCCATGTGATATGAAAGAGAGAGAGATAAAGAAAAGAAATAAACAGCTAACATAGTTTCACCATGATAAGCGCCATTGAAAGGCTCCTTCAACAGTGAATAACAACAAACTGCAAACTTAGCTTAAGGGGGATTATCCCTTTCTGTCATTCATGTCACCGAAACACTAAACTTCGACATTAAAGATCACAATGTACTATTCTCTATAATACGGAACCTTAAACGCAAGAGGAACATATCAATAAAAACGGACTAACAGATTTAACCACCAATCCCCCATTTACCAGTCATTTGATGTGAGACAGCGAACTTCACACTAAAGCAACTGATTAAATATATTTAAACCAAGAAACAAACGCCAAACTTCCATATGAGATGAAGCAACAAGTTCAGAAAAGTTAATCAAAACTTCTTCAGCATCCATGACACAAAACGAACACGAGCAAACCCAACAAAGCAATGAGCGACAGAAGAGACCATTACGAGATGAAAGAAAACGAGAAGATAGTATAGAGTGGAGGAGTTACCTGTTGACGAGCAGCGACTGGAACCGACGAGCAGGCTAAGCGACGACTTCACGACTTTGGAAACAAGCGTAAACCAACGCTAGAACGGCGCACTAGGACAAAACAGCGACCGGCGAGAACAGAGTTGAGACCTTCGATCCTTCGGAAGTTTCTTCCTCGAAATCTCACACGTAAATGTATAAGGTTCCTCTCTTCCTTACGCCCTCGGAAACGAAACAAGAAAGACAAACATAATAATTTTCAGAATTTTTTAGTCCTTGCTGATAAAGCTCTCACCCCAAATTTCCAAACAAAAATTTTTTCAACCCTTATTCCGAAAACGGAGGGAGTTTATATAGAGGGAGAATTTTAGGGTTCTTGGGGTAGGATGGCGGGGGAATTTCAGGAAAGGATTGGGGCAAATTCGAGACTTCGCCCTCAATTTTGAAATTCAAACCGCGCGAACGTACGAATTGCAGAAAGGAAACGGCTCTAAAGCTGTTGCACAGCTCGCGTGAGAGAGGGGGGAGGTCGCGCGTCTGTTTTTCTGGGAATGGGGTCGCGTTTTGTTCTTTTCTGTGAACAACGATAAGGAGAAAGAGAAGAAGGGGTAAAGGTTGGGCTGGACGAGTCAGACGGGAATGAGTGGTCCTGGGAATTTATTGAGTTGGGTCGAAGGGAATTAATTGGGTTTGGTAGAGGAGAATTGGGCCTGGAAATGTTGGGATTGATTTGGGTTGAAGGGAATTAAGTTTAGTGGGTTGGAAAGAAAAATGGGATGGGTATCAAAATGGGTGTCAACAAGAGGCATGGGCGCCAGACCCCAAACTTCAGAGGCCAAGTTGGGGTGCTCTGGCTGGCGTGGCGCCCCAAGGCCTTACGAACAGATGTTCTCGATTTTTCTCCTCCATTTTTTCATCTCTAAACCCTTTAAACTTCCATGGTTGTTTCCAAATACTTAAAATCATTAGTACCCCCAATACCTAATAGATTTAACTCGAAAAACAACCCAGAAACACAAATCAAATCCATTAGGCATTCAACAACTCAATCAACAAGAATTCAACAATATTCTTCAAGAACTTCACTTTTTATCATTAAACCAACTCGAAAATCAATAGATTGAAACAAGTTTGGTGTGTAGGTGAACTATCCCAACACTAAATGATCTTACATACCTTAATAGGGAACCCCCACGAATTTCACTCGCAAAGCTTTCCTGGCGAATTCTAGACTTTTCTCCCTTTCTTTTTTTTCTCTCTCTTCTCCAAGCCCTAATCGTAATTCTAACTTTTCCAAACTAATCTAAGACTTGTTTTTACCCCAATAAACCCTTAAAACGAAATAGGAAATTATTTTTCCCTTCGCTAAATCTGGATTGGGACCTTCCTCACTCCAACAACCCAATTTTCGACAGACATAACTCACTCATACGACATCAAAATCGTTTGTAACTGCGGTTGAAAATGGAAAAATAATCCGCTTCCATCCACCCCCTCACCGCCTACTCCTCCTGCCCCTTCTATCCTCAACCCCCCCTTCCCTAGCCGCTTACCCTAGAGTGTGGTCTACTTGATCCATGTCCCTTGCTGAACGTTAAGTCTATCTTCGGCAGTCGCGCATTCCAAGATATTTCCACCCATATCCAGAAGCACCTCTAAATCACCCTGATCTAGAAGTGATGACCGTTTGAAAATTACCAAAACTCACTTTCGTAACTTAGAATATTTTTTCAGATTTTCCCTTTTCTTTCCAAAAAAATTATTTTTAGTTTCTTACCTTATTCTTAGCTATTTCAAGTTGCGAGATATTATAGAATATATGGTACCATTATAAGTCAGGGACCAGGTCCATTGGACACCAAAGAAGTATGACCAGAAGTAATAAATGCAGTTTTAACAACAACAATAATTTTACGTGGAAAACCTCTGCTTAAGGCGGTGCGGTTAATAATACCACGCCCTGTCTCACAGGATTTTCTCAAAAACTGTTTCACTAATCTTTGCAGAAAAAGTAAAACCAAGTTACACAAATGTAAGAAAACGTTTTTAATCTCCCGTCAAGCAATGACTTCTATTGCTTGAGAAGCTAAGTAGAAGTTATTCTACCCACTAAAGCTTATCCCTTCTAGAAAACTTGAGAATTTCAACACCACACACTTGATTCCTTTATAGATTTAGGAATGTTTTACAATGTAATGACCAAAAGAATATATTCTTAAATAACTAAAGGAGATGCTCCTGGGTTTTCAGTTTGTTGAATAATTCTTCAATTTAATTTCTATAGCCTTTGCCAGTGTTCTTGAGAGTACTTTTTCATGTACAAAAACTAAGGAATGAGTTTAGGAAAGTGACTTTGTATAGGTACAAGTCCTTTCCTAAAACTTTGCCATTGGTTGGAGAGGAGGTCCTGACTTTTTGATGAAGCGTTGGGAAAGTTGCACTCACTTTCTGATCACCTTCTCCAGCTGGCAGTCAACAGGGCGATCATGTTGGAACCTGGGTACCTTTACAAGGGTCCCTTGAGTTTGTTAAATCATCAAAACTCATGTTGAAAAGAAACCGGTTACCTTTACGGGTCACTGAGTTTGTCATATCACAAAACTACAAATAACACGAGATGCTTGACATTACTAAGGGTGAAAGATGGGAATAGGAAGTATGAAATTAAGCAAGACACTTAAGAAAAAATGTTGAGGGTTTTAAAGAGTGTCAATTGACAGCAATCAAATTGTGTGATGGTGCCTACATCAAAGTCGAAGTTGACATTTCATTGTTGTTCCAACGAGTGAGTCCTTTGTAAGGTATTTTGATAATTCAGATAAAAGGTTGGGTTGCCCGTAATTACATGTGTTCATTGCGATTTGTTAAAGTTTGCAGAATATCTAAGGCGGGGGGGAAAGGAGAAAACAGAAAATGTTCCTATGAACGTTAGACAGAGTAGGTGCGAACTGCTGAGTTATAGTGAGAGTTGACTCCTACAGATGAGGGATAAACCTATTGCAGGAATTTGGGTGAAGTAATCTGCCCCGGTGTGACATATGTCACCGTAGGACACTAGTGTACGTAGGGACACGAGTCTCCAATCGTTCAATTTTAGATAAAATTAGTGTTACTTTGTGTATATTCAAAATTGAAAGATATAAATATGAAATGAGGTAAAATTAAATGACATATTTATATGGTATGCCTTTACTGTATACTAATTTGGGGATGAAATTAAATGAGAACCATGTAGTCTAAATACGGACTAAAAAGATAAAGCACAAATTTTATATTTATCTGAAAAAAACAAATAACAATAATCATGTTTTATACTTCCTTTGTTCATTCTTACTTGTCACATGTTTACCTAAATATCTATTAAAAAATAAGCAATGATATATGTATTGTCTTGGAAAATGGTTTGAAAAATAAGTATTTTATGCTCAGGGTAAAACATAGAAAAAAATAATAGTGTTTTCTTGATATGTGAAAAGTGACAAATAAAGATTAAAATTTTTTTTTTAGGAATAAGTGACAAGTAAAAATGAAACGTACAATTACTACAGCTTGACAATATTTATGATAAATTATATATAAATTAATTTCAAGAAAATTGGTGTTTACCTTTTCAATAGTATAGAGAACTAGGACGCTAAAGCCTTCGTCAACATGCTGATTAGTCTTTTTAAGTGTCTTAATTTGTACCCGTGGGAAGTGTCGCAGTAGAGGTTGAGAGGGAGCTAGTACTTTGAAATCCTTTCAGATTCAAGTTCAAGATAATATTGGTATTAAGCACAAAAGTGTTTAGGACCTTCGACTTAGGATTGAGCACTTCTCATTTCCAATGCGACAAGAAGGGCATGACTTATGGTAGAGTGTCAAGATCCAACCTGATTCTTTTAGAGTCAAGTCTCGACTGCTTACTCATGAAACAGAACAAGAAGTATCAGATTTTGTTGGAAACTCTTTATGCACAACAATTCCCTATACTTCTCGTAAGTGACATCCAAATACTTTTTTGAGTATGTTTTACCAAAAGATTGATGCGAGGCTGTTTATGAGTCTAAAAGGTTGGATGATGTATATTTTTATTTAATAATTCAAAAAGGTGACGAGCATTTCAAGCCCTTCTCCTGAACAAAGACAACCAAATTATGCATCCAGAAAAGTGGGAAAGATTGTAATGTGTAGCCACTGTGAAGGACTTAATTCAATATAATGAACCTCAATAAAAATCCATCGAATCATTTTATATGACACACAATATTTGTGAATATAGGTATATCTTGACTATAAGTCCAAAGAGTTTGGGATTAGTTTTGCCTCCAAAGTACCATAAAACATAAAAAAAAATATAGGAGTACTACATAGCTAATAAAAACAAAAAGAAAGATGCAAATTTGCTTATCTCAATATAAAAAGCTCAGACTGCATTAGATTCATGCTGAAGAATCATCAAGAAAATTGGTTACATCTGGAAAATGAGCACTCGTGTTTGCTTGATACTAAAGAAAATCAATATGCTAACACAAATATTTGGTTAAAACTTATGTTGAATTAAGTAAATATAATAATCAAACACACAATAAAGATAAAATCAAATTTGCTTTGTTCCCATCATGAACAAAAGTCGATGATATAGATAGTAAATTGCAACATAAAAAAGTTAAGATAGAATACCGACCATATCATCAGCAAAGCTTGATCAACCACAATGTCAAGTCATTGGGTAGGTTCAAAACTTGGAGGTTCATCATTCTGAAAATAAGAAATCCATCTTATCGAAATCAAAAAAAGTTATCGCAAGTCCATCATCTCACTTGACTTCACTTCTTGAGTACCACTCATATGTGATTGTGTGTGACAATATTGTTGGGCGGTTGAGCCCATATTTGTTCATCAATATGTTGCGAATGAAAACCAAGAGTTGCTAAACACAATCCATCCATTGTCGGATTTGCAAATTATTTGTATTTGGCAATGTAATATGGATGCTACATCAAGCTAGTCATTTTTTTTCTTGTTTTTTGAGCATGAGGAATCCCATAGTTAAACTTTGGCACGGGTTTGGTAGAATCTGCGCTTCCTAATATTTTGATTCATTGCAACTCGCCAATAGTTGCTGAAAATCAATATTTGCTACTACCCACTCATTAATGTTTGATTTGCAATATTGTATCTAACATTGTGATTAGTTTTCTACATCCAAGGCATAGAATTTTTGAGCATGAGTAATCTCATTAAATTTAGCACCTAGTGTCTCGTTCCGCTGTCCCAATGTTTGATCCTTGAAATCCCATAATTCGATAAAGGTGTTTCGTGTTGTTGTAGCCAAAAATTGTTATTTTCAGACGATGATAAAGGGGGGGATCGAAATGGGTTGAAGTACTGGGGATCAACTTGTAGTAGTGGGTGATAGACCTCCTGCAAAACTGAGCTCTCTCATTAGAAAAAAATATTATTCTTTGTTAGAAATGGAGGTTTTTGGGGGGTTCTTGGGTTGTTGTTGCTGTAGATTTGTAACATTCCCTTTCAATGAGAGACCGATCAATTATTCTAAGGTTTCCTAGAAACCACTTGAGGTTCCCTAAGTTGGACTCTTGATGAATGGCAAGTAGATTTTCTCTTCCTTGGGAGCTTTCCAAAGTAATTGTTACGACATTTCTGTAAGGTGTTGTAAAGAAAATATCAATAGCAATTATTTGCAATACAAAATTATTTTGGTGTTTATACTAATCTCGAGATACCAATAAAATCTATCTATACACCTAGCCTTAAGAAGAAGATACCTCGTTAGCCCTACCATAGAAACTATTACCTCGACCTTCGGATGAAAGAAAGAAATTCAGGATCTTAGAGAACTTACCCTAGGACTCGGATCCCTAGCTTCCAATGAAACTCAAGGAGTAAAAATAAACATGCTTGAAACCCTTCCCTCTTCATATAATAGGTTTGAACAATAAAATCGCACAAAAAAAAAATATTAAACTAAGATAGATGATGAATGAGTGAGTTGAATGTTCTTTTGATAAAAAGTTGAACTATAAAGATTCCTATTTAATATTCTAATTATCATTGGCGAAGGTAGACTTAAAATCTATTATATGAAAATGACTTCCAATTTTTCCCATAAACAATCTCTCCTTGATTTTTCTTTTTACCCAAATACACAGAAATATGATAGAAATATAAATCACACTTATAAAATTTAAGGAAAGTTGAGAAATTACCTGTAGTGACGGGCGACTTATATAGAGTAAGACAAGGTACATTCATAGACTCAAGAATATCACTTGAAAAATATCCTACAAACAACAATTTATAACAATGAAAATGCACTTTAAGTTAAAAAATGAAAGAAATGAATTAACTACAATTATTAATTAGAGCGTCGTAATTCCAAGTTAGTGAACCCAACCTATACGTATTAAAGTAATAACTAAATGTGACAAAAACTTACTGTGCCCTCATTAAGTTGGTTTTAAAACTTCTTGCATTTGTTATGAGATCATCAGTCCAACAATACGAGTCTTTGGGTTCGAATAATAACGGAGTAGCATGATTTGACTCTTTTTTTCTCAAGTAAACTTTTACCTCGTTTCTCTCAATTAGACTTCATTATAACGCGGACACCTGTGTAGTCGTTTCCCCATTTTTGGGGATGTCATTTTATTGTTTATTTAAATCAATAACCTTTCCTTTTGTATATTCTTTTGCGAATACTAGTTGCCACATGGACTTCAACATATCCTTGGAGAGAAGGGCTTTGAGGTAAGGTAAAATAAGCACCACTTTCCAAAAGCTTTTTTGCTGAACGTGATTGTATTCATCACAAATGTTTTACCGTTAGTGTTTTATTAAAAAATGGGTAAACACATTAAAATTTGATTGTTATCTATATAACAATATAATTCTTATAAAACAATAGTATCTTATCACTAGAAGTAAGATGTTAAACACTAGAGAAGTTATGGCTCTAAAATAAACACAGTAACATTCACTGACTAATCATGTCATATTATCACAAATTTATGTAAGCTAGGTTTGTTTAGAATTAAAAATTAAAGACTATTTGATACTATTATTTTTATTATGTATATTTAAGGTTCAAAATGAAGAGGTAAAATTATTAAATACTTACAAATTGCAACTTATTGGAGATTACAAGCTTGATTCAAAAGCGAAATGAACCAAGTCGGGGAATTCCTTGAATTCATCTATAATCTCAACATCAATGTTTTCCTTTACTTTCAAGAGCATGACATTCCTTGTGAAGCCATGTCAACTGTCCTACTGTATCAAAGCATTTAAAAATAATAAAAAGAACACGAATATTAAACTTATATAAATTGTAATCATGAAAATTGGATTTATTTTCATAGAAAATTTACTATTAAAATACCATGTTAGTCTCTTTTTCAAATATTCTGAAAAATGGTGTTGTAATGTCCTCACAAATTAAAGCAATTAAAGTAATGTAAATGACAAGAATGTTGAACAATAATATGTCTAAGTCTCATCAAAACAGATTCCAAATATGCTTATTTTAATATTTAAAAATAACTAATATTTACTTTCTAAGATACATGTAATTAAAAGAATAAAATGATTATAGTATATTAAATAAATTAATAAAAATAATGTCTTCTTCTTTTTGAAATTTGGATATTCCTAGTATTTATATCCTATTAGACAAAAAAAAATTTATTTCAATGTCAATAATAGTAATAACTAGATTGACCCTCATTTGTTTCTTTCTCTCTCCTTCTTTTCATTGTCTTTATCTTGTACCATTACTATCCAAATAATTTATTTTTCTAATTAAAAATAAATTTGTAAAACTCAAAGATCTAAATCATAATTAAATTTATACTTAAAGAATTTAATTAATTTTCACCTTCCACTCTATTTCACTCTAGTTCGATCAATAAAAAATATTTTCTTCTCTTTTAATTTTACTGCTACCCAAAAAATCAAGAGTAAAATACACATAAACTTTATTAGTAGGTAATTTACTCCAATACAAATTATGTAGCCTCCTTTAGGATAGCAGAATGACAAAATGAAAAATAAATTAATATAAGTATACCATATCCGTTAAGAAAAACCACAACTTTCCACATAGACACTTAATCAGCGTGTGGGACTGCTTATGAAAAAAATACAAATAACTAAATAAATCAGTTTATCATCTATATAAGAAATGTATACAATTTTTATTAAGTTTTTCTTTCTCAATTTTACTTATTTGAGTTAAATATAAATCTTTATATTTGGAAAATTTAAAAGTGAAAAAGGTTTTTTTGGTCTACATCCTACAAAGACAAGAAGAGTTGTTATGCAAGAGTCAACAATAATAATAACAGATATGATAATAATGTCAAATTACATTCACATCACTCTCTCTCTCTCTCTTTTCTCTTTCTTCACATTGTTTTTTGTCGCGTGCCTTCACTTCTAAACCACTTATATTCGCTAAATATAAATAATTTTGTAAAAATTAAAGATCTAAGCCCCAATTAAAATTTATATTTGAGAATTTAATTATTTTTCTCTTTCATTTCATATCTGTTTCACCTAATCAATTGACAAAGAATATTTTCTTCCCTCCCTCTTCCTCAAAAAGATGAAGATAAAACACATATAGGAAAGCTGTTATTTAGATAAACGATCGATATTGGTTATGTTCTCTTTGAGGAATCTGATAAACATTTGGGGGGAAACAAAATTGCTAAGAAAATTAATATAAACTCACTAACACCCTAGCAATAAATTATATCTATCTATACCGAATAACCTAATCGATGTGACAAGCTTATAAAAGAAATTATGAAAACGTCATTTAGTACTATAAACAAAAACAAAACAAGTCACAACTTTTATGACAACCAGAAAAATAAATTCAAGATCTAAAAAAACTTAAGGAGATCTAAAAGGCGATTGAGCAAAACAGAATAAAAATAAGATAACAAGTACCATATCAATAAAATCTAATTGAAACTAAAACACATCTCAACAAAAATAAGTTCTATGATGTATTTTTTTTGGTGTAGTTCATCACTTTTACTCGTGAAGACTTAGTAGTAAATCATCTCATTGCTAAATTCGTTTATCATCATCAATCAACAAGAAGAAACTTCATTTATCATATCATGGTAAAAATTGCTCATTGATTCTCTATCATTAAAAAGGATTTTATTCTTCAAAAATAATAAAAAATTATTATTTTAACAACGAATGAGTTGAAGAAATAAAAGAACGAAAATTCTATACTTTAAGGTACTTATACCTCAGATAAAGAAAGCCTCTGTACAATTGATTTTCTTTCTGAGACATATATCTAGCACCTACTCAGTTCGTGTATATCTATCAAATAATTGTTTTGACTATTTTTTGTTTTTTTTTTTTATAGTCCATAAGACAATATTGACTTTGTCCTCTTTATATTTTTTTTTTTGTTTTTTGTTTTTTTTGTTTCTTTTTTTCTTTTTTTACCCACTTAATATGAATAATTACTTTCTTGAGGATGATTGGGTTGGGGAGGAGGTTATCTATGGAAAGAGGCAGAAAGATGAGGACATGGAGAGCGGGCGGAAGAAGGGTGGAATAGGTGGGAGGGGGCTGGGTGGGTAGCCGGAGAGGGAAGGTGTGGATGGGGGGTTGGTGAGTTGGTAGGTATAGCGGGTATTTGACGTGTAGGGGAGGGCGGAAGCTGTGTAAATGGATGTTTTGGTTGTTAAAAGATGGGAGGCTCTCTTTTTTTCTCCTTCTTTAGTAGTTGAAATGTATATACAAAATATATAAATTTACAGAAAAAAAGGGACACCTGTACTTACTGAGAGGAATCTGAACATGATTCATGTTCTTTTTCATATAAATACTATTTTCATTCTTCATTTTAATTATTTTACATGGGTACCTATTTAATTAGTTAATATCGAAACATCACAAATGATGATTCTCTCATATACTTTGGCTTACCATCGTTGGCACTCGCTACAATTGAAAAGTGTTTTATTTAGATATCTTTAATTGGGGAATATTTATTATACTTTGAATGTAAAAATTGAAGTTTTGTCATTTTAAACATTTTTTTACTTCTCTGACATATAAGTGTGGACACCTCATTGATAGGCGTGAAATGGTTCTTTGTTATAATATTTGTTTAATCTCCTTCTCCATTGTCAGCTATCATTTTGATCAATTAAATTTCTCTCGATGGTTCATAAAGATTTTCCTACAAAGAAACGACAGAAACATATTTTTAAAATTTAAAAGAATTTTAAATTCATTGGTAAAGATTCTTTCATGGACAACTTTAATATTTAGGACAAAGTGAATTTTTAAAAAAACAATAAAACTTATTTCGATCAATTATCAATGACGTGAATTCACCAAATTGCATATGCAAGTGTGGTTGGGGGTCATTTCTGTAAAAAGGATTTTTTTTAGAAAAGCAAATAAGGCAGAGCCAGGGGTATTTTGTTGACCCCAAAACATAAATTAAAATGAGAATGACATTTGTTTGTTTTTTGTGGATTTTGATCGGTGTTTGTGGGCCGGTGGTTTGGAGAAGACTTTGGGGTGGGGTGGAGTGGGGGGCCTCGAAGAATAACGGTTGTGGTGGGGTGGGGTGGGGGGATTTCCTTCGTTGGGCTTAATATTTACTAGAAAATGTACATAGTATCTCCTATGACTATGAGACCGAAATCACAGAGACATATTTAACTAAACTAAGGTCCTATTATCGCTAAACTTCTTTTTTTTGAACTTGTGCACCTATTTAGCTTACGTGGCATTAGAATGCTCCCACGCGCCTCAATAATTGTGAAATTAAACGATGTTCCACGTAAGAAAACTAACATAAATAACAATTGACATATGAATTATCAGGGTTATGTTTAATAGATTGAATAATATATTGGTTTAGCTAAGAAAAAGTTTTTTTAATCTACATGATTGCAAAAAATTCTTAGTTCAAAAAGATAACAAGTACTTTTTTTTGTTAAACTGTGAATATTACCATAAACAGAAATATTTACTTAAAAAAACTAAACTTTTAGATCTCAAACGGAAAAACCAAAACCAACAGATAGTTACACAATTGTTGATATATAGATACTCATTTGGTGGATATATAATTATGATATTTTCGGAAAAATTGACATTTTTATTATTTGAACTAATTTGAGTTGAGTTAGTTTTAAGGAAGAAGTCATTATTTCAATAAAAAAGTATTTTTGGTGTTTGATATAATAGGTTAACAATAAATATCTCTTAAAAAGATATAAACTAAAGATAGATGATGATATTATTGAGTTGAATATTCTTTCAATAAAAGTTTTAACTACTAAAGGTTTATATTAATGTCTAAATATTCATTGACTAAAGTTATATAAAGTCTTATTTTATGAAAAATGACTTCTCAATTTTTTTCTATAAAACCGTCCTCTTGATTTTTTCTTTTACCAAATTTACACACAAATATTACATCCATAATTCACCGCTTAGAAAGTTTAAGGAAATATGAAAAGTGGATATGCAAATGAATAGTGACTTGATACAGAGTAAGACCAGGTACATTCATCTCCTCAAAAATATCACTTGAAAACATGCTGCAAAACAATTTATAACAAAGAAAATTCACTTTAACTTAATATATATCCCTAATTAAAATAAGAATGATGAATTAAATATAATTATTAGTCTGAGCGTCTTAATTCCAAGTAAGTTGACCACGGCTATAAGTATAAAATAACAAATAATTATGAAGTAAACTTACAGTAATCAGTAAACTTGTTCACAACTTCTTGAAATGTGTCATGAAGATATGTCCTTCATACAACACAAATTTTTTTGTCGACTAATAACCTTAGTAGCATTGCTCTAACTCTTTTCTTTTTTCAATCAATTTTTTACCTCTCTTTCTCTTCAATTTGCACTTTTCATTCGATACAACATCATTTGTAGTCTCATATATTTCATTATTTTGCTATATCTATATCAATAGACACATTATTTTCCTCCACATATAGTTCTTTTTTGTCTCCTACAATGTTATTGTTTTCAATGACATCAATATCCTTTCCCTTTTGTATATTATTTTGTATTACAAGTTGCCACATGTACTTCACCAATTTTTGGTGAAGTGTATTTTGCAGGTAAAAATAAGCACCACTTTTAGAAGCTTTCTTTGTTGAACATGCATCATATTTATCACAAATATCTACATTGTTATTTTAAAAAAACTAGCCATTAAAATTAAATTATATAGTAAACATTACGTAAGAGTAATTTTTGTTTTTATCTAATTATAATAATAATATTCTTCTTACTGAACAAATATTATCCTTAATCCGAAAGTAAGAGTTAATACTAGATACTTTATGACTTACATATTATTCGCAAAACTATGTAGCTAAGGATTATTTAGAGATATTAAATAAGTACATCTTTGATAATTATTTTTTTAAAGTATATAATGTATCTAAATTGAAGAGTAAAATATAATACTTAAAAAATTAATACAATACCCTGAGATTCAGACTGGTCCAAAAGTTCAAATGAAAGCAAGTTGGGTGTGAATTCATATTGATAATTATCGAATCAATTTTTTTCTTTTCTGTGGAGATCATTGATATCCCTTGTAAAGTCATATCAACTGTCCTAATTGTATCAATGCATTTTTTTTTAAAAAAAAACATGAAAATAAAATTATACATAAAATTCTCATGAAATTTATTTATTTCTCATAAGCAAATTTTGCTATAAAATTCTAGATATGTGTAGTTAAAAGAATGAAATAGATGCATTAAATTAAGGGCAACTTTCACATATAGCAAACAAAAAATTCATATTTGTATGCTATAGTAAAGTTTGCATAATTGCGCTCCATAGCAAACATATAATTGTGCGCTCCATAGCAAACATATAACTGTATAATTTGCTATACATATACAATTGTACAATTCGTTGGTCTCGTTATACATATACAATTGTATGATTCGCTGGCCTAAATTGTATAATTTGTTGGCCTATTTCGCTGCAATTATATAATTCGCTATCCATATTTCACTGCAATTGTATAATTCGATGCCTATTTCCGCTACAAGATTTGTATAAAATTTGCTTTGCATTCATTTGAATCGAAGTAAAATTATTATATTGTATAATTATAATGTATATGAAGAAGCATATCTTTTTTTTTCTCAACGCGTTAATACAAAAACAGAAACACACTTTATTAACACTTCTGTTATATAAAGCGGAGAATTGGTTTTTCACTGCGAATTGTATAAATTCTTTGGCCTCTTTCGCTGTAATATTTGTGATAAAATTTGCATTTGTTCTACAATTGAAATTGAATTCAAATGGGTTGTACATTGTCTAATTAAGTGTATAGCACGAAGACTATATGTTTTTGCATGGTGTATATATAATTTTTTTCTCGCTTTATACAAAAGAAAACACAATTATATACTTCTGTGATCAAGCGGAGAGGCGATACAGAGGAGATTGCGGCGGCATGAGAGAGTGGCGTACGAGATTTTTGGGAGAGAGGCTACTGACAACTTTTGTGCTAACACTTTTCTATGGAGCCTATTAAATCAAACTGTAGCTACGCCATTTATTAGATTATTAATAAGGCTATTATATAACCTATCCCTTAATTATATGGCTCAAAATCATTGAAACCCATCATTTTTTTTTTCCTCCCTTCCCCAGCCCATCACAACACACTTGAAGACTTTGAGTTTATTTATTCCTTATAACACATGAAAAAAAAAAAGTTACATTTGCAACCATGTCACATGATTTAAGAAAATAACTAATAAAATTTCTACTTACATATAGTTAAAAGAATGAAATAATAGTAGTATATTAAAACATAATTAAAATAATTTCTTCTTCTTCTTGAAACTCCGATATTACTATTATTTTTTGTGTCTATATCTTATAAAAAGAGAAAAAGTCTTTTATCTCGAAATCAATAATAATAATAGCTAGATTGTTTCTTATATGTTACTTTCTCTTTCTTCTCATTGTTCTTATCTGGGATTGTTACTATCTAAATAATTAATTTTTCTAAATTATAGATAAATTTGTGAAAATCAAAGATCTAAGACTTAATTAAATTTATATTTAAAGATTTTAATTAATTTTTTTCCGTCCACTCTTTATCGCTTTAGATCAATCAACAAAGACTATTTTCTTCTCTTTTTTTACAAAAAAAATATCAAGAGGAAAAACACACAAGTTTATTAAGTAGGTAAAATGATCAAGATAAATTATGCCTCCTCTAGGATATCAGATGAAATTGAAATGACAAAAAAAATAATATCAACTACCACATCCAAAATTATATAGATCTCTACAAAAAAAAAATTAATAAAGTGTGTGACAAACATATGGAAATCTAAAAGTGAAAATATATGTATATATATAATTTTCTCTTGCTTTATACAAATATAAACACATTTTATATATTTATGTTTGTATAAAAGATAGAGGAGATGGCGACACAGTTTGGAGGGAGGGGTGCACTGACAAACCTTTGCTACTGATAACAATTCAATCAAAGGTGATGATAACATTTAATTTGAATTATGAGTTTGTCATTATATACAATTTTCCCATAAATTATTAAGTAAGGAAAATGAACTTGAGCTTCTTTAGCCCAAACTCCCTGCTGTCCAATCTTGGAATTTGGTCCAAGACTGTTAAACTTGGAATTTAGTCCAAGATATAGATACAAGTTTTTATCATTGGCTTACACATAAATGTGTCATTTAACTTGACTTCATTTCATATTTATGTTCACCAATTTTGGGTGTGTATAGACAATTAAATTTCTATAAAGTTGAACAAGAAGACCAGCTATTTCTTCTCTATTGGACATAACACCTGTAAGGGCCACAAAGTACGATAGAGAACCCACGTAGCATTCTTAATTTTATACAAGTTTAAAATTTCTACTGTGAACAAAATTCGATTTGCAATACCAAACCCTGATATTATGTTATTATGGTCAAACCTTTCAGGCCCTAACTTCGGCTGAAGCTTACAAACCATAGCACAATGTGGACCATGTGTTCAATTTAGTGCATTCCATTGCCTTTGCCATATATATTGCACTAGACTGACATGATTGAGTGCTAAGAGAAACTCCAAGGAACTATAAAAATTATTTGATGCATCAATGTCTACATGTTTCTGTTCCTAAATAACCATCGGTACCAGTCTAATATTGCTTCACCATCAAGGTAGAATGACGACATGATAGAAACAAAAATAATGCTCCGTTTGGACTATCAAAATCTCCAAATTCTCGCCTTGAAACTGCCATAGTTTTGTTGGGGTTCAGCAAGTGTGAATGGGAAAAGAAAAAAGAGAATATGAAAAGTGAGGAACTACTTTGGAGGGAAAATGAAAGTATTGCAAAGTGGTCAAATGAAAAGCTTTCTCTCATCAGGCAAAAGAAAGGTAAATTTGTTGTCGCTTATATAAAGGAAACACTTCCATGCTGTCTTAAAGAGCTAAGAAGAAGATGCCTACTCGCGTTGTCGTCTTCGTACGCTCACTCGGCCTCGGATTTGTGGCTTTGGCTTTTTTGGGGGGGCCCAAATGATTTGAATTGATTGATAAATTTTTTGGACAAAATTTGTTTAATCAGTTTTTGTTAAATCAAATAAATCTTGTTAGTATTATCTCTTATAAATTTACGGGTAACGGTAACATTTCGAAAAGTTGTTACTCTTTCCAAAAAGTCGTTACGTTCCAAAAGTTGTATTTTAACAGACAACAATTTTCTAAAAATTGTTATTTGTTCCAAAAGGACCACAACTTTGGAGTAAAACGGGTTGAACAGATTTCATGGACAGACACGTTCCTGCAGAAAATGGCTGTAAAAGGAAAGTCAATTTTCGATTTTTTTTAAAACAATGAAAATTTTTCTTCTCTGAATTTATTTTCTTCAAATAAAATCAAAGTGTCGATCGACTGAGGACTGTGGAATGTTGTTGTTCTTAGTTCGTTGAAGTTGAAGAAGTTTGAGGACCGTATATTTTAACAGGTTTATCCGTTTATGTGGTGAAATTAATCAATAACTTGGGTACAGTGAGGGGATTAAAATTCATAAGGATCATAGCTAGTAGTTTAGGGGGACTCGGATTAACTTCTTGTATTTTATGTATTTTCTGAATTCATCTTATTTTGTTTCTGTTCATGGTTACCTTATAATACAGGTTAGTATAAGAATAACAAGTTTAGCATATATCAATTGTGTTGGGTTCAAAGGAAGTGTTTTTTTTTTTTTTTTTTTTTTTTTTATAACATTTCCCCCCAAAGCCTCCAGTAGCACAAACCGAAATTCAGCAAGATCTTTAGAGAAACCTTTTATTTCTTTGATTGAATCATCAAAGAAAATCTTGAGTACTTTTTGGCCCTCCATTAGAGAAACCTCCGGATGAAAGCATTAATGCAACAAATCTAATGTCACAATAGAAACATTCAAATATTATTATTACTAAATTCAAAGTTACAATGAAAAATAGAACTAACAAAAGAAAATTAGAAGGAGACTAGAGAAAGGGGATGAGAGATATTGAAAGGACCAATGGGACAGATGAATGCAAGTAAATTTTCTCTTCCTTGGATCTTTTCAAGTATTTGTACGATATTTCTGAAGGTTAAAAAAAAATATAAATAGCAAATTATTGTAAATAAAAATTTTTTGGTGTTTATACTAATCTCGAGATCCCGCCCCCAAAATATCTATACGCCTAGAAATAAGGAAAAAGAATCGCGTAACCACTACAATAAGAAGCTAGTACCCAACTTGGACTTGAAAGAAAGAATCAGGACTATGAGACTTATCATAAAAACTCCAAACCCCTAGCATTCCAATTGAAAAAAAAACACTCAAGGAGATGAAAACTAACGGCTTAGGCCCTCCCTCTTCAAAATACAATAGGCTAACAATAAATATCTATCAAAAAAGATATAAACTAAAGATAGATGATGATATTAGTGAGTTGAATGTTCTTTTGATATTTGTTTTAACTACTAAAGATTCATTTCAATATCTAAATATTCATCGGCGAACATAAAATTTTATTTTACGAAAATGACTTCCCAATATTTCCCTATAAAAACGTCTTCTTGATTTCTCCTTTTACCAAATAAACACAAATATTACATACATAAACTCACCATTAGAATATTTAAGGAAATTTGAGACATATATCTGCAAGTGACTAGCTACTTGAGACAGAGTAAGGCCAAGTACTTTTATTGTCTGAAGAATATCACTTGGAAAACAGCCTAAAAAACAATTCATAACAATGAAAATTCGCTTTAACTTAATATGAAAGAAAGACGAATTAAATATAATTATTAGTCTGGGCGACTTAATTCCAAGTAAGTTGACCACGACTATAAGTATGAATTAAAAAATAATTGTGAAGTAAACTTACTGTCATCATTAAGTTGATTCACACCTTCTTGAAATTTGTCACGAAAATCATCACTCCATATAATACGAGTTATTTACCGAATAATAACCTTAATAGCACTGATTTGACTCTTTTTTTCTTCAATCAACTTTTTACCTCTCACTCTTCAATTCAAACTTTTCATTCGACCGACACAATCCCATTTGTAGACTCATGGATATCATTATTTTTCTCATCTATATCAATATGGATATTATTTTCCTCTAAAGATAGCTCTTCAACAATTTTATTGTTATAAATGATATCAATAGCCTTTCCTTTTTGTATATTCTTTTGCTATACTAGTTGCCACATGAACACAAATTCTTGGGTAAATGACTTTTGCAGGTAAAAATAAGCACCTCTTTCAAAAGCTTTTTTTTTTTGAGTGTGCATCGTATTTATCACAAATATCTGTATTATTATTTTAAAATATAGCAATTAAAATTTGGCTGTATCTATTATAACAATATATATTCTTATAAAACAAATATTATCTTATCACTAGAAGTAAGAGTTAGCACTAGAGAATTTATGACTCTAAATAACACATTAAAATTCATTGCTAATCATGACATATTATGAACAAAATCTATGTAGCTAAGGGTTATTTAGAAATAATACATTAAATAGATATTTGATAATTATTTATCTTCTAATTTTATTTAATGTCATAGATGAAGAGTAAAATTAAATACTTACAAATTGAGACTATATCTGATATTATAAATTGACCCAAAAGCTGAAATGAAAGCAAGAAGCGTGAATTCATATTAATAATCATCAAATCAATGTTTTCCTTCCTTTCAAGAGATTGACATTCCTTACGAAGTTATGTTAACTGTTCTAACTGTATCAAAATATATTAAAAAAATAATGAAAATAACACGAATATAAAATTATAAAAAAATTATTATTAAAATTTATTTTTTTTCATAAGAAAATTTAACTATAAAATATAATGTTAATATTTTTTTCAAATATTCTGAAAATAGTGTAATGTCCTCACAAATTAAAACAAAGAAAGCAATGTAATGCCAATCAATGTTGAACAGTAATATTTGTCAAGTCTCATCAAAGTAGATTCAGATTTGTTTATTTTAAATTTAAAAAATAACTAATTAAATTCTAAATACATGTAGTTAAAAGAATGAAATAATTGTAGTATATTAAAATTAATAAAAATAGTTTATTCTTCTTCTTAATATTCGGATATTCCTAGTATATGTATATAATTTTTTTTTTCTATATCCTATAAAAGACAAAAGTTTTTATTTCAAAGTCCATAATGGTAATAACCAAATTGACCCNGTGTGTGTGCGTCGCGCGTGTGTGCGGGGTGTTGTTGTGTGTGTGTGTGTCCTAAGAAATAACTCATAGTATCAGAGCTCTTTATCTGAAAAAGTATCCTTAGACGTATACAAATGATCTGTCGTTCTTTTTATTCTTGAATCTTCATTTGATTTACATTAATTTTTTTTTTTGTATTTTTAAGAATAATCCTTGATAACATTTCTGCAATGATATAAATGTTTCAAGCTGATCTGAAGATAGATGAATTTTTTTCTTGTTGATTAATGATGATAAAGAATTTGTTAGTGAGAATTTATCTCCTTAAGTCTCACGAGTATAAGGGTTAAATATGCACTGACTCCAAAAAAATACATATAGAACTCAATTTGTGAGACTATTTTATTTTCTCATATGTAGATTTTATTGATATGATACTGTTCTCTTTTTTTTTTTTAATTTTGTTTCGAATCTCAATCGCCTCTAGATCTCTTATTTTTTAGATAATTGATTTATTGTTTGGCTGTCATAAATTTGTTAACCTATTTATGTTTTATCTTACTAGTTACTAAATGACTTGTAAGTAATTTCTTTTATAGACTTGTCACACCGATTAGTTTTTTAACTCCTATCCCTACGGCCAACCCCCCAACCCCCCCCTACCACCCACCCCAAAAAAATTATTTTTAAAAACATTTAAGTTCAAAATTTTTTTCCCTCCTACCCCCTGCCCCCCACCCACCCCACCCCACCCCCAAAAATAATTATTTTAAAATATGTTAAATTTCATTAATTATTTTCTACTCTAGTAAAAATAAAAGATGTTTCTAAAAAATATTTTTCATTCATAAAACAAACGGTAAAAATTATTTTTGAAAAATATTTTCTACTCACCAACCAAACATGAGAAAATAAGTCCAAAATCTACTTATTTTCCATGGAAAACATTTTCCTTCATACCAAACGCACCTAATAACAGATAGTATTAAATAAATAGTATAAAATAATATTAGTATTTACTGTGTACTAATCCTAGTCCTTTTAGGATTAGTACTCCTTAATCCTAGTCCTATTAGGATTGGTACTCCTTCCTATATCTCCTATATATATCTCCCATGTATTCCCTTAACACTTGAATACATCAATATTCCTTCATGGTATCAAGAACCAGAAAACCTAGATCTTCTTTTCTCTAGATTTTTTTTTCTCTCTTTAGGGCACTGATCGTTCCCTCTCTTCTCTTGGGCAGCGGCAGCCATGACAACCGAGGTGGATCCTCTCGATTCACTTCCTTCTGGCGTTAAACTCCTTCTCAGGCATCTTCATGCCCTGATTACCAAAAAATTATCAGACATAAATTACCCTACATGGAAAATTACCGTTCTTACAGCCCTTGAGGCCAATTACCTTCTCAAATACGTCGATGGAAGCACAGAACCGCCGCCGGCAGTCATCACCTCCACGAACAAATCAGAAAAAACCAGTCCGGCCCATGCCGCCTGGAAAGCCGTGGATGGCCAGATCTGATCATGTTTGATTGCAGTCATCTCTCCCATGGTTCAGAAACACGTCCGATCCTACACAACTGCTTCAGCCCTATGGAAGGCCCTCGCAACACGCTATGCATCCATTTCCCACTCTCATATTTTTCAATTGCGTGATCGTCTCCACACAATTACCAAAGGCATGAAAAATATGGCGGAGTCTTTAGACGAGGTCTCCACCATCATCACTGCCCTCGACACCGTGAACGAAATCATTCCCGAAAAAGATCTCGTCATGTGCGTCGTTCGGGGGCTCCCATCAGCTTACTCCTCCATTAAACAGGTGGTTCGCAACAGTCCAACGCCTGTTGACCTGGCTACTCTCTCCTCGTGGCTAAAAAGTGAAGAAATCAACGTGGATCTGGAGAGCAAACTTCTTCTCTGAGAAGCCGCTGTTATGGAGCCGGCAACCACCCTCACCGCAAGCCAGAACTATCGCGGGGGGCGTGGTGGCGCCGAGGGGGCCGCGGCACGATAGAAACAGCGGAGGCCGCGGGGCGGAGGTGGCAGGGCATCTCGTGCTACGACGTCAGCAAACGGCAGCAAAACAGTCTGCATCTTCGCAGCGGCAGGCAGTCTCTTCCGAGCGGCGGAGGGTTATTCGAGCGGGATCGTCAACTTGTCATCTGTCAGAAAACAGGACACACCGCTGTTCGTCTCTGGTTCGTAATGAGGCAGCCGAAATAGTGATAATGTAACAAGCCAAGATGCATCTCAAAGCAAGCGGCCCTATCCTCGAGCGTGACTGTCCAGCGAGGGTGAGGTGAGTCATTACACGTTACACGGGACCATTATAGCGATGACGAAGGGTGTAGGGTGAGGGGGAGGATAGGGCAAATAGTTCAGACTTACGCTTTCTTATGTAACCTATCTGATCTATCCAAGCTTAACGCTCCAAATACATATCATGGCTCCAATGGTATTACTGTTGGCAACGGTGAGTCCCTTAATATTTGTCACACTGGCACGGGTACCATTAAAACCACCACCGCTATCTTTCACCTAGGTAACCTTACCCATGTCCCTTCTATTAAAACCAATCTCCTTTCAGTTCACCAATTCACAAAAGACAATAATTGCTCACTCTTGTTCACCACTAATGATTTTCAGATCCTAGACAATACTACCAAGAGGGTGATTTTTCAGGGCACCTGTGAGCATGGTCTGTACGTTCTTCCTGGCACAAGTTCGTCTGCCCACCCAGTTTCAGAAAGCGTTCCTGTGGCTCCGGTGGCCTTCTTGACTGATGGCCACAGTCTGTTGTGGCACAGTCGTCTGGGTCACCCGTCACTCAATTAATAAATTCTTTAATGTCTCAATAAGATTTTTCTTCCATTCATGTAAACAATTGTGACTCCTGTTCAATTGCTAAATCTCATAAATTACCTTTTACTTTATCTGAGAAGCGTACAACTGCACCTTTTCAACTTATTCATTTTGACCAATGGGGTCCTACTACTGTTCCTTCATTTGCTTGTTTTCTCTATTATATTTATTTTGTGGATTATTTTACAAAATACACTTGGTTGTACCCAGTAAAACACAAATCACAGGCATACACCACCTTTGTCACTTTTGAAAAAATGGTCACAACACAATTCAATTCTCATGTTAAACTTTTTCGAAGTGACAATGGAAAGGAATATGTAAATAACATCTTTGGCCAGTTTCTGCAATCCTTGGGAATTATACATCAAACCTCCTGTCCATACACTCCCGAACACAATGGGGTGGCTGAGCGTAAGCATCGCCATCTCATTGAAACAGTGGTTACTCTTGTACATCAATCTCATCTCCTTGTATCCTTTTGGGTAGAAGCTCTAGCCACTGCAAACTACCTCATTAACAGAATGCCCAGTCACACCCTCTCCAACAAATCACCCTATCAACTCCTTTACCAAGAACTTCCCAATTATACCAACCTTCGCGTCTTTGGGTGTCTTGCCTACCCTTGGCTACGCCCTCATTTATTCACAAATTAACAACCCGATCCCGTCCTGTATTTTTTTGGGCTATCATCCTACCTCCAAGGGTTATCACTGTCTTGACCCACAAACTCATAAAGTCTACATATCTCGTCATGTCAAATTTGTCGAAAATGAGTTTCCCTACGAGTCTATTTCCTCCTCACAAATACATCATTCATTGGCGTCATTCCCCTTTTTCCAACATACTCACAGGGTCCCTCACCACTCCCCCACACCTCCACCCACTATCCAACCACCCTCATCACCCCTTCGACCGTCACCCACACATACACCCGCAACCACCACCCACACTCACACCAACCCGAACCACCCATACCCACAACATCCCAGCCCGGTCCATTTTGGTCCTTCTCGGCCACCCCCGAATCACCATCGCCGTGCCACCCCCAATACTCATCCATGTTAACCCGTGGCAAAGCCGGTATCTTTAAACCCAAAAACTTTCAGGCTACCACACACAAATACACCACCCCTTCCCGATAGTGAACCAACAAACCTACTCTGTTGCCTCAAAAATTGCTTATTGGCGTCATGCTATGGATGACGAGTTTAAGGCTTTGACTGATCAGAAAACTTGGGTTCTTGTACCTAAGCCCCATGGGCGGCACCCAGTGGGCTGTAAATGGGTGTACAAAATTAAACACAATGCCGATGGTAGTATTTCCAGGTACAAGGCTCGTTTGGTTTCTAAAGGCTACAATCAGGAGTATGGGCTTGATTCTCCGAGACATTCAGTCCTGTTATTCGGCAGAAAAACATTCGCCTGGTACTGTCACTCGCCGTGCGCAACAATTGGTTCATCAATCAGTTGGATGTTTCCAATGCTTTTCTTCATGGCATGCTTGATGAAACTATCTACATGACGCAACCACCGCGCTATGTTGATCCCCGCTTCCCTCAACATGTTTGCAAACTCCATAAGTCTCTGTATGGGCTCAAGCAAGCCCCCCGTGCTTGATACACACGTCTGAAAACGTTCCTCCAGGGACTCGGCTTCACGTGTTGCGTACACGACACGAGTCTGTTTACTCGACATTCAGCACACGGTACAGTCATTCTTCTTGTCTATGTAGATGATATCATTATTACAGGATATACTGTAGCTCTCATTCAGGATGTCACTCGAGCTATGCATACTACCTTCAAAATGAAGGACCTTGGCCCGTTACATTATTTTCTGGGAATGGAGGCTTCTCGGACAGGCAGCGGCTTGTTTCTTCATCAGTCAAAATATGCTCGAGATCTGTTGCAGAAAGCTGGACTGGAAAAATGCACTAGTCAACCAACATCAATAGCAGTCTCTTCGTCTACGAATGGAGCCGACACCCCCTTTGCCGATATTACCCACTTCCGCAGCCTCATTGGGGCTCTACAGTATCTGGCCATTACCCGTCCTGACATCCAGTTTGCTGTCAACCGAGTTGCTCAGCGCATGCATCAACCAAGTGAACATGATTACCATTGTCTAAAACGCATTCTCAGGTACATTTTTGGCACTCTTGGTCGTGGTTTACTCATTCGACCCGGGGACTTGGAGCTTCGGGGTTTCTCAGATTCAGATTGGGCGAATGAAAAAATGACAGAAAATCTACATCAGGGTTTCTCATTTTTTGGGGGCCGAACCTGATCTCCTGGTTAAAAAAAAACAACCGTCTCTCGGTCCTCGACTGAACTGAATACCGCGCCCTTGCTCTTCTTGCTTCTGAGACCATGTGGGTCACATATATTCTTCGCGAACTCCGCGCCACTCACAATGTTCCTGCTCTCTATTGTGATAACAAATCAACCATCTGTGTGGCCAAGAATTCCGTCCTACACACCAGAATGAAGCATGTTGATACCGATTGTCTCTTTGTTCGCGATGAAGTTCAGGCCGGCACCATGACTGTGCAGTATGTACCCACTGAAGAACAACCGGCTGATATTCTCACCAAGCCTCTCCCAAGCCGACAGCACGATTACCTCAGTTCCAAGCTTCCGTTCGCTTCCGCTCAGCTCAGCTTGAGGGGGGATAATAACAGATAGTATTAAATAAATAGTATAAAATAATATTAGTATTTACTGTGTACTAATCCTAGTCCTATTAGGATTAGTACTCCTTAATCCTAGTCCTATTAGGATTGGTACTCCTTCCTATATCTCCTATATATATCTCCCATGTATTCCCTTAACACTTGAATACAATCAATATTCCTTCAGCACCCTTGATCTTTTTGTAGACAAAGAGAAGAAAATATTCTTTGTTAATAGATCTAGAGCGACAAACAGTTTATGTAGAAAATCAATTAAATTCTTCAAATATAAATTTATTAGGGTTTAGATCTTTAATTTTTATAAATTTAATTATATTTTAGAGAAATAAATATTCATATAGTGAAGACACACGATAAAAATAATGTAAAGAAAGAGAGGAGAAAAACTGATGGGAATCAATTTGACTATTATTATTATTATTATTATTATTATTGACTTGGAATAAAAACTTCTTGTCTTTGTTTTGAGGTAGACAAAAAATACTTTCACTACTAACTTTTCAAAATTATTAAGACATATTTAACCCAAATAAGTAAAATTTAGAACGATAACTTAATTAAAAGTTGTATACATTTTTTTTACTAGATAATAACTTATATTTTTATTTGTAGATTTTTCATAAGCTTCTCACACGCTGTGATATTATTTTAACGAATTTGATAGTTTGTATTATTTTATTTGTCATTTATTTCATCTGATATCCTAGAGGAGATATTTATATGATCATCTTATCAACTTAATAAACTTATATGTGTGTTTACTTTTGATATTTATTTATTTATTGTAGAAAAAGATAAGAAGTTATTTTGAATCGATCCTAAAGTGAAAAAGAGTGGAAGGAGAAAATTAATGAAATTTTTTAAGTATAAATTTAATAAAGATTTAGATATTTAAATTTTATAAATTTATTTTTAATTAGAGAAATAAATTATTGAGATAGTCACGGTATAAGATTAAAACAATGAAAAGAAAGAGAAAGAAAAATGAATGGAATGTTCGACACATATTTCCATGAGGGACAAGGTAGTGTCAAACATTTGCCTTTAGACGACCAGAAGGGTATAACATCTTAGGAAACCACCAAATCTAGTATAACCCTACCGGGAGAATTCGTGTGTTTGCTAAAGTGGTATGAACCCAGAAGTCTGACGTCTAGGGTACCCTCAATATCATCACTTAAATCAACACCAAATTCATCCCTCCTCATTTCCTCTATGATTCATCCCCAAGAGATTTAGAAGTACAAAAAACACTCTCATGACTACTAGAGTTAGTATACTCATTAAACTAGTACGGGTAGTACTTTTGGAAAGAGTAGGTCGAGAAGCCCATTTTGTAGTACGCCTAGAGGAAGCCAAAATCTTACCCCATGCTAAATCATCGGTTCATCAAGTATTTCTATAGGGTCAGTGGCAGGGATAAATTAGGTTCTTGAGGACCTGGATTTGTTGGTTTAAACGGTGAGGATACCTTCATTAAGAGATCTTTTGACTGAGTGGTAATAAGAACAAGGATAACCATAAACAACGTAGTAGGAAGAGTCTCTGAGGTTCATCTGTTTGCACGAGCACAAGCTTTCTAGTAGCCTTCCGTAATTTTGACCTTAGTCGTTTAGGTACCGAATGGGAAATAGGCATGGTATCATTAGAACTCATATTGAATTCCTCAAATTATGCTAATACAAACAAGAATTCTCCCTTACTAGATGCACCAAAGATGCCTAGCGGGTGAACCAGGTTCAGTCGTAGGGTCTTAGTGTGTTCCTCCTAAATCCCTCAATTTCCAAAAGAACCCTAGATCCCTCTAAGACGAAGTTGTAAAGTGTGGAAAAAAATTGAGATGATGTATTATTCAAACACAATTCCGAGTAGAATAGATGTGCGTACCTGTTCCCGCGAAATTACAAATTATTAAACTTACTGATATTTGAGTATTGATGGGTTTGGGGGGTGGGGTGAGGAATCTGTGTTTGGTGGATTTCCAATGGTAAGAGGAGTGTGATGGTTTAGTAGAGGAGGGATTCAGATTGTTGTTATGGGTGTGTGTATTTAGTAGTAGTGGAATCCAAATTGGTTGGTTATACGAGAAGTCCAATAATGTAAAGAGTTTCACTTGAAATAAAGTTGTAGTACACTTCCATAATGATGTGATGGTTTTCAGCTTTTTGAAAATGACGGTGCGGTATTTGAATATGGTGGTTACAATTTTTATAGTGACATGTGGAAGGGACATGTTATTGCTTATAATTTTTGAATTTATGCATCGGGAATCAAGAAATGTATACATAGTTGTATTTTAGGACTAGACGAACCCCATATTTCTATTTTATGTGTTCTTTCACATGAAATAAATTACTTTGTTATAGTTTCTCCAATTTTTAAAAATTGATGTAGGGATTATACAATTCAATCCGATATTTTGTGCCTTATACATAGTATTCTTTAGTAGTCATGGAGGGTGGCTTAGGCAATTTTAATTATCCCTAGTTCAAATATGTTCCTTCCCAGTTTCTCTATTGCTAATGCTTGGGAAGATATCTATGAATTGGTTTTTTCAGTAGTGAAAATTCATGAAACAACCATTTTTCTACATGGTCCCTTAAATGGCTATCAAATGTTATGTTGTTTTTGTTCTTTTTATGTTGAATTGGGTTTTGCTATAGTTATTGCACTAGTATTGTCCAAAAAAATGGAGCCACCTAGTGTTCAACCCGAAGTTTTTTGAGTTGTTGAATCCATAGAAGTTTTAGCAGCAACATAAAGACGCAACAACATATTCCAATATCGACAATATATAGAGCTACAAAACAAAATTTCTTTGTGTCCAAGAGGTAATGAGGTGACCTTAGTTCAAAATATCTACTAGTTCAAAAATTTCTTTTCTTCTTTCATTTTTGAAGTAGAGTCCCAAGTTATTTCATTTGTTGTTTAACCGTAGACCTTTTACAACTTGGTATTGAGGTTCGTTAGGATTTCATAAAATCAGCACATGACTCTAACACTAAATCACAATGTGTGTCCAGATAGCAATAAGATACATAGTGACCCAATCATCTTTATATAACTTTTTAATTAATGGGCTATTGAACTATTCCTCAGACTAACTTGGTATCTATGGCATTTGGGCATTGATTTGTTTTTGAATCCTCCGTTTTGCACCTTATAAGTGCCTCTTTGACTACTTATTTGGTGATTAGGGTACCTGAGGATGTTTGCTTGATTTAAAGTCTTGGAAATTAGTTTTTAGCTCTCCCTCCTGCTCATTTCATACTCATTGCTTATTAGAAATGCAAGTTCATAATATGTGAGTGATTTATTTTGTCTCCCAAGCTGATGTCCGTCCACTTAATACTTGATGATTACCAGTCCTTTTCCCTATTTTCTTGAGAAAATTGGTGTTGTTCCAGTTTTTCCGCTTTGTGTGCCCATGGCATTAAGAAAATTTTTACAATATGTATACCATGCCTTAGGTGCTTGGTTTAACCCATAGAGAGCTTTTTCAAGCTTATAGACAAGTTTAAGATAGTCATTATTTTCAAATATAGGTGGTTGTTTAACAAACACTTCCTCTTTTAATAAACAATTTAAAAATGAACTTTACACTGGAACAATTTTTTTATCATAATTTATTCCCTCTTTTTGATTGTAACCTTACCACCATTTTTTCTTTATTTATTGTTATAGTTCCATATTCATCCAACTTGTTTCTGAACAACCACTTGGTTCCAATAATGGTTTTGTTTGGGGGTGTTGGCACTAAGTGCTAGACTTTACTTCTTTTAAATTGATTCAATTCCTCCTCCAATGATGTAAATCATTCAGCATCTTGCAAGGCCTCAGTAATTTCCTTTGGTTCCATCATAGAAATGAATTCATTGAAAGCACAATGATTTTTAGTCCTGATCTGGTGGGTATGCCGGATTTGATATTAGTGAGTATGTTATCTATTGGATGTGATCCTTGGTACTGATAGTCCTTTACAACCAACTCTTGTTGTTTTGAGTCAATAGAATTATCAATCAAACCTATCTTTGACATTTTGCTGCATCAACAATCTTTCTCTTTGTCTTTCTACTTTGCCTTGCGCCTTTATCTTTGTTTTGGTTCTGCCTCCTTCCTCTCTCTTTGTTGCATCCCCCCACTCCCCCCCCAACCCCCTCGTCCCTTTCTTCCCTCCACACCCCCCCCCCCCTCCTACGTGGACGCCTCTGCTGCACAGATACATTTTGCCTCCACCTCTCTTCCTACCTGTCCAACCCATAGGAAAAACAAGAAAGATCTAAAAGGGAGAAAATACACAAATAAAACAAAAAAGGGGGGGGGGGAGGGGAGGGGGAAGGGAGAGGTGGGAACCACTATCATGCGCAAAGATTCGAAAGGCTCCCTGTGAAATAGGTATATAAAAGGGTACGCACAAATAACATGAGATTTACAAACTGAACTCAGAAAACATAGGGAGAAAGAGATGAGTAGTAAAGGACGTTTCAAACATTCACACATAGCCACGGTGGGTCCCATTATAACACACCACCAACTGGAAAACACATATGGGTTCTATTGTGTGATTTGTTTCAGACTAGCTGAGCTAGTGGGATAAGTCTAAGCATCTCTGTTTTGACTCCTATTTTTTTGACGCTCATCTTTGGCATCTCAGCTTTCACTTAAATGTCCCATAAAAAAGAGATTTCCGTGATTCATGAGTTAGTCACGATCTTGTGGGTGGTTGACCTCTCATCGCCTACTGCTGTGAGCCGAAGTAGTCGGTGTAAGCCACAAAGATTATAAGATTTTTTTATATGACGAATATTCCAAGAATTCCCTCATCATTCTAGGGACTCACTTTTCCCTAACAGTTGTGTCTCGTCTGTGTGTTGTGTGTTCCTGATATGGGGTTGCGGTTTTGCTAGTTCGCGATTATTATGAATGAGGCAGCTTATCTCACATAAACATTTTCACTTAGTGAGATATGTGTAAGGTTTTATGCATTTTAAGAATTCAATAGAGGGAGTTTGTATCTAGATGTGATCGGGTAGACTACACTCTATTTATAGTATCCGCCTGCGCATTCATGGCTGCGCCCATAAAGATGGATTGTTATGTGGCGAACAGGCAGCATAGTGATGCCGAGCGAGTCCGGGAAGGTCGGAGCGTGGGCCGGGTGAGGACTACCCATTCTGGGTTGTGTGGTCCGTTGACGACACGACACTCACCGACAGCAAAGAAAAAGGGTGTGCGGGCTCACCCCCACGGCAGACCCGACAGTAACAAAGAGGAACAAAGGGGAGAGTGCCGCAATATGGGTTGCAAACGATAAGAGGGACCAGAGCGGAGAGCGACCAGGTTTGTGGCGTACGTCTGGGGTGTAAAGGGGGGCGGGGGAAGGGCGCGATTAATGGACAAAAGTGAGGAAAAAGGAGAATAAATGGTTGAAACGGGGTAATAAGCTAGAGATGAATAATCTCAAACAGGGGCAGAACTAAAAGATAGAAGAAGAGGAACATAGCTCCCGAGGGGGAGTGGGGGGGTTGTAACATCACAGAAGAGAGGGAAACTGTGTGAAGTAGTTTTAGGAAGATGTGAGATATGTTGTTTGGGTGTGGGTTGGTAGGGGGGGGGTAAGAGTTGATAGGGAAAAGGGGAGGGTAGGTTTAATTGTTGGGGGGGGGGAGGGGGAAAGGGGGGTGAGGAAAAATTTATTGGTGATAAAGATTTGGTAATTAAAAATTTTAAAAGGAAATAGTTTTGTTATTTTGGTAGTGATAGATGAATAGATATTTGTGAAATATGGATATATATATATTAAATTAGAATAAAGATTTTAAGAAGATAATGTGTAGTATATAAAATGTAATATGACTTTTCTTTGTCCAGTTAAGAAATTTCCTTTGTTGGAGATTTCATTACTTAACTCCTATGGAGAGAAAATTACCTTGTTTTTCCTTTATCAATAGTTGTTATATCTGAGAAAATTTGTGATCAAATCCAACAGTTACGCATTTGTGATTAAGTGATCACTAGTCTTCTTATTTTTTCAATCCTTTAGATTGACCATCTTGTCCACCTCTCGCAATACTACTATTCCATGTATTGTTTCTTCAAGTGAGAGGAATTTTGATCTATCTACAGTCATGTGCCTTGAGGAAGTGTTGTCTACATACCAGTATTGCTTGCTTCCCCTCACCTTTTCTTGAAAAATTGAAGGGTTAGATGACTAACTTGGGTCCTTTATTTTGATAAAAATGGTGAATAAGATCCTTTTTTAACAAGTTAGGTTTTGTTTTCTTTAGTACGTCCAGTTCCTTTGATGTGTGAGAGTTTTTATATTTTTGGTATTATTGATTCTGGTTGTAGGACATGTGTTTCTAGAGTGACCCATGTTACCATAAAATGTGTATAATGCAGGATGCCTATTCAAGATTGGTTATCAACCTTTCTAAAGCGTTTATCTTACACTGGTTGTAGTTCCTAGAAATGGTTATAATCCATGGGGAAAATTTAGTCCATTTATTTGCTTGGTTTTCAAGCTACTATTTGATTCTAGATGATTCACGATTCAAATCTCCTAGAGTTTTTCCTTTTATGAAGAATAATTCGTCCGGAAGTCCTTCTGAAAAAAATCTTGTTCACGTAGGGCTTGATCTTTCTCATTATCTTTTCCCTAGCCAACTGCCACTTTAATTTTTAAATTTCAATTTTTGTAGGAACAAGGTTACACGATCAGCGGGCAAAGAATAGTGATGAAGGTCGTTTGTCTTCAAGAAGGACTTTTAGGGATGCAACCCGTTGTTAGTCTTCAGGGTTGGTTGTTTTCTCCACTGTTTTAATTTGCGATTCTCTATACCTACCAAGTAAAGATACAACAAGGGTACGATGAGTTTTAACAAGATCAAATGTACTTAAACTTTAGACTAATCATAAGCTACCAACTTATTCTTGTCATTATTCAGTTCTTGCATGGTATTTATGAGAGTTACCATTAAAGAGGACAATTTCTTCTTTTGGTTATCTTTGAGATTAGAAATGTGTACCTTCTTTTCCTTAGTGTCAGAATTATTTTCAGATTGTGAATATTCTATAACCATAACTGCAATGTCATCATACTCCTCAGAGTTATTTGTGGCCTATTCCCCAACAGCTATATAGCTTTTGATTATTTTCCCTTATTTCATTATTTTTTTAAACTTTGTTTTTCTTCGAGTTCTCTTTTAAATCCTTTTCTAAAACTATCTACCCTTTATTTTTCCTCCACTTTCTCCACTCAAACTTTGCACGTAAGACAATCCTAAATGTTGATGGTCGTTTCCTCCACATTTATAGCAATCCTTCATTTTGTCCCTATCTTATAGGCTATTAATCCCTGGTAGGGGTGAAGGTTTCTTCTATAGTTCATGTCTTTCTTGAAATTCTTTTCTCTTAATAATGGGCATATCATCATCGTTTAATAGAGTAATCTTCTCATTGAAGTTCTTGAGAGAAAGACTTATCTTTATTTACTTCACTCTTCTTTTGGCACTTTTGACATTCCAATCTCATATGTTTTTATATTTACTACAAGCTCATCAAAAGTCATATGTGTTTAACTCTTTGGCCTCTATTTATTGTAGATCTTTGATTTCCCCGGATCTATATATAGTTTCGAAGAACCTTTAATTCATGTTCCATCTATAGTGTAAAACTATTCCTAGCAAATTAATTCTCGTTGAACCACTCTGGTGAATCTAGTGATCCATCCTTAAGTTACTCTCTCCTTTTTTCATCCATCTCGAAGGACTCATATTCGGTGCATAGTCTAGCGATTTTGAACTTTGAACTTGGGTAGTACCTTCATGTGCGTTCAGATGTGTATCACATATATGTTTAGTAGTGGTACATAAGAGATGTGGTTGAACTCGTATCGTTTGAGTCCACATACGAGAATGAATTAAGTTTTTTCAATCTTTCCTAGAATCTTGTAGTCAGCTTCTGCATATTGAGCCTTAGGTTTAGGAACGTCCTTTCCTTCGCAGTTCTTGATTGAAGACATTAACAGTCCCACATACTCTCATCCAGTGTTCACCAGGGTCTTTTCACACTTAAATGAAGTCTTCCCATTCCCTGCCTTCCACAATAGTAATATTTATTGTCCATTAATTAATGGTGGCATCATTTCATGTTTTTTCCTTGATCATGTCCCAAGAGGACTTGAAGATTCATAGTAATCTTTCCTAAATCTTTCCTTGACTTATAGACTCTTTGATACGAATCCTGCTCTGAGACTAATTGTTGGAATTATGACCTCCATATTTCTTCTAGGGATTTCATATTGAAACTTTTATTAACACAATAAAACTTCAAACTACAAATAATTACAAACCAATGTAGCCTAAAGAATTATAAACTCCAATTTTTAGACTTAGAACACAATCACCCAAGTTCATTTTCTCCAAAATTTTCAAGTTGCCCCCAACTCAAAGATCCAAAACACTAAATTTCATAGCAAATAAATTACAACTACTTTAAGAAAAGACTCAAACTAAACATAATAGAATTCTTTAATTATGTTTTTTGCAACACTCTAACAACACTTCAATTTGAACTCTCTAACAATAAGAATATGTTTTACTCGTATCTCTCGATGTAAATGCACAACCTTCTTTGGAGAAACCTTGCTCTAGTTATGAAACAGAGTCCTTCCTACTTCAACTTTTCCCTACTTTAAAACCTTGTTCCTAATTACCTTTCCTCGTGAGACTTGGAATACTTGAAGTGGGGGTCCTTTTCCTCATGGGACCTTTGAGTACTTTTATTATTTTCAATCCACGATCTCAAATTATTCTTCCTCTTATTTTCCAGTTGGGATTTGGTTGGGTCGCTCATCTCTCGTAAGCGTGATCAGTCACCACCTCTACGCTGCCTCTTTCGCATGGCCTTCGGTCCCTTGCCACAATGTGTCACGTCACCTGAGGCTTCTACAAGCATAAACAAAAATGAGTGGGCACGCAGGACGACACTATGGCTCGGCTAAAACCAGGGGGGCTGCACACCTGAGTTATCAACTGAAGGGGACGGGGGGGGGGGGGAGGTGCGTGCGTGGGGAGCGAAGACCTGTGGTGTAGAAGCATGGGCGAGGATCTGAACCACAATGTTAAATCAGTCAACGGACGTTGGGGCCCTAACTCTAAATGTTTCATATGAAGTTAATACTCTAAACATAATCAATGATAAAATCTTGTATTCATCACTCTTGATTCTTCATCATTGATCAATATTTGTGTATTAATCTTTTATCATGTGCTCTATTCTCTATTTCTGGAGTTACCCTTAGGAACTTTCCCGACATCGTTCATTTGATATAATCTGCTAATGGGGGGGTGGGGGGGCGGTATGGGGGGACGCGGTAAAATTTTAGATGGATCTTGAGTAAACAGTCATCCACCAACTACACAAACTCCTACAAAAGCTTCTGCACAGTGGAAAGATCCTCTAAATGTTGGGAAGTATGATGAACTCCAGAGACTGATTATTATTCCTGATGGAATGGGGTAAGTATTCATGTAATATTTTTAATAGTTTTTTTAATAAGTGGAGCTAGCCTTGTGTAAAATGACAAGTGCACTATAAAATACTTTAGCTACATTACAATGTTTTGTGTTGACCTGTCATATTTATGAAGCTAAGATCAGTTAAAGTATATTCTATTAGGATATCGTCAACAATTAATTCTCATGCCCATTGGTCTTTCAGTGGGGTGAGGCGGGGGGGCACATCTGTACATCAACATATTATAACTCTATAATACTCGTGGCCTTCCCTTCCTCCTTACGTGGTTTATCCTCTATCAGTCCGTGCTAGGCTATGTAGTATCTCATGTGTTTCGTTTTCGGATCGGGGGGCGAGCATGAGGGAGCTTCGCTCCGATCACGACTGCTGCATTGAACTAGAAGTAGAATGTTCTGATGCTTCACAGGTAAAATACTATTACTTTGAGTCGTTGGGATATACTCCCTGGTCTCAAACAAGTTAATTGATCTAGACATGACACAAAAAGATATGTGTGATCGTTATATCATCTGTTATTAAAGAGCTACTAAAATCGGGAACAAACGGGAGTGAAATCATTACGTCCAATCCTTGTGAATATTCATATACCTGCAGATGAAGTTGTGAGGTGCAGGTTGCGGTGTCGGGGGGGGGTAAATCTCAGAGGTAAGTCTATTAACTAGAAAAACCAAGCTACGAGAACCTTTTTTTTAGAAAATGTTCTCGTAGGTTGAATTTTGCTTTGGTATTCAGAAGGCCCACACACACTATCGCGAGGCCAATCGTTGATTCATGAAGATATATGTAGACACATTGATGAGTATTGGGCCTCATTCAAAGTTAAAAAAAAAAACACAGTGAATAAAGGAATCCCAAACTCTGTTCTACAGACCGGAGCGGAATCTACATTCACCAGAGAAGCAAGTCATAAGCCGTTCTGTGTACTGGACTCCTTAGTAATTTCCCCCTTTCCCTCTTCGCTTAGCCCTCTGGCGCTTTCCCCCCATTCGGCTTATTCCTCATTCTACCTGGCTTTCTCGTTTGCCTGGGCCACCTGTTTTCCGCGTTTCTGGCCTTCTCCACCTTCCCCCTCTCTTTTGCCTTCCGCCTCCTCCTTCCTCTCCCTCCCATCGCCCCTGTTACCCCCGTGGCGCCGCTACCTTCTGCTTCCTCATCCTTTCAAGGGCAGCGCAGAGTGAGGTATGGAGCGCTATGGTCACGGGGGGGTGGGCCAGTGGGATAGGCTGTAAATAGCCACGGGTATGCCTATGGTCTTGTCGGGCAATGATCAGCGAGAGGCAGAGGTTGGCTTCTGGGGGGTGTAGAGAGGGCCGAGGCACTACGGCAACGGTGTTTTAACCGGTTCGGGCCCTTGGCCGAGCCATCATCCTTGGGTTATCCTCGCACATTGACAGTGCGGTTGGATGGAGTGAACAAATACTGTCTTGGGTATTCCCCTCCTCTGCCCCTACTCATCAAATGGCTGTGGGGCTGTGCAGTGTGGTGGAACCCTAATGTACGCAAGGTACAAGAGATGGCGGTGGGTGTTTTGGATCTGACTGAAGGAAATCGACAGGGTGGTTGGTTCTAATCACCGTGTCAACATCACATTGATCGGAGTGTCTTCTCTCTCAGTTCTCTTTATCTGTTCTTTTCTCTCTCTCTCTCTCTCTCTTCTTACTCTCTCTCTTCTCTCCTCGCTCTCTCCTCCTCCTAGTTTATTCGCTCTCTCTGGTCTTGTCAACCCCCCCCCCCCCTGTTCGTGACTTGTTCTTCTCCCTGCCTCCGCACCATGAGTGTGTTTTGGTTATCCCACTCACAAATTTGTCTGGATCTGCCTTAGTTTGTTTTCTACTAAATGAATAATTCACCCATCTTTTTTCTTATCACAAAACTACCCTAAAATTAAAATCTCTGTTAATTCTGTAAGCTTCAAATCATAAATTTTTCCAATAACAAGATTCAGCCTCCGTAGGTAGTTCCAAGTTCCGTCCTTGGGTTCTGTTGTCGCGCTCCCCCTGGTTATCCTCCTGCCTTACCTTTCTCGTCCTTCCGTTTCCTTTTCCTCAACCCTCTTCAAGCTCTGGTTGATGTCCGCTTTCTCACATTCATTGTCACTATCGTCATTCTAACTATTTTGATCTTTGCATATTCAAACTTACCATTTTTTCACTATTTATTTTATTATACACCGATCCCCACGCATTTACTTCCCACAGGGTGAAGGAAGGGTGAAGAAATAGTCCCAATTTTTATATTTCCTACCTTTGAACTCATCTCGCTGTTTGTCCCACTATCTTTTAAGTTAATTGCATGATCGTCGTATTTAAAGTGTATTTCACTTCAATAACATCGTCAGTTCTATGTTATTTATTAACTGTTGTTATAAATATCACATCAACCTGTCATTATAATAATTTTTTTTTTTTCCATCATTTCCTCCTTTTCTTAACACTGTCCTCATTTTTTTCTAAACGTTGACCATAGCTCAGTGGATCTTCCCCTGTCCTCCTCTCGTACTTTCTTTCTTCCAATATTGTTTTAATAATAAGAGGTTCCAAACAGGCTCGTGTCTCAATACCAGCTTGCAGTTAATTATTAGTACTATCTCGATTGGGCAACATCTGCGTTGGTGAGATTCTCATCTTTTTGGAAGGTCACTAGTTATATCGGTCTTTCGGTCATTACTCCTCTTTCCCTTTTCCACATCGTTGGCGGTCGCCCCGGGGTTTTGTCCTCGTCCCCCTCCTCTTCGTCGCGGTTTTAGGCCCGTTCGTTCCCAATTCAACTATTTGTGTACTTTAAATTCGCCTATTGATCTTTATTTCTATACATCCTTTATTTTTCGCATGAAGATGAGTGGGGGGGAGGAAAAAAGAGAAAAACCAAGCAGGAGAGCGGGGGGGCGCAGTCCCGAAGTTTTCTGCTATCTTTATTGAATCGTATTCAATTATCGAGTGTCGTTTCATTCCATGCAAGTCCAATGAGCTTTTCCTTGGGGCATATGTGGCTCTCAACGCACCGTGTTACGACTAGGTTCAATCTCTAGCCATGACAATATTCTCAAAATTAGTTGTTGTCCCCTTTAGGTAAATCACAAAATACTAATGAACATCAGTCGCTTCATTCGCATTGACAACTTTTGGCAAATTTATTAAAAATTATCTAACTATGAGATTTTAAAACCTTTTTTTTAAAAAAAATATGATGTTTAATGTCTTTGATTCATCATTCTCATCTTCCAATCTAAAGGGGGTAAATATTACCATTATACACAATTTATGTCTATATTCCGTCTGTAGTCACTTAAAAACTTATTAAATATAAGTTTATAAAGTTGTTCGGATTAAATTATAGTCCAAATAAATATTATGGACTAATATAATAGATTTAATTATTTAAATTCAATAAATATGAATTTAATTAGAGTCTGCTCCATAAAGCCCATATGACATGTCACTTAAATCTAATTGGGTGAAGGGAGTATTGTTCCAATCGCAACTCCTCTATTCTAAAACTATAAATAGGGGTCTCATAATTGCGAAAAGAGGACCAAGAATTCAAACAAGAATCTTGAGAAAGATCGTGGATCAAAAGTTATAAATTTCTCTACAAATTTAAGAATTCAAAACTTCAAGGATTCAAGAATTCAAGTGTTCAAGTTCAAGATTTGAAGAAGTAAAGATAAAATTCAAGAACGACTGAGATAAAGACCACCAAGTCAAGATCCAGCTTCAAACCGTTGAATTCAACTAGAGGTCAAGATCAGATAAAATTCAAATCCGATCAAGATCAAGTTTAATTTCAAGACGAATCAATATCAAGACCACACACCCTGTCCAGAGTCCAAACAGGCTCCAGCCTTTGAATTCAACTAGAAGTCAAGATCAAGCTAAAGCTCACGTCAAGATCAAGATCAAGTCTAAGTCCAAGTTCCAATCCAATCAAGTTTCAAGAACGGTTAGGATACAACCATGTGAATTCAAGATCAAGCTCCAAGTCCTTCAATTAAACTCAAAAGTCAAGATCAAGATAAAGTTCAAGTAAAGATCAAGATGAAGTCCAAGTCTAAGTTCAAGTCCAAGATCAAGATCAAGATAGAGATCAAGATCAAGTCCAAGTCCAAGTCCAAGTTCAAGTCCAAGATAAAGATCAAGATAATCCAAAGTTCAAGATCAAGATTTAAATCCCTTGAATTTATTATTTGAAAGGCGATTTCAACGGAAATCATGAAGATGTAAACACTCACACTTGAAATAATAAATGGATTGTTGCTATAATTTTCCGTTCTTGATTATTTTCTCGAAGCTAATTTCATTGTCTACACCATCATAAGAGAATTATTGACCAATTTTATTACCCATATACTCCTCCAACAATAAATGGTCATTCTGAGCAAAAACATCACCACCTCAATAATTTCATTTGATGCTTACTTTCCAAGAATCTATCCTTGCATCATTTTGGCCTAAACCTCTGGTTTTGATACTTATTACTAAAGGATACCATGTCAAAATTTGAAATTTTCCTTACCATTTAATTGTTTATTCCAAAAAAAAAGTTGAATTTATGCCTTATTTAATTTTGCTCTAATAGTTTCCCACGAACTATATTATATTTCGCGTATTTTTTTTCCAACTATTGAGTATTAACAAGTTTTAAAAATATCTCATCCTAACAGAAAGTTGCCACAGATTCAGTTTTGAATTGTAACTATTATGAATGATCGAGGCTGACCGCTTTACACGTAACATGGACTCTAGGATCACGAGTTACCCCAAGCTAATCCCATGTCTAGCATATATCACTCATATAGAGCATAAATGAATAGGATTGTACTCTGTGGAGCTAAAACATTTAATAACTGAAAGTGGGGATCCCAACCGTAATAAGGTAATAAAAATCATATCACGAGTTTATTAAACAACTGAAAGATTTTTAACTTCAGTAATAATTCAAGTTTATTTTCCCTAGTAGGTCTGAAAGCTATAACAAGTGAGTTGTTGGAGACATGTACCCATCAACTCTAACAAAACTAAACTAATAAAAAGACTAAACTACAGTAATGTCTATTGTCCTCGACAGTATGAATGATGCTCACCATTGAAGTTTGCTGAAATGCAGCCGAGAATCCATCTAAAGAAGCGCAATCTAACAATCTTGAGTACTGGAACTATCACGTCCTGAGCTTACACACGCTAACGTGGCCGGCATCCAATGACCATTGTTTTTTCCCTTGATCGGATCCTTAGCCCACTTATTGTAACTATCCGGTAAGAACTTAACACATAGATTATAACTCAGAAATAACTTTAAAAATACTAAATTGCCAAGTGTTCAAACCACATCTTAGTCCGATTTCAAGTGAAAGGAAACGACTAGATACTCATACAATCTTGACTATGAGCCTCTAAAATAACGAGGGATGTTGGGACAAGACCCCCAATCATCTTAACAACTGAAACTAAAATAATTAACTGAATTCTAAAGATGTCCTTCGAAATGAAGGGAGGCTCACCAACTGATTATGAGGTGCTCACTGGATCAACGATACACCGAGTGTTGATCCTAGTTGCTTGCATATGCATCATGCTACGTGTAAGGCCCAAATTGTAATCATTACATTTGATATACGAATGCGAGTTGGAATTCTAAACAACTACTAAACTACTAAGCTGAAAAGGAACACTTACCCCGGGGGGGGGGGGGGGCTCGGGTACCTCATGAATAATTAACTCATTTCAATATAACACAATTTCAAAGCAAGTGCAATTTAAAGAAGCTATTTAAATCTGTTTTTGAACGCTGAGGTACAAAGATAATTAACGTTCTGTATGTCTGTACAATACAAGAAATGTGTACATCCGATCCAATAATTTTTGTGGAGTTCTCTAACTGACAAACCATTCAATTAAGAGCAACAGGTTCATCTAAAAAGGTATAACCCTGACCCCCTTTTATACCATGGTGGCTACTTGGTTTATGAGGGGTTGGAGTTGTCTGAACTCTCCCTATATTGGTGTCTAATAATTACTTCCCAAAACTATACTGGCTCTTATGTTTTAAATAAACTAACTCATTTTGTGGTTTTGGAGATTAGTGCTTAATAAATACTTTGTCAATGACTATTTGGAAATCTTAGTTTTCCCTAATGCTTTTTTTAAGAAAGATATAGTTCTTTTTCCTCTGAACTGAACCTCCCGTAAGGCTCCTTTGAAATCAAAGTTCCCTTCACTTGTTTAAATGTGAACGACATTTAAAGTACTTTTTTGGTAATACTTGGTCCCCCATATATCCTTAAAATAAAGAACTTCAACTTAACTATTACCTTACTTGAAAGATTTAAGAACTTTAACTTTACTTCCCTATTGAACTTTTTGAGCTTACTTTCCTTGAATTGAAATTAATGGAGTCCAAGGTTATGGTTGTAAGTTCTTTCAATGAATTTATAGTCTATTTAGAAATCATTAGAAGTAAATTAAATCTTGGAAGATGTCCGTCGTACCTTGGAAGGACTTAAAAGGACCTAAACTACCAAAATTTGGAATGCAAAAACATCGGGTTTGGAGAGCGTTTTGCGGTACGGGAAGCCTCAATAACCAACCTTTTTTTCAATGTCCCTAAGATTCCTCCTTGCGCACTGTACGTCTCGCCTCCCCACGCCCCGGCGCAGATTGTTGCTTACTACGCCTGGGGCGGCCAAGTATGGCTGACAAAGTTTTTTTATTCATCTTCTGATCCTAATTTACCTACCCTCCATAGTTTATCTTTTTCTAAACCCTTAGATCATCAATACTACTATCAACGACCACAGTCAACTAAAAACATTGGCAACTAACTAGATCATCATCATGGTTAATCAATCAACTCAACCAAAAGGTTTCAACAAGAATCTATAAGAGCTCATTTCTCATCAAGTAAACAACTCCAACACTACAGAACTGAAGAAATTTGGGGTGCCTATGAATTTAGTTCAAACGAAAGAGCTCACATAGCCTTAAATAGGGGATTACCCACAGAGCGAATTCCACTATAATCCTTGGTGTTCTTGACTTTTCTTGAGCTTTCTTCCTTTTCTCCCTTCTTCTTCTCTTCTATTTTCTCCCAAGCCCTAGGGGAAAATACTTTTCCTAATCTGAACTAAAACTTAATTTTAACCAAAATTTAAAAACCCTTAAATGAATTAGGATAAGAAATATTTAGAAGACTATTTTGTCCTTCCCTTAAATCCGGATTGGACTGACCTTAATTTAACATTCTAAATTCCGAAAGGCGTACTCCCTCATACATTATCGAAATTTCACAAACTTGGCGCTACTGGAAATATCTTAAGGAATTTCCAACCATAACAAGAACTACCTCTAACTCATCCTTAGATAGAAGTTATGGCCATTAAAAAATGACCAAAACTCACTTTTTAAACTTAGGAAATTTTCCAGATTTTTCCCTTTTCTTTCCAAAGTGAAATTTTTTTAGTTTTTAGCTTATTATTGGATATTACAAGTTACCAGATGTTACAGTATCTCCCCCTTGCGAACATTCATCCTTGAATGAGATTTATTTCAATATCTAAGAATGGTAACCTTAAGTTTAACACCAACAATCCAACAATACAACACACTTACTCCATAGTTTTATAAGTATAAAGAAGAGAATTTAGTACCTTGATCTATATACTCTCCAGATTTCAAAGGATGTGGAGATATCTTCTTCCTATCCTCTCTTCATCTTCCCAATTTGCTTCCTCAACAATTGGGGGTTCCTCCCCTCAAAAGACTAGACTATTCAACTTCCTTTGTTCTCCCCAACTTGCGAACTTTCACACTCTAAAATCCTTAACAAGAATCTTTCATATATCAGCTATATCGCTTAATCGCAACACTTTAAGTTATTACAATCAATGAAGGATCACCTATCGCCCTTTTCAACATGAAATGTGAAAACATTGGATGAACTACTAACTCTTGGTGTAAGCTCGAACTTTATAAATACACTGCTAATTCCTCTTGGAGATTCTGTAAAGGACCATATACTGGGGACTAGTTTTCCCTTCTTACCAAACCTCATAACAACACCTTTCAAGGTGGAATTTTTAAATAGACCCAATCTCCACCTCAAACTTCTAACTGTCTTTCTCCTACAATTTGTGTTGGATTTTTGACAAATCTGTGTCATTTTTCAATTCGTCTTGGATCACACCTTCACCTTCTCCCTGGCTTGGTGACCTAGATCTTTACCTATTAACTATCTTCACCACCCCCTTTGACCACCCTGGAAAGATTGCATCCTCTCCCCTAAAGATTTTCATATGGAGCCATTTGTATGCTCTTAATGGTAAACTATGTTTGTAGCGAACTCATAGAGATCGGTGATCATCTCAATTACCCCGAAATCGATCAAGCACTGCTTAAACACATCTTCTAAAGTTTGTAATAGTACGCGTTGCTTGCCCATCCGTCTTGAAAATGAAAAGTAGGGTCTTAAGTTCACCCTTTGGAACACCCAACCTTTTCTTTTCGGGAAAGACTCAAAAATGTTTAGTGAATGTGTACCTTTATCTGAATGAGTGAACTTCTCATGGACTCCATGAAGTCTCCTCCCTCCTGAATGTATAAATTGCATACTCTGTTTGCCGAATGAGTGGTCTTTACCGGCAAAAGGATATTAGTTTCTCATTCTATCTACGTCGACAATAACCCAAATTGAATGCATGATGTCTATGAGACCTTGGCAGTCCTATGAATTAAGGTCCATGTTAATCATCTCCGCCCTTCTGTTCCGAAAAGTTCTATATTTTGAGCCGAACCTTTCAGGCTTTTGGTGATCTACTTTAACTCTCGTTAACAATTCTCGTGCACTTGGCGACACTCCGGAAATGACCTTCTCAATACATTCCAACCAATATACTTCTTTGAAATCATGATGCATATTTGGTGAAACCCGGATGATTGGAATATCTTAAGCTATGCGCTTCCTTCCACAACATCCTCGGTTGGATTCCATTTAACCATAGGTACACAAACCGTACTTTTTGTATCTCAATAACACCATCATCCCCCCCTTTTTTCAAAAGCTCAATACTCTTGCTTTATGAACATTTTGCGTTTAATTCAAGAAAACATGGGGATCTTGGTCTTGGCTTTTCTTTTAATTTTTACACTAATGGATTTTCATCCCCATTGGTCAACTACTACTGTCCACAACTTCCTCCTTTATGTGGAATCCAATAAATTCGTAACCCCTAAGCGTGAAGTCTATGCATATCTTTTTTGCTAGTTCTTTCTTCTCTTCTCTGATGGGGATGTAACTACATGACAACCCTTGCTCAAGGCAATAAACCACCATATGTAATAGACTGTACGGTGAGTATGAAGCTCATGTCATAATCCCTTTAGCGAATGCTAACCACTCCTTGTCTGAGATTGATCTCTTTTCTAGGTGCACACATATGGTCAGCTCCTTGTTGAATCATGAATCTATCACATGAACATAATACAAGTAGTGACACCATATCTTCAAGGTGAAAACTACAACAACTAACTCTAAGTCATCAGTTGGATAATTCTTCTCATGAACCTTCAACTGTCTGGAGGCATAAGCTAGAACTTCGCCATTCTGTATTAGAACACGACCCAAACCAAATGTTGATGCATCATAATACACCACAAAACCTTGAGTACTTTCCTGTAAGGTCAACACGGGGCAGTAGTCAACCTCTTTTTCCGATCCTGAAAACTTTTCCTCACAAGATTCAGACCATGGGATAATTAGTGGTCTTCTGATCAATTTGTTCCAAGAGATAAAGAATGAAAACCCCTCAACAAACCTTCGATAGTAGCTGAGACAAACCTAGAAACAGCTTTATATAAATGATCAGTGTTGGAGACTGGATCTAGGCCAACCTCTGAACTGCTTTCATCTTTTTTGTTTCAACTCTAATCCACTTCACCAAAAACATGTAGCCCAGAATGGCCACCTACTTAAGCCAAAACTCACACTTGGAGAATATACATATAACTCCTTATCTTTCAAATCTGAGGAACTATCCCTAGGTGAACTAGCATGATCTTCTTTCAATCCTTGAAAAATTAGTATGAAACAATCAATGAAGACGAATAACAAACAGAGATCTACATAAAGTTTGAAGACTTTTTTCATAAGATCTATGATCATATCAGGCTCCTTGTCAAGCCAAATACAATAACCAAAGACTCATAATCCCAATATGGTGCTAAAAGCTATTTTTTGGCAATATCACAAATTTCCCTCATTTCAATATGGTAGCCTGATCTGACATCAATTGTTTCAGAAAGCAGGAAGAACCCTGAAAGCTGTCGAAAAGATTCATCTATCCTTGGAAAAGGATACTTATTCCTTGATGGTAACCTTATCAATTGACTTTGTCTATACACATCCGAAGAACCATAACTTCCCATACAAACATATACCGGAGCGCCCCAAGGTGAGACACTTGGTTGAATGAAACCTTTATGTAACAGATCTTTCTGTTGTTCTTTCAACTCCTTTAACTCTGATGGTGCTATTTTGTATAGAGGAATAGAGATGGGATGAGTATCTTGAAGAAGATCTATACCAAAATCTATCCCTCTCTTCGGATGGACTCTAGGAAGATTATCTGGCAATACTTTTGGAAACTCTTTCACTACTGGAACTTCCTGAATAGGAGGTATATCAACAATACAGTCATTAACTCGGACTACGTGTGTAACACCCCGTATACAAAAATAGACCAGACTTCAATTTTTTAGAAATTAGAGGTGCAATCTACGGTCAACATCGAACGTACCATATCTGATATACAGCCCCCCTGTGGTTGTCCGGGTTCCCATTGTCGCCCTCCCAAACATAGCGCAGAACTTAAATCGTCTAAGCTTGACCCACGGACCTACCTATGGGTGTTTTTTTTTTGGGTTTTCATGGATCAAGACCCCTTACTCCCCAGTCTCTAATAGGAATCACACTGACCATTACAATCAAAATGCCAAGATGTGGACGTACAGATCGTAGGTAAGGTTAACTGTTATTGAGGGGGATTTCTGATTGGGTCAACTTCAAATGGCATAACAGTTAGCAAAATGAATTAGGTGTGTTTATTTGCCTATGATATGTAGCTAATTGAATATCTTTTCAACGCCGCTAAGCTTTGCTAAAATCCAACCTCAAGTAAAAAAGTTATAACCAGTTAAGTGAAGGAATGTCAATGCAGACTGAAAAAGGATGGACCAAACGACAGACCTGTGGATCGAAGGACGACGATCTGCAGATCAATCTGTCGATTGGAAACGATAGAGTCCTTAGTCCCATCCGTCGATTGTCCGATAAACAACTATTTTAAAGGGTCTTTTTGTGTCTTTTACTATTTGTTTAATCCCCTAAGATGCGTCATTTAAACCCTAAATCATGAATAATTTTAGATAGTTTACTGCCTAGAAACAATAACTAAAACTTATACCTCCAAATCCTTAATCAAAAGCAGAGAAAATTTATGAAGCAAGAGGGTAAAGAAAAACAGATAGAAACCAATCAAATAATGCCCAAGGTTCCCATCAGTTCTAACCCCGTAATCTCAAGATTCTCCGTGACTTCCAACACAGTCATTTGGTCTTTAACAGTGGTTCCTTTCACCCTTTAGGTTTTCCTACTTTTCAGTCAGTTTTGTTGATTCCCATATCATTACTGACTTAGTGGGTTTTCTTAAATGTTTAGATTATTGGGTTCTTAGCTATTCGAATTAATCTCAGACACAACGTTATATTTCAATTTATCGCAACTGAATTTTAGGACCCTACGAAAATGTATTTATTTAGTTTTTGACTACAGTGTAGATCATTATTTTTGTATCAGTATACATGCCTCAGTAATTAATGCATTATTATCACTTGAATTGTTGCACTTCTAAAGTTTGCATGGTTTCAGTTGAGCTATCCAGTAATTTACAGATATTCATCCTGATCAGTTAAACACTTATTCATTTGGAGTAGCAAATCAATACTTACTTGGACTGGGTTTCATCGTATCAAATATCCAGAACTGCTAGCCCATTAGGTTGGTAAGTTCCATTTGTGGGCCTCAAATGTAATCACGCAAGCATGCCTTTAACAACTTCTTGCAAAAGTATATTGTAGTTCCTCTTGATGTGCGTAAGTATATCGTACTCCATATTTACCACCTCTGTGTTTTTTTATTATTGGTTATTATAAGCTCCCTACACTTCAATATATATCCCATTCTTTTGACTATTTAGTCAGTAATCTAGTATTCAGTTTGAGCGTGTTATAAATTGTTCATTCATTTCAATTATCTCAGCATTTCAGTATATCATTTCAAATTATATTATTGTTTTATTGCTTGCTCAAACATGTATTATTTTACCGATACTCTATCCTACATGCTCAGTACCTTTCAAGTATTGACGCATACGTGCACTATTTCTTCTTGTGAAAGAGGTACAGGTTCTCAGCATCCAGAGCACGCTAAGATCGATTTTAGTGATGAGTCCTCATTCTCCGAGGACAACAATCATGAGTTTCTTTCCGGTATTTTTAGTAAATGGGTATTCCCTATCTTTTAATTTTAGTTATGATTTAGCTTACGCACCAGTTTATTTTCCCTAGTATGCTCATGATCATGCTAACAGAGTTAGCTTGGGATCACTTGTGGTCCTAGGTCCTTTTTTCACGTCTCGGGGATAGCTCGTGGAATGATACTTTTTTTTTTTTTTCGGCATCCAAGTAGATTTTCTTTTTGGGTGTGAAGTCAACCACATTAATTAGAGATAGGCTAATAGTATTTTAGAAAAACAATCATTTTATTGCTTACTCTCTATCGTGTGTAAAGGTAATATCTAATTCCATTCTAACTCGACGTCTATGTTTTCATCAGCTCATTCCTCATTCGTAGAGCCTACTCCGGAATGTCAATTGCCTGAAATGCAAATCAGCTCCTCCACTTCCCAGATCAGAAGTCTTCAATGTTGAATTCAGGAATTCATTCAAAATGTTACGCTCGGCGTATCACCACCAGAAACAATTAAGCGAGTTTCAAGCTCATGTGAATGCCAAAGGGTGGATCCACAACAGCTAGGGTCCTGTAACTTTATTAAGATGAATTCGTTCTGAGTTCTTAGGATTGGCAGACTTTGAGGACCCAAGAATTTCAATGGATGAGAATCAAGAAGATTTTTGATGTTGATGCAGGTCCCTAAGAATATCGAGTGATTTGACATCATACCAGCCAAAATATGTTCACATAGCTGGTACCTTAGTGGAAGGAAAATAGTGGTACAATGCAACTCCTATTACTTGGGAATTACCTTTTTAGTGAGACCTTTTTTGACCGGTTTTTCCCAAACAGATTTGAGGAAAAAAAGGCCCGATTGCATGAACTTAAGGCATGGTACTCACAGTCCAAGAGTATGAGCTTAAGTTCAACCAACTATCTAGGTATGCGCCTCACATGGTTGCTGACTCCAAGTCTCAGATGAATAATCTCTTGTATAAAATGTTAGATTTGGTGAAAACAGGGTGCCAAAATGTTATTTACTGGTATACATGAATATCTCCAGGCTTATGACTCATGATCAATAGGTTAAGGGTGATAACCTTTAGCGAACAAGCTAAGGAGAAATAACAGGCTAGGACTTGGGACTATTAATACCTCAGAAGAATCGATGTGGTGAACTTGCTCCAATTTTTAGCATATTCTTCAAAACCCAAAACCCTTGTCGCTAGTTTCCATCTCCAAATAAGTATGATTGAAGGTTTAGGTTCACCAGGATCTAAGCTCAATGAAGTGTTTTAGGCCCCAAGACTTATTCCAATTGCCTAAGTATGGTAAGAACCATCCATGCGAAGTGCCCTCACAGGAATGACGGATGTTTGGGATGCGGTCAGTCCTGGTCCACAGGTATGCAGGACTGTCTTCTAGATAGGGTTAAAGAAATAGTAATGGTAGAGCTCCACTCTACAACTTCCGACAAACAAAAGACAACCCGACTCGGTTTATCTCATCTGGTCCCAGGTGGCGTTCAACTCAAGACAGTTTGGTATGCTCTTCAAGCTCGCTAGGCTCAGATTTTGATGTTTATGCATTGTTAGATCTAGGGGCTGCCCCCCCTCTCGGATCCTTTGTAACTCTTTCCATAGCAGTCCAAATACAAGGTTAGTCCTGAGACTCTCCTCAGCCGAAACCTTCTCAATCTTTAATCCATTTGATGACCCAAGTTATAGCTTAAACGGGGATACAGAAATTGGCCCCTGTCACAGTCTCTTAAAAAGTCACCTCAACAGATCTTTAGAGTAGAAATTGTATACTTTGATTTCATTTTAGGCATGGATCGGTTACATTTCTTTTATGCCTCAGACGATTGTAGAACAAGGATTGTTTGTTTTCAGTTTCCAAATTAACCAATATTAGAGTGGAAGGGTAGTAGCTTAGCGCCTATAGGTCTATTTATTTATTACCTTAAGGACAAAAAGATAATCTCTAAGGTAATATATATTATCTAGTTTGGGTCAAGGGTTCGAACTCTAAATCCCCAGCTCTTGATTCAGTTCCAGTAGTAAGTGAGTTTCCAGAAATATTTCTAGAAGATCTTTCCGGATTCCCTCCTGAAAGGGAAATCAATTTTTGAATTGATCTTCTTCTAGATACTCAACCTATTTCTATTCTTCCTAATAGAATCTCTCCACCTGAGCTTAAGGAATTGAAATATCAGTTGAAAGACCTTCTAGATAAGGGTTCATCACACTTAGTATTTCACCATGGGATGCACCAGTGTTGTTTATAAAGCAGAATGATGGTTCTCTCAAAATGTGCATTGACTATAGACAATTGAATAAGGTCATTAGCAAGAATAAGTATTCCATCCCCAGGATTGATGACTTGTTTGACCAACTTCAGGGTGTTAGTCTTTTCTCAAATATATACCTCATATTGGGTTATCATCAGATCAGAGTCAGAGATAGTGACATTCCAAACACCTCCTTTCAGACGTCGGTCTGGTCCATTATGAAGTTTGTGTTATGGTCATTTGGACTAACAAATGCTCCCTGCAAGCTTTCATGGATTTTGATGATATAGAGTGTTCAAATAGTACTTGGACTTGTTCGTTATTGCTTTATTGATGAATCCTCATCAACTCTAGTAATAGGAAGAACATGTGAGTCATTTTGAGGTTTGGTTTTTTGTAGATCTCAAATATCGTCAATCATTCTCTACAGTTCAGTACTTTTATTTCTGGTTGTAATCCGATTCTTCCTTTTTCCTTGGTCCATTGTTATCTAGCGAGGGGATATAGTGATTTCGCAGAGATAGAAGTAGTAAAAAACAATGACCCAGACCATCTCTGCTATAAGATATCAGAAAGTTTTTCTTAGTTTTCTAAGTAGCGGTTATTACAAAGGTTTCGTGAAAGGATTTTGCAATCCTCACCTCACCATTGACGAGGTTAAAACTCAAAATATTTTTCAAGTTCATAGGCAGATTGATTGAGATAAAAAAATTTGGCAAATTAAAAATTAGATTGACTACAACTTGTTTCTTGAATCTACCAAAGGGTTTGATGGTTATGTGTCTATTGGTGATAGATCAAGAGTGTGCCTTAGTTTATGGTTGTTGATAACAACCAGGTAAAGTTTATAGCTTATGTTTTCTTGAAACTTAAGGTACATGAGAACGAAACCCTCCCACTCCTGACCTGTCGAGTTTGCAGCAGTGGGTGGTTTGCACTCAAGGTCCTGGAGACACACTAGTATGGTGGTTCACGTAGATTTTCTCTTTTGATCATAAGAGCCTTTCAATATGTGTATCACCCCCCCGAAAGAGTTAAATCTTCTCCAGAGGATATGGCTTTGAGCTCCGAAGGATTATGATATGAGTTGTGCCATTACCATCTGGTAAGGCCAAATGGTATTGGCATATTCTCTTAGCAGATTAATCTATGGGTAGTCTTGTAGGCCCATGTTGAGACCAAAGACGGAACTGTGAATGATGTTCACAGACTTGCTCCACTTGGACGTTCGCTTATTGAATGGCATATCGAGAGTGGTGTAACAGTTCAGAATGGGGAAGAAATCTTTCGTTGGTAGTGTAGGTTTAAGGAAAAGCAAAAGGTGATCAATCCTTCTTGAACTTAAGGAACAATCCACAATCAGAGTGAAAGGTATGCTCCCCAACAGGATAGATGGTATACTTCGTCTACCAAGGTAGGATTGTATGTTCCTAATGTGGGTGAGTTGAGACACGCATATTCTTGTAAGAAGCTCATATTCTAGATATTTTAATTTACATCCAGGTGCCATATAAGAAATTACCGTGCTCTCGATAAGTCTATTGGTGGAATGACTTGAAGAAGGATATAGAAGAGTTTTAGAGTAAGTGCCCTAATTGCCAGCAGGTCAAGGTAGAAACATCAAAACGAGGTATTATTCAAGAATCGATATAATTACTTAGAAGTGGATAAGTGATCAATATGTATTATCATCATAGTACGGTCCCGTTACTCGCACCACATGACTGCAATGGGTGATAGTTGATAGGATGACTAGTCTTCTTCTTTTATGGTCAAGACACAATTCTCGGCAGAGGACTAATGCCAGCTTTACATTATTAAATTATGATTGGTTGCAATGGTTCCTTTGTCTATCATTCTGATATAGGTCCTTAGTTTACTTCTTATTTTTGGAAGTCATTTCAGAACGGTCTTGGTACTCAAGCTAACCTTAGCACAACATTTCATATGCAGATGGATGGACAGGCAGAGCATACCATTCAGAACGTGGAGGATATGTTGAGAGCTTGTGTGATAAATTTCAAGGATATTTGGGATGATCACCTTCCTCTTATTTAGTTCGCCTACAACAATAGCTATCATTCCAACATTCAGATGGCCCCTTATGAGTCACTATATGGGCGTAGATGTAGATTATTGTTGGTTGGTTTAAAGTAGGTGAAGCATCTTTGATAGGACCAGATTCAGTCCTTTATGCTATGGAAAAAGTGCAACTCATTAGATATAGACTTAAGGCAGCCCAGAGTTGTCAGAAATCTTATGTAGATTTAAGGAAAAGGGAACTAGAGTTCAAAAGTTGAATGGGATTGGTTTTTTTCCGGAATGTGTCACTTATGAAGGGGGTGATGAGATTTTCAAGAAAGGAAGCTCATTTGTAAGATATGTAGGCCCTTACAAGATCTTGAAAGGGTTTGGCAAAAGTGGCTTTTAGTGTAGAGTTGCCAGCAGAATAGCAATCATGCCAATCCAACTTTCCACACAAGTGTATGGGTGATCCGCATTCACTAGTGCCATTACTAGAGTGGTGGCTGTGAAAGTAACCGTTCTTATAAAGGATTACCAGTTCAGATTCCTTTTGATTGTCAGGTAGAACTTTGAGAAACAACGATGTCCGCTTCATTCAAGATTTATGGAGGAGTCCAGTCCGTAGAGGGAGCTACTTGGGAACAGAGCCGCCATGACAAACCAAGTATCCTCACTCTTTCTTTCCCGATTCCACTCCACTTGAGGTAATAGTTCCCTCGTTTCATTTTTTTTAGTCATATTCCTGCCGTGAATTCCATCCTTAGAATCATATTCCCTCGGTTTTTGTACTGCATTTTTCAGCATAATTGGCATGTTCTTCCCTTGGAACTGCTTCAGTCGAAATTCAGTTCCTCAGTATTGTATTGTTTTTTTTTTAGGGATTGCAATCCTCTTCCTCCATTTCCAAACAAGTCAGTCTTCGAATTCGAGGATGAATGTGTCCCAAGGGGAATATAGGTAACACTTCATATCCCAAAAAATAAACCACAGACTTCATTTCAGAATTGTGGGTGTAAACTAACGGACGTAGTCTGATCTATGACCCGTACTGTGGGTCCGTGGTTCACCACTGTAGCCCCTCCCAAAGGCAAATCAGAAAAAGAATTGGCTAAGTCTCGATCCAAGGACATACCTACGGTCCGTAAGTCAGAACACGGTTAGTTATCTGTGTCAGTGGATCAAGACCCCATTACCCAGCCTCTGACAGGAACCATGATTGACCAGTATGATCCGTAGATGGACCTACGGACCGTACGTGAAGTTAAGTTGTTAGTAAGGGAGAAATTGCTAATTGGGTCAACTTTACATGTTCATAACTCTTAGAACAAAATTAATTAGGTGCATATGACCTATGATATGATAGATAATTGAATCCTCTTCCAACGCCGCTGAGTTTGCTAAAATCTAACCTCAGAGTAAAAAGTTATACCCATTTTAGTGAAGGCCTTTCAATAAGACTCAAACGATGGACCATCGATTGAACGACGGACCGTCAGTCCAATCCTTTGATTACTCTGACAACAATTATTTTAGGGGTATTTTGGTCTTTTACTATTTTATTTAACCCCTAAGATGCATTGTTTAAACCCTAAATCATGAGATTTTACTCAATTTAAGCCTAGAAACATAAGTAAAACCTACCAAAGTCAAATGATTAACTATAACTTAAAATTAGAAGTAGGAGTGGAGAAAAAAAAGGTTAATAACCCTAGTTCAAGAACACATCAAGGTTCCATCAGTTCCAGCCCCGTAATCTAAGTATTTATCCATGGAATTCATCACTAGGTACGTGGAATTTCACTAGTGGGTTCTTTTCACCCATTAGGTACCTAAGTTTTTCAGTCAGTTTCTTGATTCCCATATCATGACTAGACTTCGAGTTTCTTAAATGTTAGAATTATTGGGTTCTTAGCTATATGGAAAGGAATTGAATCAGATTATAAGTTAATATTCGTTTATGCATGAATTTCAGAACCCATAGCAAATATTTTTCAGTTTCTTAAATTAACACATGTTATGGTAGATATTTAGTTTTATTCAGTGTTATACATGCCTCAGTTATTAATGCATTAGATCATATTATTGCGTTGAATTCTAAGTCTGAGGTTAGTTTGTTTGAGTTGTCTAGTATTTACAGAAGAAAACTCGTCATAATCAGTTACTACTTAATCATTTGGAGTAAATAATACCGAGTTGGACTTAGGGTTCAACGTACCCACATAGTCCCAGAAATACTATCCAAGTAGGTTGTAAGTCCCCTCTATGGGGCATCGCTTAGGATCACTGCCAGTATGCATTTATATTTTGACAAAGTATATTGGGTCATCTCGATGGGAGTGTACTCAGACTCCACATTAGCTCATTGTCGTGTGTTATTATTCGATTATTAGTAGCGCCCGCACTTAAACAGATTCATTGCATTGCCCAGTTTATCTAGTATATCCAGTATTCGATTAACATGTTATAAATTAGTCATTGTATTCAGTTTATTTAGCATTCAGTATATCATGTCAAAATTATAAACATTGACTTTATTGTTTGTTTAGTTATGTATTACTTTGGTTGTACTTATACGACATGCTTAGGACCTTTTTAAAGTACCGAGCATGTGTGGTGGGCTACATCTTCTCGTGAGGTAGGTTCAAAGTTCTAAGCATGCGATCCACGATTAGATTCAACTCCGATCTCCAGTTCAGCAGAATCAGTGGTGAGTCCTCATTCTCCGAGGGCAATAGTCATGAGTTTCAGTGTTTTTAGTCCTTTAGTTTTAGTGTTGCTAGACTTAGCTGGGGCCTGTCTTAGCATTTCTAGCTAGTTAGAGGCTATTTTCAGACATAGTTAGTTTCATCTTAGTGTTGAGTTTATATCTTCTCTATATTAAACTCATCAATTTTCATATATCTCAGTTATAGTATATGGGTGTTCCCCATCTTTTCATTTAAATTATGGTTTAGCTTCCGCACTAAATTATTTTCTCTAGTATGCTCATGATCATGCCAGCAGGGTTATCTTAGGATAACTTGTGATCATAGGTCCTGTGTTCGTGTCTCGGAAATATCTCGGGGCATGGAAAACTTGGTATCAGAGCACTAGGTTTAAGCATCCTAGGATGTCTAAAAAGCCGTACTAAGTAGATACATTTTCATGGGTCTAAAGCGTGTTCTTCGCAGAACTTCAACAAAACTTCAATTTGAACTCTCTCATAGTAAAACTATGTTTTACCTGTATATCTCTATGTAAGTACATAAACTTCTTTGGAGAAAACCTTTCTTTGTTTATAGAACAAAGAGTTTATTCCTACTTCAAATCTACTTCACCAAACTTATACTGATTCCTTTACCTCGGGAATTGGGAATACTTCCAGCGGTTCCGTTTCCTCATGGACTGGACTCGAGTAATGTATTCATTTACCACCGCCTCATCATTATTATTCTGTCTATCCATAGGTTCAGATTTGGTATTTCTATTGTCATCTTGTGGACTTTTTGACGGGTCATTTTCAAACCTTATCTGTCTAAAGAAGACACCTTCTATATGACAATGACAACACCAATGAATCTGGGGTGCATTTTAACCTACTGTAAAGTGTACGCCCAACATAGAACTCGACTCACATGGTTTATAAGACTAGGAAATATTCATACCTAACACCATCCCCCTTCTACTATCATAAGAATATATCAATAAAGCATAGAAGTAATTAATACTCAGGGTTGCAAAGAAATAACCAATACTATCAAGGGTAAAACAGTTGGAACTAAAATCCAAGTACATTAACTAGAAACCTCATAAATCAAAAAAACTAGGGCCCATGCCAACACAAAAGAAAAGAATATAAGCAAAAATGGAAGACACACAGGAGCAATGGTTAGAAAACTAGGGAGGAGTGGATGCGGAGCGAAAGTAGGTATGATAATTTTTCAGAAAGGCCTAGGGTCTCAAGATAATAGAGTTGTAGATTTTCATACTAATCCGAAATTCCTGATCTAAAGCACGGTCAACCTTACAAAACACACATTCCCTGCCTCCCAAATCAAAATGTTTGCAAGACCATAAGAGATATAAACTAATTTATTGCTGTCAAATGAGACCGCCCTTAGTGCAAAAAAAAGCTTCGCTTTCGTAGCATCAACGATTGCCCAAAGCTTTAAAGTGGTGAATTAAAATCTCCCCTGGAGATCGGCATGCAACCCTAGTCAACCTACCCAAACATCCGAGTGTCTAGACTTCGTGCCTTAATAGAGCGCCAACGTGAAAAAATCATTCCCAACCAAGAACTCGTACCCCAAAAACAGGTGTTAAAAAATCGAACCAAACCACAAACAGAGTCAAAGTACAAAAAACCTACGAGTTTGTTCAGAAACAACAAATGTCAACATATGGCACAGATAAGAACAGGAAAAGTGAGGGAACCATAAGGAACAAGCCCTCTTCACATAAGTGTTAGCATCTATGATTTGGCTTCAGTGTGTTTTTCGTGTTACAATTAAGCTAATCGCAGCCAATATACAACAGGAGGTTATTGTAGTATTGATGGGTTTCTTGGTGGGTGAGCAATCTGGGGTGATGGAGTTTCCATGGGAATAGGGTGTTATTTAGTTTAGTAGAGGAGGGAGGAGATCGTAGTTAGGGGCTTTGTGTAATTTAGTGGTAGTGGAAAGCCAGATGGTTGGTTATCTAGAAGTCCAGGATGCAAAGACTATCATTGGAATAAGTTGTAGTCGGCTCCATAATGATGTGATAGTTTTTTAGTTTTTGAAAATTATGGTACAGTATTGAGTATGATGGTGTATAGTTTTATGTGACACAGTGTAAGGAACAAGTTATTGCTATGTTTTTGAATCTATTAAATTTTGAATCAAAGAGTTGAATACCATTTACTGTATTTTAGGACAGTCTGAACCACATCTTCGATTTTTATGTGTTCTCTTTATGAAAAAAATACGTTGTTATAGTTTTTTCAAATGTTTGAGAATTAATGTAGGGATTATAAAAATTAATCTGATCTTTTGTGCCTTATGCATAGTATTTTTTAGTAGTTATAGAGGGTTTCTTAGGCAATTTTAATCATCCTTGTTCAAATTATATTCCTTTCCAAAGTGTTCTCTTGCTAAGGCATTGGACGGAAGATATTCCCCACTGATTTGTTTTCCAATAGTGCCAAAAATTTTATTTGGAGATCACCTTTTTTTTCTACATCGTCCATTAAAAAGTGATGTCGAATGTCAATGTATTTTCTCCTTTTATGTTGAATTGGTTTTGGCTATGTTTATTGAACTAGTATTGTCAGAAAAAATTGGAGCACATCCAGTTTTCAACCCAAAGTCTCTGAGTTGTTGATCCATAGAAGTTGAGGACAACATAATGCAACAACATATTATGTTTCAAAATTATATAGAACTAAGAAGTTTTGTTTTTTTGTTGCCCAAGAGATAATACATGACCTTAAGAAGTTATCCCAACATGAAAGTATCTCAATGTCCACTAAATTTCCTTCATAGTTTGCATAAACATATTCGTAATAGTTAAAAATTGCGTCCTTTGGGGTACTAGAGTCTCAGTTTGTGGTTCCCTTTAGTAGCGTAGAACCTTTTAACAACTGTTAAATGAGGGTCTTAGGGTTAGCTTGAATCGCGCACAGGCCCCACACTAACACAATTCTGGACTTCTATCTATAAAGATACATAAGTTACCACAATCATTCGTTATAGAGATTGAATCACGATTGAAACTATTCCCTCAAGATCTAATTTGGTAGCGTGAAAAATTGGGGTATTGATTGTTTTTGCATTTTCCATTATGTCTGTTTCATTTAAAGTCCTAGGAAATAGTTTAACTCTCCTATAATGCTCTTTTCAAATCATTCTCAATAGAAACTGCAAATTAATAGGTGGTGTTTTATTTTTTATCCCTAGATTATGTCGTCCAACATACACTTTATGATTAGCATTCCTTTACTTGACTCTTGAAAATCGTTTGTTGTCAGTTTGCCTCTTGTGTGCCCATGACTTAAGGAATAAACTTTATAACCTGTCGTTACCCATGCCGTGGTTGGTTTTAACCCAATAAAGAGCTTTGTCAAGATTATAGACAGTTCAGGATGCTCATTATTTAAATATATGTGGTTATTTAACAAACACTTTCCTTTTTTAGAAAAAATCATCCTTTTAAGAATGCCAGTTTCACATCCCATTGATAGAATGTGAATTTCCCACCCTGGATTAAAAAAATACTATAATAGTCTAGTATTGCCTCTTATCTTGCAACTGGAGCAAAACTTTTATCATTCCCTCTTCTTGATTGTAACCTTGGACCACCAATCTTTCTTTGTTTCTTGTTATGGTACCATGTTCTAACAACTTCTTTCTGAACAACCACTTAGTTCCAATAATGGTTTTTTTTGGGGGGGTCTTGGCACTAGGTGCTAGACTTTATTTTTTTCAAATTGATTAAATTCCTCCTCCACAGATATAAACCATCCAGCATCATGAAAGTCCTCACTAATTTTCTTTGGTTCCATCAAAGAAAGGAATGCATTGAAGGCACAGTGATTTTTAGTTTGATATTGTGGTTATTTCGGATATGACATTAGTGGGTACATTATCTTTTAGATGTGACCCTTGGTACTTGTAGTCTTTGATTTTTCTCAGAGTTTTCTTCTGAGTTTTCTTCATTTTCTCCATAAGACAGAATAGTGTTTAATAATGTGCAAGGTGAGAAGAAAAAAACGTTCGTTTTTACATTTCTGTCATTTTCGCATATAATATAATCGATCATATAATTGAAGACTTTCGTTTGCTATTACATTTGCTTTAACAAATACTGCATGGACTCTCTCTTTACACACAGTAATATTTTATTTCGTACCTCTATAAGGTTTTTTCTATTATGAAGAATTATCCTAGAAGAAGTCCATCATAATTTCTATTCATCAAAACGTTCCTAATATATTCTTTCCATTATTATGAATGAACAATTTACACTGAAGGTTCTTAGGTGAGATATGTTAGGTTTTATGCATTTTAGTAATTCATAGGGAGTTTTAATTAGCATGGATCTAGACATACACCTATTTATAGTATATCATGCAGTACTCATGGCTTGAGCCCAAAATTAATTAGTTATGTTGCTAGCAATCATCGTAGTTCTATCCATTTCTTGAAGGGTTCTATTTTTCCTTTTTACTACTCCATTTTGTTGAGGAGTCCTAGTAGCAGAGAAATTGAAATCAAACCCATGAAATTCATAATATTGAACAAGTGAAGTTTCAAAATTTGTTCTATGATCATTCGAAACCACCAGTTATTGTTCAAGTTTATTTGAAGTTTTCGCGAATGTACCACAGGCTTCAAATGCATAAGAAAATGTACCTTGTAAACTGCTCTACTAGTACAAACACATTCTTCTAACCCTCATAGGTCCACATAGATCCATGTGTACCAATTCTAAGGATCTGGTTGATCTTAAAACCTGTTTGTATTTAAAGAATGATTTTAGCTATTTTCTTCGAGTACATGCTTCACAAAATCTTTCTTCTTTAAACTAGGTTTAGGAAGTCCTATTACTAAATCTTCAGAAATAAGTTTTTTAAGTTAATTGTATGTGACTAGCATGACCTAGACATTTATGCCATAGTGAAGGATCTCTATCTACTGTACTTAGACATATAAGACTTCCAGCCCGTACCTTTGTAATATCTACAATCTATACATGATATCTTTATCCAGTTAAGAAAATTTCCTTTGGTTCGAGATTTATTACTTCAACTCCTATGGAAGAGACAATTTACCTTGTTTCTTTTCACAAAGTTGTGATCTGCTGAGGCAGTTGTGATCACGACTTCAACATGATACACATTTTCGATTGTGTGTGTCACTGTCCCCTGCACTAGATGTCACTTTTGAGGGAAATTTTACAGAATCAAGGTGATGAGTATTTCAAGAAGATTCTGTGTTCTTTTCTTGGAGCTCATATGAGTTTTACAAGATCAATCTTCTCATATAATTTAAAACTAGTCATAGAAGGCTACCAAATGATTCTTGATCACGGTTCAGTTTATGATGGGTCTATGAAACATGAGCATTAAAGATGATAAATTTTCTCAGGTGGTTCTTGAGATAAGAAAATGTTACCTTATCTTCTTCAGTGTTGGAATAGATAAGGTTCTGAATCTTCTATTCCCATAAGCAATGTCATCATACTCTCATAGTTATCTGTACTTGTTTCCTAACTATTTATATAGCTTTGATTATTTTCCTGTTTCATTATGTTCCTTTTTGTTTCCCAGTCTCTTTCTACTGTGGTACCCTTTATTTTCTATTCTCAACTTTCCACATAGGGAAAATTTCTTGACTTGATGGTCAGTTTCACACATTTTTATAAAATGCTTTATTTCAGGGAACTTTTTGTGAATTCTCATTGGTAGGAAAGAAAACAAATGCACTTAACGGGTTTTGTATTAATCTCCATTTTGTCACACCTCTTCCTTTTTTATTTTTTTTTACAATTGTTGAGGATATGACGGTTTTTTTTAATTAAAAAAATTATATCTTTTAGAGTCACCACTTGGAATTGGGTTTTTCAGGTGTTGCAAGTCACCTGATAATTCAAAAAATAAAACTAAAAAATGATTTATTTTTGGTCTACGAAAATAGATTGGGTAAGGAATTCTATTTGTTGGATTTAAACAGGGATTTCGACATCGAGTTCATTGGATATTCTGCTTATTTTTGTACTACTCTTATTTTTTAGCTTGCTTTTGGAGGTAACCATGTCCACCAGCTTACACAACTGTACAAACGTTGGCACAGAGGCAACCCTAAAATGTTGGGAAAGTAGTGATGAACTCCAGAGAGTGATTATTATCCCCAATGGATTGGGGTAAGTATTCATGTAATTCTTTTAATATTGTGTCATAAGGGAGCCTTGATGTAAAAGGAAAGTGCACTATAAAACTACTTTAGTTCAGTATATGTTTTTGAGTTTGATCCTTTATACTTGTTTTGATTTTGCAAATAGCTTCTGATCATCACAATTTTAAATATATGCAGGTTTTATCCTTCTATTTGTAGTTTGTGAAGGCTATGTTTCAATCAATGCGTTGTTTTTATCACGAGCATGAAGGTACTGGAAAAATGTTCCATGTCATTAAAGAGAGAGAAGAAGATGATGACCTTAAAGGTAAAAGTACATCAATTATCTATTGGAGTATTTAATAACTCCTTGGTCTCAAACAAGTTAATCAATCTAGATGCATGACATATATATTAGTGATGTATATGTTTTTTAAATATAAACACTTATTATATGGACATTTACTCAATCTAAAAATTCAGTTATATGCAGATGAAGTGTACATGGTCTCTCAAGCACGAGAGTAAGATACAAGAAATTTTTTTAGAAAATGTTCTCGTAGGTTGAGTGATTTGTTTTGGTATGACCGAAAACATGATAAGAGGCCATCATGGATTCGTGAAGATATATGAAAAACATTGAATGATTATTGTACCTCTCCTAAGTTCAAAAAGAACACACTGAAACAAGGAAGCAAAGAAAATCTGTTCGAACCCGTTCTCCTCAGCCTTGATAAGGAGAGAAGATAAATTTAGTCTAAATCAAACTCCATGTAGTACCTCACATGTGAAAAAAGTGTTAATTTTTTTTAATATATTGATAAAAATTCAGAAATAACTATTTTAGCAAAATATCTATTTTATACAAAGTGATCAAATTACTCTCTTTGAAAGTGCAAAGATAACCAATTTTATCTAATAGTTAGATTAATAAGCCAAATTAACCGACTTTATATTTTATTTTAATAGTAATTTCATATATTTACTTCTAAAAAAATGAAAAGACTATATTTACATTTTATTTATTAATTAATTTATTTTTATTTTCATTTTTTTTGCAAAAATGAACAAATTTACATTTTTTACAAAAATGACCAGATTTTCATATTTTGCAAAAATGACCAAAAATTTATAATTAGTTTGTTATTGATTTTTTGCAAAAAAAAACGACCAGATTATATTTTTTTGCAAAATGACCAGATCTACATGTGGTTGCCCCCAAAAATGAATAGATTATCCTTCTTGTAAAATTCCAGAAATGATAAAAAACTTTGTGCTTATTATTATTACATTGTAGTAAAAATGAGTCACTTTTTACCGTAAATATGAGGAAAATATAAAACTAAACACCAATTAGTAATATATAAGTATATAATAATAAACACAATCATATGACAATCAATACAGACTAAACTAAATTAAAAAAAATACAAAGTAAATAACATAACGATAAAAATAATCACACAAGAATTATAATAAACTTAACTAAATAAAAAATAATTTAATACGAACAAATTTATCAAAAAATAAAAGAACATAAATATTAATTCAAGATTACATGTGAAATGTAAAAGAAATAACCTTAAATGTCATACAAAAAAATGAAGACGCAAACTTATTTGGAATTCAAAGACACCAAAGATGAAATATCTTTTTTTTAAGAAAAAAATGTCTTATGTTTTTCTCTCTTCAATTTTGATCTCTGTTTTTATCGATATATTTTGGTTCCTTTTTGAAATGAAGAGAAGGGGTTAAATTGGTGTTGAATATTAAACCCCCAATTCTTCTTGAAAACTTAAGAGTCAATGCATGTTTGGACTCTTGTTTCTCAATGTGCCAAACCAAGCGGGACCAAAGAAATATCTTTTTTTTTTAATTTCAAATTAATTAAATGAGTCTTTTTGTCTTTTTAGATGACCCATTGATTTTATTTATTATTGATATAGTCATATGGGTCATAAGAAAGTTTTAAAAAAGGCCAACCAAATGTAATTAGAGGAACCATTTCTTTTATCATGAATTAAATAATAACTAATGCTCAGCTGAAAAATTTTAACAGCCCAAATGTTGACCCATTTCATCAAGACCAAAATCAAATGAAACTCAAACCCACTAAAAACAAAATATAAAAACTAAAATATTCTAAAGATCAAAACACAACAATAAATGGAAAAAGAACAAAATAATAAAACTAAACCAAAACTACAAAACAAATTATATTCTTATTATTATTATTATTATTATTATTATTATTTATAAACTATTATTTTATTAATAATACTAATATAATCTAATGTAATAATAATAATAATAAGAATAATATATTAATTAATAATAATTAGAAATAAACAACACCAACAGAAACTTAAAGAAACATTAACAAAAATAATACAAAATTCAACTTCAAAACAAAATGAATACATGACAATGAAAAGGATAAGACTGATGGGATTAGAGGTTGAGAGTGGGGAAAGAATGACATGAATTTTTTTTTTGGTAATAAAGGTCGGCTGAAAATTTTGACTGATTGGACTAAATTATATTCAAATGACAACCACTAGGAACTCTACAATTTTATGTATATGGTTTGGGATGGAGATAATCGAAACTTCATAAATCCAAGGAAAAAAATGAAGATTCATATTTTGTTTTTCATAGATCTACGGAGTTTGGCTATAGATACGGATGAAAGGTTTATGGATTTGTGTAGAGGAGGGTAAAATGAAGAGAAGATTATTTTTTTAGGATTTTTCCAGCCAAAAAGGTGGTGGTTTCCAGCGGCAGTAGCGGTGACCAGCCGGCGGCATGGGAGCAAAGGGAAAAAGGAAAAATAAAAATATAAATAAAAAAGATGTTAATTTTTTTGGATTTTTGGATTTTTGTTAGGGTCCTATAATAGACCTTGGATCAAAATATCATGAATGATTGAGATTCAATCTTGACAATTTCTATTGGACCAGCTCAAAATCAATTTGGCCATCAGAAATTGATCTAAATCAGCCCAATTCAAACCAAATTGGGTCATTTGGGCCAATAAAAATAATAATACATACAAAGACAAAAAAACAAAAATACAAATTATGATGATATATCATTGACTAATATATATATATATATATATATATAGATAGATATATATATATATATATATATAGATATATAGTATATATAATAGAGACTATAGATATGAGTAAAAAAAACAAGTAAAGGTGTTCACACATGTTAGTGCTCATTGCTGGAGTAATGGATTTGACATGGATCATGAATCAATTGCATATTTTTTGTTACTCTTATTTTTAGATGGCTCTTGGAGGTAATAGTCGTCCACCAACTACGCAACCTCATACAAAATCTTCCACATAGAAGCAAAAGCCTCCGAATGTTAAAAAGTATGATGAACTCCACTGATTGATTATTATTCCTGATGGATTGGGGTAAGTATACATGTAATCTTTTTAATAGTTCTTTTAATAAGTGGAGCCTTGTGTAAAATGAGAAGTGCACTATAATCTACTTTAGCTGCATTATTATATTTTGATGTTTTATCCTTGTATTCATTGTTGAATTTGCTAGTAAGTAGCTTCGGTATCATCACAATCATAAAAATATTACGGCAATTTTTATCCTCCTATGTAGCTTGTGAAGTCTATGGTTTCAATCAAATGTGTTCGTTTTAGCAAAGATCCATGCGGTTTTGAAAGATGTGCAATTGAACATTAGAGGAGGAGAATATTTGAGACTCAAGGGTAAAAACCAAATCAACTTATCTACTTGAATATTAATAACCTTAGGTCCCAAACAAGTTAATCAATCTAGATGCATGACTTATATATTTGTGATGTATATATTGGACATTTATTCAATCTAAAAATTCAATTATATGAAGATGAAGTGTACATGTTCTCTCGAACACGAGAATAAGATACGATATTTTTTTTCAGAAAATATTCTCGTAGGTTGAGTGATTTGCTTTGGTATGCCCAAAAAAATGATAAAAGTCCACCATGGATTCATGAAGATATATGGAAAACATTGAATGGGTATTCGACCTCTCCAAAGTTCAAAAAGAACACAGTAAAAAAGGGAAGCCCAAACATCTGCTCCACCCCGTTCTCCTCAGCCTTCTTAGAAGGAAGAATATGATAAATTTAAATTTACGTTTAATCCATGTAGAGTAACCTCACATGGTTGATTGTCAATATTTAGTATCTCACTACAACTAGTCTCTTAGTTCTTGCGATGTAGTGTATTTCAGTATTTCAAATTCAGTTATTGTACGTGGTTATTGCGTAGGCAAGTATAAATTCATTATGCTAGTTATTACACTTATCATGTTTTATTCTTACTACTCAGGTTTTCATAACAGTTATATATATACTTTCAGTCTATACTTTCATATTTCAAAAGTTGGAGTTAGTAGTGGTTTGTCATAGACAACTCATCTTAGTAGAGGTTTTAAGACCAAGTTCGTTCAAAATTCAAACTTAGGTGTACTAGATATTCATCTAATGATATTTCTAGATCCTATAGTTTGCATTCAATTATTCTCCTATTATATTTCTTCTTATCTTAGGTCATCATAGTCGACGAGGTGTCCTGGGGTAGATGGGGCTCAAGCACATGTCCGACGAGGGGCCAACTTGAGTCAGACATGATCTCAACAACTAGTTGATGTCATTAGTACATACAAATATACAAAATGACTTTCGTCTCTTGATTTGACATAGAAAACTTTTGGCAGGTTTGGTAAATGATATAATATGATATTTAATGTCTTCGATTCATCATTCTCATATTTACAATCTAAGGGGGGGGGGGGTAAAGATTAGGATAAAACACAATTTAAGTCCATATTCATTTATAAGAGAATATCACAATTATATTACACATATATCCCCCCCAATAATAAATGGTCCATGCGAGTACAAAACATCACCCCTCAATAATCTCATTGATGCTTACTTCAGAAGATAGTCCTTGACATCATTTGGCCTAAAGTCTAGTTTGCATGGCTAATTAACTATTAAAGGATACCTGTTCAGAATTTAAAGTTTATCCTCACCCAGTGAAGGTTATTCCAAAAAGAGCCTGATTTATGCCTTATCTATTTTGCTCTATTCGTTTCTATGAACTATAATAATTCACCTATTTTTTCCTAGCTATACGATTTTTTTTAGTAAGAAAAGTGTTAACAATATCTCATCCTATCTGAAAGTTGTGCAGATACATTATTTAATTGTAACAATATCTCACGACCAAGGTTACCCCTTGACATAACATGGGACTTAGGATCACGAGTATCCTAAGCTAACCCTATGTCTAGTATATATAAAGCATACTAAGAATAATTTACTAAAACATACGAAGACTTCAATAACAAATGAAATGAATTTAACTTCACATGCAAGTTAAATTCTACTACTATGCTGAAAAAAAAAAACATCTAACTGAGTTGAGTTGCTGGGATGCTGAGAGTACTGGAAAACCGGAAAGGAGTAGAGCCAGAGTTTGCGAACTTACTTGGAATGTACTGAGCATGCAGGATCCTATATATTAAGCTGTACAAATATGTATTAAGTTGAACAAAGCATAAGGACCAATGACAAAAACTAAGTAAAGAAGGTTAAATTCTGAAATATAATTGAAAAGCTAAACTAAATGTAAGGTCCAGTACTAATCATTAACATAAATTGCCAAACCTGAATTATTGATAGTATATACGGAAAATCTGATCAAATGCCCTAAGCAGTTGACTAGGGGAGCTATTATTAGACGTGACTAACAATGTATCCAAAAAACTTATTCTCTCTTTGGTTTAGATAAGTGCTCAAACTATCTCTAAAAGAGGTATCTGCTCTGAAATAGCTCTGAACTCATTGTTTCATTTAGGATACAATGTATCTCTTTCGTCAAGGTAATATTACTTTCTTTGGGTTGAGATAATATTGAAAAATCTCCTTTAAAGAGGTAATTGCTCGTACTCCAATCTTTCGACAAACTCTTTACTTTTCTCAAAATAATGCTCTTTCTTAAGTGTAAAATGAAAACAGTGTGAAATACTTAATTACTTCATACTCTTGCTCACTTCTTGGTTTTTAAAATTATTCTCAAAAACTTGTTTTAAAACAAAAATGTAGCGTAAATATTACTCCAAAATATAACAACTATATAGAGAAACTCAATACTCAGAACTCAAAAACAATACATCGTATCAAAATCAAGCAAACTAATGTGGGTCATGATGAAATATAGACAAGCATAAAGTTCTTAAGGAAATAACGAAATGGAAGAACGCTTAAAACCCTAGCTTGTCTCCTCTAGGTACCTTTGCGTTAATAAATGAAGTGTTTTATGAAGTAAAATAATTGATTTTAAGAATTTCTAAGTCCTAACTAGGTGAAAACTTGTGGTTTTTTGGGATATATACTTACTAACCATATTGTTTGTTAACAAATAATATTGATTAGAGAATAATCTTGTGCTCAATTTCAATAGATCCATATTATTTCGTTTATGGGTCATTTAATATATAGTAGAGAGTTAGTGTGTAGCGTTTTAGCTTATACACAGAGGGATTAAATCTCGGTTCTTATAAGTATAATGGTTTTTGTTAACAATCTCTGATGGAAATTGGACATGTCATCGGGTATGGTTTGTTGTTAGCACAAGATTATATGTATTTATTCTTGATATGGGAACGGTAAGTTCCAACTTCTGTGGGCCTAGTACATTTTATATGTATTTAACGTGACCGGTAGAGATAGTTGTATTTAGATTTGACTGAAAAAAAACATATCTCTATAAAATATAAAGAACTTAAATTCGTAATTATGATATAACATTATGATTGTATACATTAATTTTTGTTGGATTTATTAACAACAGTGAGATTATGAGATGGATCATATGTCTGGTAAGTTGGATGAACTAAGTATTATTGGTGAAAAAATTAGTTAGTTGATGGAATAATGTCTCATTATAGAGATTGATGATTTATGCCTTTTTGGAAACTTATAAGTTTCATCGTGTCAATCTGCAAGTGGATTTATGAATCCGACACATACGCCAAAAACACACCCAGCCCTTAAGTAGTGCTCTAAAGAAATTAAGCTCTAAGTTAAATCGTCAGTAATTTTAAAATTATTGATTAGTATCTGAAATCTAACATGCAGGAAGAACATAAGTATTTAATGGGAAATTACGAATAATGGAGTGCATTACGAATTTCTGGAATGATTATAATTTATTATGGCTAGAGTAATTAAACATTAAAATTGGAATTATTTCATGATAGGAGCCATTGGTAATTAATTGTGTGGTCCGATATTGCCCATATTGAACTAGAACTCAGATCCTATTTCCATGCAACAATGAAGAAAATATGGGGTTTTTTGTCTTCTAAAAAAGTAGGTTTTCTTAGTCCTTTTTGGATTAGGAATAAATCTCTATATATAAGGATTCTTCTAACCTAGAAAATAGATGATTAGTTTTCTATTCATACTTGTCCACCCAAGTATTGAGAGAGTTCGGATGTGACTTGGGATCACTGCAGAAGACCATAGCTATCTTGTAGATTTGTTTGAAAGTCTGTCGATCTTGGATTTGCTTTAAAGGTATCCACTCCACGCTTCAAGAATGTAATCTTGAATTAAATTCATTATGTTGAATGCATTCCAGGCAATATTATAAGTTCTAGCAGAAATGGTAATTGTGACTATTATTAATGTAAGTAATTATAAGTCCTGTGATATACTTTTGTTTGTTGACATATAGTTTCTAGCAATTGGCATCAAGAGACTTACTTACATCTTTATAGATAACCTAAAGTATATGTATGTGCAATATTATGTTAGTCGTGGTTAGTAATTATATTTTCACGTAAACAACAAACTGATGAAACTTGAACAGGTTTGTTTTTGTTGGGTGCATACGGTAATAATGACTTCTGTGATCAATAAGATTTGATAGTAATTTTACCAAGTCATGCGCAATATACCTTCTTTATAATTGATAAAATTAAAGAATTTTATTGGCTGTACATACCATTAAGCTTTTGGAATGGCGGTCGAATGGTCGTGGCTATGTGAGAATTCTATAAGAAAAAAACAAATTGGACAATCTGTGGTGGCTGTTTTGTTTGTTTTAAAATTAATGAAATCTTTTTCTATTTGTATATAAAAAAAAATCTTAATTTTGTATAAACAAAACAACTTGTGTGTCGTAGTTTCTTGTTCATGTGAATGGGTAGCGGGCTAGCGGCAACGTTATGTGAATTGTACATTGAGGTACTGCAGAAAATTAAAGAGAAGAGATATGAAAGAATTTCACAAGTCTTAAATGGAGAAATATAATATGTTGAATTCTCAAGTGTATTAATTGCGAGAACAATTTGATATAAGAAGGTGTTGTGTGCCTTAGTCAAAGAAAAGGCACACAATAGCCTTTGCTGCTTCTGAGATAAAAAAAAAAAAATGAAAAAATATGAATCAAGTTATTTTAATCTTAAACTATGCTTAAAACGATTATTTTTTCAAATTTGGTCATAGTTTAGGTGGTCATGAAAATCATCTAGATAGGTATAGGTAGACTATCGGAATAAAATTTGATTTGAAAATGATAAGGTCATTTCTTTATATCAATTGTGTTTATGTTAAATTTGGAATTTGGATTATTACATAATTTTAAGAAAAAATTGAATATGATAAGAATGTAGGTTCATGTTTTTTAATTCATAAAGATGTTTTTTTTAAGATCACTTGAATTTCAATTTGGTCAGACTTTGGAATTACTTTTTTATCGACTCACTTGACCTAAATTGATAAGTTCATTGATAACGGCTTAGTAAGAAGTACTCATTACTATGTGGTTATATTTTTTTGAGGTCGTTAAAATGATTTTAAATTTGTTCTTTGGAAAGAAAATGTGATTTAGTATGAATGACATCCTTTATAATGGTTTTATTTATGTTATATGTGGCTGGTACATGATTAGACGTTATGAGTTAACATAAATTGATATATGATAAGGGTGCAGAACTGTTCATTTTCTTCAAATCGTTTGAATCTAAATTTGATCATAGATTTGGAGACAAATATAATTTTTCAATTTTGATTTGTATGAAATTCGATAGGTTCATAAAAAATGATCAAATTTGAAATATTTATTGTATGAGGACTTTAAATTTGTGGTCCTTTAGATAGTTCTTTGGATTTTGAAAATTTATTTAATGAAAAATTACTTGACTAAGATATGGGGTGATAGAGTTATGTTCTCTATGGTATTCAGGGACTAAATTTTAGTGAAAGTATTTAAGTCAGTGTTGGATTAGACCTTCCTCCCTTATTGGAGGAAATTAATTACAAGTTCATCAAAGTTTAATCGCTAGTGGCTTGATTCTTTATGACTCCCTAAACTGGGGCGTCATATTTGATGATCAATGGATCTAGAGATAATGATATTTCACTTGACTTAAATTACATATACTTCCATCTGAGTTAGCTTTCGTTTTTTAAAATTTGTTGAAAGTAAAGATCTGACACTATCTATGTAGGTGCATTGAGTAGTCAATTTTTCATCAAAATTGGTTGTTCAAGGGCATTGCTATCTATGAGAGCAGATTTTGAATTTTAATATTCAATGTAGATAAAAACAGTTGTTTGTTTTGGAAATTTTGAATTTCGTTCTTTATCTTAATGAGTCTATCTATTTACAAAATGAGGAATATGCTTAAGATAGTACTGAGCGGAACAATCTTAAATTCTATATGGCCCAAAACAACGTTTGCAACACAAATTGGTCATAACTTTTCAAAAAAGAAATAACTCCGATGATCTGAGATTTGGTAGATTATAAGACACGATCCCTTCCCTAGTAAGAAATTAATGTTGTTTTATGGATCATTATAAGATTTTTTGGACATAATTAGGTAAAGATTAGTGAAGTATTAGTGTTACGTGCTGGCTTAGACCTTCCTCCCTTAATGGATGACATGATACAAGTCCTATGTACTTTAATTTTTCTAGTTTTGGATAATCTATATTAACTCTCCTAAACGGAGTATATAAGATGGGATTCAATGTAACTAGGGGATTTCACTTGACTTAAAACTAACGTTTAGACTATTAAACTGAGTTAGGTCAGTATAAGTTTATGGAGTGATTAATCAGTCATTGTACATGTGTATTCGCATGAGTAGTTCTCCAATCCCCAACGAGTGGCTATTCGAGATGCATGGGATATAATGATAATAAATGAGCCTGAATTTTATTATTTGGAGTATTCAAAATATTATGATCATTTAAAGTATTGGTCTCATATTCTCAATAGACTTTACGCACCCACTTAGTACTACTTAAGATTTCTTTTGGTTAGAGATAAGATATTCCATTCAAAGAATGCAGTGTACATGTACTTATGTTAGAAGAAAGAAATTTTTCAGTTCGAAATAGAATAAGTGATGAGTATCTTAATATTATGTATTTGTAACTCTCTATCATTGCGTTTGATAAATATTGGATCTTCATGTAGTAAAGCGACTTAGCGCTAATGTATGAAAGTTAATTCAATTTAAAATATATTTGCCTCTTATGAGGACAGATTAATAGAAATTCACTTCAGTGAGAGTAATACTATAAAGGAATCATGCATCCAATATTTTATTCATTCTGTCTCATAAGGTAAAATATATTTGAAATTGAATTAAACTTATATGTACTTAGCGCTGAAGTATTTACCACAGAATAAATATGTTAATCAGTCTTCTAATAGATAAGGTGATGAGTATTTAAATATGTATTTGTACTTCCCCCTATCATTGAGTTTGTAAATATTCTATTCTGTGCGGTATATGATTGCATGATTCCTTTATTAGTATATCTCTAATGAATTGAATCTATTAATCTGTACTCATAAGGGAAAATATATTTTTAAATTGAATAAACTTATCTGTACATAGAGCTAAGTCATGTATCATGAATAAAATTTATAGGTTGGTTAATGGATGGATATAAGGTTATATGAAAAGTTAAAAATAAATACCAATACATGTAGTTTTATTTAGATGAAATGAAAAAGGACTAAGAGACCTTTACTCATTTAAGGAAAAGAGGGTGGGCGTAGTGGGTGAGCTGGTAGTGCTGGTAAGTGATAAGTTATAATTAATATATGTGGAGTTTTTGGGTAAGACAATATGGACAAGAGGTGAATTTGAGTTTTTTGAGTTTTCAAGAAGGTTACTCCTGATATGAATATATTTTTTATGTTTTATAAGTCTAAATGTCTTGATAAACTCAAAGTCACTTATCTTATATAATAATTGTCTTTCAATTAGCTACACTAAACACTCTACAATAGACTGTTGTAGAAGAGAAAAGAATTAGACGCTTGTGAAGATGATAAGATTAATTATTTACTTATTATTAGTTATTTTGTTTCTTTTGGGATAGATTCTGATAACTACATATCACATTCTGAATTCAATTTCTTTCATATTAGTACATTGAGCAACTAAAGAACTAGTTGGATTTGACGTAAGTCTAATCTGTGACATGTTCAGATATAGGATTGTCCAGCACATGTGCTGAGTGGGAGAATAAGAAAGTTGGAATTAAGAATGGAATGTGTGTGTTAATTGGATATCCTAAAGAATGAAATAAGGTTTATTATAGTGTCCTAAAGAAAATAAGTCAATTGTTAACACAACAGTCTGATTTCTAGAAAAGGATAATTTAGTAAACTATGTTCCTAGAAGTAAATAGTTTTACAGAAATAGATCAAAGAAATAACAAATAAATCAATTGTAAATTCAGACACTCAAGAACATATAATGGGTATGTGAGAATTGACGTTCAAATGCATTTAAGTAGTGGGAGAAACGTTACTAGAAAAAATTGCATGAGAAAATAGCTTGGTAAAAAAAAATTTCGATAAGAAATAAACGAACGCTTGTGGAAGTTGTAAATGAATAGTACTAGTATAAGTGGAGATTGTTAGGGTATATTTACTATTATCATTTGTTTATCACATAGTTTCTAAGAATTTCACTTTCAAGTAATATATCTAATTGGAGAGTGTCAGGGTTATATTATACTACTTAACCAGGCTTTTAGAATAGTATTATAACAATAGCGATGGTTTCTCCAAAGTAGAAGTGGGAGATGGTTGGGATACATAACTATTGAACATGTGTTAACAAAAAAATATTTTATTAGAGAATAAATATTGCTCAATTTCAATAGATCATATATCGTTTATGGTGTCTAATTACTTATATAGTAGATGATTTAGTGTGTAGAATCTTAGCTTATACACAGAGGATAATTAAATCGGTTGTATAAGTGGAATTTTTTGTTTCACAATTCATGATGGGAAATGGACATTCATCCATCGGGTAACGATTTGTAGCACAATAGGATATAAATTATCTTGATTATGGGAACGGTATAGTTCCACCTTCTTGGCTAGTACATTTTGTATGTATGAAACGGGAATGAGTAGAAATAGTTCTTTTAGACTGACTGAACACAAAAAACATATTCTCGAAACTATTAAATATACTCATGTTCTTAATCCTGATATAATATTATGATCTGTATACATTAATAATCATTTTGATTTATTCAAAGGTTGAGATTCTGAGATGAGTCAATTATTATGGTGTAGTTGGATGATAATAATTATATATTGGGTGAAATAATAAGTAGTTTGATGGAAATCCATGTCTCATTTAGAGATGATTGATAGGCCTTTTTGAGAAATATAAGTTTTCATCGTTGTCAAATCTTGCAAGTTGGAGTATGAATCCAACACTGAAATAAGTTAAGTAGTGCTCTAAAGGAAATTAAATCTAAGTACATCGCCCAGAATTTTAATTATTGATTAATATCAAGATTATCTTAACATGGAGAATTACATAAGTGTTTAATATGGAAGTACGAAATAGAAGAGTTGCAAAGAATTTTCTAGTGAATGATTTGATTGCTGATGATAAGACTAATTCAAAATTAATGGAATTATTGTCATAATAGGAAGCTCCGGTAATTAATTTTGTTGGTCCATATTAGGTGCCCATATTAACTATACTCAGATCCTATTTCTATAAAAAAAGAAGAATAATATGGGTTTTTCTAGTCTTTTAGAAAAACTAGGTTTTCTAGTCCTTTTTGGATTAGGAAGAAATGTCTCTATAGGGATTCTTCTAACCTAGGAAATAGATGATTAGTTTTCTATTCATACTTGCCCACTCAAGTATTGAGAGAGTTCAGATGTGACTTGATATCACTAGAGAAGACCATAGCTATCTTGTAGATTCATTTGGAAGTCTGTCCAGCTTGGGATTTGCTTGAAGGTATCCGCTCACGCTTCAAGAGGTAATTCTTGAATTAAATTTCATTATGTTTATGTATTTTAGCATAAACGGTATTGGTTATCTATTATTCATGTAAGTAATAAAGATTCTGTGATATGCTTCCGTTGAACATATATGTTTTCTAGCAGTTGAAACTTAGAACAAGGGTTAAAAATACATAGGAGAATACAAAAATGACCCCAACTTAAAAATTGTTGGAGTCCCTTAAAAGGAATGTTTCCCAGACTTTTTAGGGATCCATGGTCCGTGAAACAATTCACTGGCCGTATGACCATCCATGAAACTTCGACTCCCTTGACAGATCTAGATTTTGATACTCCGAACTAAAATGGAGCAAAGGAAGAAAACTTGGTGACGTTGGAAAGATGACTCATAGGAACTTTTATTTGTTAGGTCGTGAGCTAACTAATTTCTTATGTTCTGAGAGATATGGTCATTTGAAGTTGACCCAAGTAAAATCTCATATTGTAACTCTATCAGTAAGAAAGTTTTCAACTCAACCTTTGGTTAGGAGCTTTGATAAGACCTTAATTCTATCCAAGATCATTCTCAAATTCAAAGAGAGATAAATAATATAAGTGGCCTTGTCACTGTGTAGGAACCCTAACACAATCTATACAAGTCACAAAAGTCCGTCTTGGATCCTATCAAGGTGACTCAAAATCCTGGCAGTCGTGGACGTTGGGACCTCCCCTAAAAGGATAGTTCGGGGGTTCCGTGAAGAATCACATTGGTCCATTTTGATTCGTGATTGCATGTAAATCCTTCGTTAGCCTGTATCGAAGTTCAAGGGCAAGGGTGTTAGGACAAATATTTAAAATTAGAGTAGAGTTGCAAGGTTTGATAAGATGAATTTGGATCTTAGGTTTGATTGAAAAACTTTTGGGATGTTCATTATACAATATTTTGAAGTAGTATCACATATAAAAATACTTTATCGGACGAAAGTACTAATTTGATAATTTTTCAATTGATTGTTTTGATTTATAATGACAGAGGGAAATGAGTGTGTAAATGGAGAGCCGAACATTCAGGCGGAAATGTGTTGATGATAAAATGTGTTACGTTATTTGAGGAGATACAACTATGTGTCGTGCACAAAAGCCATGTATTTTTAATAAGGTCTACCATAATTTATTATTTTTTTCTAAGTGTGTGGTTTAATTGGAAGGGTTAACAAAAAATTATATATTTGTATAGCCTCTACCCTAAGTATTCTTTTGTAATATATTAGGGATAGAATTTTGGAGCTTCGGAAAATTCTACTTCTTAGGTGGGATCCAACATCACAAAAATAAGGGTTCATTACTTAATTTTCTTTTATTCGATACGCATGTGAAAAATATTATCCTAAGTATTTCACATAATTGTAGAAAAATACTAAGGGAAGTGACGTTGGGTGTGCTGAGGGGTGTGAATGGGGGATCAAGGAGGGTGAGAAGGACATAATCAATATGGGATACCAACTTATAACCTCATATAGTAGAGAGTTTTTCTCCTTACTCCTTTCTTTTTCATCTTAAGGAACCTTCTTGCTAAACATTCTTATTCACCCTTTTAGGTTTCCCACTCAGGTGTCTAGAGCCTAAATTGCGAGAACTGCAGGACTTTCGGGAGGTGACACTTCTATCGATATTCTGATACCCAGTGCTTAAAGTCAAAAACTTTATTTAAGGATAGAGCATTCTTACCATTGCACTATAATCCATGTTTGTGATATTCTTACCTATCGAATATGAAAAATTTGAAAAAATATTTTTTGAGAAATGTTTTCTTCCATGTAAAAAGATAGTCTCTTTTTTTGAGTTTCTTACCTAAACTATCACATATTAGTTAGAGAAACACACTTCAGAGGTGTGTATAATACACTAATCTCTTTTTTATTTAAAAATAAACCTTGTTACATGACGTTCCCCGTGGATAAAAAATTTCACCTTGATTTACAAATAAATATAAACCATTATTATTGTGGGCAAGATTAAAGTTTCACTATTAAGAAAGAAATATGCTTTCTTTTAAACATTTAAAAATGTGATATTATTTCTTGAAACCATGAATTTATTTATGTAAATGATTTACTAAATAATTAGGTTTGACTGAACCATAGACAACTTTCTAAACTCCTTGAGTATATTCTCATTATTATTTCATATCGTCTTCATTTAATTTATAATATAAGCAATTGTTATTATATTAAAATAAGAAAATAATATATTCTTCACATAAAAAGGCAAATGAATAATTGTGGCTAAAAAGTCTATTGTGAGTGATTGTTTAATTGACTTTTGACGGCAAATTATGAGAAAATTCTATTCTATTATTTACTTTATAAACTATATTTATCTTATTCTTTATTATTAGTATTATTATTATTATTATTATATAAGAGACCTGATGCTTCTAATTTTCACAACTTGTTCTATAGAAGATTGAGAACATTTTTAGATGGAACAGTTCTTGAAGTTTTCTTTCTCGTTTGTGTGGTTTTCCATTGGCAATTCAGGTAACAATCGTTAATTTCCTACTAGACTTATAGACATTTATTTAGTGTTTTATAAATCAATTCTTTCTATGTATATAATCTCTCCTAATTTCTTTTTGTTTATATTTTAGTTTTACTAATAATTCTTTTAAAAGAGCTTATGAATTTCAGGGCATTTAACCTATATTGAATGAGATATCTTACAAAGAGGTTGACAAGCCTCAAGATTTTGTGATTTCATACAATTACAGTAGATAGGTCATCTTCTGTAAGATTTCAACCGTGTCTATGATGTATTTACACGATATATTCAATTTTTGAATCAATTTACATGGTTGATTAGTTTTTTATGAATAACGGGTATATTGAACTATTCTGGAGAAGATTGTTATCACCATAAATATAAGAGATTAAAAACTTAAGTATATTCATAAGATTATCAAAACCGAACAAACTATGAAGCTAACTATTAAATTATGTATAATTATCATATAGATAGTAATGATTTAATTAGATTTAAAAATATATACATGGATTGAATTTATAAAAGGAAGAAAGATAAAACTCGAAACAAAAATATGTACTCGGTTTCTCAATAATCACGACTTTCTAGAAGCAGAACTCAAAATTCAAAGAAAGAAGAGTACAAAAAGTACAAAATTCTTCAGCAAAATTAAAAAGAACGTGAGTTTTCAAACTTTCACATTCTATTTTTTGGTTGTTTCTTCTTTTTTGTTGTGTTGTTTCGTGATGATTTTTTCTCTAAAATTAATTCATGTTTTGATAAAGCACAGATTTTCTTGATTTTTCTGAATTTTTTAAGGAGTATTTAGTTATATGGCTATATTTTTGTCTAAACTAGTACTCCTATTAATCAGGTGAGAAGAGAAATACGTTAAATTCATCTCATGTTCTCTTAAAAGTAAAGACAAGGATTATATCGTGGTGAGTTGACTTTCAAAATTTATTTTTGTTTTAATTATTGTCGCTTTGATCATCTTTTTCTTCTACAGTTTGATTTTAGCAAGTGTTTACTGACTTTAGAAAAATAATGCTTACTTCTCCTCTCATGAATCTGAAATCATTTTTTCATTTGTGCTTTTATCTTCAGTTTTGATAGTAGGACAAAAACTATCGTGACTATGTACAACTTAATTCTATGTCACAAAAAGGTTGTGCCCCAATTAAGGTTTGAAATAAAAAATTCGTAAAAATTTGAAAGAATCATTTTACCATTCATAAAAAAATATTACCTTCCATTAGTTGATCAATTTAGCTTAACAAGAAGATATATATTATTCTTCATTTAATGTGCTCAAATTGACTATATAAATCCCCCTTAGGTAGTTAAAACTATAAGAGATTTCAATCATTTCCTTTTGATTGGCCCATTTTTTAATTTTTTATACACGCAAACAATTCTTAGCTTAAGAATTATATATAAAACAACTCTCGTCCGGTTCTCTCAAAAACATGGGAGATCTTGGGACTTTGAAATTTGATAGTGATATTTGTTTGAAAACGAATCCCGTTGTTTTGAAAAAATTGTGCTTCTTCGATCCTAGAGGCTGAGAATTGTAATAATTACAATATATTTGTTAAATCACATTATCAAAACTTGGTGTTCAAGGAGATTAAAATTCAACGAATAATGTTTTCAATGAGAGTAAACAAAATCAAAATTCTTAATGGGTAGTGTAACCTTTTCTTAAAGATTTGAATTATCTCTGTAATCTTAAAGAGGTTCTAGTGATACTAACAACTTCATCCTTATATCTTATCCAAGGAAAATTCGTCCTAAAACAATCCTCATCTTTTCATGAAAATGAATTTGGATGTTGAAATGCTAACATCACTATACTTGATGGCGGTATGATAAAATTCAACACCAACTTCAGAAAATACATTCTATATATCAGTTTTTTTCCAAAGTCTCTTAAAAGTGAGAAAACAAAAGTAGCTGTTCAATGAACAAGAAAATATAGACCATGAAGAAAATGATTCATCAATTTTATTTGGATTTAGGACACAACCGGGGGAGGATGTGGCTACTCAGATTTGTCATAAACAGATGCAAACTGAAATGAACATAACATAATATCTTCTAATGAAAGTTGTTTGGACCTTATCGCGGTTAGTTTTCTTGAATAATGGAGAGATTGAATACTGTAACTTGGATATTAAAAAAGATGATTTGGTCATTAATTATCACAGGATTATTAACCTACCTTAGTTTAGCCTATAGGTCAGTAGAGATGGTTTAAGCACAAAAATCTACCCAAAACACATTCTTGACGTTCATTTATAGTAGTTCTGCTCCTAATTAATATGAAAGGTTTGTTTCTATTTTCTACTTTGCTTGTCCACTTTAAATCCATTAGCAATATAGAGGAAATGTTTTTTTACTTTTTGGTACGCATGAATTCTTAAAGTGTGAATAGATACCTCGATTGATCCCGTCTGTTTGGATGATTCCACAAGATATTTGGAGTGCGATGAGTGAAAAGTGAAAAGGGAATGAAATCCCCCATGAAGATGGTGCAAATAAAAAAGTCCAATATACAAAATGAAGGGAACATAGGAGGAAATTTGCTAACAAAAAATCCGTTGAAGACACTAACACAAAAATAAAAATGATTCCATCTGACTGTGGGAGGAAGACGGTGCTTGATAAAAAACAACCAGAAGACATCAAAGGTAATTATTTTGAAACTATCATTCTAGGGTTATGTAATTTCTAGTTTTATCTTTTTGGAGGTGTTATTCAATAAAAGTGATGGGGGGGGGGGGGGGGTTGGGGTTATGGGGGGGTATAGATGTAGAAGAGGCTTATCTTAATTAATAAATATCAGCAAAAACAAGGCTATTTTTGTTTTCCTATGTACATGATTTATTTTTCCTTTTTTTGTAAAAATAATTTTGTTTATACATTAGAATGATTTTTTTAGTTATTTTTCAAAACATTGCTTCTTAAAGTGTCTTTTAATTTTTCTCTAAATGCCTAACGTAACATAAATCTATTTCCCATATGTTAAACTTCATATAGAGGAAGCTTCCAAACCTGGAGCAACTATAAATAACATGGATAACAGTCTTGGGATTGGTGCATCCGCTAGATACAAACACGTTCATGAATCAACTTCGAAAGTAAGTGTATTTTCCGTCAGCTTTTGCTCTATATATACTTATGTAACCTGCATAGACTTAAGATTACGTGTCTGCAGCCTCCTAAGGAAGATGTCCGAACCTCCATTCAACAAAATGATATTGTGCAAACCCCATCGCAAGCAAAACGTCAAAAGGTATTTAAGTACACCGTAAGTTTAATCTTTTTGCTCCTACTTTTTATTGTTAAGAAGACTAATTATGTATAGGGACTCATTTATTTTCATTAAGATTAAGACGTATTAATATGAATGTACACACATATATTCAGATGTGTGTTGCAATCATGACCTCCATAATTCTTCTAAGGATCTTTTATAGGAAATCTGAATGTTTAGCAGTTCAAAGTAAGTATGTTTGTAAAAAGATGATTTAAAAAAATACTCAAACTATAAAAAAAATATAATCTGGCGCTAAAAAAAGTTTTTTTTCTCCGAAAACGTCAACTAAACATTAATGGAAATCGCGCAGACTAAGATATATTTCCGTGTTCACTTTAGTAAGGTGCAACAACTTCTTTGAAGAAAAGAAAACCTTGCCTATTTATAGAAACAAAAGAGTCGATTCCTACTCAATTCTACTTAAGCAAATTGTAGTGCATTTCCTTTTACTCGTGGGAATTTGAATGTTATAGGGGTTCCTTTCCGCATGGGGGGGGGGGGGAAAAAACTGGAGAGAACTGTATTATTTACATTGCCCTAAACATTATTATTTGTCTCTATGCCTAATTCAGGTTTGGTCTTTCGGATGGTATATTGTGACCATTCTTTGCACCTGTCAATTTTCAAAACTATATCGGGTCTAAAATCCCTTATGAAGATGACAAACCAATGAATCTGTGTGTGCTTTCAATTAGCTGAAAGAGTTATTACAAAAACAGAAATTCGATAGAACTTATTATAAGACTAGGAAATAATCATACATAACACCATTCCCCTTCTGATATCATAAGAATATATCAATAAAGCATAGAAGTATAATACTAAGGGTTTAAAAGAAATCAACAACACTATCAAGGCTAAAACAATTGGAACTAAAACCAAGTACATTAACAGGTAACCTTATAAATAAAAGAAAAGAATACAAGCAAGAGAAGATACACTAAGAACACATGGTATGGAAAAAAGCTAGGAAGGAGTGGATGCGGAAGGAGAGGTAAGGTAAGATCCTTTTTCAGAAAGTCACAATGGCCTTTGAGATTATTAGAGGATTTTTCAGCTAATAGAACTTCTTGATCTAAAGCAAAGTCAACCTTCAAACACACATTCTCTTCCTCCAAACCAGAATGTTCAAGACCATAAGAATATGCAACTGATTTATTGCTGTCAAATGAGACTTCTTTAGTGAAAAAATCTTTGCTTCCTTAACATTGAACGATGCCCAAAGCCTCTAAAGTGGTGAATTAATCTCCCCTGGGAGGGTCAGGCACTGCAACCTAGTTAACCTTACCAGAAGATCCTCAGTGGTCTGATATTGCCATGCTTTAACTAGAGTTCCAAAGTGATCAAAAAATCATTACAACCTGACTCATAGCCCAAAACATGATGTTTTTTCCATAAACACAAATGCTGTTTGGCACAAGATTCAACTAGGAAAATATGGAACCCTAGAAACAACATATCGTCAAAAAGTGTAAGATCTAATGAAATTTGCCTCAGTGTTTTTTGAGGTTACCATAAAGATATTCTTATGACAATATCAAACAGTAAGGTTATGGAGTGGTAACATTGCAACCTTGTTTATTTTGAAAAAAAAATGAAATTCAAAGGTGAAATCATCGCAAAAGGCGAGATAGTCTCTAGGTAAGATGGTAACTCATCTAATATATGAGATAATCCCTGTTTACATAGTGGACCAACCTATATTAGAACCGCAAATTTGTGCCATCCATAAACAATGAGAGTAAATGAGACACCATGAACTGTTACTATAGCAGTAGAGGTAGATAACTAGAAGTCATTGTCTGAAATAGCCGATTTTCTTATCTTGCTTTCCCATATGGCGACACCATATTGCCAGAAGAGACAAAGTTAGTCCAACATGTATGTAGAAGACCCAGTAAGGGTCCACCAATCAAAGAACCCACCAAACCTAGTAGTAACCCTACTTGGAGAATAATGTGTCTTGCTTAAGTGCATGAACCTAAGAATCCTAACATATAGGGTGTCCTCAATATCTCACCTAATTCTAACAAAATTTATCCCTTCTTCTGCAATGTTCCCCTTATAATTCATCCGAATGAGCTGTAGAAATAAGAACACTTTATGACTACCCCTGAATCAGTAACTAATCGTTTAAACTTAAAAAATAAAACAGTACAGATGTACAATTTAGCAAAAGTGGGTTAAGAAAACCCTTTTATAGCACGACTGAGGAGCCAATATCTTCCATTCTTAGCCGTGCTACTCATCGATCAGGTTCATCATGGTATTTTTGTAGGGGCGGTGGAGGATAAATGAGGTTTTTGGAGCCGTCGGATTTGTTGGTTAAAAAGTAAGGGAGACCTTAATCAGAAGCTATTTTCCACTAAATGGGTTTACGCACCAAAAGATAACCATAACCACGTAGTAGGAAGATTCCGTCGCGTTTATCATTGGCCAGAACAATGCTTGCTAATTAGCCTTCTGTAATCTTAACTAAAGAAAAATCGATTTAGGGACTTTATAGTGAACAATGTGAGCTGGTATCCTTAGAACATATATTTAATTCCTATATTCATTGCTATATAAAAATTCCCTTAACTATATGAATCAAAATATGAGCCAAGTGGGTGGAACCTGGTTTCAGTGATAAGGTCCAGTGTTACTTCCCACCCTAAAACCCTAAATTACACACACACCCCTGAATTTCAAAAAAAAGAACCCCTAATCCCCTTAAGATGAGTTGTAAAGTTTGGAACATCACGATTATATTCTTAGTTGGAATCCACAACTCAATTTCGACCAAAATAGTGTCACAGACTTGTTCCTCGAAAATAGCAATGTTGTCACACTTACTACTGGGAGCAAAGGTAAGGTATGATTTGTAGTCTTGAATAGGTTTGAGGGGGGTGTTGGTGAGGAATCTGTGGTTGGTTGAGTTTTCAGGGTAAAGGATGTGATCGGTTATTTACTGCGGAGGAATACAGATTGTAGTTAGATTTTGTGTATTAGTGTAGTGGAGCGCATATTGGTTGGTTATAGAGAAGTCAAAATGCGAAGATTTCCGTTGGAATAAAGTGTAGTGAGGCTTACCATATTGATGCGATGGTGTTAGTTTTTTGATATTATTATGTAGGTATTTTGAGTATGGTGGTCATGATTTTAATTGTGCATATGCAGGAACAGGTTATTGTTTCTAGTTTTTGAATTTATGCATTTTGATCAAGAAGTTTGAATAACACTTGTATTTTGGACAGTCAGGAAACCCCATCGTTTGAATCTTTATATGTTCTTTATTATTGACAACAAAAACTAAACTTTGTTGTGTTTTCTCAAATGTTTTAAAATTATGTAAGGGAATCAATAAAATGTAATATGAATGTTTTTGTGCCTTATGCATAGTATTTCTTTAGTAGTCCTGGACGGTGGCTTAGGGGAAATTTTAATCATCCATAGTTCAAATTTGTCTTTTCAAGTGTTCTCCAAGAAAAGAAAAGTTGCTACTAGAAAAAGCCTTCTTAAAGACAAATCTATGATTTGGTTTTTAAATATAGTGGCAAAAACTTATGGAAAACCAAAAACACCTTTTTCTACATTTTCCCGTAAAAATTTGATGTCCAAATGTTAAAAAAAGTATTTTTAATCCTTATTAAAATGTTAAACGGGGTTTTGGCTATTTTTATTATTGCAACTGTATTGGCACAAAAAATTGGAGTCACATCGATTGTTACAAAAACAAACCCAAAAGGTATTTGAGTTGTTGAAGCCCTAGAGTTGAGACAAAATCACTAACCACTTATTACCGCTACGAAATTAGATGAACCATTATTTTTGTCTTGTTTTACCAAAAGAAGATAATGAACCTATGAAGTATTAGCCATACATTTAGGACTTATGTCCACTAAGTTTCCTTCGTAGATTTTTCATCAATGCATATCCGACTAGTTCGATGTTGAATTACATTTTTTTTTTTTTGGGTACTAAGAGATATCAGCCCGAGTTTGTGGTTCGTTTAGGTATGCGGTAGACTCATTTTAAACAACTTGTAAATGAGATTCTTAGGATAACTTTTAATTGGGGACATGAACGCACACTAAAACAAATTCACTCTCGATCATTATCAATTGACTCGTCTCTTTGATTTTGATCAAGATCTTTCTTCTGAGTTTTCTTTCTCCCCTCTTTCACACTTTCTTCGTGAAACAAAGAGTAGTGGTCAACAAACATCGTGTAGTGAAGAAGTTATGTCGTAGTATACTTTTCGTTCATTTTCAACAGCATATAAATCTTAAGTGGTGTTCATCTTGAAGACCAATTGGTTTGCTAAAAACATTTGCTTCACAAAAAATAATAAATGATGACATCTCCTCTTTTACACACATTAATGTTTTATTTCGTACCTTATAAAAAGTCTTTATCTATATAAAGGAATATCCTAGAAGAAGTCCCTCAATCATGTCTAGATCAATATAAAATCCTAATAATAGATTCTTTCCTTATATGAATGAACAATTACACGCTGAATGTTCTTAGGTGAGATCTGTTAGGCTTTTATATTTATGCTTTTAGTATTCATATAGGGAATGCATCTATTTATTAGTATACTCATGGCAGTATTCATGGCATTGATCCCAAAATTTGATTAGATATGTTGCTAGAAATCATCATTCTTTATTCCATTTTTCTTGAGGGTCTATTTTTTTCCTTTTTCTACTTCTATTTTGTTTCGATCCTAGGAGCAGAGAAATTGTGGTCAAAACCCCATGACTTCATAATATTGAACAAGAGTTAGAGTTCTCAAATTTTAGTTCCATGATTCATTTTCTGAGTAAAAACCACCAGTTGTTTTCAAGTTTCATTTCAAGTTTTCTTATTAATATACAACAGTTTTCAAAATGCATCATAAAATGTACCTTGTAACTCCTCTATTAGTAAACCAACATTTTTCCTACTATACTTCTAACTTCTAACCCATAGGTACGCATATATCCTGTGTACAATCTAGGATCTGGTTGAATCTTCTACCTGTTATAATTTAAACAGAATGATTTATCCTCTATTTTCATTCGAAGACATTCGTGCAACAAATCTTTTTCTTTAAACTTAGGTTTAGGAAGTCCTGGTACTAACATTTTAGATATAAGTTGTATTTATACGAAATTAATTGTAATGGACTAGCAACTGACGTAAACATTTATGCCATAGTGAGAAACCCTATCTCAGTACACTTAGACATATAAATTATTGCAAGCCCATATATTTGTGAGTATGTACATATATACATGCTATATTTTTTGTCCAGTTAAGGAAAATTTTCTTTGTTTTACAAAGCTTATTTATCTTCCTCCTATGAAGAGACAATTACCTTGTTTTCCTTTAAACCCACAAAGTTTGTGATGTGCCTGAGCCAAGTTTTAATTCAAGACTCCAACAATAATTACAAAAAAAATTTTGATTTGATTGGGTGGTTACGTAGTTTTGTTGCCTTTTTTGAATAGTCATTTAACTTATCCGGTTTTGTCACCTCCCACTACGATTCCGATGTTAGTTTTTAATATTTTTTAAATTATTATTAATTCTGGTTGTCAAAGAACATTTGTTTCTAGAGTGACGCAGGAATTTCGCATTCACGATAGATTGGTTTTATCAAAACCTAATCTAGCTTTTGGTGTTATGGAGTTAGTTCCTAGATGGGTTACAATCATGGGAAAACTTAGAATCCTGTTAATAATATTGCTAACTTTTTCAGACGAATTTTAAACCTAGGAAGATTATTCATATTCAACTCTCTTAGAGATTTTTTACTTGTCTGAGAATAATTCGTACTTTTAAAAGCCTTTTGACAAATCATTATTAAACCGTAGGGGTTAGGTCACACACTCCTTATGTTTTTCTTAGCAAATGACACTTAAGTTAAGATTTCAGATTTGAGGAATGTTACAAAATAATCCACGTTGAATGGCTTTTCAAGAAGATCTGTGTTCGTTCTTATAGCGTATATTGATTTTACAAGATCAATATACTCAAACTTCAGACTAGTCATAGAAACTACGAACTGATACTTGTCACGGTTCCGTTTTTGTTTGGTATTTATGAGAGTGAGCATTAAAGATGATAATTTCTTCCTTGTTTAATCTTTGAGGTAAGAAATGTTTACCTTCTCTTCCTCAGTTTCATAATTAGATTTCGGTTCTGAAATCTCTATTTACCATAATGCAATGTCACATATCATAGCTCCTCAGAGTTAGGTGTATCCTGTTTCCCACCAGAATATATAACTTGATTATTTCCTTTTCAATATTTTTCCTTTTGTTTCCTCCCTGTTCTCTTTTCTACATTTGTACCCTTTAGTTTTCTCCACTCAACTTCCACAAGGACACTTCTTGACTTGGAGGGGTCAGTTACAACCATCATTTATTAACATCCTAGTCAATTTCAGGCCTTTTTGAATGCTATTCTCCGTAGGTAGGAGGAATTTTATTTTCCATAGTTCTTGTCTTCTTGAAGATCCTTGAAATTTTTGCTATCATGAATAGCATCATCCAATAGATCAGATTATCATTTTCCCCTGCACGTTCCTAATGAGAGCAAGACCTCTATATTATTTTTGCCTCTCATTCTTTTGGCAGACTTTCAAGACATCACCATTCATCACATAATGTTTTGTAGATGTTTCACTACCAAAAGCTCAATCGAACAGTCATATTTTTTAAGCCTTTGGCCTCTCTTAATAGAAGTAACTTTGATGATTCATTGATCTAGGTAGATTTGCAGAACCTTATTCTACATGTTGCCTGTTGTAGTGTATTTCCTAAGACATCTATTCGTGACGCACTATGGGTGAATCTAGTGATCACGTCCTTAAGTCACGCTTCTCCCATTTTTTTCATATCACATTCTACTCATTCCAGTGTATGTCTAAGCGATTTTGAAATTTTAAAGTTGGGTAGTACCTTCATGGTAGCGTTTAGAAGTGTAGAACACAATTTGATTTAGCATTAGTGACGAAATCGAAATCGGACGGTGTGGTTTAAACCTCTAATTCCGAGGTCCGAGTCCACATATGAGAATGCATTAAGCCTTGTCAATCTTTCCTAGCATGTTGTAGTCAGCTTCTCCTTGTAGATCCTTAGGTTTAGGAATGTCCTTTCCTTCGTTGTCCTTGATTGTAGGCATTAAAAGTCCATCAGTAACTCTCACGTGTAGTTCATAGTCCTCAACTTGAATGAAGTCCTCCATTCTTGTCTTCCACTAAGAGTAATATTTATTTCCAATTAAATAAGGGTGGCCTATTTATGTGTTCTCCTTGACCGTGTCCAAGAGGACGTGCAGAATTCATAGTGTTTTTTTTTATGACCTTGACTTATTAAATCTTTATTGAGTTCCGCTCTGGACTAATTGTGGAATTAGGACTATTAATTCTTCTAGGGATCATCTTTTCCTTAGAATAATTCATTATTCTAAAATAAAATCCGTTGTAATTTCCCAACCAGATTCCCTTTCAAACTTTTATCAAACTCAATAAACTACAACGAGATATTACCTATTATGTAGCCTATAAGAAAAAATCATAACTCTAATATTAACAATATAATCTCTCAACATCTTTAAAGGTTGCCCCCAACGCAAAAAACCAAAAACACTAAATTCATTAGGAATGATTGACAACTTTAACAAACTAAAAATACTAGGATTATTATGTCTTTTCGCACACTTTCAACACACTCAATTTGAAACTACTCTCGCACATGAAGACTGATGTTTTACTCGTATCCGCTATGTAATGAACAACATCTTTGGAGAAAACCACTCTGTTTATATAACAATAGTCCCCGTCCTATTTCAAACTCTACTTCACTAAACTCCTTAGTGATTCCATTTACACTGGAATGCTTGGAGTTTTGCCATTCCTCTGAACGTGGAAACGCTGTATTATTTCCAACCATAATCAACATTCTTCTTTTTCTCTATTCCAATTTGGATTTGTCTTTTCCGATCATGTTTGTGACTCTTGCTTGGACCTTCACTATTCAAAAACCTATTCTAACCTAACATGTGAATACCTCTAGATGTACGGATGTGAATGTTCATTTGAATTTTTAGATATCCTGTTGGTCTGAACACCAATTATTAATTTGTTTGTTTTCAATACCTCATTGGGCATAGGAATTTAACAAGTGTATCATAAAAAATATAAAATCTTATTTCAGCAATTTCTTTTTTTTTTTTGATAGAAAATAATATTAGAAAAATCTATATTTTGTATAAAAATTTTATCATCTAAAATACAAATAAAACCTATATATTAATATAAAATAATACCACACAACAAGATAACATGATTTTTTAAAAATTAAGCTCATGTCGATCAAATCTCCAAATAAAAACCTAACTCGAAGGCTAAAGTTTAGCTTAAAAACAATTGTTTGTTATATTCAGTATATGTTTGAACTTTGTAAACCATGGATAAGTTGAAAATAAACCACTAATTAGGGAAAAATAACTTATTTTTCATCAGATTAATTACATATGTAAGGCAGTCTTTTGCTCAAAACCTATTTTATTTTAGTCATCATGATACTGCCAAAAAGAGAATTACATTGAATTCCCACCATAGCAGAAAAGGAGAGAAAAATGGTACGTTAGTTGAGAAAGAAAAAGTAAGTGGTGAAAATAACGAGGCCTCGACATGTTAGATTCGTTATAGATCTTATTCTTTTAGATTTTTAAGACCCCCTTAAGGGTTCAAAGGAAAGAAAACAAATGCACTTAATGGGTTTGATTTGAAATATTAAGATTTAGATTCTTTATCATTGACAAATATTTTTTGTATTTATCTCCGTTTCAGAGCTCTGTTTGCTGGAGTAATAGGACTTCGACACGATTTCATTGTAAAATCTTTTTTTTTTTCTTACGCTTATTTTTTAGAGGCTATTGGAGGTAACAGTCCCGTCACAATCACAAACGTCCTCGTAACAAATTTCTTCTGCACAGGGCACATCCCTCCAAATGTTTGGAAAGTATGATGAACTCCAAAGATTGAGTATTCTTCCCGATGGATTGGGGTAAGTAGTAATGTAGTCTTTTGCATCGTGTTGTTAATAAGTGGAGCCTTTTGCAAAATGAGAAAGTGCACAATACTATAACCTACTTTAGCCGCATTATTATATTTTATTTTTTTATCCTTTGTATCATTTTTTTTTTTTTTGATTTTGCAGTCGCTTTCGGTCAACATCATAATGTAAATAAATGCAGTTTTTATCCTTCTATTCACTTGTGAAGGCTAGGTCCCAAATACACAATGTGTTACCTGTATCGTTATGAAACACATCACAGCACTGTTCTTGCCTGTACTGGAAAGATAGTTCCATTGAACATTAGAGCGAGAATGTTTGCTGACTTCAAGGTAAAAGTAAATCGATTATCTACTTGAAGTATTTAAATCATTCCTTGTCTCAAACACGTAAAGTCAATCTAGATCATTACCTATAGATTAGTGATGTATATATGTTTAAAATAAAACAACACTTATTAATGTTGGACATTTATTCATCTAAAAATTAAATTATTGCAGATGAAGTGTAACATGGTCTCTCGGAGCATGAAAATAAGAGACGAGAAATTTTTTTTCAGAAAATGGTTCTCGTTAGGTTGAGTGATTTTGCTTTGGTAGCCCCGAAAACATTAATCAGAGGCCAGCATGGATGAGTGAAGATATATGGAAAACATTGATGAACATTGGACTCTGAAAAGTTCAAAAAGAACAACAAGTCACAAAGGAAGCTCAAACCTGTTCTACCCAGTTTCTCCTCAGCCCTTTTTATTAAGGAAGGTAAGGTAATTAATTATACATAAAAACTCGCATGTTATCGTCACAGGTTATATACGATTTCAGTTCCTCCTCCTACAATATTCTTTGGTTTTGCATGATCGTTATTCAGTATTTCAATTCTGTATATTCTAATTATGTTATTTTAACTTTGGTTATTGCGTCAACTTCTTATAAATCGCATCATGTTTAGTTCTTTTTTGCACTTATCGTGTGTTATCTTAACCAACTTATTTATTCCAGGACTAAGATCTACTTTCTGGCCAAGATTGTTTATCCATATAGGGTTCCAACACTCTATATCCATCTTGCATGTTATTATTCAGGCTTATCTCCAGTACTGAACAAATCGAGTTGTTGAGTCCTCATATTTTGGAGGACAACACTTACATCTCCTTTCAGTCCTTTACTTTCAATTTCAAACAGTTGGAGTTAGCTAGGGGTTTGTCCTAGTATCTCATCTTAGTAGAGCTTTTAAGACAAGACAGTTCAAATTCAACTATATCTACTCAGTTATTCATATACAAATATTTCTATACTCCTTTAGTTTTGGCATTCAAGGGTTATCTTTTTATATATATAATATATATATATATGATAATAAATCTAAAAAGATATATAATATATTATATATAGATATATATATCTATCTATTTATCTAATTTTTCATGCTAGTCGCCGATGTTTCCTTGGGTTCATGTGTGTCGTCAGCACCATGTCCACGACTAGCGGCAATCTTATAGTCAATGAACCTGATTCTAAAAATTAGTTGTGTCCTTAGTACCTCCAAATTACTAATAACGTTAGTCTCTTTAATTCACATGAAAATTTTGGAATATTTATTAAATTATATAATAGATATGTAATAGCTTCGATTCAGCATTCTCATATTTCCAATCAAAGGGGTAAGAATTATGATAAAACACAATTTAATAATCCATATTCCATCATAATAGAATTATCACCAATTGTATTACCCCCTTTAAGACCCCAAAATAAATGGTCCTGCTGAGCACAACAGCACCACCTCAATAGTTCATTTGATGCTTATTTCCAGGAACTAGCTCTGCATCATTTTTGGCCTAAAGCTCTAGTTTACGCAACTTAAATCATTACAGGATCCAATTGTCAAAATTTGAAGTTCTCCTGCAAAGACCCAATTCAATGTTTTATATTTCGAAAAAAGAGCTTAATTTATGCCTTACTATTTTTGGCGCTAATTAATCGTTTCGCATCATTATACGATATTGCACTTATTTTTTCCCACGTAGATTTTTTTAGTAAGCAAAAGTTTTAAAATATCTCATCCTAAACTGAAAGTTGCAACAAATACAGTATTTGAAGTGGTAACTATATCTCACAACCGAGGCTACCCCTTGAGGTAACGTAGGACTTCTCGATCATGAGTGAACCCAAACTAACCTTGTCAGCATATATAAAAGCATAACTGAGAGTATTGACAGAGTAAGACATGTACTCTATGGAAGGCTAAACATGGATTACGAAGTAGGGAATACTCTAACTATTATGAACGTATTCAAACATACAAAGAGTTAATAACAACTGAAATATTAACTTCCCAATTCAAGTTGATTTCTACTCTATGTTTTGAAAAGCATCTAACTGAGTTGATTTGCTGGGGACATGTACCCCTCATTCTAACAAAACGAAATTAATAAAACTACTAAGCTTAAAGAGCAGTCCTATTGTCACAAATTATGACTCCTCACTTAGAATCTGCTGAACTCAGAACCAAGAATCGATCTACTCCAAACACAAAAGCGCAATTTTGGGGATGTGCTGAGTCAGAACTCACATCATGAAGGTGTAACAACCCGCATCTAAAACAGACCAGAAATCATCTTTTTTTAGAAATATGCAGGTGAAAACGCGACATGTTACCATCGACGACCGCGTAGTCTGATCTACCGGCCCGTACTAGCTCATGGTTTGGAGTCTGATCCCCCCCAGAAAAAACTCAGCCAGAAAATTAAGCTAAGTGTCAACGAGGGATGACCTAGGGTCCGTAGGCATAACAGCTGAGGACTACGGTTCATACTCTATGTTTATTGATCAAGACCCCATTTACCCACTCTCTGACAAGAACCACGATTGACCGGTGCGGTCCGTAGATGGACCTACGGATCGTAGGTATGACCGTAGGTGAAAATTAGCACATAATTAAGGGGAAAATGCAGTCGGGTCAACTTTAATTGATCATAAATCTTAGCACAAAATGAATTAGGTGTCCTATTACCTATTAAATGATAGATAATTTAATTATCTTTCCATATCCACCGAGTTTAATCAGACCTCCGAGTAAAATTTTAAGCCCGTTTTGGTAAAGTTAGTCCAAGTCGTCGTTTGGTCCGACAGTAATTAACTCAGGGGTCTTTTGGTCTTTTCCTACTTTGTTTAAACCCTAAGATATGTCCTTTTTACCCTAAATCATAAGATTTTAGTCTGTTTAAGCCTAAAAACAAGAACTAGAACTTACCTAACAATCGTATTATAAAAGCGTATTTTGGTTCTTTTCCTACTTGTTTTTTTTTTTTAAACACTAGATATGTCTTTTTTACCTAAATCATAGATTTTGTTCTGTTAAGCCTCTAAAAACAAACTAGAACTTACCGAAGTCAAATGATTAATCAAAAAACAAAGAAAATTAGAAGCAAGAAGGAGGGAAAAGGAAAAGAACTCATAGTTAAGTGACGCTGGCAAGGGCTCATCACTCCAGCTTGAAATTAAATATTTCTCCATGGGCTTAATCCGCTAGGTATGTGAGAATTTTACAGTGGGGTTCCTTCACCCATGGGTCCATAGTTTCCAGTCAGGTCTTGTATTCCCCAAGATCATGATAGAACCAGGATTCTAGAACTTCAACAAACTTAATGAATTTATTAGTTATATAATCCAATCAGATAAACCAATAAACAGTTATACTCATAGATGCACGGAATTTCAGAACCCTAGCTAGTAATTTACTAAGTTGTGTTAATTGTAAGGGTTCAACAAAAAATATACTGTTAATTTGCCTCGAAACCTTAGGTATCTTTTGATGTATATTATGGAATAGAATTTTGGAGCTTCTGGAACTATATTCTACCTCTTTAGGTGTGTTCTTTAACCAACAAAAAAATAAGAGGTTTCACTTAATTATTTTCTTTTTATTCGAATAAGCGTATCGTGTGAAAAATATTATACAAGTATTAGTACCAATGTAGAAAATACTAATGGAAGTTGGGGTTGGGTCCGCTTAGGGGGTGAGGATGGGGGATTACAAAGATGAGGCAAGGATGAGGAAGACATAATCAATGTGGGAAACAACTTGTTTCACTCCATACAGTAGAGGAGTTTTTCTCTTCTCTTTCTTTTTTCATCTCTGAAGGAACCTTCTTTCTAAATTCATTCTGATAAAACAAAATTTAGGTTACCCTCGGTCTGTATAGAGTATACATTGGAGAACTCCAGGAACCCATTCAGGGGTGGGGTGACAATCCGTCGAGATGTTTGCATACCCAGTGCTTAAGTCAAAAATTGTTATTCAAGGATAGAGCAGTCTTACAATTGCAACTATATCCTTGTGGTGGACATTCTTAAATACGAATATGAAAAAGTTGAAAAATGTTTTTTTTCAGAGAAAGGTAAGAAATGTTTTCTTCCATGTAAAAAAGATAATCTCTTTTTTGAGTTTCTTCACCTAAAACTATCATAATTTAGTTAGAGAAGAAACACACCTCAGAGGTTGTGTGGGTAATACACCCTAATCTCTTTTTTATTTAAAAATAAACCGTTGTCACAATGAGAGACCCCAATGGATAAAAATTTCACCTTTGATAATAAATAATTAAAATTAATGATTTGTTAAAGTCAAAGAGTAAAGTTTCACTATTCTAAGAAAGAAATTAATTCTTTAAAATTTAGTTGTTCAGTTATTACTTTATTAAGGAGTTCGTTAATAAATTAGTTTTTGACAAATAATTATGCTTGACTGAACCATAGACACTTTTTCTCTAACTCCCTTGAGTGTCATATCTTCATGATTTATTTTCATATCATCTCCATTTAATGATAATATAGATGCAATGTGTATTTTATATTTTAAAATGAAAAAATAATTATATTCTTCATATAAAGGCAAATGATTATGCGTGTTAAGTAATAGTTTTATTTGAGTTGATTGATTAATTGACCTTTGACGGAAGAAAAATTATTAGAAAATCTAGTATCATATTTGTTAATTTATAAATACATTTAATGATTATTATAGTATTATTATATTATTATTATTATTATTATATTATGATTATTATTAGTGTTATTATTTTTATAAGAAGAGACCTGATGCTTCTCATTTTCACAAAGTTGTATAGAAGATGAGAAAAAATTAAAGTGGGAACATTGTGCTTAAAGTTTTCTCTCTTTGTGTGTTTTCCATTGCAATTCACGGTAACATTCTGTAATGTGTTACTAGACTTTTAGACAATTATAAGTAATGATTCACTTAGATTTTATTAATATATATATATGGATTGATTTATAAAAGGAAAAAAAGATGAAAGTCGAAACAAAAAAATGTGAACTCTTATTTCTAAATATCAAGACTTTTAGAAGCAGAACTAAAAAATTCCAAGAGAGACAAACATACTTATTCAAGGTGTTTTTGGTGGTTAACGGCTGTGTGTGTCTCTCTTTATATATATATATATATATATGTATGTATGTAGATATTTCCCAACAAACACCAAATTCTTGAGCAAAATTAAAAAGAAAGTGAGTTTTCAAACTTCCACATTCTATTTTTTGTTTTGTTTCTTCTTTTTTGTTGTGTTGTTTCGTGATGTTTTTTTCTCTAAAATTAATTCATGTTTTGATAAAGCATAGATTTTTTTGATTTTATCCTGAAATTTTTAGAAGTTCTCTAGAATTCTATAAGCTTTGCCTTATTTGTTTCTTAAAACTGTTATTCATTCTTTAATCAGGCTGGAGAGAGATACGTTAAATTCCGTTCTCATTTTGCTCCTGCAAAGAACGACAATGTAATATATGGTGAGGTTTGATACTTTAAAATTTATTTTATTTTTATTATTGCGCCCTTTGATTCACTTTTTCTTCTACAGTTTGACTAGCCAGGATACTGCGTTAGACAAATTAATTGCTTATTTCTCCTATCATGAATCTGAAATGATTTTGAATTTGTTGTTTTATCTCATTTTGATAGAGGGCAAAAACTATTTTTGATATATGTAGAAATAATTCTATGTAGATTATCCATCATCATGCTAGACAAAATGTTGGAAGCCCCCAAAATTTAAGGTTTGAAATAAAAAAATATTCTTTGAATTGAAGGATCAATTTACCATTCACAAAACAAATTTACCTTCCATTAGTTGATCAATTGTAACTTACAAGAAGATATATATTCTGATATAATATGCTCAAATTGACTATTTAAATCCCCTCAATGCTTAGTAAAACTATTAGAGTATTTAATCAATTCCTTTGATGCCCCATTTTTGATTAACGGGATACAATTCTTAGCTGATGAATTTTATATATCTACAAACTCTCGTCCTTCTCTCAAAAACATGGAGAAATACTGGGATTGAAAATTGAGTAGTGATATTGTGTTTGGAAACGATCCCGTTGTTATGAAAAAATTGTTGCTTCTTAATCCCGAGAGGCTGGGATGGCGGATTTATTAATACAATATATTTGTCAAATCAAAGTATCAAAAACATTGGTCAAAGGAGATTAAAATCAAAGAAAAGAACAAGTTTTCATTGATGAGTATTACAAAATCAAAATTCTAAAAGGTAGTGTAAACCTTTGCTTAAAAGTTTTTAATTATCTCTACAATTCTTAAAAAAAGACGTTCTAGATATTTACAACGTCATCCTTCTATATTATACAAGGAAAATTTGTCCTAAAATAATACCTCTCTTTTCATAAAAAAAGAATTGGGTAGTCACATACTAACATCACTATACTTGCTGGTGGGTAAGATAAAAATACAACCCCAACTTCACAAAGTGAATGCTATTTAACAGTTTGTTTTCCTAAGTCTTCACAAAAATTAAAGAAAAAACAAGCTAGCTAGTTCCCATGAACAGGAAAAGATAGATGAAGAAAAATTGATTCAAATTTTTATTTGGGTTTTAGTACAACTGGGGGAGGATGTGAATAACTCAATTTTTCGTAAAAGATGTTTTCTTATAACTGAAAGATCATAACATAAGTATCTTTGAATAAAGTTTTGTTCTTGCTATCCCGGTTAGTTTCTTGAACTAACTAATGGAGGGATGAATATTGTAACTTTGCAATAGTAAAAAGATGGATTTTTGTTCATGAATATTCACAGGTATAACCCTACTAAGTTTAGCCTATAGGTCAGAGATGTTTAAGCGCAAAAACTTCCTCACAAACACACATTTCTTTGACATAATAGTGGAATTATTTTTGGTCACATTCACTAGATAGATTAATAACATGATAAATAGGTTTATAATGATTTATGAGATATTTTCATTATTTGTTGACTTTAATGCTCCAATCTATGTTTGGCATGGGCAAAAAAACTATAATTTAAAAAGGTTATTTTTTTCATTAATTTATACATGTACTAGGAAATATAACCGTTATCCTATGCGATTTTTCTAAAAATAAAAACAAGTCTGTTTATTCATTTTTCATTGTTTTTAAATGGGAAAGAATTTTCATACATAATATGTTCTAAATTTATAATTATTATTATACGGAGAACAGCTCATATAGTAGTTTTGCTTCTTAATATTTAATTCAATTGTTTGTTTCGATTTTAATACTTGGCTTGTCACTTAAAGCCATAGTACATAGAGGATATGTTTTACTTTTGGTACGGCTAGAATTCTTAAAATGTGAATAGATACCTCAATTGATTCCGTCTTTTGATGATTCTAACAAGATATTTGGTGAGTGAAAATGAAAAGGGAGGAAGAATCCCATGAAGTGTGGTGCAAATAAAAAGTCCAATATACAAAATGAAGGGGAAAAGGGGGATGAATAGATAATCTAATGCTGAACAAAAAAATCCGATATGATATGACACTCAAACACAAAAAATAAAAATGATCTATATGACTTTGTTGAGAAGACGGTGCTTGATAAAGAACAACAAGAAGACATCAAAGGTAATTATTCTTAAACTATTCTTATAGGGTTATGTTAATTTCTATTTTTTATCTTTTTGGATGGTGTATCTCAGTAAGAGTGATATCTTGGGGGGGGGGGGGACAGATGTAGAAGAGGCGTATCTTAAATTAATATCAGCGAGTAATTTTTTCCATTATTGTACATGATTTATTTTTTCCTTTTTTTGTAAAAATGAATTTTTTTACATAGATGATTTTTTTGGTTTTTATTTTTCAAACATTGTTCTTAAAGTGTCTTTTATTTCTCTAAATGGCCCTAACGACACCATCAATCTATTCCCATATGTTTAAAATTCAGTATAAGAAGCTTCAAAACATGGAGCAATAAAGATAACATGGATAACAGTCTGGGAGGGCATCCGCAGATACAAACACGTTCATGAATTCAACTTCGAAAGTAACGTTATTTTCCGGCGGTTTTTTCTCTATGCATAATTAGTAACCAGCATAGACTTAACATTACGTGTCTGCAGCCTCCTAAGGAAGATGTCCGAACCTCCATTCAACAAAATGGCATTGTGCAAAGCCCATCGCAAGCAAAACGTCAAAAGGTATTAAAGTACACCGTAAGTTTAAACTTTTTGCTCCTGCTTTTTATTGTCAAGAAGACTAATTATGTATAGGGAATCATTTATTTTCATTAAGATTAAGACGTATTAAAATGAATGTACACATATATATTTAGATGTGTGTTGCAATCATGACCTCCATAATTCTTCTAAGGATCTTTTGTGGGAAATCTAATCTTTAGAATGGTTAGCAGTTCAAAGTAAGTATATTTGTAGTTGCCCAACAATTTCACTTTCAAACTTTTATTAACTCAATAAAACTTCAAACTACAAACGTTTACAAAATAATGTAACCTAAGAAATTATATACTCTAATACCTAGATTCAGAACACAAACCTCTAGCTTTATGTCCTAGATCTTCATGTTGCCCCCAACTCAAACATCCAACTACACTACATTTCACTAGAAAAAAACTTACAACAACTTTAAAAAAATACTCAAACTAAACAAAATATAATTCTTCAAAAAAATTTCTCCGCAAAACTTCAACTAAACATCAATTTGAACAATCTCAGACTAAGACTATATTTGACTTGTATCTCTATTTAAGAGCACATAAACTTCTTTGAAGAAAACCTTGCACTATTTATACACACAAGAGTCGCTTCCTAATTTAATCTACTTAAGAAAATTTGTAGTGAGGACTTTGAATACTTGTAGTTCTTACCTTTCTCATGGAAAATGGAGTATTGGATTATTTACAATAGCCCTCAAATTATTCTTTTCTCTATGCCCAGTTCAGATTTGTCTTACTATGGTATAGTTGTGGACATTCTGGGCACACCTGTCACTTTTCAAAACCTATATCTGTCTAACAATTCCTCCCTTTTTGACGATGACAACCAATGAATGTTTGTACTTTCAACCTGCTGAAGATGTTCAACACATAGAACGCAGAGAGTAACATGGTTAAGACTAGGAAAATTAATAATACATAACACCATCACCCTCTGATATCATGAGAATATATCAATAAAGCATAGAAGTATAATACTAAGGGTCGCAAATAAATCAAAACAACACTATCAAGGATAAAACAATTGGAAACTAAAAAACCAAGACATTAACAGGGAACTTATAATAAAAGAAAAGAATCCAAGAAGGAGAAGATACAATAGGAACACTGGTATGGAAAAGCTAGGGAAGGATGTGGATGCACGAAAGTAGAGGTAAGGTAAGATCCTTTTTTCAGACAAGTCAAAGTGCCTCTGAAAATTATTAGAGGTTGTGGATTTTTAAGCTAATAGAATTTCTGATCTAAACTAAAGTCAACCTTAAAACACACATTCTCTTCCTCCAAAACCAGAATGTTAAATAAAATTAAAGACTAAGATTGCAACTGATTTATTGCTTTCAATGAGACTTTTTTAGTGAAAAAAAAAATTTGATTCCTTAACATTGAACAATGCCCAAAGGAACTAAAGTGAGGAATTAATTCCCCTGGGGGATAGGCCACGCAAACTAGTTCACCTTACCCAAAGATCTTAGTGGTTGATATTCCATGCTTTTTAAATTAGAGCTCAACGTGATTCAAAAAATCTTCCTAACAAGAACTCATAGCCCAAAAAATGACGAGGTTTGTCCTTCAAACACAAATGGCATACTTATGGAACAGGATTAAGACCAGTGAGATTGATGGAAACCCTGGAAACAAGCATCTCCAAAAGTGTTAGATAATGAAATTAAAGTGGGCTCGATTCGCCTAAAAGGCGAGATATCTCTAGGTAAATGGTAACTAATATTATATAGAGACATCCCTCTTTAATAGTGTGCAAACCTATATTAGGAAACCTAAATATGATGTGCAATACATTAAAAGATGAGAGTAAATGAGACACCATGAACTGTAATAGTAGTAGAGGTAGAGAACTAGAAGCATTGAGCTGAAATAGCCGAGTTCTTATCTTCCCATATGGCGACCACATTATTGCCAGGAAGGAACAAGTTAGTCAAACATGTTATTAGAAGACCCATAAGGGTACACATCAAAGAACGAACCACAAACCTAGTAATAACACTACTGTGGACGATAATAATGTACTGCTTAAAGTGTTATGAACCAAAAGAATTCTAACTATAGGGTGTCCTCAATATCATTAACTAATTCTAGACAAAATTTATCCCTTCTCATTTCCATTTATAATTCATCCTGAAGAGATTTAGAAAAATAGAGAAACACTTCATGACTTTCTTAATCAGTAAACTAATCGTTTAAACAGTACAGATGGTACATTTGGAAAGAGTAGGTTAAGAAACCCATTTTATAGTACGACTAGAGGAAGCCATGCCTTTACCATTCTTAGCTCGTGCTAACTCATCAGGTTTATCAGGTATTTTTGTAGGTTCGGTGGGAGGGATAAATGAGGTTTTTGAGGACTTGGATTTGTTGGTTTAAAAGTAGATGAGACCTTAATGAAGAGATCTTTTCACTAAATGGGTTATACGAACAAGAATAACCATAAACAATGTAGTAGGAAGAGTCCGTCGAGGTTTTTCTATTGGCACGAGCACAGGCTTGCTAGTAGCTTTCTGTAATCATGAACAGTCGTTTGGGATCATTATACGTCATTCGTGCCCATTCCACTGATGAAATGTGCATGGTATCCTTAGAACATATATTTAATTCCTATATTATGCTAATACAAAATTCCCTTAAACTAGATGCATCAAAGATGAGACAAGTGGGTGAACCAGGTTCAGCGAGAAGGTCCTAGTGTGTTCCTCCTAAATTACCTAAATTTCCGAAAAGAACCCTAGATCACCTTAAGATGAAGTTGTAAAGGGTGGGAAACATCACGATGATATATTCTAGTGGAATCCACAAACACAATTTTGAGCAAAATAGATGTGCAAACTTGTTCCTCGAAAATAAACAATGTCAAATTACTGATATGAGAAAGGTTAAAGGTAGGATAGGATTAGTTATTGATTGATATTTGTGGGGGGGTGGTGGTGAGGAACCTGTGGTTGGTGGAGTTTTCAGGGTAAGGGAGTGGGATGGTTTGGTTTACTAGAGAAGGAATTGACGTTGTAGTTAGGGGTGTGTGTATTTAGTGGTAGTGGAGCCATCATGGTTGGTTATATGAGAAGTCCAAGAACGCAAAGAGTTTCAAATGGAATAAATTTTAAGTAGGCTTCCATAATGATGGGATGGTTTTTAGTTTGTTGAAAACCATAGTGTAGTATTTGAGTATGGTGGTTATAGTTTTTATTGTGACACGTGGAAGGAACATGTTATTGCTTTTAGTTTTGAATTTATGCATTTTGAATCAAGAGTTGAATACATACTTGTATTTTAGTAGAGTCAGACCCCATCTTTCGATCTTTATGCGTTCTTTCTTCATGTATAGTATTCTTTAGTAGTCATGGAGGGTGGCTTAGGCAATTTTAATCATCTCTGGTTCAAATTTTTTCTTTTCAAAGTGTTCTCGTGCTAATTCCTTGGTGAAGATATCTATGATTTGTTTTTCAGTAGTGCAAAAATTATGGAGACCAACCCTTTTCTACATTGTCCCTTAAAAGTGATGTCGAATGTTAAAGTATTTTGTCCTTTTATGTTGAACTGGGTTTTGGCTATGTTTATTGCACTAGTATTGTCACAAAAAATTGGAGAACATCCATTTCAACCCAAAGTATTTGAGTTGTTGATCCATAGAAGTGAACAAAATAACGTTAACAACTATTATGCTTTCGAAAATAGATAGAACAAAATATTTGTCTTTGTTTCCCAAGAGATAAAACATGAAAAAACCTAAGAAGTTAGCCATCATAACATGTATATTACTCTCCTGCCACTAAGTTTCCGTCATAGTTTTCAATAAATGCATATCCTACTAGTTCGAAATTGCTTCCATTTGGGTACTAGAGTCCCAAGTTTTGTGGTTCGTTTAGGTAGCGAGAATCATTTTTAACTAATTGTAAATGAGATTCGAGTAGGATTATCTGAAATCAAGACATGAACCAACACTAAACAACTCTCCATAAAATCAATGACTTATTTGATTTTGCTCAGATCTTTTCTTCTGAGTTTTTTCATGTTCTCAAGAGACAGAAGTAGTGTTAACAGTCATCTGACAGGTGGAAGAACCTGTTCGTTATTACTTTTCTTTTTTCATTTTTCGCATATCATATTAATGTTCATCTTGAAGCTTTGTTTGCTATAACATTTGTTTCAACCCCCAAATACATACATGACTCCTATTGTAGAACATTATAATGTTATTTCGAATTAAAAGCTTTTTTCTATGAAGAAGATGCAAAGAATTCCCTCAATCATTTCTAAATCAAACATTCCTAATATATTGCATTCCATATATGAATGAACAATTTACACCGCAAGGTTCATGAGGTGAGATTATGTAGGCTTATGCCATTTTTAGTAATTCATAGGGAGTTTTATTTAGCATGGATCTAGACATGCATCTATTTATAGTATATCATGTAGTATCCATGAGCTTCATAATATGAACAAAGTTAGAGTTCTCAAATTTAGTTCCATGATCATTTTTGATAACCACCAGTAGTTTGTCAATTTTCTTTTGAAGTTTTCTTATTAATATACAAAAGGTTTCAAATGCATAGTAAAATGTACCTTGTAAACTCCTCTATTAGTAAACACACCTTTTCCTACTATACTTCTAACCCTCATAGGTACACATATATCCATATGTACCAATTCTAAGCATCTGGTTGATCATATAACCTGTTTATATTTAAAGAATGATTTTATCTATTTTCTTCAAGCACATTCTTCACAAAATCTTTCTTCTTTAAACTAGATTTAGGAAGACCTGTTACTAAATCTTGAGAAATAAGTTTTCTAATAATTGTATGACTAGCGATGACCTTAGACATTATGCCATAGTGAAGGATCTCTATCATTACCAATTAGGGACATAAAAATTGCAGTTTTGAGAAGACATTCGTGTATCTACAATATATACATGCTATATTTTGGTCATGTTAAGAAAATTTCTTTGTTTCAGAGTTATTTACTTAAATCCTACGGGAAAGAGACAATTAACTTGTTCCATTTATCACAAGTTGTGATACGCCTGCGAAAGGAACGGGTCATTCCAAGACTCCGACATATTACACATTGTTTATGAGGGTTCACACTTACTTGTTGTCCGATTTTCGAATTCTTTAACTTGTCCTTTTCGTCCACTCCACTACTATTCCATGTTAGTCTAATATTTTGTTATTATAATTCTGGTTTGGTACAGGACATGTGTTCTAGAGGGACAGGATTGTTCATTCATTAGAGTGGTTATCAAAACTAATCTAGCTTTTGTGTTATGGATGTTAGTTCCTAGATGGGTTACAATCATGGAAAACTTAGTCCATTTATTTGCTTGTTCAAACGAATATTTAATGCTAGATTATTCAAGATTCATTCACTTAGATTTTTACTTGTCTGAGAATAATTCGTCTTTAAGCCTTTTGACATCTTATTAACGTAGGGGTTGGTCACACTCCTTATCTTTTTCCTTTGCTTATCATGGATATATCATCATCAATAGATCAGATAAATCATTTTCATCAGTTGCCTTGAGAGCAAGCTTTTATCTTATTTCATTAACTTCTTTTGGCACTTTCGAATTATCTTATTGTTTTTAGATTCTAGAAGCTATCGAAAGTCATATTTTAGCCTTTAAGCCTCTCTTATAGACGTAACTTTGATTTTCCTTATCTAGGGAGATTTTGAAGAACCTTATTCTACATGTTCCTATGTAGTATATTCCTAAGGAATTATTCGGTTGACCACTATGGTGAATCTAGTGATCACATCCATTAAGTCCACTCTCCATGTTTCATATCAAAGGACTCATTTAGTGCATAGTTATAGAAGATTGGAATTTTGAAATGGTGGTAGTACCTTCATGTGCATGTAGAAGTGTATCACGTATTTGTTTAGCAGTAGTACATCGGAGGGGGGGAGGTGTGGTTAATCGTAAGGTCCGCGTAATATGAGAATGCATTAACGCCTGCAATCTTTCCTAGCATCTTTATCAGCTTCTCTATATAGACTTAGTTTATGAAGTCCTTTCCTTCGTTGTCCTTGATGTTAGGCATCAAGGTCATCAGTAACTCTCAAGTATAGTTCATAGTACGTCAACTTGAATTGAATGAAGTACTCCATTTTGTCTTCCAACTAAAGTAATATTATTCCAAGAAATAAGGTGGCCTATTTATATGTTCTCCTTGACGGTGTCCAAGAGGAAGTGCAGAATTCATAGTGTTCTGACCTTCCTGACTTATTAGAATTCTTTATGAGATATAGCTGAGAATAATTGTTGGAATTATGACCTATATAATTCTTCTAGGGATCATGTTCCTTAGAATATTCATTATTCCAAAATAAGTCTGTTTGTAATTGCCCAACTGATTCACTTTCAAACTTTTATAAACTCAATAAAACTTTAAACTATAAATAATTACATATTAATGTAGCCTAAGAAATTATAAACTCCAATTTCTCCAACATCTTTAAGTTGCCCCCAACTCCAAAACCAAAAACACTAGATTTCATAGGAAATGAATTGCAACAACTTTAACAAAAGACTCAAACTAAAAATACTAGGATTCTTCAATTATGTTCTTCGCAGCACTTCAACAACACTTCAATTTGAACTCTCTCAAATTAGACTTATGGTTGTGTTTTACTGTATCGCCTATGTAGTGACAACCTTTCTTTGGAAGGAAAACCATGCTCTGTTTATAGACAATGGTCCCTTCCTACTTAACTCTACTTCATAAACTCCTACGGATTACATTTACACTTCGGCATGCTGGTAGTGTCCAATTCCTCATGGAACTTGGAGAAGTACTTATTATTTACACCATATCAACATTATTCTTTTTATCTATGTCCAATTTGATTGTGTCTTGTCCGATCAGTTTGTGGGGGGAACTAGCTTTGCTTGAACCTTTCAACTAGTCAAACCTATCTCATACCTAACAATGTGAATAAGATTAGATGTAATGATTTGAATGGTCATTTGGAATTTTTAGAAGTTAGTCTTGTGCGATTCTGAAACACCAACATGATTAAGTTTATTTATTTTCAATATCTCATTGTGCATATGAAATTACAGGTATCAATAAAAATTATTAAAATTATCCATTTCGCAAAATATTTTTTTTGATAGAGAAAATAATATTAGAAAAACCTATATTTTGTATAAAAACTTTTATATCTAAAATATAAATAAAATTATATATTAATATAAACAAATACCACAACAAGATAACATGAATTTTTGAAAAGAATTAATCTCAGGTCGATCAAAATCTCAATAACTCGAAGGCTAAAGTTAGCTTTGTCAACAATGTTTGTTGGGTATTCCTATATGTTTGAACTTTAGAAACCGGGATAAGTAAAAATACAACCAATAATTAGGGAAAAGACTTATTTTTCATAGATTAATTAAATTATGTAGAAGGAAGTATTTTGCTCAAACGATTTATTTAGTTCTCACTGGACTGCAAAGAGAGAATTACATTGAATTCACACATATCTGAAAAGGAGAGAAAAAATGGTACGTGGTTTAGAAGAAAAATAAGTGGTGTGAAGAATAACGAGCCGTCGAACGGTGTTAAGATTCTGTTATAGATGTTATTCTTTCAGAACCCATTCAAAGCTTCAAAAGGAAAGAAAACAAAGGCACTTAATAGGTTGATTTGAATGATTAAGATTCAGATTCTTTATCATTGAAAAACATTTTTTGTATTTATCTCCATTTCAGAGCTCTATTTGCTGGAGTTAATAGGACTTTCATTGGATAAATCTTCTTTTTTTTCTTACGCTTATTTTATTTTAGAGGATAGTGGAGGTTCTGGTTCAACAGTCGTCCACCAGCACCACGGCTCGTACAAAAGCTTCTACACAGAGGCAAAATCCTACAAAATTTGGAAAGTATGATGAACTCCGAGATTGAGTACATTCCGATTGGATTGGGGTAAGTATTAATGTAGTCTTTCATCGTTTTGTTACTATAAGTGAGAGCCTTTGTGCAAAATGAGAAGAAGTGCACTACTATAAACTACTTTAGCCGCATGATTATTTTTTATTTTTTTTCCTGTGTATTAATTTGTTTGATTTGACAGTGCTTCGGTAACATCAAAATTTTAAAATATATGAAAGGTGTTTTCTTCCTTATTCAGCTGTGACGCCTATTGTCCAATCCGTGTTCGTGTATGAAGAGCCATGGATGTACTGGACAGATGATTCCATTGAACATTAGAGAGAGAATGTTTTGCTGACTTAACGGTAAAAGGAAATCGTTGTATCTACTTGAAGTAGTTAATAATTACCTTGTCTCAAACAAGTAAATCAATCTAGATGCATGACATAGATCTTAGTGTGTATATATTGTTTAAATAAAGTACTCCGTATGGTGGACATTGTTACATCTAAAATTAAATTTATGCAGATGAAGTTGTGCTGGTCTCTTCGAGATGAGAATAAGATACGAGAAATTGTTTTCAGAAAATGTTCTCGTAGATTGAGTGATTGGCTTTGGTATGCCCAGCAGAAGAAGAAAACATGATCAGAGGCCATCAGGGCATTAGTAAGCATATATGGAAAAACATTGATATGAGATTGGACCTCTGACAAGTTTAAAACCGAACACAGTCACAAAGGACGGAAGCTCAAATCATTGTTCTACCCAGTTCTCCTCAGCCTTCTGATAAGGAGAGTAAGTAAATTTAGATTTATACATAAAAATCCATGTAGATACCTCACATGGTTATAGACGATCTGGGTATCTCCTACCAATAGTCTTTGGTTATTTCCATGAGCGTGTATTTCAGTATTTCAATTTGTTAATCTAAATTTTGTGTTATGGTACTTGGTGGATTGCCGTCAACATGTCTTATAGATCCATCATGTTTTAGTTATTACACTTATCATGGTTTATCGTAACAAACTTATTATATCCAAGTACTAAATATTACTTTCTGCCAATATTGTTTAATAATATAGCGTTCCAACCCACTCTATATCCAGCTGCAGCCTAATATTAGTACGATCTCGGTGAGCAACATCCCGAGTTGTTGCGTCCTCATCTTTTGGAGGGACAACAATTATATCTCTTGCAGTCCTTTACTTTTCAATTTCAAATAGTTGGAGTGAGCTAGGGGTTTGTCCTGTATCTCATCTAGTTAGCGCTGTTAAGAAAGATAGTTCAAATTAAAACTATATGTACTCAGTTATTCGTATACCAGATATCATACTCACTTTGTTGCATTAAATTATCTTATTTATTATTATCTTAGTTTTCATGCTAGTCACGATGTTCCTTGGGTTCAGGTGTGGCCTCCAGCACCAGTCACGAATAGCGGCAATCTTGAGTAATGACATGATTCTTAAAAATTAGTGTTGTCCTGAGACATCCAAAATTAATAATATCGTAGTTCTTTATTCGGACAGGGAACTTTTGGAAGATTTATTAAATTATCTAATATGTATTCAATAAGCTTCGATCAGCCAATCCTCAGCTTTCCAATTTTTTAAAGGGGGTATAAGATTATGTAAAACACAATTTATATCCACTTCCATCATAAGAGAATTAATCACAATTGTCAGTACCCTTATAATCCCCCAAAATAAATGGTCATGATGAGCACAAACATCACCACCTCAATAATTTCATTTGATGCTTACTTTCTAGGAACTAATCCTTGCATCATATTGGCCTAAAGCTCTAGTTTACACAATTTAAATCATTAAAGGATCCAATGTCAAAATTTCAAGTTCTCCGCACCATTTCAATATTTATTCGAAAAAGAGCTTTATTTATGCCTTATCTATTTTGCTCTAATCGTTTCCATGCATTATACTATATTTCACTTATTGTTTTCCAGCTATATGATTTTTTTAGTAAGCAAAGTTTTAAAAATATCTCATCCTAACTGAAAGTTGCACAAATAAAGTATTTGATTGTAACTATATGTCACAAGCGAGGCTACCCCTTGACGTAACGTAGGAATTAGGATCATGAGTGAACCCAAGCTAACTCTATGTCTAGCATATATAAAGCATATTGAGAGTAATTGACTATGACATGTACTCTATGGAAGCTAAAACAATGGATTACTGAAAGTGGGGAATAATCTACTAGTATGAAGGTATTAAACATTACAAAGAGTTGAACACAACTAAATATTACTTCCAATTCAAGTATTCTCACTAATATGTTTGGAAGCATCTCAACGCTGAGTTGAGTGCTGGGACATTAACCCATACTAATTCTAACAAAACTGAAATTAAACTAAAAAAGACTAAGCTTACAAGCATGTTCTATTGTCCACGAATGAGATGACTCATCCTTGAAGAAAGAAGCTGCGAAATGAGACCAAGAATTCGATCTACTCGCAATGGGATGCTGAGTTCTAGAACTTAATATGAAAGGTTTTTTGTAACCAAGCCCCGACATCTAAAAACAGACAAGAATCATCTTTTTAAGAAATATGCAGGTGAACAGACAGTTACCATCGACGGCCGAGTCTGATCTACGGCCCGTTACTGTGCATCCATGGTTTGAGTCTGAATCCCCCAAAGAAAACCTCAGCCCAGAACATTTAACTAGTGTCAAACGAGGATGGACCTGGGGTCAGTAGGTCAAGTAGGTCAAACTAGGAGACTCGGTTCATAACTCTTAAAGTTTATTGATCAAGACCCATTTACCCACTCTCTGACAAGAACCACGATTGACCGGTAGGTAAGTAGATGGCCTCCGGATCGTAGGTATAACCGTAGGGTTAGGTGAGTAAGTTAGACATAATTAAGGGGAACACGGCAATGGGTCAATTTAATTGATCATAAATTGCTAGCAAAAATTTAGATCATGAAGTAGTGTGTCTATTACCCTATTAAATGATAGATAATTGGATTAGCTTTCAAAATCCACCGAGTTTAATATGACCTCCGAGTAAAATGTTATGCCCATTTTTGTAAAGTCAGTCCAGGTCGTCGTTTGGTCTGATAGCAATTAACTCAGGGGTCTTTTAGTCTTTTCCTACTTTGTTTAAACACTAAGATATGTCCTTTTTACCCTAAATCATAAGATTTTAGTCTGTTTAAGCCTAAAAACATAACTAGAACTTACCTAAGTCAAATCATTAATAAAAAACATAGAAAATTAGAAGCAAGAAAGAAGAAAAAGGACAAGAACCCTCGTTCAAGGACGCAGCAAGGTTCCATCACTTCAAGCCTCGAAATCTAAATATTTGCCTCCGAGGATTTTTATCATAGTTGTGAGAATTTTACTATAGGGGGTTCCTTTCATCCCATTGGGTCCCTAGTTTGCAGTAGTCAGATACGTGATTCCCAATATCATGATTAGACCGGGTTTCTAGAACTCAACAACAAAACTTAATGGAATTTATTAGTTGTATAATCCAAATCAAGGATAAGAATAAATAAAATGTTATTACTCATATTATTGCACGAATTCAGAACCCTAAGATAAAGGTATTTCTAAGTTGTGTTTAATTGTAGGGGTACAAACAGATATACTGTTAATTTTGCCACTAAACCTATGTATCCTTGATGATATATTATGGAATCGAATTTTGGAGCGTTTGGAACTATATTCTAATTCTTAGGTGTTCTAAACCAACAAAAAATCAGCGGTTCACTACTTATTTTATTATTCGATAAGCATGTGAAAAATCCTGCCCTAATGTATTTAGTAATAATGTAGAAACTACTAATGGAAGTGGGGTTTGGGTCCTATTAGGGGTGGGAGGGGCTTACAAAAGATGGGGGAAAGGATGAGGTGTGTGTTAGAGGGTGAGGAGGACGATATCAATATGATACATGGTTTCACTTCACCTCAATACAGTAGAGGAGTTTTTCTTCTATTTCTTGTTTATCTCTAAGGAACCTCTTTCTAAATCATTCTATAAAAGGTTTTGGTTTACAACTCTGTGGCTGGCGCCTAATAGGCGAAATGCAGAAACCCAGTTCAGGGGGCGGTGACACTCCACGTCGTAGATGTCTGCAGTACATTTCAAGTGCTTAAGTACAAAAAAGTGATTCAGGGAAGAGCATTCTTAGCGTGCACTCTAGTCCATGTTGGTTGACACATTCTTAAAGTTAGAACTTATGAAAAAGTTGAAAAAAAAAAAAAATAGTTTTTGAGGAAAGGTTTCCCTTCCATGTAAAAAGATAATCTCTTTTTGAGTTTCTTACCTAACCATTCACATATTAGTTAGAGGGGGGGGAAGAGAAGAAACACACCTCAGAGGTTTTGTGTGTAATACCACTAATCTCTTTTTTATAAAAATAAACCTTGTCACATGAGATTCCCCTGGATAAAAATTTTCACCTGATATAAATAATTAAAATTAAATTTGTTAAACGTCAAAGATGTAAAGTTTTCACTATCTAAGAAAGAAATTAATTTTTTAAAATTTTCATTTTTACTTTATTTCTTAATTAATGGAGTTTATTATATTAAATTGGTTTTGACTAAAAAAGTAAATTGTGTTTGACTGAACCAGATACGCCTTTTGTCTTCTAACTCTCTGAGTTATATATTCATGTATTTAGTCCATATCATCTCCATTTATTATCATATAGATTGCAATTGTTATTTATTATGTAAATTGAAAAAAATATTATTATTTCTCCTATAAAGCACAAAATGAATTAATTGTGTGTTAAAAAGGGTTTTTCTATTTTGAGTGATTGTTGATTGACCTTTGACAGAAAATTAGAGAATTCTAATTATTACCTATATTATTACTATATAACTAAATTTATTTATAGTTTTATATTTTTTATAAGAGACCTCGATGCTTCTCATTTTCACAAATTGTGTATAGAAGATTGAGAAAAAATAAAGATGGGAACATTTGCTTAAAGTTTTCTTTCTCTTTGTGTTATTTTCCATTGGCAATTCAGGTAACAATTCTTTAATTTGTTACTAGACTTTTAGACAATTTATAGTAATGATTCAACTTAGATTTTATTAATATATATATATGGATTGAATTTATGAAAGGAAAAAAGATAAAGCTCGAAACAAAAAATGTTGAACTCTATTCCAATAATCACGACTTCTTTCTCGAAGAGAATAGAGAAGAAAAATCAAAAATTCAAAGAAGAGTACAAAAAATACCATATTCAAGGTGTTTTTTTTTTTTTTGTGTTTGTCTCTCTCTCTATATATATATGTATGTATGTATGTATGTAAGTATGTATGTAAGTATGTAGATATTTTCCAACAAACACCAAATTCTTAAGCAAAATTAAAAAGAAAGTGAGTTTTCAAACCTCCACATTCTATTTTTTTGTTGTTTCTTCTTTTTTGTTGTGTTGTTTCGTGATGATTTTTTCTCTAAAAATTAAGTCAGCTTTGCTTAATAAAAGCCATAGATTTTATTGATTGTTTCTGAAATTTTAGAAGTTTTTCTCTAGAATTCGATTAGCTTTTTTTTGTTCTAAATGGTTATTCCATCTTTAATTCAAGCTGAGAAGAGAGATTACGTTAAAATCCGTAATCATGTTTGCTCTTGCAATGAAAGACAATTATTAATCATGGGGAGTTGATTATTTAAAATGTTTATTTTGTTTTTACTTATTGCCGCCTTTCTATTCACTTTTTCTTCTAGTTCGACCTAGCAAGTGTTTTATGCTTTAGAAAAATAATTGTTATTTCTCGATCATGAATCTGAATATGAAATCATTTTTCATTGTTGTTTATATCATTTTTTTTTTTTTTGGGGGGGCGAGTGAGGGCAAAAACATCATCTGATATATGTAGGAAAGAATCTATGTACTTATGCATTCATCATGCTAGACAAAATGTTGGAAGCCCCAAAATTTAAAGGTGAAATAAAAAAATATTCTTGAAAATTTGAAGGATCATTTTACCATTCATAAAACAAATTTACCTTCCATTAGTTGATCAATTTTAACGTAACAAGAATATATATATTCTTGATATAATATGCTCAAATTGACTATTTAAATCCCCTCTATGCTTAGTAAAACTATTAAGAGTATTTCAATCAATTCCTTTTGATGCCCCATTTTTTATAAACATGTACAATTCTTTAAAGAAAACAAGCTAGCTCGTTCAATGAACAAGAAAAGGTAGAATGAAGGAAATGATTCATTGATTTTTATTTGGATTTTAGTACAACTGGGGGAGGATGTTGAATAACTCAAGATTTTTTCGTAAAAGATGCATAACTGAAAATGACATAACATAAATATCTTTGAATAAAGTTTGTTTTGACTATCGCGGTTAGTTTCTTGAACTAATGGAGGGATGAATACTGTAACTTTTTGAATAGTAAAAAGATGATTTTTGTTCATTAATATATCACATGGATATAACCTACCTAAGTTTAGCCTATAGGTCAGAGATGGTTTAAGCGCAAAAAACCCTCAAACAAACAACCAAAAACCCCTCCTTGACTTCATAGAGGAATTATTTTTGTCACATTTTCACTGATTATAGAAGTAATAAACCTGATAAATAGGTTTAAAGATTTATGTAATATTTTCCATATTTGTAGACGTTAATTCTCAATTATGTTTGCATAGGCAAACAAACTAAATTTAAAAAGGTTATTTTTTTCATTAATTTATACATGTACTGGGAAATATAACCGTTATCCTATTGCTATTTTTCTAAAAATAAAAACAAGTCTGTTTATTCATTTTCCATGTTTTCTTAAATTGGGTAAATATTTTCATACATAATATGTTCTAACTTTTTATAATTATTATTATAAGGAGAAAGCTTCATATAGTAGTTCTGCTCCTAATTAATTGAATTGTTTGTTTCTATTTTAATACTTTGCTTGTCCACTTTAAATCCATTAGTACAATAGAGGAAATGTTTTACTTTTTGGCGCATAAATTCTTAAGGTAGAATAGGTACCTCGAATTGATCCCGACTTTTGATTGATTCCACGGATATTTGGAGTGAAAATTGAAAAGGGAAGGAAATCCCCCATGGAGATGGTGCAAAATAAAAAGTCCCATATACAAAATGAAGGGGAAATGGGAGAAAATCTAATGCCGAACAAAAAATACGATGAAGACACTAACACAAAAAATAAAAATGATCTATATGACTTTGTTGAGAAGACGGTGCTTGATAAAGAACAACCAGAAGACATCAAAGGTTATTATTTTGAAACTATTCTTATAGGGTTATGTTAATTACTATTTTTATATTTTTGTATGGTGTATCTCAGTAAAAGTGATTGGGGGGGGGGATAGATATAGAAGAGCGTATCTTAAATTAATATCAGCAAGTATTATTTTCCATTATTGTCCATGATTTATTTTTTCCTTTTTTTGTAAAATAATTTTGTTTATACATTAGAATGATTTTTTTAGTTATTTTTCAAAACATTGCTTCTTAAAGTGTCTTTTATTTTTCTCTAAATGCCTAACGTAACATGAATCTATTTCCCATATGTTAAAATTCATATAGAGGAAGCTTCCAAACCTGGAGCAACTATAGATAACATGGATAACAGTCCTGGGATTGGTGCATCCTCTAGATACAAACACGTTCATGAATCAACTTCGAAAGTAACTGTATTTTCCGTCATCTTTTTCTCCATGTATACTTATGTAACCTGCATAGACTTCAGATTACGTGTCTGCAGCCTCCTAAGGAAGATGTCTGAACCTCCATTCAACAAAATGGTATTGTGCAAAGCCCATCACAAGCAAAACGTCAAAAGGTATTTAAGTACACCGTATGTTTAAACTTTTTTCTCCTACTTTTTATTGTCAAGAAGACTAATTATGTATAGGGACTCATTTATTTTCATTAAGATTAAGACGTATTAAAATGAATGTACACATATATATTTAGATGTGTGTTGCAATCATGACCTCCATAATTCTTCTAATGATCTTTTGTGGGAAATCTAATCTTTAGAATGGTTAGCAGTTCAAAGTAAGTATATTTGTAGTTGCCCAACAATTTCACTTTCAAACTTTTATAAACTCAATAAAACTTCAAACTACAAACTAATATAACCTAAGAAATTATATACTCTAATACCTAGATTCAGAACACAAACCTCTTGCTTTATGTCCTAGATCTTCATGTTGCCCCCAACTGAAACATCCAACTACACTACATTTCACCGGAAAAAAAATAACGACAACTTTAAAAAAAATACTCAAACTAAACAAAATATAATTCTTCAAAAAAATTTCTCCGCAAAACTTCAACTAAACATCAATTTGAACTCTCTCAAACTAAGACTATATTTTACCTGTATCTGTATGTAAGTGCACACAAACTTCTTTGAAGAAAACCATGCTCTATTTATAGAACAAAGAGTCGCTTCCTACTTTAATTCTACTTAAGCAAATTTTTAGTGATTCCTTTTACTCGTGGGACTTTGAATACTTGTAGTGCTTCCTTTTCCTCATGGGACTGGAGTATTGTATTATTTCCATCGCCTCAACATTATTCTTTGTCTCTATGCCCAGTTCAGATTTGGTCTTTCTTTCTATGTCATATTTGTGGACCTTTCTTTTGCCACCTTTCACTGTTCAACCAATATCTGTCTAAAAATTCCCCCTTTTGACGATGACAAACCAATGAACTGTGTGTTCTTCGACCTACTGAAAGATGTTACAAAAACATATAACTCGAAGTAATATATTATAAACTAGGAATAATCATACATAACACCATCCCCCCCTTCTGATATCAATAAGAATTATATCAATATAGCCTAGAAGTATATACTAAGGGTGCAACGAACCAACAACACTATCAAGGCTAAAACAATTGGACGAAAACCACGTACATTCACAGGTCACCAGAATAAAAGAAAAGAATACAAGCAAGAGAAGATAATTAGGGGAAACACATGGTAATGGAAAAGCAGGAGGAGTGGATTCGGACTAGAGTAAGGTAAGATCCTTTTTCAGAAATTCATAGTGGCCTCTGAGATTATTAGAGTTTGTGGATTTTTCAGCTAATAGAATTTCCTGATCTAAAGCAAAGTCAACCTTCAAACACACATTCTCTTCCTCCAAACCAGAATGTTCAAGACCATAAGAATATGCAACTGATTTATTGCTTTCAAATGAGACTTCTTTAGTGAAAAAATTTTTTGCTTCCTTAAAGTTGAACGATGCCCAAAGGCTCTAAAGTGGTGAATTAATCTCCCCTGGGAGGATCAGGCACTGTAACCTAGTTTACCTTACCCAGAAGATCCTTATTGATTTGATACTGCCATGCTTTAACTAGAGCCCCGCACAAGATAAGACCAGGAAAATTGATGGAACCCTAGAAACAAGCATCTCCAAAAGTGTTAGATCTATGAAATTCAAAGGTGGGATCATTCTCTAAAAGGAGAGATATATGTAGGTAAGATGGTAACTCATCTAATATATGAGATAATCCCTATTTACATAGTGATACCAACCTATATTAGGAACCCCAAAAATTTGTGCCATACATTAAAAAACGAGAGTAAATGAGACACCATGAAATGTACTAGTATTAGAGGTATATAACTAGAAGCATTGATCTGAAATAGCCGAGTTTCTTATCTTCCCATATGGCGACACATATTGCCAAGAAGGAACAAGTTAGTCCAAACATGTATATTTAGAAGAACCATAAGGGTACATATCAAAGAACCACCAAACCTAGTAATAACCCTACTGTGGAAAAAATGTCCTTGCTTAAATGTATGAACCAAGAATTCCTACTCTAGGGTTCCTCAATATCATCACCTAATTCTAGACAAAACTTATTTCTTCTCATTTCCCCTTATAATTCATCCCGAAGAGATTTAGAAATAGAGAAACACTTCATGACTACTTGAATCAGTAAACTAATAGTTTAAACAGTACAGATGGTACATTTGGAAAGAGTAGGTTAAGAAGCCCATTTTATAGTACGACTAGAGGAAGCCATGCCTTTACCATTCTTAGCCCGTGCTAACTCATCAAGTTCATCAGGTTTTTTTGTAGGGTCGGTGGGAGGGATAAATGAGGTTTTTGAGGACTTGGATTTGTTGTTTTAAAAAGGAATGCGACCGTAATCACAAGAGCTCTTTTCACTAAATTGGTTATAAGAACAAGGATAACCATAAACAACGTAGTAGGAAGAGTCCGTCGAGGTTTATCTATTGGCACGAGCACAGGCTTGCTAGTAGCCTTTTGTAATCTTGAACTTAGTCGTTTAGGGACATTATGTGAAATGTGCATGGTATCCTTAGAACATATATTTAATTCCTATATTATGCTAATACGAAATTCCCTTAAACTAGATGCATCAAAGATGATCCAAGTGGGTGAACCATGTTCAGCGATAAGGTCTTAGTGTGTTCCTCCTAAATTACCTAAATTTCCAAAAAGAACCCTAGATCCCCTTAAGATGAAGTTGTGAAGTGTGGGAAACATCACGATGATATATTCTAGTGGAATCCACAAACACAATTTCGAACAAAATAGATGTGCAAACTTGTTCCTCGAAAATAACAATTGTCAAAACGTACTAAGAGAAAGTTTTAAGTAGGATCTGTAGTATTTAGGTTTGGGCTGTGGGTGGTGATGAAATCTGTGGTTGGTGGAGGTTTTCAGGTAGAGGGAGTGTGATGGTTGTTTTACTAGAGGAGGAATTGAGGTTGTAGTTAGGGTGGTGTTTTAGTGGATAGTGGAGACACTCATGTGGTATAATGAGAATCCAAGAACACAAAGAGTTTCAAATGGAATAAATTTAAGAAGGCTTCCATAATGATGGGATGGTTTTTAGTTTGTTAAAAATTATAGTGTAGTATTTGAGTATGGTGGTTATAGTTTTTATTGTGACACGTGAAAGGAACATGTTATTGATTTTAGTTTTGAATTTATGCATTTTGAATCAAGAGTTGAATACATACTTGTATTTTAGGAGAGTCAGACCCCATCTTTCAATCTTTATGTGTTCTTTCTTCATGCATAGTATTCTTTAGTAGTCATGGAGGGTGGCTTAGGCAATTTTAATCATCTCTGGTTCAAATTTTCTCTTTTCAAAGTGTTATCGTGCTAATTCCTTGGTGAATATATCTATGATTTGTTTTTCAGTACTGCAAAAATTATGGAGACCAACCCTTTTCTACATTGTCCCTTAAAGTGATGTCGAATGTTAAGTATTGTTTTTTGTCTTTTATGTTTGAACGGGGTTTGGCTATGTTTATTTGCACTAGTATGGTCACAACAAATTGGAGCACATCCATTTTCAACCCCAATATTTAAGTTGTTGATCCATCGAAAGTTAAACAAATAACGTAACAACTTATTACGCTTCGAAAATACATGTAGTACTCTCAATTTCCACTAAGTTTCCTTCATAGTTTTCATAAATTCATATCCTACTAGTTCGAAATTGCTTCCATTTGGGTACTAGAGTCCCAAGTTTGTGGTTCGTTTTAGGTAGCGTAGAATCATTTTAACAACTTGTAAATGAGATTCGTTAGGATTATCTTGAAATCAAGGACATGAACCAACACTAAAAAAACTCTTTCATAATTATCAATCGACTCTCTTTGATTTTGCTCAGATCTTTCTTCTGAGTTTTCTTCATTTTCTCCATGAGACAGAGTAGTGTTAACATCATCTGCAGGTGAAGAACCTGGTTCGTGTACTTTTCTTTTTCATTTTTAGCATATAATATTAATGGTTCATCTTGAAGTCTTTGGTTTGCTATAACATTTGTTTCAACAAATAATACATGTACTCTCTCTTTTAGACACATTAATCTTTTATTTCAAATTTTAAAAGCTTTTCTATATGAAGAATATTCTAGAAGAATTCCCTCATCATTTCTAGAATCAAACATTCCTAATATATTCTTTCCATTATTATGAATGAAAAATTTACACCTCAAGGTTCTTAGGTGAGATATGTTAGGCTTTATGCATTTTAGTAATTCATAGAGATTTTTATTTAGCATGGATCTAGACATGCATCTATTTATAGTATATGTTGCTAGAAATAATCATACTTTAATCCATTTCTTGAAGGGTTCTATTTTTCCTTTTTTCTACTCCATTTTGTTAGGAGTCCTAGGAGGCATAGAATTGCGGTCAACCCCATGGCTTCATAATATTGAACAAGTTAGAGTTCTCGAATGTAGTTTCCATGATCATTTCTGATAACCACCAGTTGTTTGGTCAGTTTCTGTTTGAATTTTTCTTATTAATATAACAAAGGTTTCAAATGCATAGTAAAATGTACCTTGTAAACTCCTCTATTAGTAAACACACATTTTCCTACTATACTTCTAACCCTCATAGTTACACATATATCCATGTGTACCAATTCAAAGCATCTGGTTGATATTATAACCTGTTTATATAAAGAATGATTTTATCTATTTTCTTCGAGTACATTCTTCACAAAATCTTTCTTCTTTAAACTAGGTTTAGGAAGACATGTTACTAAATGTTGAGAAATAAGTTTTTTTTAATTAATTGTATGACTAGCATGACTTAGACATTTATGCCATAGTAAAGGATCTCTATCCATTACACTTAGACATATAAAATTTGCAGCCCATACATTTGTAGTATATACAATATATACATGCTATATTTTTGTCTAGTTAAGAAAATTTTCTTTGTTTCAAGATTTATTACTTCAACTCCCTATGGAAGAGAACAAATTACCTTGTTTCCTTTATCACAAAGGTTGTGATATGCTGAGCAATTTATAATTGAAACTCCGACATATTAACACATTTTCGATGAGGGTTCACTGTTTTACTATTTCGAATGTCTTTAACTTGTCCTTTGTGTCCACCTCCCACTACTATGCCTGTTAGTTCTATATATTTGTTATTATTTAATTCTGGTTGTAAGGACATGTGTTTCTTGAGTGACCAGGATTGCCATTCATAGATTGGTTATCAAAACCTAATCTAGCTTTTGTGTTATGGATGTTAGTTCCTAGATGGGTTACAATCATGGAAAACTTAGTCTATTTATTTGCTTGTTCAAACGAATATTTAATGCTAAATTATTCAAGATTCATTCTCTTAGATTTTTACTTGTGTGATAATAATTCTTCTTTGAGCCTTTTGACATCTTATTAACGTAGGGGTTGGTCACACTCCTTATCTTTTTCCTTAGCAATGACACTTAATTTTAAGATTTCACATTTGAGGGAAAGGTTACAAGAATCAAGTTGATGAGTATTTTCAAGAAGATCTTTGTTCTTTTCTTATAGCTCAGTATTGAGTTTTACAAGATCAATATACTCAAACTTCAGACTAGTCGTAGAAGCTACGAACTGATTCTTGTCACGGTTCAGTTTTTGTTTGGTATTTATGAGAGTGAGCATTAAAGATGACAATTTCTTCCTTGTTTAATCTTTGAGATATGAAATGTTTACCTTCTCTTCCTCAGTGTCACAATTAGATTCAGCTTTTGAATCTTCTATGGCCATAAGTGAAATGTCATCATACTCCTCAGCGTTATTTGTACGTGTTTCCCAACTAACATATATAACATGATTATTTTCCTTTTCATTATTTATCCTTTTGTTTCCCAGTTCTCTTTTCTACTTTTCTACCCTTTATTTTCTCCACTCAACTTTCCACAAAGGACAATTCTTGACTTGATGATAAGTTTCACCACATTTATAACTTCCTTCATTTCAGGCCTTTTTTGTGCTATTCTCCTTGGTAGGAGAAGGTTTCTTTCCGTAGTTCTTGTCATTCTTGGAGAGTTTCTTGAAATTTTTGCTTATCATGGATATATTATCATCAATAGATCAGACTAATCATTCTAATCAGTTGCCTTGAGAGAAAGACTCTTAATCTTATTCTTACACTTCTTTGGCACTTTCGACATTTCATCTCATATGTTTTTAGATTTCTTACAAAAAGTCATCGAAAGTCATATTTTTAAGCCTTTGGCCCCTCTTATAGAAGTAGCTTTGATTTTCCATAATCTAGGTAGATTTGAAGAACCTTATCTACATGTTCCTTGGTAGTGTATTCTAAGGGACATTAATTCGTTGACCAACTCTGGTGAAATCTAGTGATCACATCCTTAAGTCACTCTCAATTTTCTACAAGGACTCAATCAGTGCATAGTTTTTTTTTTTTTTTCTGCGATTTGGAATTTTGAACTTGGGTAGTACCTCATGGCGTTTAGAAGGTATCACGTATTTTGTTTCGAAGTAGGACATGCGGAGTGTGGTTTAACTGGAAGGTCCAGAGTCAAAATGAGAATGCATTAAGCCTTGTTCAATCTTTACTAGCATCTTATAGTCATTTTCTCCATATAGGGAGCCTTGGGTTAGGGAAGTCCGTTCCTTAGTTGTCTTGATTGTGGCATTAAATGTCCAATCCCAATAACTTCAGTGTAGTTCATAGTCATCAACTTGAATGAAGTCCTTCCATTCGTGTCTTCCACTAGAGTATATTTATTTCCAATTCAATAAGGGTGGCTATTTATTTGTGTTCTCTTGACGTGTCAAGAGGAAGTTGCAGAATTCATAGGTTCTGACCTTGACGGTTTAGACTTTATTGAGATATCCAGCCTGGAGAATACCCCACTTGTTGTAATTCTGACCCTATATATTCCTCTAGGGATCATGTTCCTTAGGAATATTAAATTATTCAAAAAATAAGTTCTGTTTGTAATTGCCCAACAGATTCAATTTCAAACTTTTATCAAACTCAGTAAACACTTCAAACTATAAATAATTTGACATATTACTGTAGCCTAAGATAATTATAAACTCCAATTTCTCCCAAACAACTTTAAGTTGCACCCTAACTCAAAAAACCAAAAACACACCAATTCATAGGAAATGAATTGCAACAACTGTAACAAAGACTCAAACATAAAAATACTAGGATTTTCAATATGTCTTTCGCAGCACTTCAACAACACTTAATTGAAACTATCTCACATTAAGACTACAGTTTTTACTCGTATTGCCTATGTAAGCCCGTACACCACAACTTCTTGGAGAAAAACATGCTCGTTTATAGAACGATAGTCCCTTCCAATTCAAACCACTCCCTAACTGATTACATTTCCACTTGGATGCTTTAGTTTGTTCCTTTTCCTCATGGAACTTGGAGTCTGTATTATCCACCACTCAACATTATTCTTTGCTCTATGCAATTTGGATTTTATCTTTCCGATTTCATGTTTGTGGAACTCGTTGCTTGCCCTTTCACTATTCAAAACCATCTCTACCTAAAACAATGTGAATTAAGACTAGATGGACGATTTGAATGTCATTGAATTTTGTAGATAGTCTGTGGATCCGGAACACCATGATTAAGTTGTTTGTTTTCAATATCTAATGGCGCATTTGAAATTACAGTGCATCAATAAAAAAATTATAAAATTCTCATTGCAGCAAAATAATTTCTTTTGATAGAAATATACTATTGAGAAAAACCTATATTTATATAAAAATTTATCATCTTTAAAATTACAAATAAAAAACCTATATCTTAATATAAAATAAACCACAACAAGATAAAATGCATTTTGTAAAGAATTAAAGCTCATGGCGATCAAAATCTCCAATACTCGAAAGCTAAAGTAGATTTGTAAACAATAGTTTGTTATATTTCAGATCATGTTTGAACTTGTAAAACATGGATAAGTTGAAACATAAAACCACAAAATTAGGGGGCCCAAAACCCCCTATGACCTTTTCATAAGATTGAATCCCGTACATATGTAGAGGCAGCTTTTGCTCAAAAAAAACTAATGTTTTAGTCATCACTGAGACTGCAAAGAGAGAATTACATTGAATTCAAACATATCAGAAAAGGAGAGAGAAAAATGGTACGGGTTGAGAAGGAAAGTAAGTTGGTGTGAAGAATAAAGAGCACTGCGACGGTGTTAAGATTCTGTTATAGATTCTTATTCGTTCAGATTTGTTAAGGACCCATTCAGAGGGTCAACAAGGAAATGACACACAATGCAATTAATGAGGTTGTTCTTCCCATAGAGCGGTTATAAATGAGGGATTTCCACAAAACTTACACAATTCTAGATCAATATCGATCCCTTAGAGTATTAACATGCAATCAGTTCACAACAATGAATTATCACGAGTGACATGCCTAACTGGGAGACAACAAAGGCGGGGCCAGGCGCGGGGCTTGGGGGGGTGGGGGGGGGGGGGCACGGGGCCCGAGGGGGGCGGAGATGTGGGTGGTGGGGAAGTATCGATTATTGGGGTTGTGTGTGGTGTTGGGTTGTGTTTTTTTCTTTTGTTTTGTTTTTTTCTTCTTTTTGTCTGTACTTTTTTTTTTTGTTTTTTTGATGTTGTTGTTGTGTTTTTCGTAGAAATTACAGGGTATCTCTAGATTTGGGCGCAAACTAAATCATGAATAAGGGTCAATACAGAATCCATTGCACCTTGAGAACATTCTAGTCTGATTTATACTTTAATAATCTAATTGCAACAGACAATGCGAGTGTGACTTCTACCTAAGTATTAAAGGCCGACTAGCAGCTTGCCAATTGTCGAAGAAATTTTATTCATTCAGCATTTAGGAGATCTTCACCTTGATTAGCAAATCAAAATCAGAATGCACATCAAAAGCATTATCTGAACCTGTCATCCATTCTATAATTTTGTGCAATTAGACTTCACCAGTACTACTGACTTTCACCAAGAAAAACAATGTTGAAATACAGTCAAAGTTATTATCCATTTCTCCATGACTAGTCCCCATAGGTTGTTTTTTTAAAATCCATTCTATAGATATGAAGCTCCAAACACTATCGGGTTTTTCAAATTCAAACATTGAATTGATTACAAGGAACTCAATTAATTACCACTACGTGGAAAAGGATCTAATGTCTTTGCATACCTTCTCAAAAACCAGTAACACCTTCTACAATTAAGGTCTAGCCCCCATCTGCCAAAATTAGTCATATATACATCAAATACGATCCATATGTAAAGAATCATTTAAATTGAATTGTCAAGCACTTAATTATTGGAAATAATTTATAAAAACAATTGAAACATACTAATAGGGATTGGTTAACGGAGGCCTTGTGAAAATGAATACATTATTAACTAACTTAACAATTTTTAAGTCTAATTTAGTCCAGTCTATAATTAATTATAATATTATAGTAAACCAAGTTTAACGTATTGGACCAACTTAACAAATTTCTAGTCTAATAGTTATTTTAACTTAATTCTAACACTATAGTCACAATTTAACTATCAAACCAAAACTTAACAAATTTCTAAGTCTGAATTAGTCTAGTTTTAACTTAATTCTAGAGACAATAGTAACAAGTTGAACTATTGCCCAAACTACAAATTTTAAGTCTAATAGTTTCGTTTTAACTAATTTTACACTATAGTCACAAATTTAACTTATTTACCAACTTAACAAATTTCTAAGTCTAATTACTCGAGGTTTAACTTAATTCTAATTACTATAGTAACAAGTTAACTTATTGACCAAACTAACGAAAATTTCTAAAGTCTAATTAGTTTAGGTTAATTTAATTATAACACTATAGTCACAAATTTAACTTATTAATCAAACTTAAACAAAGTCTGACGTCTAATTAGTTTAGTTTTGACTTAATTCAAAAACAATACAAACCACCAATGTAACTATAACCAACTTACACAACTTTCTAGTCTAAATAATTTATGTTTTAAACTTAATTTATAATACTATAGTAACAGTTTAACGTACTAAACAACTTAACAAATTTCGAGTTAATTAGTTTAGTTTTACCTAATACCAACAAGCTAGTCAACAAGTTGTCATCAATAGGATCAACTAAGTATTGGTATTTATGCGTAACAACTATTATTATTTCTTTAAATTTAAAGATAAGTGTTAAGATAGATGGACCACAACTTGATTTCAAAGAAAATTCAATTTGTCATGACAATAGGATCACTTAGTGTTGGTATTAGTTTAAACAAATATTATTTCTAATTTAAAGCTAAGTGTAACACATATATAAAGCTAAGTATCATATTAGATGGGGACAACACTTATTATAGAAAACAATTGTACTTTAACTTTAGTAAATTTAGAATTCCATACGTTATCTCCTACTTTTGATAAAGAAAAAGTATAATTTGTATCAAACTTTTTAGATGTTGAGGCTTCCTTAGTGGCCTAGCAAAAAAAAGAGGAGAAAAAGTTAACACTAGAAAAAAGAGAGTTGAACTCCAATGGTGAAAATCAAGTATTGATCCCATGTACTAACTATTTTCAAAGAAAATCATGTATCCCCCATTGAGTAATACTTTATGTTTATTGGCAGGGAATCAAAATCGAAGAGGTAATTACTAATTATTATTGATGGAAACTTTTTTTCAATATCTGATACTTTAGAAGAAATAACATCTTTAGACAGGATTGCAAATAGAGACATCTCCATTGTAGTACCATAGGACAAAATATGTCGTTTGATACCACAACGATTGACATATGTAAAGAGTACGAAAACAGGTCTATTTGACACAAATTTCTTTCAAAAAGGTCAAAGATAATCACATTGGGAATGATCAAAGTATAATGTCGGAAAACTAATACAACAAGGTAAATTCAATCTACTTACTTACTTTTAAATTTTTTTAAGCACTTAGAATCATGAAACCAACTACTTTTGTTCAAAAAGTTCACCTGGATTCAAAGGGATGGGAGGCGCCGACCCACTGATGTTGCAGCACGACCCGGTGGAGATGGAGGCGGCGCAGGACTCCAGTGTGAGGCTCGACTGCAGATGGCGGAGATGGAGGCGGCCCGACTTTCCCGTTAGGAGAAGATGAAGGCGGGTGGAGGAGCGAGACCGACTTCGCGTTGGAGAGGAGAAGATGAAGGCGGAGAGAGGGACGATGAAACGGAGCCGCCCGTCTGGTTAAAGGAGAGAGGACGATGAGAGAGAGAGGGGGAGTAAGAGAGAGATAAATTTGACTAGGCGTTCAATTTTTGTTTTAAGAGACCTCACGAAGTATCTCATATATGAATTCTTTAATAATCTAATTATATTTTTAATTTTAACAAGTAGAGGGACCTCATAAAGTCTCTAATTTTATGGAAATCAGACTAAAATATCAAAGAATTAAAATTAGTCACTTATAAAAAAAAAATTCATGAAATTGACCTCACGAGGTCTCTCCTACTTTAAAAAAATAAAAAAAATTATTGATACAAATAGCGACCTCATGAAGTCTCTTATTATAGACCTATTTTTTAGGTCTCCTTTTCTAGGTCTTTTTTTGCCCTTTTTTTAGTAGTGACTGGAGATTGAAAGAGTTAAATTCAAGGAGAAAAATAAAGTTGTGACTGACGGTTTGACATTGTAAACCAACTCAATCCAGTCTCATGATGAAGACAATGATCAAAACAGGGATACAACATTTTTTAATGAGTTAATAAAGCTTAATGATTTTAATAATTGTGAAGTTTGGCAATATTTACTTGTGGAGATTGAAAGTGTCGCCGTTCAGAGAGAATAGTGGGCAAAAGCCTATTCTCATACACTCATGCCAACCAGGATGGTTTCATAGCTGAAACGAAAACAATGTAAGGAATCAAAATGGATAAAGAGTTAATTTGTGTGGACATTAGGGGTGTCGTAGTTTTACACCAATTCTCAAAGGTTCAAAGATATCAGATCAATCGATTCACCGAGCATATATGACATATGTTCACTATAAAATATTCAAAGAGAAACGTACTTATCCAGATTCATTCAATTCTTCCTTGTATAGTACACATACTTATCCATTTCTTTATCTTTAGGTCATTCCCCATCCATGTTGGAGATTCTTGGGTAATAAAGGTGTGAATGGAAAGTGAAGAGTTGTGACTTTTATGAAGAGTTGTGACTTTTATGAAAAGTTGTGACTTTTATGAAGTGTTGTAACTTTTATAAAAGTTGCGACTTTTATGAAAATTATTACTTTTATGAAAAGTGTGCCTGTATGAAAAGGTTGTGGACCCTTCCGAGATGTGGACTATTCCAAAGGGTTGGGCACCTTGCCGGAGGCACAACAAGAAACTTTTCAAAACCGCTTTGTTTTCTATTGAAATTTAGGGATTTTTCTTATTTTAACACATGGAATTTTCGACTTCTTCAATTATAAATAAATTTCTAAAATCTAGTACTTTTAAGTGGATTTTACTGGTCTCGTGTGGTTCACTGACATCATGATTTTAGATACCGATACACTATTGATAAGTGTTCTATCCTGAAGAATATATTTCATTAACTTCGGGACTTGAAGGGGAATAATTATCCTTAAGGAAAACAATGTGCATTTAGTGGGGATCGGATTTTCTTCTTTAGACAAGTATTTTGTTTTTTTTTTTATCTGCTTTGTTATGTATTTTCTCTACAAATTTTAATTTCAGTTTTAAAAAATGCTCTTTAAACTTTGATGTTTCTTATCAAGTTCTTCAAAGTTTTGATCTAAGTATCTTAGGAATACATGATGAACAACAACAAATGTTGCTACATCCAAGACATAGTCATTTAGAGCATGATGAATCCCATTGTTAAACTCTAGTCCGGGTGTATAATTCCTGCTCTCAATATTTGATCCTTGTGATCCCCATAAAGGTCCTTTTTGTTGTTGTAGCCCAACAACATTGTTATTTTTGGCCGGTGATAAAAGTGGGGTATCGTATGGGTTGAGGTATTGGGAATCAACTTGAAGTTGTGGGTGATAGGCCTCCTGCAAAGTTGAACTCTCTTATATAGAAACATATTATTATATGGTAGAAATTGAGTTTTTGAGCCTCTTTGGGTTTCTTATTATCGTAGATTGGTAACATTCACTTAAGATGATAATCGTCTCAAATATACAAGGGCTACTTTAGAACCACTTGAAGTCTTAAGTAACCTGATGAATGACAAATATTATTTTCTCTCTTGAAACTTCCGAAGAATCACGATATTTCGGTTAAGGTGTTCTAAAAAAACAGATAAATAGCACAATTGACATATGTATTAAGCATGTTAGGTAAATAAGATTAAATTAATATTTGGTTAGCCTAAGAAAAAGTTTTTCTTAATTTGCATGACCACAAAACATCTTTAGCTCAAAAAGATAAGAAGAACTTTGTTTTGTAATAACTATGGAATTATACATAAAAAGAAATATTTTACTACAAAAAAAAAACTTTTTAGGTACTCAAACAGAACAACCAAAAACCAACAGCTAGTTTCACAATTGTTGAGATCTAGAGATACTCATTTGGTGGATCTATCATTATAGTATTTTCGGCAAATGTCATTTTTATCATTTGAACTATTTGAGCTGAGTTTGTTTTAAGAAGAAGTCCAATATTCAATAAATTTATTTTTTGGTGTTGACATAAAGGTTAACAATAAAATATCTTTTAAAAAAGAATTAAATAAAGATAAATAATGAAATTATTGAATTGAATATTTTTTTGATTAAAGTTTTAACTACTAAAGGTTTATATTAATGTCAAAATATTCATTGGCTAAAGTTATATAAAATCTTATTTTTATGAAAAATGACTTTCCAACTTTTTTCCACACAAAGGTCTTCTTGATTTTTCCTTTTACCAAATACTCACAAATATTACATATATAATTCACCGTTAAAAAAATCTAAGAAAATTTGTAAAGTGTACCTACAAAGATGACTAGTGGACTTAATACAAGTAAGACCAGGTACATTCATTCCCAAGATTCATTTTAAAAACCTCCGCCAAAACAATTCATACAAAGAAAATCACTTTTAACTTGATATATATCCCTAATTAAAATAGAAAGATGTATTAAAATACCAACTATTAGTCTTGAGTGTCTTAATTCCAAGTAAGTTGACCACGGACTTTAAGTCTAAGTAATAAATAATTGTTGAAGTATTGCCATCAGTAAATTTATTCACAACTTTATTAACAGTGTATGAAGATCAGTGTCCATACAATGCGAGTCTTTTGTCAAATAATAACCTTAGTAGCTTTGCTTTGACTCTTTTCATGTTTAGTCAGTTGTTTACCTCTCTTTCTCTTCAATTTGCTCTTTTCATTAGATACAACATCATTTGTAATCTCATTGATAGCATTATCTTGCTCATCTAAATCAGTAGGCACTTACTTTTCTCTACATATAGTTCTTCAACAATGTTATTATTATCAATGACATCAATAGCCTTTTCTGTTGTATATTTTTTTACAATACAAGTTGCCACATGTACTTCACAAATCCTTGGTGAAGTGGCTTTTGCATGTAAAAATAAGCATCATTTTTAAAAGCTTTTTTTACGGAGTGTGCATCGTATTCACTATAAACACTTACATTGTTATTTTTCTAAAGCTAGTCATTAAAATTAAATTATATTATAAACATTATGAAAGTTTTTATCTATTATTATAATATATATTCTTACAAAACTGATAATATCTTATCACTAAAAGTAAGAGTTAGCACTAGAACATTTTTCACTCTAAATAACACATTAAAACTCATTGGTAATCCTTCTATTGATGACATATTATAACAAAATCTATGTAGCTAAGGGTTATTTAGAGATAATAAATTAAAAATATTTAATAGATCTAATTTTTTACTGTAAAAGTAGAAGCCATAATGAAGAGTAAAATTAAATATTTACAAATTTAGACTATATCTGTCACTATAACTTGATCTAAAAGTTGAAATGAAATCAAATGGGGTGGATTCATATTGATAATCATCAAATCGATTTTTTTCCTTTCCTTTGAAGAGCATCGACATCTCTTGTAAAGCCGTATCAACTATCCTAATTATACTAGTGTATTTTAAAAATCAATAAAAAAACATGAGAATAAAATTATACAGAAAATAAATTTGTTACTCTAATTATAAATAAATTTGTAAAATTAAAAAAACTAAGTCCTAATTAAATTTATATTTAAAGAGTTAAATTAATTTTCTCCTTCCTTTTTTTGTCTCTCTGGATCGACTAATAACAAATATTCTCTCTTCTTTAAAAAGAGAATCAAAGTTAAATACACAGGTAAGTTTATTAAGTATTGTAAACTGAAACAATATAAATTATTCTTCTGTTTAAAATATTAATATGAAATTGAAATGACAAAATTAATAAACGATCACATCCGTAAAAAAATACTATAGATCTATACCGAAAAAAACTAATCAAGGCATATAACAAGCTTACACAAAATATAAGAAAAAATCATTTTATTCATCTAGTAAGTAAAAACCTAAACAAAAATTTTAATAAGTTTTCGTTCTAAATTTTACTTATTTAGGTTCAATATATTTTAATAGTTTGAAAAAATTAAAAGTGAAAGCATTTTTGTGTCTACATCCTAACAAAGATGAGAAGTCTTTATTCAAACTCAATAATAATAATAATAATAATAATAATAATAATAATAATAATAGTAAAATTGACTCACATTAGTTTCTCGCTTTCTCTTTCTTCACATTGTTTTTGTCATGTGCCTTTGCTATCTGAATAATTTATTTCTCTAAAATATAAATGAATTTATAAAAATTAAAGATCTTAGCCCTATAATTAAAATTTATATCCAAAGAATTTAATTGATTTGCTCCTCCGATTCTTTGTTGCTCTAGATCATCTGACAAAGAATATTTTCTTCTCTTTTTCTACGAAAAGAGCGAGATGTAAATCGAATTAAGTAGATAAAATGATTTGTATAAATTATGTCACTTTAAAGTATCTGACAAAATTGAAATTAAATGATAAGAAATTTACTATAAACTACCACCATCACTAAATATTATATAGATCTCTACAAAAAAAATTAATTGAGTGTGACAAGCTTATAAAAGAAATTACGAAAAGAATCATATAGTTACTATTAAAGAAAACATAAAAAGGTAAAGAAACGATGTTATGACAACCAGAAAAGTAAATTGAACATCTAAAAAATTAATGAGATCTAAAGGGCGCTTGATGCAAAATGAAATAAAAAACAAGTATCATATCAATAAAATCTAATATAAAATAAATGGAAAAGGGTCTCAAATACCCTTAAAGTATTGAAAATGGTACAAAACTACCATCCATCCACCTATTGGCTCCAAAATGCCCTTCTCATCCACCTCTGCATTCAAAATTAACCACTTATTTCACGAATTTAAATTAAACTATTAAATATTTTTTAAAATATTGGCACTCAGCTATTGGTTATGATTAAATTTATTAGTACTCATTTATAACCAACCTACTACCCACTCAATAATGAAACCAATTCTAATATCAAAATCGCCCTAAACCATTATTAAAACACGGATTGAAATAGAAATTCCTGAAAAGGGAATCAGAATTGTTCGAGTCTTGATTGAATTCAATTAATTTAGTTGAGCGCTTATTTAGGAGGAAACTTTTTCAATAGGATTCTCTTTCAAGTTTGAATTCAAAATTCATTATAAAGGTAAAGAAGGAAAGTACGTCCCGAATTCATTACATTTACTTTTTTTCATCACCCACGCCTTCCATCTTTTCTTTTCTCTTTTCTGCTATTTTTCCCCCCCACCACTTCCCCCGACCCCTTCCTACTCCTAATGTTTTCTTTTTCTCTTCACACCCCCCACTTACTGTATTTCTCTTCTCTTTCCTCTGCTTCACACCCTCTCCCTTCCCTCCGTAGGCTCTTTCCCCCCCAACTACCTCGACGTTTATCTTTGCAGGCTCCCTTCTCCCCTCTATCGATTACTTTCTCACCCACCCTCCACTAACCCCTTCCCTCTTTTTTTTTTTTTTTTCGTTCTGTTTTTTTTTCTCTTCTCTCTGTCATTTTTTTTCTTTCCGTTCTTTTTTTTTTGAACTCAAACCCTCCTTTATTTCCTTCGCACCTTTTCCTTCTGCTCTTCCCCGTCAAGTAGTTGGAGCAAATAGAACTAGTGTAAATAAAACTGATTGGTTATGGATTTTTTTTAAATATTAAATTTTAATATATTATTTTTATAAAAAAGTTTTCTATTTTAAGTAAATCACATAATTGAGTGGAGGAACGAAAGTAATTAAGATGAAACAGGTTAAGACCTTTTAATTTATCGCTAATTTTATTTAGACACTTGAATTATAATATGTTGAGGACTGAATGTATGATAATTTACTTCTCTAGACATTTTCCCTCAAAATTTTTGAAACACTCATTGATAATTAACTTTCATGGTGTTACATTATAATAAGACGGGTTTATTAATTGAGTGGGTTTATTATGAATGGGTGGTAGTGGATGGTTTATAAATTAGATTATAAGTTATGATTATAACAAATAGTTGAAAAATCATGTATCTAAAACAAAAATTTAAATAGGTTTAAATTGAAACCGTTAAATAAGTTTTTAATTTTGAACCCAAAGGTAGATGACAATGGTATTTTGGAGCCAACAGGTGGATAAGAAGGGTATTTTGGAGCCAATAGGTGGATGGATGATAGTTTTGTACCATTTCTAATACTTCAACGATATTTTAAGCCCTTTTCCGTAAAATAAAATACATACACAAAATTTATATGTATTTTTTGGAGTAATGCATATTTTCTTTTTAGGGACTTAATATGAAGCAAAATATTTTCTTGTTGAAATTATTTTTTAATATTTAGATACTTAAATATATAATTAAAAAATGTTATAAATTAAAAAGAGACAAGGACAGTGGTCAACGTAAGGAAGGAAGCTGACAGGAGTTCAGTGGTTTGCCTTTCAGACAATAAGTGTGAATTCGGCAGTGTAAGTAGTGCAAGCGGTGACGGTCGGTTAAGTAATGTAAGGGTCCCCCCCCCCCCCCCCCCCCCCCATAAACATCTATAAATGATTATTTCTTAATCGAGACTTACCTTGTAACATTAATTAAGAAATGACACTTTTGAAATCATAAAAATAATAATATTTTAAAGAATAAATATTTTATAAATTTTCTTATATCAAACACAATCAATTGAGGATGTTATTGCTGTTTGTAGTGTTCGAGCCCCACCTAGGATTAATGCTCTCATGTTGTAATGACCCGAAAGGTAATTTTTATTAAATTTTGATTATTCTTTTAATTTGAGTTAATTAATTAATGAGTAATTGTAGATAATCGACTTAATTGATAATTAATGGGCTAAAGTGATAATTTATTTAACCTTATAAATTTGATCCATATTTATCAAAAAATAAAAATATAGGGTTTATCATATATTACTACATAATTAGTTACTCAGATAACATAAAGAAAATAAGAGAAGAAAGAAAAAAAAAATTATTTAGTGCGGCGAACACCGAACAGAGAGATCGTCGCCACCTTCAAGTAGTTAAAATTTTTTTTTTGGAGTTACAAATATAACACAACACAATCATTAGTTTCCAATGGTTGATTTATAGCATTAATCCAATTATTATATGAAAATAATTAGAGTAGTAGTAGTTTAGTATTGAGGCACTATTGTACTGATCATAAAAAAGTATTGGAGCGTAGTGAAGGCAAGTAATATTAAATTATATTATATTAGAATAATAGGTATAAAAAAAAGTGAGGGTGAGCAATTGTGAAGGCATATAGGTGTTGTTGTATCGTTCTTGGCAACTTGAAATTTAGGGGACAAGAAACAATGCTACCATTAAAATTATTATTATTATATATTTTTTTGTTTGTTTTCCATTTTTGAGGGAGGATTTAGGAAATTGAAATGTTAGGAGTATATGTATAGTTATTTTCAATACATGCTACACTACAGTTTCAAGTTTGTTTAGGTCACAACATTTTTGTGAGGAATTACTACATGTAGTCCGTGGTTATGGGTTAAGCATAAGACGTAAATTGAGGGTCGAAATACAATATAATTGTTTTTAAGATAAAATGGTGTTAGACTTGTTTTTTTTTTGTATAAAATTAAGTATTAGGTATATTGTGTTACATGAATACCGTTAGAATGGTGATATTGGGGAAGTTGAAGCTTAACCCTAGGGTGAATTACTTTTATGAAACCTGAACTAATGAGGTTTTTACTTCAAAATCTTATTGTGTTTATGCAGTTGAATAGATTGTATAAATTTGAAAGCTCAAAAACGGAAAAGGGAAGGCTCAAGGCTCGGAGTGATGTTGATTAATTAAGGCAAGTGAATTCTAACTCTGTTTAAGTGTATGGAATGCGTGTATTTCCCTGTGCTATATGTTTGGGAGTAATGGGACTTGGTGATGGGTGACTTGTCCGCAGTTGATTAATTCAATGATGAAAACAAAAAAGGTAATAAAAGGGCAATGTGAATTTACAATGGGGTGTGTTGATGTGTTTGATTAATGGAGTTTGAAAGGCTTGTTGAATTCATTTGTTGATGTTGTTGTGACAGTGCAAGTTATTAAAATAGTGATATCCTCTTTAGTTTGTTATGAAAATGTATTTGCATTATTTTGAAGACATGATTGTGAAAAAAGTGTTATGTTCATGAGAAAGAATGAGAACTTAAAGAGGAGGTACATTTCGGGGACGTATCGCGCGCCGCGATGGATACATATTTCGAGGGACGTATCGCGCACCGCGATGGGTCTATTATCGAGGGTAATGTCGTACGCCGCGATGGAGGCATGGACAGATATGTTCCCCCATGGGTCCCGGGACAGAGAGACAGAGGGGTGTGTATCACTAGGTCAGGACATGCATTTCATTGGTACATCTGATCCAACTAATTCATTATACTTGAACAATTGCATTCCATTGGCATTCGTATATACTTTCATTAGTGAACTTGATATTCGTGTTTTGCTGATCTTCTGATGGTTTTTCTGCGAAACCTGTGGCGTTGATCAATATTGAGCTTGTTATGCGGATATTTAATTTGTGAAAGTATTGTTGTTGAGGATAGGTAATGTGTGAAGTATTGTTGTTGAGGATACGTAATTTGTCTAAGTGTTGTTGTTGACTACGTGCTATGTAAACTGTGAGCTGCTAGGTTGGGTGATTTTAATGAAGGTTGTAGTTGTGAAGGTTCAGTTGGGGGTGGTAGGGACCCGTACCCCACTTTCATCCCCTTAGCTGGTGTTAGAGTTACTTGCTGAGTACGTGTGGTTTGGTAAGCACCCCTTGTTCTACAAATTTTTGTAGGTTATGGGACCATGGATTTTATGGAATTTTCATTCTCTTCTTTTTTCGAGACTTTCTTGGAGATGTGTGAGGTAGCCTGTTTCCATTTCAACAGACTTTCTTCCCTTAATTATGATCTGTTCTATCTATGAAACACAAGTTATTTGAGACTTTAGTTTTTCTTTGAATCAGTTGTTATACTTTAGAGCTTGTACAAGTGGACTACCAGGTTTTGGGGGTTTTTATTAAGTTACTTATATTTAGTCCGCACTTTATTGTAATGGTTGAGTTTAGGCTGACTTGTCTTGGTGGGATAAGGCGAGTGTCATCACTTCCATTTCTTTGGGTAGTGACAAAATGGTTATCAGGAGCCCCAAGGTTCATAGGTCCACGTCGTGTACAGGCGAGTCTAAATAGAGTCTCGAGGATCGGTACGGAGACGTCTGTACTTATCTTCGAGAGGCTATGATGACTTCTAAGAAAATCTTCACTTCTTGAATCTCTATCGTGTGTACTTGGTCCCATTTTGATTCTAGTCACTTCACTCTATTTTCTCTCATTTATTTGATGACTCGTGCGTAGTTCCTTTTTGTGAATAGTTGACATGTCATGTATTGGTTTGATGTTAGATCTGGTATTAAGGTGGAAATGATATACTTATGAAACAAATGTGTGATCATCTTTGAAGGGATTTAGAAAGTTATCATAGTAAAAAAAAAATTAAAAATTAGTTATCGGATATAAGTAATATCTAGATTGGTTCGACAATTAGAAGTTAAATGTTTGAACAGTTGGCTAAATAATAAATAGTGTAGCCTTGAAAAATACAGTTAATATGGTTGTCATACCATTAATGGATTGCTTAGCGAATGATGTTGCATCAATTCAGGTCAGAATCTCCTCCGTGGTTTCACAGATTGAGTGTTACCAAAAAAAAATAAGGACATGATACGACTATTACAATAATAGTGATAGTTAACTGGTTAGAATTATGGAGTGTCTTACCTTTGTTATCGACATGCCCTACGAAAGAATACATATAGCTTGGGCTAGATATGGAGTGAATTTGATAGTATTTTTAAAATGTGTGGGCTATTTGGGTACAATCTTTCTGATGATCTGTTCTAGTGGTGGATTTAACAGACTTCACAATGTGGCACTAGTTGTATATAGAAATGGATACGTTGATTGTCAAGTGTTAATACTAACTATTTAAGGAGTTATCAATTGTATCACACGCGCATATAGTAAGATTTGATATTGCATTCAAATTTGAGAAACCAACTAGCTTGTTACTATGAATGAATGGGTTAAGCGTGTGTATAAGAAAGATTTTAGTGGTGGATCATTGATACTGATATTAATGTGTTGAGTTGAGAAGTGTATCCCGAAATTTCTTAATATGGACCGATGATTTAATTTTAATGTCCAAGAAAATAAATATATATCAGATTGACAAGCTTATGGGTAAAAGAAGTCTCAAGATATATTTATGTGAAGGTAATTGAAAATTTTAGTAATAAAAGTGTCACATTGAGTACTTGGGTTAGTTTGATTTTGATTGGTATAACTGGATTAAGTGTCAATTGGTGAAATGATTGGACTTCGTGGTGATGAAAAGAGTAAACTGGGCATAATGGTAATAAGAGTTGTGATGGATGTGAATGAGATGCAACTGTATTGAATAAGAATCGGTTGGTTAAATGAGTTTGTATTATAAATGACGACTTGTGAGTATCTAAGTTTATGGTTTTTTTAATTGATTAGTAGTTTGATTTTTTGGAAAGTTGTAGGAGGTGGGCCCACTCAAAATAGAATTGAATGAGCTAGGGCCTTAACAGAAAGATAGTGAGCGGCTATATAACCTTCAGGAGGAGGCAAGAACAAGGATATTTCTCAGATTGTAAGCGTCAAAGATGTATTCTTCAAAAAGAGTGAAATAATAGGGAATCAGAGGGGACATCTGGTTTCATTTTTTTGGCCTATATATTTTGATAGTTTTATGGGTTTCATCATATTGATTAAAGATATTAGATAAAAACTGTGAGGACAGAGTGTATATAGATTTTTCAATCTCGAGTGTGCTTATATGTTTTTATTTTCGTGGTTTGAGTTGGTAAATGAGTGCAGGGTTGAGTTTTTAGCAAAAATATATGATATGGTAGATGATAGAGGCGACAATGATAAGCTAAGATTTACATTGGAATTCATGAAAATCTTCATAGGTAAGAGTGATATGTTGATAGATAAAGGAAATGGAGTACACATTTGAATTAAAATTCAAGTTTTGTGGTAAGGTTTAGATTTATGGTAGTGTATTTTTTTTTAAGGTATGGATGATAAGGTAAAAATGCCATGTGTTGGTGAGACCAACGAATAAGACTGTAAGTGAGTTAGAAAATAATAAATAATAAAACAAAAATTTTGATGTATTGAAGAGTGCAAGATTTTTTTAAATCACTGTGATGCGAAGGAATTAAGAGGTTTAAGGAAAAATGAAGGAATAAGGACTATCGTATAAGGGCCTTGGTTTGTACTTGAAGTATTTATTGATTTTTATCTATGAATATAGATATGAATGTGGGATGTGAAATGATGCGGTATAGATTACAAGAAAATTATCACGCCTTTTTCTAAGATTGACTTTTTGGTGGGTGACAAGCCATTAGGTGGGAACGATTATGTGGGGGGATTATATCGGAGGTAGATTGTCCCAATTATATAGGTAACTTAAGAATACGTAAACAATATGGACCTAAAGTTAAACAGTTATTAAGGATTTTGAGGGGATTGAGCTATATTTTTATGAGCCAAATAGACTGTCTTAGATTTTTAAATAGACATTTGATGGTGAGGTAGAGGTAGAGCTTATAGTATACAAAAATTATTGAGTGACCACGGATTTCGTTGAGTTTTGGCATGAGGTACATTGATGGTAGTGAATGGTAGTGGAAATGTATGTAAATTTTGTTGAGTCGGACATTGAGAGTGATTCAATAGATGACATCGATGGAAAAGATTTTGAAAAATAGTGCTATCAGTATTAGGTGGACTTATATATGTCATGAAATCCTTAAATGGAACGAGAGGAGAGCCAATGATGTTGAAATTGAGATGTACAATGTGTTTATACGGAGATTTTGATACTAGGGACAGTTTGAAGTAAGGTGGAATGGTTGCTGTAGTTATGATTTTTGTTTGTTTTTAGAGTGTTGGCTTCAATGGAGTACTAGGATAAGTATGTATGATTTGATGAATCGAGTATTTGTAATGTTGCAATGGGGATTAGACTGGGTGGCTAAAAATCGAGAGGTGGAGTTAAATTAATGGAATTACTTTTATATGGGTCCTATGGAAGGAGTTCCATGTGTTATTTGACCTTGAATTGTATATTTTTATGTAACACTTTCTTCGTATTGGACACTATTTGGAGTATGATTCTACTTAATTACACGTGTTTTCACATCTATAGGTTGAATCTTAGTGGTGGATCGGAGTACTGATCCTATTAGTCTTTTGTAGGTTAGATCTTGGTCTTGGTAATTTCAGTTATGATGAATTGGTGTCAGTTAGAATAGTTAAAGTATACCAATAGTTTCTACCCCCCACAACGTGTTTATGAGAACTTATTAAGAGTAGACGAGTTACAATTGTCTAAGAATATTATAGAGGCTACATTTTGAAGGATCGCTTGTTGGGTGACTTACTTTAAATCATTTACTCCCATGGTGAGTAATGATGTCAAAAAAAAACAACAACAACATATTTTTTAGTAAAGCTTGTGGAAAAATTTGGGGGGGAGACAATATTGATAAGAATCTAGATAGTTGTGCAATATGATAAGATCTATGATAGTTGTGCAATATGAGATGTGATGGTTAGTTAGGGTCACTTCTATGGTAGCCAGTATAGATCAGAATGTTTAACTTGTAATATGAGAAAAGGCATTCTCCTAAGGGGTTGTTGTGCTCTAGAAGAATTTTTGGATTCGGATTGGCTTATTGGGTTAGTTGTAACTTGGTAATATTATATGCACAGTTCGATTCGAAAGTTCAATTTCTAGTAGTGATTTTGATTGAAATGGTCTTAAGGATGAGCTGACTTGGAGAGATAACAATAATGAAAATTATATGTCAAGCTTGGTAACATCGATTATTCGTTCTTCTTTAACCTTATGTTCGAAGACGAACATGATTTTTAGTGGTGGATATTGTAATGATCCGAAAGGTAATTTTTATTAAATTTTGATTATTCTTTTAACTTGAGTTAATTAATTAATGAGTAATTGTAGATAATCGACTTAATTGATAATTAATGGGCTAAAGTGATAATTTATTTAACCTTATAATATTTGATCCATATTTATCAAAAATAAAATACTAGGGTTTATCATATATAATACATAATTATTTAATCAGATAAAATAAAGAAAATAAGAGAAGAAAGAAAAAAAAAATTATTCGTGCGGCGAACACGAACAGAGAGATCGTCGCCACCTTCAAGTAAGTTAACATTTTTTTTTTGGAGTTCAAATCTACACACACAATCATTAGTTTCCAATGGTTGATTATAGCATTAAATCCAATTATCATATGAAATTAATTAGAGTAGTATTTGATTTTAATTGAGCAATATTTAAGTGATTCTAAAGTTTGAGCGTAGGAAGGCAATTAAATTAATTATAGATATTAGATAATAGGTATAAGAAATTGAAGGTTGACAATGAAGCATACGGTGTTGTTGTTCGTTCGGCAGCTTGAAAATTTAGGGGACAAGAAACAATGCTACATAAAAATTATTATATTAATATTTTTTGTTTGTTTTCCATTTTTAGGAGGATTTAGGAAATTGAAATGTTAGGAGTATAGTATAGTTATTTTAATAAATGCTTACACTACAGTTTCAAGTTTGTTTAGGTCACAACATTTTTGTGAGGAATTACTACATGTAGTCCGTGGTTATGGGTTAAGCATAAGACGTAAATTGAGGGTCGAAATACAATATAATTGTTTTTAAGATAAAATGGTGTTAGACTTGTTTTTTTTTTGTATAAAATTAAGTATTAGGTATATTGTGTTACATGAATACCGTTAGAATGGTGATATTGGGGAAGTTGAAGCTTAACCCTAGGAGTGAAATTTAGAAACCTATACTAATATGAGCGTTTTTACTTTCAAAATCTTATTGTGTTTATGTAGTTGAATAGATTGTATAAATTTGAAAGCTCAACGAAAAGGGAAGGCTCAAGTCTCGGAGTGAATTGTTGATTAATTAAGGCAAGTGAATTTCTAAACTCTTGTTAAGTGTATGGAATGCGTGTATTTCCCTGTGCTATATGTTTGGGAGTAATGGGACTTGGTGATGGGTTGACTTGTCCGCATTGATTAATTCTAATGATGAAAACAAAAGGTAATTAAAAGGCCATGGATAATGGGTTGTGTGTGACTGTGGTGTAATGGAGTTGAACAGGGCTGTTGAATCCATTGTTGATGTCGTTGTGAATGTGCAATGGTATTAAAATAGTGATATCACTCTTATTTTTGTAGTAACATGGTCATTTGCATTATTTTTTTTTTTTTTGGGGGACTGATTTGAAAGTGTTAGGTTAATGAGAAAGAAAAATGAGAACTTAAAGAGGATGTCCCATTTCGAGGGCGAAGTATCGCCGCCGCGATGGAGACTATTTCGAGGAAGTATCGCGCGACGCGATGTTAATATGATTGAGGGTCGTGTCGTACGCCACGAGTGGTGCAATGGACAGATTATGGTCCCCCATGGGTCCCGGACAGAGAGACAGCGGGTGTGTATTCACTAGGTCGACATGAATCCCACAAAAAAAACAATTCTATACTTGAACATTGCATTCATTCATTGTCGATACTTACAGTAGTGAATTGATATCGTGTTTTGCTGAATTCTGATGTCGTTCTGCGAAACCTGCGATTGATCAATATTGAGCGGTTATTTGCGGATATTTACTTTGTTGAAGTATTGTGTTAGATATGTAATTTGTTGAGTATTGTTGTTGAGGATATGAATTTGTCTAAGTGGTGTTATGGAGCTACGTGCCTATGTAAACTGTGAGTGCTAGGTTGGGTGATTTTAAGCAGGTGTAGTGTGCCGGTTCAGTTGGGGGTGGTGGAGTACCCGTATTTCATCCCTTAGCTTGTGTTAGAGGTTTACTTGCTGAGTAACCGATATGGTTGGTACTCACCATGATTCTACAAATTTTTTGTAGGTTAGACCCTGGATCTTTATTGTACTTTGCATTCTCTCTTTTTCGAGACTTCTTGGAATTGTGAGGTAAGCTGTTCCATTTCAAAAAGACTTTCTTCTCCTTAAATTATGATCGTGTTCTATTCTAGAAAACAGTTCTTTGAGATTTTAGTTTTTCTTTTGAATAGCAGTGTTATACTTAGAGGCTTGTACACGTACTACCAGGTTTTGGGGGTTTATGAAGTTACTTATATTGTATTTCCGCGCTTATTGTAATGGTTGAGTTTAGGGCTGACTCGTTGGTGGGATAAGGCGAGTGTCATCACGTCATTTTGGGTCGTGACAAAATGGTATCGGGCCCCAGGTTCATAGGTATACGTGTGTACAAGTCGCGTCTAAATAGAGTCTCGAGGATCGGGGGTTGTGGGGATACGGAGACGTTCTGTACTATCTTCGAGAGGCTATGATGGACTTCTAAGAACTCTTCACTTCTTGAATCTATATCGTGTGTACTTGGTTCCCATTTTGATTCTAGGCACTTCACTCCATTTATCTATTTATTTGATTGACTCGTGGTAGTTCCTTTTGTGAATAGTTGACTGTCATTGTCTGGTTGATGTTAAATCTGGTCTTAAGGTGGAAATGCTATACTTATGAACACAAATGTGTGATCATCATTGAAGTGATTTCGTAAGTTTCTCATAGTAAAAATAAAATTAAAAATTAGTTATCGGATATAAGTAATATATAGATGGTTCGACAATTAGAAGTTAAATGCGTTGAACGTTGTCCAAATAATAAATAGTAGCCTTGAAAATACCGTAAATTATGGTTGTATCCATTAATGGATGCCTTAGCGAAGGATGTTGCATCAATCAGGTTAGAATATCCGGCCGTGGTTTAACAGATTAGTGTACCAAAAAAAAAATAAGGAATGATACGGACTTTACAATAATAGTGATAGTTAACTGGTTACAATTAGGAGTGTCTTACCTTTGTTATCGACATGCCAGACGAAGAATCCATATGTGGGCTAGATAGGAGTGATTTGATAGTATTTTTAAAATGTCGTGGGATTTTGGTACAATCTTTATGATGATCGGTTCTAGTGGTGGGATTAAAGACTGCACAATTGTGGCATGAGTTATATAGAATTTGGATTACGTGATTGTCAGTGTAATACTTACTATTAGAGTTATCCATGTATCACAAGCCGAATAGTAGATTTGATATTGCATTCAAATTGAGAAATCAACTAGCTTGTTACTATGAATGAATGGGTTAAGCGTGTGTATATAAGAAAGATTTAGGGTGGATCATTGATATGATATAATGTGTGAAGTGAGAAGGTATCCGAAATTCTTAGTTATGGCCGATGAGTTTAACTTTAATGTCAAGAAAATAATCTCTATCAGATTGACAAGCTTATGGGTAAAAAGAAGTCTCAAGACATAGTATGTGAAGGGAATTGACGATTTTAGTAATAAAGTGCACATGAGAGGGGTAGTTTGAATTTTGAGTGGTCTATAACTGGATTTTAAGGTGTCATATTGGTGCAATGATGAACTTTTCGTGTGATGAAAGCGGTAACTGGGCATAATGGTAATCAGAGTTTGTGATGGGATGTGAATGAGATGCAAATGTATGATAAGAATGGTTGGTTAAAAAATGAGTTTTGATTATAATGACGACTTGTGAGTATCTAAGTTTATGGTTTTTTTTAATGATTAGTAGTTTGATTTTTTGGAAAGTTGGATGAGTGTGGGGCACAACTCAAATAGAATTGAAATGAGTGCCTTAACAGGAAAGACTCAGTGAGAGGGCTATATAACCTTCGGAGGAGCAAGAAAAGGATATTTACTCCAGATTGTAGCGTCAAAGATGGATCTTCAAAAAGAGTGAATAATAGAATTCAGAGGACCATCTGGTTTCATTTTTTGCCTATATTATTTGATAGGTTTATGGGTTCATCCATATTGATTAAAGTTATTAGAAAAACTGAGACAGAGTGTAATAGATTTCAACTCGAGGGTGTTATATGTGTTTATTTTCGTAGTTTTGAGTTGGTAATGAGTAGGTTGAGTTTTTAGCAAAAAATATGATTATGGCGTGAAAGAGGCGATCAATGATAAGTAAGATACATGAATTCATGAACATATTCACGTACGAGTTTAAGGTTGATAGATAAAGGAAATGGGTACACATCTGAATTAAAAATTCAAATTTTTGTGGGAAGTTTAGATTATGGTAGTGTATTTTTTTTTCAAGTATGGATTGAAAGGTAAAATGGAAGTGTTGTTGGAAAACGATAAGACTTGTAAGTGCGTTAGAAAATAATCAATAATAAAACCAAAATTTTGAATTATTGAAGAGTCAAGATTTTTTTAAAATTTCTGAGGCGGAGAATTTAAGAGTTAGAAAAATGAAGGGAATAAGAACTCTCGTATAAGGCCTTGGTTGGTACTTGAAGTATTATGATTTATCTATGAGTTTAGATTATGAATTGGGATGTGAACTAGATTCGGTATAGACACAAGAAAAAAATTATCATCGCCTATAAGATTGAGTTTTGGTGGGCGTGACAAGCAATTAGAGGGGATGTGAAAAGATTATGTGGTTATATCGAGGTAGATTGTCCCAATATGATAGTAACGTACGAATGACGTCACCAATATGGAACTACAGTAAACAGGGTTATTAAGATTTTGAGGGGATTGAGATTACTATTTTATGAGACAAAATAGACTGTCATTATATGTTACATAGACATTTGATGTGAGTAGAGGTTAGAGCTATAGTAATACAAAATTATTGGGTGGACCACGGATTTCGTGAGTTTTGGGCATGAGGTACATGATGGTAGAATGGTAGTGGAAATGTATGTAACTTTGTTTGAAGTTGACATGGAGGTGATTCAATAGATTACCTCGATGGGAAAAGTATTTGAAAAATAGTGCTATCAGGATTAGGTGTGACTCAGATATGTCATGTAATTGCTTAAATGGAAAGAGAGAGAGAGAGAGACAGATTTTGAAATTTGTAGAGGCTACAATTGTTTTATATGGAGATTTGAACTAGGGACAGTTTGAGAGAAGGTGAATGGGTGTTGTGTTATGATGTTTGTTGTTTGAGTGTTGCTTCAATGGGTACTATGATAAGATGTATGATTGATGAATCGAAAGCGCCTTTTTTTGGACAACCCACTCGATCAACATACTCAGGTATTTTCCTATGCCATGGGCGCCATTCGCTCTTTTTTCCCCTCTTATTGGCTCGAAGGCATCAAGGGAGACGAAACCCGATGCCTATGGTCCTTACATCCCCCCCACCTAGGAGTCGTCTCTTACTAATGAGTTGCAGATCAATTGGTAAGAGGCGATCTCCTTGGGAGGGATGTAATAAGAGGGAGCAATAGGTCAACGCGTCGATTCTCCCTGAGGCCGAGCCCAAAAAATTTTTAAGAGGGGATTAAAAGAGCGATTGGCCGAACATGGCAGAGACAATACCTGAGTATGTGGATCCCGAGGGGGTTGTCACACATGTCTACTTTCAGATTTAGTTGTTACTGAGTAGGAGCTCTTTGATGTACTGATAGCTAACTGTGTGTTGTTAGCTCGTTTTCTACATTGCTGATTAATGAAACTGTTAGTTACAAAAAAAAAAAAACACAAACTTAGTCATTTTTAATAACATATACTTAGGTAATATAAAATTTCACTTTTAAACGGAGGTCTTGGGTTCTAATCCTAAGTATGAAGAAAATCATGTTTGGAGCATCATTCTTGAAAGGACTGTACATTATACAATTTAAATTTATTCGAAACTGCAATGCAGATTCCTAATACCTGGTCTAGAAAAACAAAATGAAAGATGCTATTTCGTTTTTCTCCATAGAAAGCATCAAACTGCATTGGATCAAGTTGAAGAATCATCAAGAAAACTTGTTATTTCTGGAAATTGAGCATTCGATGTTGCCTGCATATAAAGATATAAATATATAACACAATTATTTTTATTTAAAAATTTATATTGAATTCAGCTAATATAAATAATCAAACACATAATAGATATAATATCAATTAATTTTATATCAAGATTAATATTTGAATTTCGATATTTGAACTACCCCTAATATTATCAATCTTCAATGTTAGAAAGTATTTTTCAAAAAATAATTTGTTTTTCAACAAAAACTACCATGTGACAAAAAAGATAAATAAGATAGTAAAATTGCCCAACACACTAAAGGTAGATAGAAACCATGACCGTATTATTGAAGTAAACTTGATTAAGCACCATAAGTTCATTGGGTAGATCGAAAATTGGAGGTTCATCATTCAAAAAGAGAAAATCCATATTATCGAAATCAAAATAAGCATCAGAATCCATATTAATGAAATTTCTGGACCTCTTTGGATTTGTTGCTGTTGTAGATTTGTAACGTTCATTTTAAGATGAGACGTCGTCTCAAATATTCCAATGCTAGAATCACTCGAGATTCGCAATTGACTTGATGAATCACAAGTAGATTTTCTCTTCCTTGGAGCTTTCCAAGTATTGTTACGATATTTCTGTAAAATTTTAAAAAAGATTAATAGCAAATTATTGTAGGAAGAACAACTGCTACACTAAAAAGGATATCCAAAGGTTGACATATATTTTTACCAATATATGTAAATAGATCGAATAATATATTGTTTTAACTAAGAAAAATCTTTTTTAATTTGCATGACCGCAAAAAAAAAATTTTAGTTAAAAAAGATAACAAGAACTTATTACTTTTTGATAATAATTGTGAATACTATCAGTTACATAATTATTTACAACTCAAAAAGATTTTTTTTTTTTAGCTCTCAAACAGAAAAACCAACATATAGTTACAGAATTGTTGATATATAGCTAACCATTTGGTGGATATATAATTATGATATTTTTGGCAAAATTGACATTTATATCATTTGAACTAAGAGTGTTTTAAGAAAGAAGTCATTAGTTGCAATAATAATATGTTTTACATTATAGATTAACAATAAATATCTCTCAAAAAAGATACAAAACTAAAGATAGCTGATGATATTATTGAATCGAATATCCTTTTGATAAAAGTTTTAATTACTAATGATTTTTATTAATATCTGAATATTCATTGGCTAAAGTGATATAAAATCTTATTTTATGAAAACGACTTCCCAATTTGAAAAAAATCTTCTTGATTTGTCCTTTTACTATATACACACAATTGTTTCATACATAATTCACCACTAAGATAATTTAAGGAAATTCAAGAAACGTACCTGCAGGTGACTAGCTACTTGATATCGAGTAAGACCAGGTACATTCATCGCCTCAAGAATATCAGTTGGAAAACATCCTACAAAATAATTCATAACAAAGAAAATTCACTTTCATTTAATGTATAAGAAAGACGAATAAAATACAATTATTAGTTTGAGCGTCTTAATTACAAGTAAGTTAACCACAACTATACGTATGAAGTAATAAATAATTGTGAAGTAAACTCACTGCCATCATTAAGTTTGTTCACAGCTTCTTGAAATTTGTCATGAAGATCCTCGATCCATACAATACGAGTCATCCTTCGAATAATAACCTTAATAGCACTGCTCTGACTCTTATCTTCTTCAATCAATTTTTTACCTCTCTTTCTCTTTAATTTGCACTTTTCATTCAACCCAACATCATTTTTAGTCTCATAGATATCATTGTCTTGCTCATCTATATCAATAGACACATTACTTTTATCTACATATAGTTCTTTAACAATGGTATTGTTATCAATGACATCAATAACCTTTCCCTTTTTGTATATTCATTTGCAATACAAGTTGGCTTGGTTAAGTGGCTTTTGCATGTAAAAATAAGCATCACTTTTAAAAGTTTTTTTGCTGAACGTGCATCATATTCATCACAAATATCTGCATTGTTATTTTTTTTTTAAAATAATCATTAAAATTAAATTATATTGTAAATACTATGAAAGGGTTATTTGGCTTTGATCTATCATAATAATATATTCTTACAAAAAACAGATATTATCTTATCACTAAAAGTAAGAGAATTTATGACTCTAAATAACACATTAAAATTCATTGCTAATCCTTATTGACGACATGTTATCAACAAAAGCTATGTAGTTAAGGGTTATTTAGAGATATTAAATTAAAATAAAGTTTTGATATTTAACTTTTCATAGTATACTGAATGTCATAAATGAAGAGTAAAATTAAATACTTACAAATTGGTACTATATCTGAGACTATCGCTTGATCCAAAAGTTGAAATGAAAGCAAGTCGGGTGAATTCATATTGATAATCATCAAATCGATTTTTTCCTTTCCCTTCAAGAGCATTGACATTTCTTGTGAAGCCATATCAACTGTCCGAACTATATCAATGCATTTTAAAAGAATAATGAGTAGAACGCAGAAAAATAAAATTATACAAAAGTTTGTAATGAAAAATTATTCATTTCTCATAATAAAATTTAACTATAAAATATCATATTGGTATTTTTCAAATATTATGAATATTGTGTAATGCCTCGCAGATTGAAGCACAGAATATAATTTAATTACCATTAATGCTGAATAATAATATTTGTCAAATCTCATAAGTAGATTCAAATATCCTTATTTTAAATTATGAAAATAACTAATTAAATTCTACATACATGTAGTTAAAAAGAATGAAATAACAATAGTATATTTAAAAAATTAATAAAAATAATTTCTTCTTCTTCTTGAAAGTTGGGTGTTTCTTTAGTCTTATTTCAAAGTCAATAATAGTAATAGCTAAATTGACTCCCATCTGTTTCTTTAATCTTATTTCAAAGTCAATGATAGCTATAGCTAAATTAATATCTAAGTAATTTATTTCTCTATTTATAAATAAATTTATAAAAATCAAACTTAAGCCTTAATTAAATTTATATTTAAAGAATCTAATTTATTTTCTCCTTCCATTCTTCCAATCTTTAGTGATGGTGGTAGTTTATATGTAAGTTGATTAAGTAGATAAAATTAAAGGATATGTATTGATTAAGTCACTTCGAAGATATATGATAAAATTGAAATTAAATGATAAGAAAATTAATATAAACTACCACCATCACTAAAGATTATATTGATCTCTAAAAAAAAAATTAATTGAGTGTGATAAGCTTATAAAAAAAAATTACTAAAAGAGTCATTTAGTAACTGATTAAAAAAACATAAACAAGTGAAAAAAACAGTGTTATGACAATCGGAAAAACAAATTGAAGATCTAAAAAATTAATGAGATCTATAAGGCGATTTATGTAAAATAAAAATAAAACGAGATAACTAGTATCATATCAATAAAATCTAACATAAAATTAATACATATCACACAAAATTAAGTTCTATATGTATTTAATTAGTATTATATTAATAAATCTAACATAAAATTAATACATATCACACAAAATTAAGTTCTATATGTATTTTATGGAGTAGTGCAGATTTACCTCTATACTCGTAAGACTTGAGTAAATGAACCATCTCATCTGCAAATTCTTTATCATCATCAATCAATAACACTAAAGCTTGATTTATCATATCATGATAAAAATCGTCTATTGAATTTTTTATCATTAAAAATTTTGTTCTTCAAAAATATCAAGAAAATGTTACTTTGAACGATGATATTTAAGAAATAAAAAAATTGAAAATCATTTTTATATGTCTAATGTACTTTTTTTAGTTAAAGAAAGCTCTAATTCGGATTGTTTTTTTGTTTTTGTTTTTTGAGTTAAGACAAAAGTATAGTTCTATATCTTTATTTTTATTTTTTATTTTCTTTTTAGAACTTAATATGAAACAAAATATGTTTTTGATAAATCATTTTTCAGTGTTTAGTTACTTAAAATATGTTTGGAACTATTATAAATTCAAAAAAAAAAAGGGTCATCAATCACTTTTTAAGGAATTTAATATGAGTGAGATATTTTTCTTTAAATAATATTTTAATTCTTCATTTTAATTATTTCAATCGATATTTCTGTATATTGATGTTAAAAAATCATAAAATTATTATTTCTTTATCAATTCTATTATATTTTTGAAAATAATCGACTCATAAAGAAAAATTAATACAGAAGTTCTTTCACTTATAATGACATATCTATAATAAAGTTGTAATTAAGTTATTGTACTTTATTTTACTTATTTGGATTCAACATAGCTTAATAATTTTTAAAAATAAAAACTGAAAGTACATTATTCATAATATTAATTCCAGTAAAATAATTATTTTCAAAGTAACCTACCTTGTTTCTTATTTCACAGTAAAAATAACAAATCAATACGACTAAACAAAGAGAAAAAAGACCTTGACAATAAATCTTTGTAAACATATATAGGCCCCTCATATTTTCGATTTATATATAACTCTTTTGTTATATTTTAGTTCCAATATATCATCACAATAATATTTTGACATAATTTTACTCTTAATTAAACATAAAAATATGTGACAAGCTCAAAATCAAATTATTCATTCACTACTCGAGTTTAACTTTTTAAGAAAAAACAATTAATTATTTTGAATCATGGACTAAAAGTAGAAGTTTAAATCAACCTTGTAGCATGCATCAGGGAACAAAAGTAATACCCAATTAGCATGAATGAAAATGTTTTTTACCGTGTTTTTTGTATGAATGGAAATGTTTTTTATGGAAAAAATTCTTTTTTTAAAAAAATAAGTGGATCCTGACTTATTTTCTCATGACTCATCTTAGTTTGGTGAGTAGAAAATATTTTTCAGAAATATTTTTTAGTGTTTGATTTGTAAATAAAAACATTTTTTAAAAAAAATATTCTCTTTTATTTTTGGATTAAGAGTAGAAAAAATTTTAGGAAAATAATTTAACCTGAAAACTAACCTCGATAATCGATCTAGGACATGATCCTGACACGCGAACCCAGACGCCCGATTCAATTTCCAACCATGAGATATGATTGAGGTGGATGACCCCGAATTTTGACCCGAGGCCCTTTATTTCAAATTGAGGCTGGATATCTGATCCAAGACTTGACCCTGACACCCAACTTGAACATAATCGATTAATTTGAATTTCAACTTACGACACTCGAATTAAGACCCGACTTCCAAATCGAAATTTGATCACAAGTTATGAACCTGGATCCACCACACCCGACTAGAGATCTAACTTTCCAATTTGAATTTTAATTATTTTATAAAAAAATGAACATTTCTTCTGTGTGTGGGGGTGGGGGTACCCCGTGTGATAAAAGATTTTTTTTTAAAAACAAAAATTGAAAATATTTGTCCAAAATAAACTTTAAAAATTATCCTTTTATTTGTGTGTGTTGGGGTAGGTAGAGGAGAAAGAGTGAGGGGGGTTGGGGTGTGTCATTAAAAAACAATACTTAAAATATGTTTAACATATACTTTAATTAATATCCTTTTTTTTTTTTTTTGTTTTGGGTGGTGGAAGGGGCTAGTTGGGGTAGGGGGGGTTCGGGGTAAAACTACAATTGAGTTTTGTTGAAAAAGAAATTTGTGTGAGAAATATTATTTTGATGGAGAAAGTTGGGGTACGAAAAAGAGATATTGGTTTTTTGGGGTTGTTGTTGTTTTTGTGTTTTTTTTTTTTTGTTATTTTTGATGATGTTTTGTTTTTTGGTTTGGAGGTTCGGTTTTTGTGTATATGGTGTTGTGAAATTGTGGAGTGTGTTGGGTTTTTTTTTTGTGTGGGTGGGTTGTTTTGTTTATTTTTAACTTTTTTTTTTTTTCTTTTGTTTTTTTTATTTTTGTATGTCTATTTTTTGTTTTTTGTTGTGTGTTTTTTTCTCTACGTTTTTTGTTTTTTTGTTTGCTTACTTGTTGTTTTTTTCTTTTGGTGTCTTTTGGGTTGTTTTGGTTTCTTTTGTGTTTCTGTTTTGTTTCCTTTTGGTGGTTAATTGTGGTGGAGTGTACGGGGTCTCATTTGGTTCTGGTGAGGGTTGCTTGGTGTTTTTCAATTCGAGTTGGGATTTGTGTGCAAATTGTGGTGTCAACTTCAAATATTTTGTTTTGGGGTTTTTGTGTATTTCTTTGTTTGTGGTTTTGTGGTTTGGATTGGGGGTCGTGTTTGGTTGGAGGGGCCAACGCAGACCCGTGGTTATAGTTGTGGGCCGGCGGGAGGGTGGGTAGGCCGGAGAGAAGAGTGTTGATGTAACATAGGGGCTGATAAGCACAAACAGCATGTAAAACAAATCCCTGAAAAGATCAGCGTGGGTGGGTGGGTCGAGGGTTGAAGTGTTGAGATCATGGTGGGGGCGGCCCCGAAAAAGAGCAAAGCCGGGAAGAGTGCCACAAGGGAAGGAGGGGGGCAGGGGGTAGGGACAGGGCAAGCCAAAGCAGCAGAGGCAGAAATGCTGCCATGCGAGACTTCTTGATGGAAGGAGCGAACTCTAGAGAGTGTTGCGGGGTGTGGGTTTGAACGTGTGCGGGTCTGCGGTCGTGGTGTAGTTGTCAGAGAAAGCCGCTGAGAAGAGTAAGGCGGGGGGGAGCACGGTATAGTGTGGGGTGGTGTGAGCGGACGAGCGGAGCAAAGAAAGAAGGGGGCGGGGGGTTCGGTGGGGGTTGTGGCGGTCTCGAAGTTAGTGTACTTGGGTGGTTGTGTGGGCATGGGGGTGTGTGGGGGGGATGGGCCAGGAGGGGGGGGGTGGGAAAGTGGGGGTGGGTGTGGGTGGAAGGGCTCGCGCGAGCGAGTTGGGGGGCTGGGTGGCCGGGGTCGGGGGCGAGGAGTGGGGTTCGATGTCGGAGGGGGGGGAAATAGGAGGCACTCGTCGTAGAAGAAAGGGGGAAGAGGGACAAGCGGGGTCTTCCGTGATGGTGCGAGTGGGGGTGTGGGGGGGGGGGGGGCGGGCGGTTTGAGCGAGCGAGGGTGACAGTGCTCATACAAGGTGGGGGGGGGGGGTCAGAGGCGACGGGCTTGGCGCAGAGAGGGGTGTTTTTAGAAAAGGGGGGGCGCGGTGGGTGTTGTGCTGGAGAAAACCAATCTCCAACACAAGATACCTATTAGATATTCGAGTTTGAGAGTGTTGGCGACATGAATAAAGTGGAGTAACTGGAATGGAAAAAGAAGGGGGGTAAGAAGGGGGAGCATTTGTAGAAATTGAAATTTTGTTGGGGGATATACAAAGCTTTAGTGAGTTGGGACGTGGCTACAAAATTGGTGTTCAAACGCCATGTGGGTTGAGGGGGGGGGGGATGCGGTGTGGTGTGGGGCTATAAAGGTGGGTGTCCGTATGGAGGCCGCGAGTGTATGTCTGAGTGGCGAGGGGTGGTCGTGGGAGTGGGGTGTATAGAAGAACGGGTTTGGTGGGGGTTGGGGGTGTTCCGTAAAGGCAGCCGGGGTAAGGTGCAATAAAGAGAGTGGCGGATCTGCTGAATACTCCCTAATTATGGAGGATTGGCATATAGGATGGATAGGTCCAAATCCCAAGCATCCTATTTGAGAAATAGGCACTAACGGCCCCGGGGGAGAGGGGGCAAAAGTGTGGTGTCACTGGTGGTGGGGTGTGGTCGGGGTGAGGGGGGGGGGGGGGGGGGCTGCGGAAAGTGAATCAAGGGATCAACAAAATTGTGGAGGTGGGGCACTATCTAAATCAATAATAATTTGTTTCTCATCTTTTATTGGTTGTGCTCCTCGGTTGTGTGAGTGGGGGGTGAGTTTCCATAGAAGAAAGAGGTGGGGTGGGGGTTGGTGATCTGTTAAGACACCACAAAAACAAATCAAAGCGGGTGCTTGGGGCTTACGAAAAAATGTGAGAAAAATTAAGGGGAGGTTGGAAAACATCGTCCAAAAACATTTAAGTCAACAAACAGAGAAGGGAAAACAAGAAGTTCACATCCGTAAGATTTTGTTCAAATTTAATCCTGTGGCCCCAACTAGGACGCCCCCAGGGCATAAGTCTATGGTAAAGGGGGGGTATGCGGTTCGCTAGGTTTCGAAATTAGTGGCAGTTATATCCGGATAGTATCGAAGTAGCAAAGGACATCCCTAGACTATCGCTATAACTGAGATAAGGGTGTCTCGCAAATCACCCTTTCCGTCTATTTTCGTCAAAAATGATTGAACCAAAAAAATATTTTGTAATAGTCATGTTGGGATCATATGTTGCCGCGGGGCAGGGCAGCGATGTCCACAAGAGGTGGGGGGAGTGAGAGAGTATCAAAATTGGTGGATTCTACACGCCGGGTCTAATAAGGTAAAAATAATAATTCCAGACCATATGAATAGACATGAAATCTTGGTTCATTTTCTATTGTGTTGTTGGCTTTTTGTTTTTGCATCATCAAGTAAATTGATTTGCAACAATATAAAAGTCTTGAAATAATTATATAGTAGGTTCCGATGATTAGAAAATTATGAAAAAAATACATTTCAAAAATATTATGCCCAACTATTTAGAGATTTTCTTTAATAAAATATTTAGTATGTATGCAATTCACATTTTATACAGTATACTGAAATGCTGGAAATTTAGGATAATAATACCCGTTTAGGTGTGGGGGTGAAAATAAAAAAATACTCTAATAATGAAGATGTTTTTTGAAGTTGGAGTTGTATTTGTCCATACTTTACAAAGAATATTTTGAATTTGAATATATCATGTTTGAATATGATTTAAATCCTCAATTTCTAAAAATTAGAAATATCACCCAACTCAACTAGTTTAACCATGTGTACATATATTCATCTGACTTGACTCATTTTTTTATTGGTGACGTGGGTTTCTTAAAAAAATATACAAAAAGATGAATCTTGCAACTTTTTGGATAGTGCAAGGATGCTTTTTATTCACTTATATAACACGAGGATAATATATTAGATTCAAGTCATACTTTAGGAATGATTTTAACCAAAAACCCTAACAAACACACCCTTAATGAAGAACTTGTAGAACTGTTTAGTTATGGAAGAGAATCTAACATTATGAATGTATCATTTGATTCTGAGTTTACTATGTGTATCTTAGATAAAATTAGGGTAAATTTGGGCTAAAATATTATGATAGGGTATATTTGCACCTAAAGTATAATAAAGGGTTATATGTGTATCAAAAATAAAATAAAAAATTTATCTAAATTATTTCTAATAGTACAGAGATTATAGCCGTCAAAATAGGTTTACACTATGGGGCTGCCCCAACCCAATCCATTATTGGGGTAGGATTGAGATAGGTTTTATTAAGCCCATTTAAAGTAAGGCTTACAAGTTTAACTCATATAAGCTAGAAAGAAAAAAAATCCATCCCTTTTTTCTTTCTCATTGATGATCGAAGTGTGGGTCTGAGTTGCTGCTAGGGTCAAAATTATATTTAAATTGAAGGTATCCTATCAATGGATTTTTTCTATATATGAGCTAATTATTAAAAGGGGCAACTTTCACATTAGCAACAAAAAATCATATTTTGTATGATATATAGCCAACTTTGCATATGAGTCCATATTAGCAAATATAAAACTGTATAATGGCTATAGCAGATAGCAATTTGTTTGTTTCGCCTCTTCCAGATTGCGATCCGCCAGGAACGTAACTCGCTTTCTTCACTGTCGCTTCCAGTAGCTCTCTGTTAGTGATCGAGGTCGAAATCGTGGTTGCGTGGCTAAATTGTATAATTTGCTGTTCCTATTTCCTGCAATGTAATAATTTGTTTTTGCATACATTGGAACATTCGAATTCGCAGGCAATGTATGTATATTGCATGTGCCGGGTATTGGGGTGGCCGCGTGGGTAAGTGTATGGTAGCAAGAAATCTATGTTTTTTTCTCGCTATTATACAAAAACCGAAACACAATGTATACACTTCTTCTGTGATAAAGCTAAGAAAATTGTATTTCACGGCAATTTTATAATTCGCCATTGTATAATCTTGGCCTTTTTCTTTTCTTCTTCTCTGCACATTGAGTAAACTTGTTTTGTAAATTGTATAATTAAGTGTATAACACGAATTATCATTTTTGTCATGTGTATATTACAATTTTCTCTCTTCTCTCGCTTTATACAAAACCAAAACAATATACATTCTTTCTTTCTGTGTATAAAGCGAGAGAGGTTGCGCGAATGGAGAGTGGCGCGCGAGATTTTGGAGATAGACGCTGTCAAATTTTAAACTAATGTTTGCTATGGAGCACAATTAAATCAAACCCTAGCCTATTCCATTTTAATTTGGTTATTAGTTTGCTATTGATATAAACCATTTTTCCTTCCTTATTAAAATGCACTTAATTTGTTAACCCCACCACCTGGGTTGACCGGATGGAATACCAAACAAGATCCCGACAATACCAGATTTTGGTCTATTCAGATTTATTTATCTCGGGATACGAATTTAAAATTAAGTTAGTTTGTTGTAGATATCCTTTATCTAAGTGGATTTACATGTATTTAGAATATATATACAAATTCTGCAACCTCGCTTGTCATTCTCTTATCTCGCTCACATATCTAAAATATATCATAATACATACATGTATCTCGTATTCTAGTGAGACTATTTACCAATCAAATGACTCTTTGATCAATTGTTGGAGTCTTTACCAATCAAATGACTCTTTGATCAATTCAAATTCTTTTCAATTAAACAAATGCTTAATTATAATGCTAGACTAATTCTTTGTACTTGTGTTTCTATTTTCATTATCCTCTTAAGTCTTGTGCGGGGGGGGTGGGGTCTCTCTTTCCACACTCTCACGTTCGAAAATTAAGAAAGCAAACATTAATAATTCTTTTGGAGATATTTTTAAGTAAGGAAACTGAATCAAATTCTAGTCCATATTACCTATAAGAATTCTTAAATGCTACCTCATCTACCTTTTAAATATCGTAAGTCAATTTGACTAATTTTAAAATGTAATTAGATTATATTAATTTGATATTTTAAACAAAAAAATTAAATATTCCAAAACAATGCGAGAAGTTCTACAAAATTGCATTTTTTTTGCTATCCATTGCTAACAAAAGATACATCATCAAATAATTAATAACAATGTCTATATATTTGACTCTAAAAAGAAAATTCTATTACTAACATATATTCCAAGTAGTTCACACTCACTATCATTTGAATACTCAATAATCATGTAATTAGTTCTGATGATTGACAAACAATTTTATGTTTTAAAAGGAAAACAACGATAGTAGTAGCCTATGTGACATCCTAAATGACCATTTTGTATTCTATGTAGTAGCCTATGTGTATTATGACATGTGGGACGTGTGTGTTTATTTTGATACAAATTTCAGTGTCGATTTATGCACGCTCAAAACCTTTTACTGAGAAATTCATTGTGTTCTTATCACTCAAATGTCTGTTTGATCAATTCAAATTCTTTACAATTAAAGAAATGCTTATTGTGATGGACTAATTCTTTGTACTTGGATGTGTCATATTTAATTATTCAATTCTCTTATTACTATATCAAAATCCAAACGTACTCCTTGAAACAAATCAATGGATTAAGTTGACAATATGAGTTTCCAACACTATAAATACCATAATTTCAATTGTTTGTTTTGTCACCAAGAAATCAACAGAAAATAAGAGCTATGGCAAAGTACACTGCTTTTCTTGCCCTCCTCCTTTGCCTCTTCCTTGTTGCTGCAACTGGTGAGACAATATGATTTTATAGCAATCAAATATACTGATTTGTTGAAGTTTACGAATTTTAAAAATATTCATTTTTATTAAACTTTATGACTAGTCAAACATGTTCTATAAGTGAAATTTGCTATCTCAAGTACATATCATGATTTTTCAAGTTTTTTTTCATTTTTTTTGGCGAAATCAATGGCAGAAGTGGGAATACGTTTGGAAAAGAGTGACAAATGGAAGACCTTGCCAATACTCTTACAAATGTAAGTTTATCATTGCAACAAACACTCTATGTAGCAAAATATGGTTTATTTGTAAGAAGTAACAAACATGGGGTCACAATATTACTGCTGTGGCAAAATATGCCTTGCTAACTACTGCTATTCACCTTGCCATTACTAATCAACAGTGGGGGGGGTTTTTTTTTTGGTTTTGTTATTAAATGATTTTTGTGTTTGGGGGTGGGTTTGGGGGGGGGGGGGGGGTGTTTTTTGTTTTGTTTTGTTTTGGGAACTGTGAATGTTTTTTTTCTTTGGTTTTATTGTTTTAGATTCGTTTTTTTGGGTTTGTTTTTATGAAGTAATTGTCTTGTTTGGTTAGGATTTTGATTTTTTTTTATTTTTGGGGGTGGGGTGAGATTGGTATAAATTTTTATTTTTTTTGTTATTTATTATGAATGGTGTTAGAATTTTGGGGGTTGGGGTTTAGGGGGGGGGGGTGTTGTTTGTTGTGTGGGGGTGTTTTAGGTGGGGATTTTTTGGGTTTGGGTTTCAATAGGAGGTGGGGTTTTTGGCTGGTTGTTTAGATTCAAATAATCTAGTTCTTGGGCTTTACTTTTTAAACAATATTATGATGCTACCCATTTTGTGTATGTGACAATGTAATAAGGACCAAGCTTTGCGTGATGAATAAATGTATTGTATTGTATTCAATTATTCTCAAATTTGACCTTTAGCTCACGTATGTCCATGAAAATTGTGTGTAGAATTGGAATCCCTAATGAAACTTGGTTTGGTTTAGGACAATAAAGTGTAGAATTAAATTTGACCATCAACACTTCCATATAAAGCACAACATTAATGCTATTGAGGCTTATGTTAGATAACTATTGACCATCAACACTTCCGTATAAGGCTAATGAAAGTGGAAGAGGGGGGGTGAATTGCTATTTTTTTTATTTTTCCTTAAACAAAAAATTACTCTCTAGTGGAATATCACAATTGACTATGTAAATTCAAAGGATAAGGTGTCGGATCCACTTATAAAAAAGCCTAACTAGAGAGAAAGTTAAAAGATCAGGAATGAGTGTACAACTTAGGACATGTCATCATGGCGATAACTCTACCTAGCAGAATGGAGATCCCAAGAACTAGGTTCAAAGAGAAAAACAAAGTTGTTACTGACTGGACGTGTCATCATTGGTCGAACCACTCAATCCAGTCCCATGAATGAAGAACAATGCTTGGAAACAGCACACGACCTTAAGAAGGCTTTTTAATGAGTTATAAAGCTTAATGGTTTTAATAAATTTTGCTGATTTTGACAAATTTGAGTATATAGTGTAAAAAAATCTCGCGATTACGGTTAAAATCACCCACCTATTTTAGTGTGAATTGTATAGCCCGCTTCAAAGAGAATTTTTGTAAATGTCTATTCTCATACACTTTGAACCAGGAGTTGTTCTGGTTAAAACAAACACACCGTAAAACCATAAATTTACGGTTAATTGTGTAACATATGATTGTTAGGTATACCCCAAGCGCGCGTTCAAAGATACTGCACTATCGTTGAATGACGCAAGTATATCCGAAATATGTTCACTACGGAAAGTCACAGGGGAAACCTACTTTTTTCAGATGTAATTAATTTTTGCTTGTAAATTACACATACTTGTCTGTTTCTTTGTGTTTAAGTCATACCCCGTTCATGTGGGAGATTATTGTGTTTTAAAGGTGTTAATGGAAAATGAAGAGTCGTGACTTTTATGAAAGATTGTGACCTTTCCGAGAGATTGTGATTATTTCAAAGGTTTGTGACCTTTCTGGTAAGGCACAATAAGAATCTTTTCACAATATCCTTTATTTTGTATTAATTGAGGAATTTTCTCTCATTTAAAAAAAAAAAATTCTTGACTTCTTCTATTACTAATAAATTTAGTATTCTAAGTGTACATTACTGTCATTGATTAGTGCGCTGACATCGTGATTTTAGGTACGGATACCCCATTGAGTAAGTTTGTTCTATCCTAGAAGGATATATTTCATTAATCTCATGTACTTGAGGGGAATATTTTCCTTAAGGGGACACTGTGCACTCAGTGGGATCGATTTTCTTCTTTAAGATAAATATTTCGTTTATTATTTCTAATCTGTTTTTGATTCTATTTTCTCTACTAGTTTTAATTTTCTAGTTTTTAAATGCTCTTTAATGTTTGTTGTTTCTTACCAAGTTCTTCAAATTTTTGTTCTAAGTATCTTAGGAATATATGATGAACAACAACATATGTTGTTACATCGAAGGCATGGTCCTTTAGAGCATGATGAATCCCATTGTTAAACTCTAGCCTGGGTGTATAATCTGGGTTCCCAATATTTGATCATTGCAATCCTCATAAAGGTCCGTGTTATTTTTGTGCCCAACAACACTGTTATTTTCGACCGATAATAAAAGTGGGATATCGAATGGGTTGAGGTACCAGGAACTAACTTGAAGTTGTTGGTGATAGACCTTTCGTAAAGTTAAACTCTCTCCTATAGAAAAATATTATTTATTTGGTATAAATGGAGTTTCTGGGCCTCTTTGGGTTTCTTATTGTTGCAGATTTGCAATATTCATTTTAAGATGAGACGTCATCTCAAATATTCCAAGGCTACTAGAATCACTTGAAATTCCTAATCGACTTGATGAAAGACAAGTAGATTTTTTGTTCCTTAAAACTTTTGAAGTATTTTTACGATATTTCTATAAGGTGTTAAAAAGAGATTAATGTATAGCAAATTGACATGTATTATGCAGGATATGTAAATAGATTGAATAATATATTGATTTATCTAACAAGTTGTTTTTAAAATTTGCATGACCGCAAAAATTTGAAATAATTTGAAAGAAGTCATTATTTTCAATATAAAAAAAAATCTGGTGTTTGATATAATAGCTTAACAATCAATATTTCTTAAAAAAGATATAAACTAAAGATAGATAATGATATTATTGAGTTGAATAGTCTTTCAATAAAAGTTTTAACTACTAAAGGTTTATATTAATGTCTAAATATTCATTGGCTAAAGTTATATAAAGTATTATTTCATGAAAATGATGTCCCAACCCATATAAAAAGTCTTCTTGGTTTCTCCTTTTATCATATACTCCAAATAGTACATACATAATTCACCGCTTAGAAAATTTAAGGAAATTTGAAAAATGTACCTACAAATGACTAGTGACTTGATACAAAGTAAGACAAGGTACATTCATCGCCTCAAGAATATCACTTCGAAAACATTCTGCAAAAGCATCTTAATTTCAAATAAGTTGATCACGACTATAAGTATGAAGTAATAAATAATTATGAAATTATTAAGTTTGTTCACAACTTTTTAAAATGTGTCTTGAAGATCTGCAGTCTATACAATACAAATCTTCTGCCAAATAATAAACTTAGTAGCATTGCTCTGAGTTTTTTCTTTTTCAATCAATTTGTTTACCTCTCTTTCTCTTCAATTTGCACTTTTCATTACATCATTTGTAGCCTCATAAGTATCATTATTTATTTTGCTCTATCTATATCAATAGGCACAATATTTTCCTCTACATATGGTTAGTTCTTTATTGTCTCCTACAATGCTATTGTTATCAATGACATCCACAGTCTTTCCCTTTTGTATACCCCTCCATTCTATAATAACTTAAGCTATGAAGTGTTTCACACTCTTTAAGAAAAATAGGTTAGGAAATACATTGAGTTGTAAACTATAGGACTTCTTGTTCGAGTAGGAATATGCGGTTTTCTCGTTTTCTTCTCTTCGATAAGAATAGATTTGAACTGAATTAAAATTCCCTTTTCCATTCTGTTGTGCTCAGCGAAAGACCTGCCTAGCATAACTTTTTTCGGATGCCACCAACTTCTGTTGTTTCTTTCTAAGTTACATAATTTTTCATTTTTACCTTATTAATTATTGTCAAAATAACTAAACATTAATTATAATAATTAATTTCAATACCAACTTAAAGGGTAAAATTGGAAGAATATTTTAAAAATAGTCTTAAAAATTGAAAACTTAAATTGATTTGAATAATAAAAAAGAGCTCAAAGCTTAAGTTATTATGAAATGGAGGGAGTATTATTTTGTGATACAAATTCCCAAATGTACTTCACAAATTCTTGGTGAAGTGACTTTTGTAGGTAAAAATAAGCACCACTCTCAAAAGTTTTCTTTGCTGAATGTACATCGTATTCATCACAAACACCAGCATTATTATTTTAAAAAAGCTAGCCATTAACATTAAATTATATTGTAAACATTACGTACGATTAGTTTGGTTTTTATCTATTATAACAATATGTCTTCTTACTGAACAAATATTATCTTATCACTAAAAGTAAGAGTTAACAATAGATAATTTATGACTAACATATTATCAACAAATCTATGTAGCTAAGGGTTATTAGAGATAATAAATTAAAGACATATTTGATAATTATTTTTTAAAAGTACATTTAATATCATAAATGAAGAGTAAAATTAAATACTTACAAATTGAGACTATACCTGACACTACAATTTGACCCAAAAGTTCAAATGAAAGCAAGTCAGTGAATTCATATTGACAATTATCAAATCAATTTTTTTCTTTCCTTTGGAAAGCATTGATATCTCTTGTGAAGTCATATCAACTGTCCTAATTGTATCAATGCATTTTAAAAATTCATAAAAAGAACACGAAAATAAAATTATACACAAAATTATCTTGAAATATTATTTATTTCTCATAAAAATTTAACTATAAAATAACTAATAAAATTCTAGACATGTGTAGCTAAAATAATAAAATAACAGTAGTATACTAGAAAAAAGTAAAACTTATTTATATGTATAAATATATTTATAGATGCATGACAAAAAATCCATTAAATTAAGAGAAACATATATACGTAAGTTGATTAAGTAGATAAAATAATCTATAGATTACGCCTCTTCGAGGATGATATATCTTATAAAATTGAAATTAAATGATAAGAAAATTAATAAAAACTACCACTATCACTAAAAATCATATAGATCTCTGAATTAATGGAGCGTGGCAAGCTAACAAAAGAAATCACAAAAAAAGCATTTAGTAACTAGTAAAAAAACATATACAAGTAAAGAAACAATGTTATGACAACCAAAAAATCAAATTAAAGATCTAATAAATTAATGAGCTCTAAAATTGCGATTGACACAAAATAAAATAAAAAATAAGATAACAAATATCATATCAGTAAAATTTAATATAAAACTAAAACGTATCACACAAAATTAAGTACTATATGTATTTTTTGAAGTAGTGCATATTACCTTTATACTCGTGAGACTTGAGTAAATCTATCATTTCACTGACAAATTCTTTATCATCATCAATCAATAATACAAAATTTGATTTATCATATCATGATTAAATGTGAGATGTGATGTGAATAATCAGTCGAAGGAGCGGAGCTTAGAGCCTTTACTTTATGTAAAGCGCACTCACTCTAACGGCGTACCTTTTGCATGATGGGTCAGCGAGGAAATGGGAACAGCGGCTTAAGCCATTAGGTGTAGGCGCTTTCCAGAGGTGGAATCTTCTAGTTCTTCCTATTTGACCCGAAACCGATCGATCTAGCCATGAGCAGGTTGAAGAGAGCTCTAACAGGCCTTGGAGGACCGAACCCACGTATGTGGCAAAATACGGGGATGACTTGTGGCTAGGGGTGAAAGGCCAACCAAGATCGGATATAGCTGGTTTTCCGCGAAATCTATTTCAGTAGAGCGTATGATGTCGATGGCCCGATGCATTAAATTTTCTATCATTAAAAATGTTGTTTCATAAAAAATAATAAGAAAGCATTACTTTGAAAAATGAGATTCAATAAATAAAAAAACTTAACACCATTTTTGTAGGTCTAATGAACTTTTTTAGTTGAAGGAAGCTCTAATTTGGATTGGTTTCTTTCTCTGAGACAGTATATGAAGTTAGTATGCATATTAGTGTAATCATATCAATAATTATTTTGAACATTTTCTTTGTTTTTTAGTCAAGACAACGGTATAGTTTTGTCTCTTTCTTTTTCTTTTTTCTTTTCTTTTTAGGGACTTAATATGAAGCAAAATATTTTCATGATGAAATTATTTTTCAATGTTTACTAACTTAGATATAGATTTTTAAAAATGTTATAATAAATTAAAAGAAACATGAGTTATTTTAACTTTAAATAATAATTCAATTCTTCATTTTTAACTATTTCAAACGGTAGTCATGTATACTAATTAACGTTCAAAACATCATAAAATCAATATTTCTCTATCATATCTTTTACGTTGTATCATTAATTACGAAATGACACTTTTAAAATCATACGAATAATAATAATTTAAAGAAAAAAAATGTTTTATAAATTTTCTTATATCAAATACAACCTTAGTGATGTTTTAAAATATATACCTAATGGGTAATGTATGATTTACTCTTAACTAGAGGCCTCAAGTTCGAGCTCTTGGTATGGAGAAAATCACGTTGGGAGTGTCACCTTCGAAAGGACTTTAAATTGTATAATTTAAATGGGAAAATTTCATATATGACAAACGGATGTTATGAAATTACATTTCATGGGTATAGTTTACACATAATACATTCCATGGGTATAGTTTAGTTTGTTAGGTGCTCTAAAATTTGTATAAACGTTTTTTTTTTTAAATTAAATTATATAAAAACACTTAATTTTTCATAAATGGTAACAGTTGCAGCACAGATGCTAATCATAAATTAACATAATCCCATGATTTAAGAAAAACATTCAAAAATCAAATATTTTTTCTCCCCAAAAAAAGGAATTCTAAACTATGAAAAACATACCAGTTCAAAATCCAATATTTTTCTAATTTTTTTTTTTTTTTCGATAAATCTATAAACACACACTATATATTTATATTTTAAATGAATTATATGTGAATATATTTGTCCGAATTGTATATAATTTTTATATAATATTTGTGTTGTAATTGATTTTGTGTTTTAAATTGTATATACCATCAATATTCTTTTTAAAAAAATTCGGTAATCTTTTTGGGCATACAATATTTTAATTATGTGCCTATTTTTTTTCTTTGTATACTTCTAGAAATTTGTATAAGTGGTACAATAAGTTTGTATATATATTATAGTTTAATATATGTGCATCCTGTAGTTCATGTTTTTTTTTTTTTAAAAGTATCATGATTAAACTGATTTTGTATATCATATTCATTTGTTTAATTGTTATATTAGTAAGCTTGAAATATGTTTCATATTTAGGGTGTAACTTTATATATACAAATGTTAATTATGTTCATAATTTTTTTGTATATATAGACGAATTTATATAATGTATTCTATATTATAGAGTGATGTACAAATTTCTTTATACAAAATTCAATAATTTTATAACAAATAGCCTAGTCGCCTCATACGACTTTTGTATATGTTACCACCGTTAATAAACAACCACTAAATAATATCTAACTTTAGTAATTGTATACAACTAAATTAGAATATCAATTAAGAATTGTTCTAATATCTTTTTGTATATTAACTTAATATACAAACCACTATATCATAACTTTGTAATTTTATATGATTACACTACCTATGTTCCCGCTATTCTTCCAGATTTGTTCCAATTCTGATGAGGCATATTCAATCTCTTGTCAATCTCTTCTGAATCAATTGTTTATTACTTTCTCTTACTTCCACTTCAACAATCTTAAGGCCGCTAGAGTTTCCGTTGTTGATGACTTTATGAATTGCCATTGGGTCATTTTTTCATGGATCTCAATTCTTCCATAGATGTTCAACTTAAACTGTTTATATGTTTTTTGCCATAGACCCACATTAATCGAGAATCATGAGTTAACACCAATTGAAACTAAGGTGGATTATCAGCCAACAATTGACATTCAAATGACATACTCTCGGTAATTCCTCATACATGGAACAAATCATCTATTCTGATTTTGAAGACTTGTAAATTAATAAGTAAGAAAGATTTTTTAAAAAAAATATAGAAAAACTAACAATCATATCTACATAACAATTGTTGTAGAATGAATCAGAAAAAAGATATTAAAAAAAAGCCATGAATTTTGGCAGTTACCCTCCGAAAGTGAAAAGAACATCGGAGGGAGAAGGTCAAAATTTGCCCAATGGAAATTCAAATTAAAGGGAATAGTAATTTAGGAAAAGATATGGAATGAGAATGGAGAGATATTTGATTTTGATAAAAATTATATAAAATCTTTGAATGACTCATTTTTATATTCCTGGATAGCTCCTCATTAATTATGGCAAAAAAATTGAAACTGTATTTACTGTCCGTAAATAAATTAAACTATACCCTTATTAACTAATTACATAGGGATGTTTGTCATCCCATGTAATTTTCCCAATTTAAATTTAATCGGAACTCCAATGTAGATTTCTAACACCGAATCCAATAGGAAACAAAAAAAAAAAGTTAAAAACTAAACAAAAGGAGGAGAACAATTGAATGAAGATAAGACCAAAATTAGTGTATTCAAACAGTTGAAGGGTATTTTAAGCCCTTCTCCGTTTAACAAATGACACCAATATATGCCTCTAGAAAAGTGGATTGGACTTGTCATATGGAGCCCAATTGAATGGATTAGTTCAATATAATTGAACCTTCAACTAAATCCACTTGAATCATTGGTTATATTGACACAATATTTATTGAAACTAGTATATATTGATTATAAGTCTAACTATTTAAAATTTGAATTTAACTAAGTTTTGCCATTCAGAATACTTTAAAACATTAAAAACGATATAGTACTATATAGTCTAAAAAACCAAAATGAAAGATGCAATTTTCACTCGAAGAAAAAACTTGTCTCCATAAAGCCTCAAAATGCACTGAATCATGCTTAAGAATCATCAAGAAAGCTTGTTATATTTGGAGATTGAGCACTCGATGTTGCCTGCATATAAAGATATAGATATAAGTATACACCAAAGTTCAAGAGTTCACAGATATTGCATCTATCGATTAACTGAGTATATCCGACATATGTTCACTACGAAAAGTCCAAAGGAAAATCTACTTATCCAGATACAATTAATCCTTACATGTAAAGTACACATTTGTCTGTACATTCCTATGTTATAATCATTCTTCATTAATGTGGGGATTGTTGGGTATATAACAAGAATTAATAAGAAATGGAGGGAAGATGAAAAGAGATGAACTTGAAAAGTTGGGAACTTAAAAAATCCTCTTAGGCTTTAGTGAAAAGGTATTTGTCCTTCATCAGTGGTGGAAAGAAAAATAGGAGAGTTTAAATATAGACACACTCCTTTTAATTGTTAAAAGGGTTGGAAAGAAGGACCCCTCGCGCCGTCGTCATCACTCACTCGGCTCGGCTTCGTCTTCGACTTCGGCTTTGGAAAATGATCGAGATTATTTTTTGGACAAAGTTTATTTTAATTATTTAGTTAATTTTTTAATTAATTAATTAAATTAAATGGCCAAAACGTTGAATTTTCAATTATTAGTTGATAGAAGAAACATTTTCAATTATTTAGTTGAGATTAACTGAAATGTTTCAACTTTTTAGTTGATTAACCTGAGCCGACTCGCATCTTTGTGACCCATTTTATTTTTAAAAAATTCATTTTTATTTAAATTTCTCATCGTTTGAAAATGACTTTTCTGAAAGGTTGCAACTTTGAGGAACAACCAGAACCGTTTCAAAGGCTGCAAACTTTCGTTAATGGTCATTTGGATTCTGAAAGGATTACAACCTTTCGGAACCTGTTCCTCTTGCCTAAATATCAAGTCATTCTTCACAATTTTTCCTTACGAATTTTTGATTTCTTCTTCTTCTTCTGCACAAAAGTTTATTCGTGTACTTTACTATTGTTGAGTGGTTTATTGACACCAGAGTTTTGGGTACCAATACGTTGGTGATTAAGATCATTCTATCATGGGAGGACATATTCGAAATCAAGCCTCGGATACTAGAGGGGAATAATATCCTTAAGGGGACACTGTGCATTCAGTGAACTTGATCTTTTCCTTTTCTAATTTTCAGATTCTGGTACGTTTACAGATTTTAGTTTTTTGTGAATTAATTTATGTTCATCTTTCTTACTGATTCCTTAAACTTTGGTAACTTCGTATTTCTGCAAAGTTTTATTGGAATCAGTAATTTTGTTCTTCAAACACATATTGGCAACACTTCCAACTTTGAGTTGCACAAGTAGATACTTAAATTTATATAAAATTAAGATATAGACGCATTCATCCTATGTGAAATCCTAAATATGTACGTGTATTATGGCATGCGGGACGTGTGTGTCTACTTGTTTATTTCATACAAATTTAAGCATCTATTTATGCACGCCCCAAAACTTCTTGTGAAAAAATTAATTGTGTAGTTAAGGAATTGATCAATTAGTAGAAAACTTTAATTATAACTCAAATACCTCTTTGATCAATTCAAATTCATTTCAATTAAACAAATGCTAATTGTGCTGGACTAATTCTTTTAATTATCCATCTTATAATTGATTAAGCAAACATCCAACGTAATCTTTGAACAAATCAAATGGAATTAGGTTGACAATATGAGTTTCCAACACTATAAATACCACAATTTCAATTATGTATTTCCTTACCAAGAAATCAACTGAAAATAAGAGTTATGGCAAAGTACACTACTTTTCTCGCTCTCCTCCTTTGCCTCTTTCTTGTTGCTGCAACTGGTGAGTAGACATGATTCAATATCTATCAAATATAATGATTTGTTTATGTTTACGAATTTTTAAATATTCATTTTTAATAAACTTTATGACTAGTCAAACATGTTCTATAAGTGAAATTTACCATGACAAGTACATACCATTATTTTTCAATATTTTTCATTATTGCAGAAATACAAATGGCAGAAGGAAAATATTGTTGGAAAAAAAGTGGCAAGTGGAATGGGCCTTGTCAATACTCTTACAAATGTAGTCATCATTGCAAGTACTACTATGGAGCTAAATATGGTATTTGTAAGAAGTACAAACCATGGGGTCACAAATATTACTGGGCAAAATATGCTTGCTACTGCTACTCACCTTGCCACTACTGAAAATATTTCAGTGTCTCATGGCTTGGTTTTGATTATGTAAACAAAAAATTAAGAAACCTATTTTATGTGTGTAACAATGTAATAAGGATGATTTATGTGTGCAACTATTTTGCCCAAGCTTTGCTTGATGAATAAATGTATTGTGTTGTATCCAATTATTCTCAAAATTGACCTATAGCAGCTCACTTATGTCCGTGAAAAACGTGTGTGGAATTGGAATCCCTAATGAAACTTGGTTTGATTTTGGAGAATAAAGTGTAGAAGATTTAAATTTGACCATAAACACTTCCATATAAAACACAATATTGATGCTATTGAGACTTATGTTAGATGTTTGTAGAAATATGTTGGATTAACTAGGACACAATCGCAAGCAAAGAAAATAAATAATAAAATTAACACAAGAATTCATGAGAATTTGTTACGAATATAACTACAATGGAGGACCCATGTGATAAAGATGTCACATTACATTTGGGTAGATGCCTATATATAGAAGAGGGAACTAGTCAATTAGGGTTTATGCTATGAATTTGTCTCTTATTTCGTTGTTACTTAGATTAATGTGGAACCTCCCTCCATTCTCCCTTTTTATTGCTACTTCTTCCCTTGGAAGAAGGGTTTTTTACTATTTGGAGCAATTAGAATGACAAACTCTTATAATTGTACGTGTAATTCCAATTATCCATTTCAATACAATATGAGATCATTACAAAATTCACATCACAAACTTTTTCTACAGTCATTGTCATCTAAATTATTAATTATTAGTACCTTAATTGCCTTTCATATCCCCTTGTAATTAACACAAAAACAATCTCCTTCTAATCTTCCACATATTGAAACTACATCCTCCATCAAATTTCTATATCTCATACTTTATTGAAGATGATGATGAAATCTTAATTAACCCTTCATTTTGTGCTAAAATTCTAACATGGATATTATATCAATTAATTGTTGAGAAAATATGATGGATTAACTAGAACACAATCACAAATAAAGAGAATACAAAAGAAAATATAACGTGATTATCTAATGATGTTCGACTAAGTTTAATCCTCCAAGCAAAGGCAAACATCACCAAACCTATAAGGAAAATGTTCTTCCATTCCTAAGGGACAATATATTTCATTCCTAAATCTATTAAGCCTCATTTGCTTGCACTTAATGAGAGACTGAATCTTAATCATTTAGATTCGCATCATTAAGTATGTTTATTTTTTAGGACTGAATCTTAATTATTCAGATTCAGTTCATTAAGTTTGTTTGTTTTATTTCTTTATAAGTCTCTTAATGGGTCTGAATATATTTGAATGAATCCGATTCGCAACACAGTCTTAACACCATTACTCATATCTTAATTCAAATACATCACAACAACTCATATAAGTTGTTATCTTATTTAATTAATGTTAATTAGATGCTTATCGTTACAATTTCCTTTATTCTTATTAACTTAATATATCCCTTTTACTTCTTCATAAATTAATCAATATATTTGAATTGATAAGCACTCCATGATGTAATATTTAACACGGTTCCAAAAATTATGAAAGTATTAACTATTTGATCGATAAGAATTAATAACAAATGTCTATTATAAAATAAAATGTTTCATAAACATTATATTACTACTCTATATAAACTCGTTTACATAGCATTATATTAGATTCTAAAAGTTTTTGAGTGGAAATAATAATCATATTAATGATGTAACTTAATGTTAAATTCATAATAGATAAATCATATTACCTTGTGATAAAAATGTTCAAAATATTATTTTCTATATATAAAAATGTATTTTACTAAAATGAGGCTTTTATAATATTTTATTAATTTAACGTTTAATTTCAGATATTGAAAACAAACAGTCCCAATAATTCAGTGTTCAAATTCAAAGAATGTATATTTAAATTCAAACTTTTGAACTTTACTTGGTGTTTGATATCACAAAAGCTCCATGTATTTATACAAACAAATGGTGAACTCATAAAGCAATTTGTGGAGATATAGAATTGATCAATTAGTTGAAGACTTTAATTATCATTAAATAATAAGTCTTTGATCAATTCAAAATTCCTTTCAATTAAATAAATGCTAATTCATGTGTTGGACTAATTCTTGGTACTTGATGTGTCCTTTTTATTATCCATCTTATAATTAATTAAGCAAACATCCAACGTAATCCTTGAACAAATCAAATGGAATTAAGTTGACAATATGAGTTTCCCCACACTATAAATACAACCATTTCAATTGTTTGTTTTCATTACCAAAAAATCAACAGAAATTAAAATAAGAGATATGGCAAAGTACACTACTTTTCTAGCCCTTCTCTTTTGCCTCTTCCTTGTTGCTGCAACTGGTGAGTCAACATGATACTATAGATACCAAATATAATGATTTGTTTAACATTATAAATTTTAAAATACATTTTTCTTATTAAATTTTGTATAGCTACCATATATAATGATTTGTTTAAAATTATGAATTTTTAAAATATTTGTTGTTTTTATAGAAAATAAAATTTGTTTAGAAATTATAGTGAATTTGCTATCTCAAGTATATACCATTATTTTTCAATTTTCTCGTTTTTGCAGAAATGCAAATGGCAGAAGGGAAATACTGTTGGAAAAAGAGTGACAAGTGGAATGGACTTTGCTACTACTCTTACAAATGTAGTTATCATTGCAAGCACTACTACGGAGCTAAATATGGTATGTGTAAGAAGTATAAACCATGGGGTCACAAATATTACTGGGCAAAATATGCTTGCTACTGTTATTCACCTTGCCACTACTAAGACTCTTTGGGTGTCTCATGGCTTGGGTTTGACTATGTAAACATATAATTAAGAAGCTACCTATTTAATTTTATGTGTGTAACAATGTAATAAGGCTTATTTATGTGTGAAACTATGGCCAAGCTTTGTGTGATGAATAAATGTATTGTATATTTTTCAATGAGTATTAATTGATGTAAACTATGGTGATTACCTATATGAATACGTATTGTGTAAAGTATCATGCAAGGCTAAGCTAAAATGAATAATAACTACATGACTCCACATATATATTTATCACGCCCCAAGCCTAGAGTCTATGCAAGATCGATACTCATGAATGTCATTGTTGGTGCAATCATACCCATAATATAGCATTAGGCATGTCATACATCTAGACATGAACGAAAATATAGCTTAAAAGCATTCGAAGGGAAATCATGTATATGAAACACTTTTCATTGATGTAAATCATAGTACCGAAATCACCGATAAAGGACACAGAGATCAAAGTGAAGGATAACTAGCTATCTACATACTTATGAAACCTTTAAATATAACTGAGTACTGACTTAATGACTATCATTTTAATGGAGGTATGCCACCATGGATGCTTTTGATTCCTCTCTCTTTGAAAATAATTTGACCTCGAATTTGAATCTTTCAAAATAAAAAATACATGCATTAGTAAACAACATCTACTACTAGAAAACAACAATAATATGACCAAAATGACAATAAAAGAATCACTTTTAATTAATGTAAGTCATAGTACTAAACCACTATGACTTTTGAAGAACATAGATGTCGCTTTTTAAGGTTTTAGAATTTGGGGTGTGTTTGGTATAGGAAAATGTTTTTCTAGTAAATGTTTCTTGACTTATTTTCTTGTTCTTGGTTGGTGAGTGGAAAATGTTTTCCATAAAATATTTTCTGGTGTATAATTGGTGAATAAAACATATTTTTTTTAGAAAACATCTTTTATTTTTAGCTACAGAGTAGAAATTTTTTTTCCAGGAAAACAGTTTCTTACTTAGAAACCGACCTTGATAGTCGATTTGGCATTCAACCCCGACCCCGACTCGAGACCCGACCCAAGACCCAACCCTGCGTCAAGATTTGACCTTGATCTTGGCTCGAGACCTGACTTCTACTTCGACTTGAGATCCGACACTCAAGACCTCAATCCCGAGATCCGATTCGACTCGAGATCTGGCTACAATGCTAGCCCTTACCTGAGACTCGACCCTAACCCTAACCCAAGATTCGACCCCAACCACAACCTGAGCCTAACCTTGATCGAAGATCAAACTCTAACTCTAACCCCGACCCGACCCAAGACCTACACCAAATCTTAACTGAGACCTGAACCCAACCCTAAGCTTAACCTGAGACCCCGACCCTAGCTCGAGACCCAACCCTGACCCTGATTAATTCAAGACCCGAGTGCACTCGAGACTCGACATACAGATCCAAGTCTGATCCTGAGACCTTAACCCCTGCCCAATTCTGACTCCAATTTGAGACCCAACCTCGACCTTGACCTAAGACCTAACCTTGACCTCGACGCTCAATTTTCAAATTTTGAACCTTGATTTGACATTGACGCCCGAATCGAGACCCGGAACTAAGACTCCAACTTAAGATCTGACGTCGACTCGATACACGACCCACCTCCAACTTAATTAAGATCCAGCCTCGTCCCAAGACCCTGACTTGTGACACGACCCTGACCCGACTCCAACCCAATCCTTGACTTCGACCCGAGATCTGGCCCTGACTTGAGACCTGATACCCTTGTTTGTACTTATTTATGTTGAGGATTTTATTTTATTATTAATAAGAGGCTATTTAGTGGTATAAATTTTTTATTTATTTTTTTTAAAAAAAAGGAAATTTTTCCAAGTAGAATTGGAATTGCTAATGTAACTTGGTTTGGCTTGAAGAATAAATTTAGAAGATTTGACCATCAACACTTCCATATAAAGCACCACATTGATGCTATGCAGACTAACTATAGCTATTCCACACACATTCAAAATTATTCTTGAAAAGTAGTAGTCATTCTGATGGATTGTCTCTTTTCTAATAAGAAACAATAACACTTGTTAATACTATCCTTGTTATCTAAGAGTAAATGAAATTTCTCTCATTTTCCTAAACATCTTCTGCGTATTTCCTTACAAACAAAAATATGGACTCTTTATGTGATCCCTTACTAACCTTAAGTTCGACAAAATTGTGAAAATAACATGTATTAACACAAAGGGTGGTGAACTCATAAAAGGAATGTGTGGAGATATAGAATTGATCAATTAGTAGAAGACTTTATCTCTCAAACTCTTTGATCAATTCAAATTCTTTACAAGTAAAGAAATGCTAATTGTGTTCGACTAATTCTTTGTACTTGATATGTCATAATTTAATTATCTCTCTCTTATGACTAATTAATCAAAATCCAACGTAATTTTTGAACAAATCAAATGGAATTAAGTTGACAATATGAGTTTCCAACACTATAAATACCACAATTCGAATTATTTGTTTCCACCACAAGAAATCAACAGAAAATAAGAGTTATGGCAAAACACACTACTTTTCTCGCCCTCCTCCTTTGCCTCTTCCTTGTTGCTGCAACTGGTGAGTCGACATAATTCTATATCCTATCAAATATAATGATTTGTTGAAGGTATACGAATTTTTAAAATATTCATTTTTAATTTAACTTTATGACTAGTCAAACATGTTCGATAAGTGAAATTTGTTATCTCAAGTACATACCATGAGGTTTTCAATTTTTCTCATTTTTGCAGAAATACAAATGGCAGAAGGAAAATACTGTTGGAAAAAGAGTGACAAGTGGAATGGACCTTGCCAATACTCCTACAAATGTAGTTATCATTGCAAACACTACTATGGAGCTAAATATGGTATTTGTAAGAAGTACAAACCATGGGGTCACAAATATTACTGGGCAAAATATGCTTGCTACTGCTACTCACCTTGCCATTACTAATCAACTTTCAAATATCGTATGTCTTGGATTTGACTATGTAAACAAATAATTAAGAAGCTACCAGCTATTTTATGTGTGTAACAATGTAATAAGGCTGATGAGTAAATGTATTATATGCTTTTCTATTAATAGTTTAGTACTAGTAGAACGTGTGTTGAACATTTGTACCTTATAATTATTATAATTAAAGCTTTTATATCTTTATAACACTGAGTTCAAAAACAGGAAATGTTACCAAAATAAATTTTACTATTTACATTTTAATCATTAAATAAGATACATACTAGTGGTACGGTGCATTTGCCATAAAAAAAAATCCTCTTAAAGCATTTTTTTCATGTCATCATATATACTATAGTATTGAACAAAGGTCAGTAAGTCGTAGCTTACCTCAAAGTCGAACATGCATACTCCAAATTCATTAGAATGGGGTTTTTGCTGTTTGAGCTGCCTCTAAAGGATGTCACACTATCAAATTAGTAATCTACAATTCAACACTAGCTAATCGATACCCATATCGCCATAAAAATCTTGGGCCAAAAATTGGGTAAAAAAGCTAACGGAAAAAGGCCTAAAATACCCTTAAAGTATTAAAAATGGTACAAAATTACCCTTCATCCACCTATTGGCTCCAAAATACCCTTCTCACCCACCTATTGGGTCCAAAATACCCTTGTCATCCATTTTTGGTTCACAATTGACCACTTATTCACTGTTTTTATATTTAAATATTTAAATATTTTTTAAAATACGTGGTGCTCAACGATTTGTTTAATTTTAACTTCTTTTATAATTTATATCATCCATTTCCCCCATTAACTGAATTAAATCGTCTCTTAATAAATCCGTCCACATTATTATGCAATCTACACCAAATGAGTGTTTTTTAAAAATTATAGAGTAAATATCATCATTCAAGTGCTAATAAAAATCACCGATACACTTAAAAGTCTGACTAGGTTTCATCTTAATTATTCTTACGTCTCAATTATGTGATGTTACTTCATAGGTAAACTTTTTTTCAAATAAAATATTAAAGGTTTTAAGCAAAATCAAAATTTATAAAATTATATTTAAAAAAACAAGTGCATACGGATGTCTTACTTGTTTACCTTTAATCATAAATTTTCTTTCTATCACTTTTAAAGAAATGTCCCTCCTCATAAGCAGCTCACTAAATTTAATTGGGTTTTTCGATTCGGACTCGAATAATTTTTGGATGTCAGTTTCACAAGAATTCTATACATTTCATCGTGTGTAGTAGTGTTTTATGACTATTTGAATTAAAAAAAATAGTGTTTTTTGGATTATTATGAGTGGGTTAGTTAGTAATGAGTGGTGTGGGTTGGTTTATAAATTATATTAAAAATTAAAATTATAATCAATAGGTTTTGAATGTCCAATATTTTAAAAAAAATATTTAAAGAGTTTAATTTTAAAACAATTAAAAAAGTGGTCAATTTTAAACCCAATAGGTGGATGAAAAGGACATTTTGGAGCCAATAGGTAGATGGAGGGTAATTTTATATTATTTTCAATACTTCAAGAATATTTTAGGCCATTTTCCAAAAAGCTAAAAGAAAGTGTCAAACTATGTTACTTCAACAAATTATATTCCACACTTCAAACTCAACTAAAATGTCAAAACTTCCAATGAAATTTGTCTCAACAAAAAGTGGCTTCCACAACCAAGTGCTCTATTTTACCAAAAAGTTACAAGGTAGCTCGAAATAAGCCTGGGAACCTTGGGACCCAAACCAAAGATCCATCTAGAACAAAATCTATATTTTAGAGCTACAACACAACCATCTGAATTTTATTTCAAGGTCGTTTACCTGAAGGCCGACCAAAGTCAAACATCTAAACTTCAGGCACCCAATAACACAAAAACCAAACGACTTGCCTAGTGAGTACTACAAAAGCTCTAAGCATTGAAAACACTGAAATATAGAGAAAATGTGCTAGAGGGTCATTACGCGTTTGTCCATCGATATTGACTTGTTTTTACTACTTAGTGCAAGAAGGATAATTATTTGAGGAATTAATATGGTTAATGGACTAAACCCATGAAGAAAGGAACTAGTGTTCAACATTAAAATATTGTTCCAAAGACATTAATTATAAGGATGCAAAATTGATCAATTAGTAGAAGACTTTATCACTCTTTGATCCATTCAAATTATTCTTTACAATTAAAGAAATGCTTATTGTGATGGACTAATTCTTTGTAATTGATGTGTCATAATTTAATTATCCATCTCTTATGACTAATTAATCAAAATCCAACGTAATCCTTGAACAAATCAAATGGAATTAAGTTGACAATATGAGTTTCCAACACTATAAATACCATCATTTCAATTGTTTGTTTCATCACCAAGAAATCAACAAAAAATAAAAGCTATGGCAAAGTACACTGCTTTTCTTGCCCTCCTCATTTGCCTCTTCCTTGTTGCTGCAACTGGTGAGTCGACATGATTCTATACCTACCAAATATATAATGATTTTTTTGAGATTACAAATTTTTTAAATATTTATTTTCATTATAATTTCTGACTATATGTCAAATAAAATGAAACAGGAAATTCTGAGAAAAACTCTATCTCAAGTACATATTATGAGTTTCCAACTTTAATTTTCTCATTGTTCCAGAAATACAAATGGTAGAAGGAAAATACTGTTGGAAAAAGAGTGGCAAGTGGAATGGACCTTGTCAATACTCTTACAAATGTAGCTATCATTGCAAGCACTACTATGGAGCTAAATATGGTATATGTAAGAAGTATAAACCATGGGGTCACAAATATTACTGGGCTAAATATGCTTGCTACTGCTACTCACCTTGCCACTACTAAGAATACTTTACTCTCTCTTGGCTTGGCTTTGACTATGTAAACAAATAATTAAGAAGCTACCTATTATGTGTGTAACAATGTAATAAGGCTGATTTATATGTGCAACTATTTTTGCCAAGCTTTGTGTGATGAATAAATGTATTGTCTATATTTTTCAATGAGTATTAATTGATGTGAACTATGATATTTTCTATATAAACATTTATTGTGTAAAGTACCACGCAAATGCTAAGACAAAATTAATAATTACTACATGACTTGATATACATGTGTAATGTCGTGCGGAGAAATTTGTTGACAAAACATTGGGACGATAGAAACAACAATAACATACGAGTGAGGACCCACAATTTGGGCATGGGAAGATAGGGTTTACGCAGATTTTATCATTACCTCGTGGAGGTAGAGATATTGTTTTCAAAAGATCCTCGGCTTAAATGCAGCAAATTCAAGTACAAAAAAGAAGAAAAGAACGCAGAAACCATAGCAACTAAACAGTGCAAAGTCCACAAGAATGAAACAAGAGAAATAAAATATATAGTAATATAATCAAAACATTGTAAACAACATATGGTGATAGATATCCAAAGAAAAAATGATAATATATGGTTAGTATAGCCACAAACAACAAAATGCCTAATCCATCAAAGATCAAGACAATAACTCCAAATCTATTAACTTTCTACCCTAATATATGTGACCTCCACACCCTCCTATCTATTGTCATGTCCTCGGTAATTTGGAGTTGCGTCATGACGAAGACAACTTTGATAGAGAATTCAATAGTTGTAAAAAAGGAAATAACATGAAGAATAAAAGATAACCAAATTCTGTTGCAGATAATGTTACTGGATGATTTTATTCAATAGGCTCTGTAGCCTTATATAGGTTTACATATTATGGAATCATATTCCCATTAAACCAATACTGTAATTCCACTAAACCAACTCACTTAAACATTAGAAACACAATTCTGCAAGTACTACACAATAGGAAACTATCACGTTAAAAGAAACAACTACCAACTGAAAGCTAAAATATAGCTATACTGCAGACTTAGTCAAACTAAACAATAGGGGTTGATGTTATAAAACTTTTAACACCCCCTCTCAACATCAGCTCCAGCCTTAACCATGCCTAGTTGTAGACATAAACTTTTAAACTTATGGACACTTAAGCCTTTCGTGAACACGTCTGCAATTTGTTGCTCATTTTTATATGCTCCAAGTCAATCTCTCCTTGCAACACGTCTGCAATTTATTGTTGGTTTCTTTTCAACAACTATCACAAGCAAGCTGGAATCTACCGGTGTTACACAATAGTAACTATGAGTAAGAAATTCAAAAATCTTACCATGCCATGCACTTGGTGCTTGCTTTAACCCATATAGCACTTTTCAAAGCTTACATACATACTAAGGATTACTGACTCTGAAAGCCCTTGGTTACACAATGTAGATCTCCCTGACCAACTCCCTCCGTTCAAAGGCCATTCTTACGTCCATCTATTTATAGGGTCAATTTTACTTGCCGCAAGTGCAGATGATTCGGACTGTAATAAGCTAGGCCACTAGACGATGTTCATCATAATCCAATTGCCATATGCTGAGAAAGCCTCGGGCCTCCAAGACGAGCTTTGTGCCTTTTATCTACCCATTTGTGTGACGCTTTATCTTGTAATCCATTTGCAGGAATAGGTTTTGACATCAATTGGCTTTATCACATCTCCCAAGTTTGATTTCATCTAGCGCATCAATTCTCCTCATAGCTCTATCCCCGTTCGGATTTTGGAAATGCTTCCTCAAAATTCTCTGGTTCTTTTCATCTTCTTATCAACTATTGCAAGCATTGACATACTTTGGATTAAAATTTTATCCTTGATGAATTTCTAAGATTCTGGGGGTGTTTCTTCCACTTCCTCGTCTGCTTCACTTTGGTGTTGATACACACCATGTTTGCCAAGGATTTTGAGCCAAGCCTTCTTCGCAATATCTTCGTAAGCTCTCATCATCTTCAGCCTTCATATATACCTCAGCTGATATGGGCGGTCTATACAATCTTGAGAACATTTGAATCTGGAACGATTTCCTTATTTGAAGACCACCATGAAGAAGATTCATCAAATATCACATTCCGAGAAGTGGAACACTTTCCCGTTCTTGGGTCACAACAACGCCACCCTTTTCGTTGACTGTCATACTATACAAAGATACACCTAACAACCATTTTGTCCATATTGCTAATGGTTAGGTACAAATACATAGCATACACATCCGAAAACACAAAAATAGCTAACTGATGGTTTCATATCCATAACTTCTCAAAAGGTGAAAGAAAACTTAACCTTTGATGGGGAATTCTATTGTTCTCAAAAGCTGTAGTTTTCATAACTTCCGCCCAAAATTGTCCCGGAATATTTTTTGCGTGAAGCAAGCTCCGACAAATTTCTGCTAGATGTCTATTCTTTCGTTCTGCTACACCATTTTATTGTGGCATAGTTGGACATGTGAGATGACGACGTATTTGATACTTTTGAAGGAATTCACAGAATTCATATGAGGTGTATTCCCCACCATTGTCAATTCGCAGGCAAAGAATTTTCTTGCCAACTTCTGCTTCACCAACCTTTTTAAATTCTTTGAATTTTGAAAATGTATCAGACTTTTCCTTCAGAAAATAAATCTATATATGCCTGGAAAATTCATCAATGAAGGTTAACATATTTTCATTTCACCAACAGAGAGTTGTTTGACAAGTCCAAATATATCAGAGTGAATTAACTTTAATGGTTCCTTGGCCTTATATTTTGACTCCTCATATGGCAACTGTTGTGCTTTACCATAGTGGCAACCCACACATATAATATTTGTCCTTACTGAGAGTTTTGAAAGACCCTTCAGCATTGACTTTTACATCATGATACTTGGTTTAGCGTAGCTAACGTAGCTCAACCACATATGTCATAAGTCTGTAATTTCATTATTTCTTGTCCTATCTATATATATGGTTTCTGCCAACATTACATAGACGGAATTCAATCTTTGTCCCTTCATTACTGGCTTTTTTTTTAATCTCAAGATCATGATATATTCTTACATCTTGTGGACCAAACAGAATAAAATGACTCGTAGATGTTAGTTGTGCTACTAAGAGGAGATTTTTCTTCATACCTGGGACATGATAAACATTTTGAAGCAACACCAGATCAGCACTACTATTTGGTGACACTACAGCCTTACCGATATAAGCTATCGATAATTTTGTATCATCGTTGTCACCACCTCACGACTTCCCTTGTACTTGGTTAGATTTTGCAATTTCTCCTTGTCGCCAATCATATGGTTTGAGCACCCTGAGTCAACAATCCAATCATTCTCATAATCAATTTGTTTAGAGGTTGTTACTGTAAGAGCTGACTCCTCTTGTTCTACAGGGAAAAATGCTTCAGCATCCCAATCTTGACTCTTTTTCTTTGGACTAGAAGTGGTTGTAGTGTTGCTCTTAACAGCCTTTTTATTGAACCAGCAAACCTTGGCTTTATGGTCCTTCTTTCCACAGTGATGACATTTCCCTTCAAACCTCTTATTTTTTTCCCAATAGTTTTTTGAAGCTCCTCCTGGACGATAATTTCCCTTCCTTGATAATTTATTTCCTTATCATCATTTCTTTTCGTCCTAGCTACATTGTACTTTTTGGAGTTCCCTCTGCTTTTGTTGATATAGAGTACTTCCTCCTCACCTTTTTTTGAAACTCCACCAATTTGCTTAGCCATGGCTTCTTGGCCAGCAAGCATATTCTCAAACTCAACAAGTGATGGTTGAATTTGGCATCCCTGTACTGCAATGACAAAGTTTCTGTACCGAGATATCAAACCATGAATGATTATTCTTTTCATACTGGTTTCCCCGATTGGAGTTTTTGGTTCTAATTCAAAAATTTCACGGCATATCGACTTCATTTTTTGAAAGTGTTGTGCTATGCTCATATCATTTTGAGCTATCGACAATAACTCACTTTCTAGAAGTTGTACTCAAGTGTCGTTCTTCTTTGAAATGAGTGCAGTCAGCGTTTCCCAAGCTACCTTTGTTGTTCCAGCATCTCGTATATGTTCCAAGACGTCTTCTTCAATGGTTTTCTTGAGGGCAAATAATGTTTTTCCTACTTTAACATTCCATTTTCTCAATGCGCCATTTGGTTCTTTTTCCCCTGGTTTGACTTCACTTCCATTGACAACCTCCCAAATATCTTGACCTTCCATGTAGGAAGTCATATATGTCATCCATGTTTTGTAATTCTGATGGTTCAGTTTCTTAACTCCACTTATGACTTGTAAATCAGTCATCGCAATAGATGTGTGGCTTCTCTTTCTCTCTTTTAAACCTTGCTCTGATTCCAAATGACGAAGACAACTTTGATATAGAAATCAATAGTTGAAGAAAAAGGAAATAACAGGAAGAATAAAAGATAGCCAAATTTTGTTGCAGAATGTTACTGGATAATTTTATTCAGTAGGCTCTTAGCCTTATATAGGTTTACATATTATGGGAATCATATTCACCACTAAACCACTTACTGTATTCACTAACCACTCACGCTAAACAAGGAACACAATTCTGGGGCAAAACTACATAATAGTAAAACTATCACGTTAAAACGAATAACTCCAACTGAAAGCTAAAAATACCTAAGCTAACAGACTTAGTCAAACTAAACAATAGGGGTTGATGTTGTACAACTTTTAACACATCATATATAATAACCTCTCGAATACTTTTTCGGCCTACCTCTACCTCTTGTTTTACCCATTATATTTATCCTTTTGCATCTCCTGACCAGGCATCTATGCATCTTCTCTTCATATGCCCAAATCATCTTTGCTTCCATCATCTTTTCCACTAGTGCGGATGAGGCCATTCCACCTAGTCACAATTATTTACATTCATAATCTTATCGCTCCTAGTGTGCCCTCACATCCATATCAACATCATCATTTCCGCACTTGCATCTTCTGCACATGTAACTATTTGACTGGCCAACATTTAGGTCGCCCTGTACAAAAACATTGGTCTAACCAATATTTTGTAGAAATTACCTTTAGTTTTAGATGGTATATTATTATCACACAAGTCTCTGAAGGCAAGCCTCTGTTTCATCCACGTAACACCAATATGATGAGTGACATCATCATTTGTCGCCACTACCTTAGATTACTGATCCAAGATACTTGAAACTATCTCTCTTAGGAATATCCTAAGTGACAAGCCTGATCACTTCCATGTTAGACTCATCCACTATATCACTGAATTTACACTCTAAATATTCTATTTTGGTGATGCTTAATATGAACCCTTTAGACTCTAGGGTTTATCTCTGCACTTCCAATTTAGCAGTAGCTCCAGCGTGTGTCTCATCAATCAATACTATTTCATCCACAAATAGCATATACTATGTGTTAAAGTCTCTTAGTTTTGATGAATGTTAAAGTGCATAGAAGAGGTTGTGTAAACGTGATATGAAGTGTTTTATCCAAACGAGTAACGACAATGGCATGGAAGTTTGGTTCTCAATTAAGGAAAACTATTTCTTATTCAGTTAAAGACAATGGCATGGAAGTTTGGTTCTCAAAACCAAGTGCAAAAAGGTGTCCTATTTAAAGTCTGAGTTAAAAAAAGGTTTTAAGGCGACGAAGACAAATTTGAGTAGAACAAGGAGTTGAGGATGCAACAAAGTCAAGTTTGAGTTGAACAAGACTTTGAGTTTTCTAAATCTGTAAATAGGGCTTTATTTTCATCAGAAAAATTGCGCACTTATATTGAGAGAAAACCACAACACGAAAAGAGATTTGATAGAGTTTTAGTATTAACTTTGGGGAGTGTTGCGAGTTGAGTGAGAGGTTGTAATATTGTATTCAATAGTCTTGTTTACAATCAAGATTTGTGAGCAGGTTCTGTTTAACAAGTTGGTAGAACTTGAAAAACAATAGAAGACTGAAACCTGGGGGTTTTGGTCTTGGGTAGTAGGAATTAGAGTTTATAATTATAGAGATTACTTTACTGTGTAATTGTTGTGTTATTTAAAGAGGCTATAAATTATACAAGATTGTGAAACAAGTTATTTTATCAATTTATTTATTGCTAGCTTCAAACAGTGAGGAACAAGTAAGTATCATGTGTTCCTTATATATGGAGGTCATAATTCCAACACCATGGAACCTCATCATGGATACACCGCGTCAATTCGTCCAGTACTAAGGCAAATAGGAACGGGCTAATAACTGATGATCCTTGAGTCAAACCCCAACTTATCAGGGAAGTGCTAGGAGTCTTTTCCCTTCGTTCTAACTGAGTCTTGGTTTCATCATACATGTCCTTTATCACCTTAATGTAAGCCCTCTTCACACCTTTAGCCTTCACATATCTCCAGTATTTCCCTCGAAACTTTTTCATAAGTATTTTCGAGGTCAATGAACACCATATGCAAATCCTTCTTCCTTATTCTATATTATTCCATGAGCCTCCTCACTAAATGAATGGCTTCTCTAGTCGATCACCCTGCATGATACCAAGTTGGGTCTGAGAAATGGACACACCTCTCATCACCTTCATCTTCATCACCTTCTCTCAAATTTTCATAGTGCATCTTAGTAACTTGATGCCGATGTAATTATTGTACTTTTGAATATCATCCTTGTTCTTGTACAACAAGACCATTGTACTCAACCTCCTTTCTTTAGACATTTTGTCGTCTTAATAATGACATTAAACAACCTGTGAACCACGCAATGCATGTCATGTTTGTGCTCTTCCAAAAAAATTCACCAGAATCTCGTCTGATTTGGTCGATCTTCCCTTAATCATGCATCCTATTAATAGCACACTTAACATCTTCAACCTTAAGACACCTACAATATTCAAAACCCCGGTGCTTCTCATAGTAGTCCATATCCCGCAATGCAATGTCTATGTCTCCTTCTTCCTTCAAATGTTTATGGAAGTATGTTTCCCATCTTTTCCTAATGTGGTTATCTTCCATTAACATCCTTCCTCTCTCTCGCCTTTGTGAGCATGTACGATTTCTTAATTATCTCCACTTTTATCTCCTGGTTCAAAATACATGTGTTCGAAAGCTGACATTTTTGCCACTGTAATTGCTAACTTAGCCTCCGTCTTTACCCCTTTATATATTTCCTTATTCATCCATTTCTCTTCCTCTTCCTTGGACTTTACCAATTATACATACACAGTTCTTTGCTTTCACTTTAAATTAGATTTCTCCATTCCACCGCCAATCCCTCCACCCCCCACCCCCATGACCACCAAAGTTTCCCATGGACACTTCTATCACCTATCTCTAGTCGCTTCCCTAATGCAACTAGTCGTGTTATCCCGCATGTATTTCACATCCCCACTACTCCTCCACGCCTTCATTGATCATAAGAGAGGGCGTGTGTCAAGCCACCTCATCTAATCCTCCGTTGGTCATATAGAATCTTCTTCTCCCTCTCTCGCTTAATTTCCAGGTCCATCACTAAAAGTTTATGTTGGGTGGTAAGATTCTCACTCGGGATAACCTCGTAGTCATTACATAGGCCTCTGTCAACCTTCCTAAGGAGTTAATAATCTATTTGAATTTTAGCCACCGCTCTACAAAAGGTAACTAGGTTGTTCTCCTTCTTCAGAAGGAATGAGTTTTACCATATATACGAATTATGTTACTAAGATGAAGAAAAAGGAAACACTTTTTTCCAGAGTCCTTCAGATACTTTTCGTGAGTCGTTGTTAGCGTTATGATGCCCCCTCCCTCCCTCTCTCACTTCCTTCCCCATTGGCCTTCTTCTGCTTCATTTGGTGGTGGAAGCTTGAGTGGAGGAGGGGGCATCAGATATCCGCAGCTAGTGTTTGGAGTTTTATTATTACCATAAATAACTCCAAGTAGCTAGGTCAATCACATGATTAAAAGAATAAAATTCTTTACGGAACACAGCCGAGTAGAATTCTTTAATATCAACTAATTTTATGTATAAATTTTTTAATTTCGTTCTGCTTCTAGTTTATTTAGTAATCCGGTTTATTGGGGTTGTTTCAACGGAGGGGGGGGGAAAGCAACGTGTGGTGAGTAGTTGGAGGGAACAGGCATGGAGGCGAGGGGAGTGTGAGATTTGGGAAGGGGGAAAGGGTAGGAGAGCAGGTTTAATGGACGAGTGCAAGACGTCGGTCGTTTAGGTGGGAACGTTGTGGGGCGCCTGGTGGTACTTTCGTGTGATTTGGTTCTTTTACTCATCAAAGCATTTGTCGTGGAGATACATAATTGTCAATTAGTTAGACTTTATCATTCAGATATCTCCATTTGATCGTAGAGTTCTGTCATGTGGGTTGGATTTGTTAGCGCGCATTCTTTTCATATACTACGTGTGCTTGACTAATTCTTTTTACTTTCAATATCCAGCTTATAAATATTTAAGCAAACATCGTCCGACGTACTCCTTGAAGAAATCAAATGGGAATTAAGGTTGACACTTGAGTTTCCAACACATAAATACCCCACAATTTCACTTGTTTTTCATCACCACCAGACTCAATCAGAAATAAGAGCTTGCAAAGTACACTACTTTTCTTGCCCTTCTCTTTTGCCTCTTCCTTGTTGCTGCAATCGGTGAGTCGACATGATTCTATAGCTACCAAATATAATGATTTGTCTAAGATACGAATTTTTAAAATGTTTATTTTTTATTATAACATGAGTTCAATTTTCTCATTATTGCAGAAATACAAATGGCAGAAGGCAAATACTGTTGGAAAAAGAGTGACAAGTGGAATGGACCTTGTCAATACTCTTACAAATGTGTAGTTATCAATGGCAAACACTACTATGGAGGCTAAATATGGTATTTGTAAGAAGTACAAACCATGGGGTCCCAAATATTACTTGGGCAAACTAATGCTTGTTACTGTACTCCCTTGCATTACTAAAGACACTTCCAGTTCTCACGCATGGCTTGAATTGTTAACAATAAGAGAGCTAACCTTTTTATGTATGTAACAATGTAATAAGGTTGATTTATGTGTGCAACTATTTTGGCCAAGATTTTTCTGTGATGAGCAATTGTATTGTATGCTTTTCTATGAGTATCAATTAATGTGAATTATGGTTTTTTTTTCCTATCAATACTTATTGTGTATAGTATCATGAAGGGCTAAGCTAAAACGAATAATAACTATATGACTCGACATATACATGTGTAACGCACCTGCAGAGACAGTTTTAGACTAAACATTGGGACAATAGCAAATGTGGGATCTATTGGAAAATTTTGAAAATATCAACTTTCAAAATATTTTACCGGCTAAATCGAGTTCAAAACTTTTCTACCTGTTAAGTTTTTTTTCATGAGATCACACAAGGGTCCTATAAACTACCTAACCATCTATCTTCAAATTGAGGAGTTAGGGACAAGACTTTATTACCCAAATAGAAGAATTGTTTACAATCATGGTATTTTAATTCTTATGATAGTAGGAAATCTAATTCCTATTCCAAATTAATAACTATAGGTTAACATAATTCTTATAAAGCTATGAAACATAAATCATACTCTAAAATAATTTAAAAAGCTACTTAAATATAATTAACTAATAAATAAATATACTTTAAAATATAATTGAATAATTAATTAATTGACTTCCCTGCATCCAGAACATTACTCCCCTCACGTTGAAATGGCTTGTCCTCAAGCTCAAATTTTAGGGAAATCATCCAGAAAATTTCAATTAGCTAGTACACTACAACAAAAAATAACTTTTAGCGGCATTAAATATTGACATTAATAAAGAGTGCTAAAGTCTTTACCGACATTAGTTAAGTGTCATTAGAACCAAAGTCGCTAAAGGCTTTAGGGACATATACAAAGAGTGACAATTGCCGCTAAAAATACATATGTAGCGACAATTAAAAATCAAATGCCGCTAATGGTCATTTTTGTTGTAGAGTTATCAACTTAATTGTTCATTCCAGCCCTAGCTTGAAGTTGACATCGATAAATTTCAACTCTACCCGTTTACATAAGCATGACTAATTCACCCATCTGGTTGCTACTTTCAGGAGGTCCAAATCGTTGAAGTTCTTCCCAACTCATTGAGCCCTTTGCCTTGAGTTGATAATACCATAATGGAACTCCAAACATGTGAAAATCCAGTCACTTCAAAAAAATTTGTTTCCATTGCATGTTGGTTTTCAAAAATTTGTTCATAACGATGTGTCCAAATTATTGGGTTGTTACTGTCAGAGTTTTTCCCTGATTTTCTTACCTTATTTGAGTTTTATTTTTCTTTTGAAGGAAAATTGAAATATTATCATATATGTTTTAACATTTCCTGAAAGTAAAGTATAATTTTCTTTCATATTTAGGTTATTCCTTCCCGGGAGGAAACGTGTGAAACACTATAAATTAAAGACCCTTCTTCTCATACACAATAGAATCCCACAATATAGCCATTTGAGAGTTTTGTTTTCTCCCAACATGTTTATGTTTTTTAACATTAGTTTTATCATATGTATGTCGCTTGGCAAAATTATATTAATAATATGTTTTTGCTATACTTTTATTTTTCATTTGATTTATTACATCTATGATTTGCAATTAAAAGCTTTTGCATGATGTCCTAATTACTTTTGAACCCAACACTTGGTGTCGTTAAAAGTATCCATCTTTGCATGTGAATTACAACTTGTTGGATGATTCTCACCGGCCAATGGAATAGGTGGTGTGTTGCCTTTAGCAGCAGAAGTTGTTGATCCACTAGTTGTCTTGCGCTATTTGACTCATGTTTGTCGGTTGCTGGTTTTGTGGAGCCAATTTTCAGTTTAGATAATTTTTCTCGAATGACTTGGACAACTATTTCACTGAGTCGTTGTTCGATTAATGCTACAATTTCAAAGTCCATTAGGGTTTCTGTAATGGAACATTCTTTTTGAAATCTGGAACTGATCTCATTGCTCTTTACGTTAGACTCCGATATCGAATTGTAATGAAACTTTAGGGAATGATCAATTCATAGAGAGATAAATAAGTTCATCTCGTTAAAGGGATGTTGAAACCTTAGAGTTCAAAGGAAGAGAGAACTCTCATGTCTTGTGTTTTGCTAAAATATTTCTCCTTTAAATAGAAGTCTAATTATTATGAAAGTAAGAAACATAAATCCTATTTCAAACTAATAATTATAGTTAGCCCAATCATTATAAAGCTATGAAACATAAATCTTATTCTAGAATAATAAACAAATATACTAAATATAATTAACTAATAAATAAATCTACTTAAAAATATAACTATATGTTAACTTAATCATTATTGTCTTGTAACCTATAACTGCATGACTTCATGAAGTTTTTAAGGAAAATCCATGATTTCTACTCTCTCAAACAAAATGTTTTATATGATAACATTTATTGTATTTGACATTTGAAAAACTCCACTCTTAAATACATTAGGTAGTCATTAAAATAACATGTACTAACACAAAGGGGTGGTGACCTCATAAAAACAATTTGTGGAGATACAAAATTGATCAATTAGTAGAAGACTTTATCACTCAAATAGCTCTTTGATCAATTCAAATTCTTTAAAATAAAAGAAATGCTTATTGTGATGGACTAATTCTTTGTACTTGATATGTCATAATTCAATTATCCATCTTATGACTAATTAATCAAGCATCTAACGTAATCCTTGAAGAAATCAAATGGAATTAAGTTGACAACTTGAGTTTCCAACATTATAAATACCACCATTTCAATTGCTTGTTTCATCAATAAGAAATTAACAGAAAATAAGAGCTATGGCAAAATACACTACTTTTCTTGCCCTTCTCTTTTGCCTCTTCCTTGTTGCTGCAACTGGTGAGTCGATATGATTCCATAGCTATCAAATATAATGATTTGCTTAAAATTATAATTTTTTAAAAATATTTATTTTTTATTCAACTTTGTGACTAGTCAAACATGGTCAAATAAAATGAAACAGGGACATTATTAATAGGAAATTATTAGGAATTTACTATAACAAGTACATACCATTATTTTTCAATATTTTTCATTATTGCAGAAATACAAATGGCGGAAGGAAAATATTGTTGGAAAAAAAGTGGCAAGTGGAATGGGCCTTGTCAATACTCTTACAAATGTAGTCATCATTGCAAATACTACTATGGAGCTAAATATGGTATTTGTAAGAAGTACAAACCATGGGGTCACAAATATTACTGGGCAAAATATGCTTGCTACTGCTACTCACCTTGCCACTACTAAGAATCTTTCAATGTCTCATGGCTTGGTTTTGATTATGTAAACAAATAATTAAGAAGCTACCTATTTTATGTGTAACAATGTAACAAGGCTGATTTATGTGTGCAACTATTTTGGCCAAGCTTTGCGTGATGAGTTATTGTACTGTACATGCCTTTTTATTAATAACAATTGGTGTGAATTATGCTATTTTTCTATATAAATATTTATATATTGTGTCACATGCCATGCATGCTTAAGATAAAAATAACATGACTCAAACATACATGTGTATTATCATGCCCCGAGCCTAGACTCTATGCGAGATTGATACTCAATTCCATTGTTGGTCCGAGCATACCTACAATATAGCATTAGACAGATGGCATACATCTAAAAGTGAGTGAAAACATAGATTAAAAGCATTTGAAGGAAAGTCTTTTAAAAGTAACACTTTGTCATAGTACTGAAATCTGTTGAGAAAGGCAAGCACAAAAACGAATGTGCAAGACAAAGGAGATAGTGAAAGAAATCCAAGTCAAAACTTTCCCTTCTATTTGAACCAAGAGACAACAAAATAATGCAAGAATCAAATAGTTTGGGGCAGCAAACATACCAACCAAGCAAGAAAATAAATCAACATAAGAGACACCAAATTGAACGTGGAAAACCTCTTCGGTGTGAAGAGTAAAAACTACAAGATCAAAGATCCACTATAATCAACAAAAGTTACAAAGTGTCCTCCAAAATGGTCACCGACAACCAAAACAATGAGCAACACAACTACAAGATAGCACCAAAAATTAGATAAACAAAAGGAGCTAAAATATCCAAATCGCAGCTACTGTTCACGAGCTAAAGTCTGGAGATATAGGACTCCAAATCACCCTCTCTCAGTTCCCAATCTAAGATTAAGTTGAAAGGAACACGTCCAAAAATTAGCTCAATCGAACAAGAAACGAAGAGGGAATCACGATTTGAAATTAGCTGCTATGGATTATGCGAAAATCTGCACTTTCTCACATTTCTCTCTATATTGGCTGCTCTCAAATTCTTGTGATTTACTTCAAATAAGACCTAAAAGAAAGTCTTACATATGCACCATAATATTGGGCTTATAGACAAATCTGGACTTGTCAAATTTGGCTAATTTTATCCATAAAGAAAAGGATAGAAGACCCAAAACCTTGAACTTTTATTCATCCACATAGGAAGGTGAAAAAGGCCCAAACCCAACAAAATTACTGACGCAACTTTTCATTAATGAAAGGACATGAAGGTTAAACTGAAGCATAACTAGTTGTCTACCTATGAACCTCTAAATATAACTAAGTAATGACTTAATGAATATCATTGCCTCTTCATTGAATCAATTTAAATAGACGTATGCCACCATTGAATTCGATCTCGACACTCGACCCGAAATTTAACCTCTAATCCTAACTCAAATCCGACCATGACTCAATCTGGTATTCAGGAATTGGGTCTCTTATAGAGTCAAAGTTGGGTCTCAAATTGAGAATCAGGAGTTGGATGTAGGATTAGCATTGAGAATCGATATCTGAGACTTAAGTTAGGATGAAAGTTTGAGGTGTGAGGTTCAAAATGATTTTGCCTTAGAAGTTGAGAGAGAAGAGAATGGGGATTAAGCGATGTAAACCAGATTGTTTTGGGTCTTTTGTTAGTGAAGAAATTAGTTTAGGTCTTTCTTAAGGGTAAAAAGACAATTTTTTAATATTTTGTTTTCGTCGGATAAATCGTCACTGCATAATAAAATGATCATAACTATTTATTGTGAACTCAGATTGATGCAAATTAAAATTGGTGATGCCGGAAAGAAGACCCAAATACCCTTTAGTTTGAAAAGTTACGGGCCACCTAAATCTTCATATTTTAAAATATATGATCGTTTGAAGTTGACCTAATTAAGTATATTCTTATATCAAAACTTAATTCGGTAAGGAAGCTTTTAACTCAACTTTGTGTCAGGGGATTCTTGTGACCTTAATTAGGTGTAACAACAACATGATTTAAATTTAGGAAGAATGTAAAAGAACTAAAATAACCTCTCTTAAAAATTGGCAGAAGCCGTCTATGAAAGGTCATCTACGGTTCATACAAAAGTCTACCGTCCATAGACCCTCTCATAGGAACATGTTGAGTTTTCTGGATTTCTGAAGTTGGGGATTAAGGAACTTTTGTATGGCCCATAGAGACTTTAATGGACCATCTTGCTCGCTCGTAAGAAGCTTGCTAGAGTGTGTTTCAGGACTTGGTCTCCACGAGACCTTCTACAGAATGTATAAACTTCTATGACCAGTAGTTCGGTCCATGAAACTTAGACCTGAGAATCAAATTTCAAGGACATGATTCCATGAACTCATCTGCAGTCCATAGATACTTCTACATGTCGTAGAAAATCTTTGATGGCACTAGTTTGCAGAAATTTTCAAGGTCAAATTTTGGGTTTGAATATTTGGGGTGTTACAATGATAGTGAACTAGGATCATGCCTTTGGTCGAGGTCAAGATATAGGGGCAGTAGGTTATAATTCGCCTAAGTTGAGAGTAGGGTTTTGGAACATAGGATCGCTAATGGGGAAGTCCATATATAAAGCTAGTGAAGATTCTCGAGAAGAGAAAGATAAATTTAGGTAGCTTGTGTCCAGGAGACTAGAAGGGTAGGTGCCGAAATAGAATGTGGACAAGTTTAATTGTGGTATTTAGGAGGCTTGAAGATAGAAATGGAGTGGGTATTTTAGTAGAGAGGGGGCTTACTTTAGGAGGATCAGTGATAGGATGATGACTATTAAGCTAGTCGCGGAAGGTCTTACTTTGAACATTATTAGTACTTATGCGCCTTGAGTAAACTTGGACAAGGAAGCCAAAACAATAATTTGGGGGGATTTCGATGAGGTGGTGAGAGGTATACCAAACATAGAGAAAATCTTTATTGGTCGAGATTGGAATGGCCATATCAGGGCAACTTCTAGTGGCTCTGATCAAGCTCGTAAGGTTTTTGTTTTGGGGAGAGAAATGGAGGTGGAGCTTCGCTTTTGGTTTTTGTTAAAGCTTTTGATTTGGTAATTTCTTACTCATGCTATCAAAAAAAAAGGATGAATTACTTTGTTACCCTTTCGGAGCATGGTAGCAAAGAGTCAAAAAGATTATTACTTAGTCCTTAGAAAGGGTGATAGAGATTTTTGTAAGGACTGTAAGGTTATTCCAAGTGAGAAGCTTACTACCCAAGTTTTCGGTGATGAAATTGTAATATATCAAGTAATTATTAAAATAATATGTATTAACACAAAGGGATGGTGACCTCATAAAAGCAATTTATGGAGATACAAAATTGATCAATTAGTAGAAGACTTGATCACTCAAATTGCTTCTTGATCAATTCAAATTCTTTTCAATTAAAGAAATGTTAATTGTATTGGACAAATTCTTTTGTACTTGATGTCCTGTCATTCTAATTATCCATCTTATAATTAAAAGTAGGAAAATTTGAGTTAAATGACACATATTAACACTAAGGAATGTTGACTTCATAAAAGCAATTTAATTTGTGAAGATACAGAATTGATCAATTATAAGTAGTAGACTTTATCATTCAAATAGCTCTTTGATTAATTCAAATTCTTTTCAATTAAAGAAATGCTACTTGTGCTTGATTAATTCTTTCTACTTTCAATTATCCATCTTATAAATTAATTAAACAAACATCGTCCAACGTAATCCTTGATCACATCAAATGGAATTAAGTTGACAACTTGAGTTTCTAGCACTATAAATACCACAATTTCAATTGTTTGTTTCATCACCAAGAAATCAACAGAAAATAATAGCTATGGCAAAGTACACTACTTTTCTTGCCCTTCTCTTTTGCCTCTTCCTTGTTGTTGCAACCGGTGAGTCCACATGATTCCATAGCTACCAAATATAACGATTTGTTTAAGATTACGAATTTTTAAAATGTTTGTATTTTATTATATTTGTACATAACATGAGTTCAATTTTCTTTTAATTGCAGAATTACAAATGGCAGAAGGAAAATACTGTTGGAAAAAGAGTAACAAGTGGAATGGACCTTGTCAATACTCTTACAAATGTAGTCATCATTGCAAGTACTACTATGGAGCTAAATATGGTATTTGTAAGAAGTACAAACCATGGGGTCACAAGTATTACTGGGCAAAATATGCTTGCTACTGTTATTCACCTTGCCACTACTAACAAACTTTAAATGTCTCATGGCTTGGCTTTGACAATTTTAAACAAACAATTAAGAAGCTGCCTATTTTATGTGTGTAATATAATGTAATAAGGCTGATTTATGTGTGCTACCATTTTGGCCAAGCTTTGGGTGATGACTAAGTGTATTGTATTGTATGACTTTCTATTAATATTAATAATTGCCAACAAGGTACTTTTTTACTGATTTCTTTTATTTCAATTGATTTCTTTCAGATTTTGTCTAGTTGCTAAATAATTCCTACCTCTTACATATGTAGCTGTAAATATCTATGGATTTTTTCAATTTAAAATTCAATTTGAATTTAAGATGGAAGATTTTGAGGTTTACCAAATGATACATAGTGCGATACAGTTAAAACAAAGTATTGTTGATGTGAGTTGTGTTATTTTTCTATATAAATATTTATATATCGTTCCACATACCATGTACGGCTAAGCCTTGACTCTATGTGAGATTGATACTCGGTGTCATCGCAAGCCTAGACTCTAGTACATCTAGACATGAAAATATAGTTTAAAAGCATTTGAAGGCCGGAGAGTCTTGTAAAATAAATACTTTTCATTAATGTAAATCATACTATTGAAATCACTGACAAATTAAGGACACATAAATCACATTGAAGCATAACTAAATGTCTATCTATGAAGTTTCTAATATAACTGAGTATCATTGCCTCTTCATTGAACTCATCTACTTTTTAATAAAGGAATGTCATCATGGATGATATGATTCCTCTCTTCTGGAAATAAATTGTCCTTAAATTTGAATCTCACAAAATCAAGAATTCATGCATTAGCGCTCAATTGTCGTCTACTAGCGATCGAACTTCATAATTGTTTCTTCTAAGTAAGTACTAGCCCCATATATTTGTTTGATCACCACCACCACCACCACAATCAATTTTTTTTTAAAGAAAAGTTTTTTTGAGAAATATTTCAGGATCAAAAGTCTAGGTCAGATCTCATGGTTGGATTCTGGAACGATCGTTGGAATCGTGTCCTATTTTGGGGTTCAGGGTCAAGTCCTAGATCGATTATCGAGGTTGATTTAATTTCGAGTCAGAAATTATTTTTCTAAAGAGTATTTTCTAGTCTCAAGCCAAAAATAAAAGAAATTTTTTGAAAAATATTTTTCATTCACCAATCAAATATTAAAAATTATTTTCTACTCAACAATCAAACAAGAAAAAATAAGTTAGAATAGAACTTCTTTTCCAACTATAACATTTTCCATGGAAGTTTTATCAAGTCCCTTTATTATTTGTTTGTAGTATATTGCTTGACTTCGTGAAATTTTTGAGGTAAATCCATCTAGGATATGTCATAATTCTTACATTCTCAAATAATGTGTTTTTTATAATAAAATTTAGGAAAAATTGAATATATCGCAAATTATTAATTCAAATTAAATGCTATAAATAACCATAGTTCGATTTAACTGTACCCCATAGCAAACTGTTGTTATTTCGCCTCACTCCTGGTGAATCTTGTTTGTCACTCTCATTCTCTCCCTCGCCTCTCTCGCTTTTATACAAATGTAAATGTATAAAATGTGTTTGTGTTTGTATAAAGCGAGAGAAATTGTATATATACATATATTTTCGTTTTCCTCTCCCAGTCTCGCTCGCTCACTCGCTTCTCTCACTTTATACAATAGCGTGAATGTATAAAATGTGTTTTTGGTTGTATAAAGCAAGAGAAAATTGTATATATACATATATTTTCGTTCCCCCTCTCAGATTTCGCTTGCGACTCTTCCAGATCTCGCCCGTTCAGTCGTCTCTCTCACTTTATACAAACATAAATGTATACACTTTGTTTGTGTTTGTATAAAGCGAGAGAACACTATATATACAAATACAAATGCATATATTTTCGTTCTATACACTTGTGATTATACAAATACGATCTTCCCCTGCCCAATTTTCTTTTGTCTTTCTCTTTTTCTCGCTTTATATAAACATATATTATACGATTGATTTTTTATATATATATACCAAAACAGATTATACAACTGCTTTTTTTTGTATCTGTATAGCGAAATTATACAACTTCTTTCTTTTGTATATAGCGAAATCTACATATTGATGTTTCCAATTATTCAATCTATAGCTATAGCATACAAATATATTTTTTATGGTTTTTATATGTCAGTTGTTTTAAGATTTATCGTATCCTTATATTCTACTATTTACTTCTTGTTCAATATTTGGAAAACACTATGTAACTATTAAAATAACATGTATTAGCACAAAGGAGATATAGAATTGATCAATTAGTAGATGACTTTATTACTTAAATGGCTCTATGATCAATTCAAATTATTCTTTACCATTAAACAAATGCTAATTGTGCTGGACTAATTCTTTTGTACTTGATGTGTCCTTTTTATTATCCATCTAATAATTAATTATGCAAACATCCAATGTAATCCTTGAACAAATCAAATGGAATTAAGTTGACAATATGAGTTTCCAAACACTATAAATACCATCATTTCAATTAATTGCTTCATCGCCAAGAAATCAACAAAAAATAAGAGCTATGGCAAAGTACACTACTTTTCTCGCCCTCCTCTTTTGCCTCTTCCTTGTTGTTGCAACTGGTGAGTCCACATGATTCTATAGCTATCAAATATAATGATTCATTTAAGTTTACGATTTTTTTTAAAATATTTATTTATTATTAAATTCTGTGATTAGTCAAACTGACATGTCCAATAAAATAAAACAAAGGCGGTTATTAGGAAATTTTGAAAAAATTGCTATCTCCATTTTTTTTAATTTGCAGAAATAACATGGCAGAAGGGAATATTGTTGGAAAAGAGTGACAAAGGGAATGGAACCTTTCAATACTCTTACAAATGTAGTCATCATTGCAAGTACTACTATGGAGCTAAATATGGTATTTGTAAGAAGTACAAACCATGGGGTCACAAATATTACTGGGCAAAATATGCTTGTTATTGCTACTCACCTTGTCACTATTAAGAAACTTTGAACATCTCATGGCTTGGCTTTGACTATGTAAACAAATAATTACGATGCTTTTTATTTTATGTATGTGACAATGTAATAAGGATGATTTATGTGTGTAGTTATTTTGGCCAAGCTTTGGGTGATGAGAAATTGTATTGTATGGTTTTGTATGAGTATTAATTAATGTGAACTATGATATTTTTCTATATAAATATTTATTGCATAAAGTACCATGCAGCGCTAAGAAAACATTAATAATAAGTTTGACTTGACATACACATGTAATACATGTGTGAAGAAATTTGTAGACAAAAAATTGCGACGATAGCAACAACAATAACACACATCATATTATTTAGGAAAAAAAGAGTGTATGAAGATGTTGTTTCTAAAAGACCTCTTGTCTTTTAGGAAAGAAAGAGTGTATGAAGATGTTGTTTTTGAAAGATCTCTTGTCTTAAATGAAGAAAATTGTAAACTACAAATAAGAAGAAAATAATGCAGAAATCTTAGCTACTATACAATGCAAAGCCTACAAAAATGGAACTAGAGATATAAAATAGTGTGATAATAAAAAAATTGTGAACAACAGACAGTGATAGATGCCCAAAGCAGGAACTATATTAATATGGTTAACTAATTAGTACAATGACAAACACCAAAAATCTTAATCCCTTGAAGATCAATAACAACTCCAAAACTATTAACCTTCTATCCTAATAAGCAATCTCCAAACCCTATTTAATATCATGTAGCTAGAACCGCACCATGTCCTTTCTAATCACCTCTCTCAAATAATTTTTTTTTGCCTACCTCTACTTCTAATTGTACCCATTGTATCTAGCATCTCACACCTTCTCACTAAGGCATCTGGGCATCTCCTCTTCATATGTCCAAATTGTCTTAGTCTTGCTTCCCTCGTCTTCTTCTCCAATTGAGAGGCCACTTTCACCTTGTATAAATATTTTCATTCATAAGCTTTATTCATATCAATATCCTCATTTTCACAACTTGCATCTTCTGCACATGAAAATTTTTACTAGCCAACACTCAGCCTCGTATAACAATACTGGTCTAACTATTACTTTTTGGAATTTATATTTTAGGTAGTACCTTCTTATCATACAAGTCTCCGGAGGCAAGCATCCACTTTACCTACGCCACAAAAATATGACGTATGACATCATTGTCATTGTCCCCACTTCATTGAATTAGTGATCCAAGATACTTGAATTTGGTCTAGGCTTTACAAATACCCCTCAATTCATAAATTTCATTCCCTTACATTTTTAGCTGACTTTTTAGAGAGAAAACATCTTAAGTCTTCTCTCGAACACCTAAGGTGGGTTCCTACTCCAATCTTTTGACTATAACATTGATTATATAATCTAGGTGGCAGTAATGAATTTGCAAATGAGTTGGTTCTTGAAGCAATGATTGTCTTTCAATGAAATGTACTTGAGTTGATTATCATGGAACGATTCATGATTTAAAAGTTCTTATGCATAATTAACAAGAAAATCATGATTTGATTCGTTCAATATAATCATAATTAAGGGGCAAATTATCTTAACAGATACAATCGAAAAATTACTGATATCTAAATTTCGAGACTGTTTAGAGGAAATTAAGTTGATTGGGATTGGAGAAAAAAATAGTATACTTTATTGTATCAACAATATATATATATATATATATATTTCCTTCCGTGTACACATGAGAAAATCACATGTTTATTCCTCAACAATGTAATAATTTTTCTGACTATTGTATCAACAGCCCATGGTGCAGATACTTCTTGTATCATGATTAGTTTAGCAATGGTTGAATTAGTCTCAATCACCAAATTTTGTGAAGCCATTTGATGAGGAGATTTCTGCACTTTTGAGGGTTCCACCAGCTGCCTCACAAGCTAGAAAGCTTATCATGTTGATAAAGCTAGATTCCTCGTTTTAGAGTCAGATCCTCCATGGAGATTCTATGTCTTGATCCTCAAGTGTGTGTACCGGGCAAATAGAATAAATAAACAGGTGGTAGTCGGTATTCACTTAGGGCCCTATTTAAAAACAAAGTATATATATACACTTTGACCCCCAAACCTAGAATAGTGGTTAACTTCACAACAGGAGAGAATATTTCAGCATAATCAATACTTCTTGTGAATATCCTTTAACCCTAAACGAGACTTGAACCTTCTTTGCCATCTGGTTCAGTCTGATTCTGAACCCCCCTTTTCAAGCAAAGCCTCTTCCCTGCAGGTACTCAGTCACACACAGGGTGTCATTCTCTCAATTGACCTCATCTCATCTCCATGCCTTGCTCCCTCTTGATGATTCTCCCCTGTAGGGCCTCATCAAAGGACTCTGGTCCCCCTCATCAGTCAGCAATAGATAGGGTAATGAAGGTGAATACTATCTGGTGCCCTGATGGATCGGATGATCTCTTATCACCTGCTCAGGTGTAACTTGCTCCACTTCAGATCTTCAACTCAACTCTCACTTGCTTTGGGTAATCTCTAAGAAACCTTCTGCTCTCTGTCCTTGTACAGGAAGACCATCAAATGTCACGTCACAATGTCTGCGGATCTTTCGTTCTTGTCTCCCACAAACCTTACCAAACAAATCAGAACCATACCTAATGAAGTACCACTTCACAGCCTTGGCATCAGCTTGTCTCTCTTTTCTGGATCAACAATGAACATACCAGTGCAATCCCCCCACCCCCCCCCCCCCCAAAAGTCTTCAAGGGTGATTACTTGAGTTCTTTCCTGTCCACACCTCCTCTGAATCTTGAACCCTAAAGAATTGATGGTCCCCTGTTGATCAACTATGCACTGTGCTCACAGCATCCGCCCAAATTTTTTTGGGCATCCACAGTGTATCCTCATACTCCTTGCACGCTCTATCAACATGTTATGCTCCTCTCAGCAATTCATTTCTCCCTTGCCTTACCAGAACTGTTCTCATCAATCTGATTCCCTCAGCTGCACAGAATGCCTGACCTCTGTTTTCATCGCTCCTCTATCGTAGACCTTAGGCATTTGACTTTCAAACCGGTCTGACTTATCTTCAAAATGTAAACCCATAGCTTCCTGCTAAATCATCAATGAAGGTAACATAGAATCTGGATCCTTCAAGGATGATACTGGAGATGGTCCCCAAACAGTTTAGGACCTTTCCAACCGCATCTTGCTTGGCTCTCTAAGAGCTTTGTGAACTTACCTTTTCTGTTTGCCCATAACACAGCTCTCCGCTAAAGCCCCCAATATACAGACTCAGACCCTTTAATGCTCCGTTTTGAACCAGCATCTTCAATTCCTTTAGTAATTCATTGTTTCCAGTCTTTTATGCTCCACAGAGATGAACCGTAAGCCCCTTCAACATAGTGGCCTTGTTTTTCCACCTGCAATGTGTACAAAGGTTCCAGATTTGGGCACGAGCTACTACCCATAGCACCTTTCACGAGCTTCCACGAACCTTTCCCAAACCTCTGCTGCATATCCCGTGCTATCCAACTGTCGCACAGAGATCAGCTTTTTCTTGATCCCCATGAATATATCCTGACATCCTCCAATGTCCCACTGGTTTCCGAGGTGGTCTTTATGCAAAATCCCCATTTCCTTTAATCTCTAAGCTTTATTGGTCAGCAAGATATACTTTTCCAACATTTTCCAGATTTGAAGTTTTTGGGCAAAACACTCCTTGCTTGGAGACGATGGAAATATCACCAAATCCAAAATTCATGATTCAACCGGGCTTTCACACTATGGTTATGAGCAAACTCCAAGTGTCCACTCTGAATTTACAAATCATTGGTCATCTCCAAATTCTGAGTCTATTTTTTCTTTGGCTTTGTACAGTTCGTTCGACAAGTGCCCTGTTTCTCCACAGTTCCAACAGTCACGTTTGAAATCTGTTAGTGATTTTCCCTCGATCTTTGTTTTGATCGACCATGTTTGATTTTTGGCTTTTCGTCACTTCTCCCCCCTTCGATCAACTCTGAGAGCACTTCCCGATGGATATCTCCACTTCTCGTTTGCGAATACTTTCCGCTAGAACACCATCACATTTCATCAAACTTCATTTTCTCCAGCTCCCGGGAACTGCTAATCGCAGCATAACAGTATCCCAAGACTCGGGCATAGATGATATCAAAATCAACTCCTTAAGTTCATCTGCAAAATTAATACCCGAATTGAGTTGAACTCACAATCATATTGACTCATTTATACTGATCAGAAACGGATCCGTTCTTTTAGACATCTGTATTGAACATCTACGCATCACATTCCTTGTTCATGTCGATGGTTTTTCATACATTTTGACAGTCCTCACAACCGGACTAGTCTTTCTCCTTCCGCTGTTTAACGCCACCAGTTATTGACAAAGTCAACCGGATCAACCGAAGCCTGGCGATCCTTGAGTTGTTCCACTTCTCCTCCGTCATGGAGTCTGGCTCACACCGGTCAACGATTCGTGAAGAATCTTCTGGTTCAGATAATCTTTGGATCTGGCATCTTCCAGAAACTGAAATCGTATCCATCAAACTTCTCGATTCAAGCTTTGAACTATCCATCTTCAGTGATCCGTGTTGATCGCCTTTGCGTTGATACTGTTTTATCTAAAAGTGATTTTCCGAAAAGATTTTTATTTTATTTGTTAAGTATTTCGTGGTGGGTCTTTAGGAGTGCCACTTATTTTTTTAAGAAAAATCAAGAAAACTTCGTTTCTAACACTTAACAGAAAATCATTTTGGAACAACATTTTTTAGAGGGTTCGAGATTCATATTAGTGTCCTTAGAAAGTTGTTTAAGGCCAACCTAAAAAAGACACTCCGCTACCTACGGTTTCTGCCAGCCGATTAACTTATTTGACTAATGTTGTTTTAAACTATCTTTCGTTATTCTAATTTTCATTTAGGCAAACTTTCTAAGTTTTGCAATATTTATTATCTTAACTTGCAAATTTTTCAATTTAAGTTAAAACCCTTTAAATTCAAACGAACTGTTGAACTATATACTTCAAAATTTCGCTACGGTTGAATTTTTAAACTTTTCTCTAAGCAATTTTTTCAAACTTAAACATCTATCTTTTTATACTAATTTTAATTTTAATCTTGATAAAAGTGAGAGGCGTTTCGATGGGGTTGGAGTTTGCTAACCTTTAACTAACGGCAATCTAAACCACGAAACCGCACAAAAACAGTAATAAAGAAAGGGAGAGGGAGGGAGGGAGAGAGATTTGGGTCCAAGCTTGGGTTCTGTTCGCCTTGACCGAGTTTTGGACCCACTTGTTTTTGGGTTTTACCCGTTCACATGTCCTATTCTAAACATATAAAATAAAATATAAGAACTTAAAAGACGACGAGGGCTTATGCCCATTACAAGCAAAATACAACACAATACGAAAATCTTCTAATTCGCCTTTGGATTCTTCTTCAATCTTTCCGAAATTGGCTTCATACGTTCGCCTTGACTCGATAGAAGATTGAGCCGTTACGGCTCTTAAGGAATGCAAGGAGAGAAGGGAGTCCCAAATGGACTCGAAAGGAGTTTTCACATGCCACAAAAACAAGTGAAAGTGAGAATTGGCACCTTAACCAAATAACTAAAATAAATACAAAAAGAAACATTTTCATGCAATTAATCATTCAAAACGAACGTAAATTAAGCACAAAATTGCAAAGAAGGAATATAAGACAAACCAATACACAACATCAACATACTAAACACCCAAAGAAAAATACTCGTTCGATCGAAACGGTATGCGGCAGTATAACACCAAATTGAATTTAAATGGAATATAAGAAGATGAGTGGTGTTTCATCACAATCCCCTTACTTAGCTCATGAACAACACAAGGGTGAACCTATATTATATATTTATTTTTGTCTTTACTGTAGTACCACAAAACAAAACTCATATATATAGATAAAACAATAATGGCAAATTTATTTGAGCTCCCCAAAGGCAGATTGAGGTAACTCTTTATCGAAATTTTAACAAAATGAAAACATACAGAATAGCTTACTAAAACCGCTTGAGTTAGTGGAACAACAAAGATTTCAAGATGGAGAGAACAAAATTTAATTAAAGAAAACAAGATACAACTACGTCATGCGATTCCCTCAAATAACCTCAAAAGTTAAACTTACACACGTAAAAACACTCACATCAAATAGGAAAACAAATCAATCAATGCGTGACCTCTAGACGACTGGAAACTCAACACAAGCTCCGAGAAGAAAACGTCACTGTTACCATCTAATAAAATACCTCACTAATGCACGTCCATTATTGAGCTATGGGTCTTTTAGAAACGAAACAAAGCTAAGACTGTTATAATAAGCTGAATTCAAGGGCACCATGACGAAACAGGAAGAACCGAGAGTGACACAAACAAATAGACGTAACGAAACAGACCATAACACACAATATAACTCGAGTATAAACAAAGCCAACAAGTATAACCTTCTTTAGTGACTAACCACTGGACAAAAACAAGAATAAACAGCAAGAAACATACTCTGAAACTCAAAATAAAGAAAGAACAGACTATGAATCAGAGAGATTTTGAGCATAACCAACATAACAAAGGCATATATCACACCTTAGCTATAAGAACATGCATCAGCGCAAACCAACAACGATTATTGAACACCAATAGCAAATCAAAGACGAAAAGAAGTATATAAAAAGGAAAATATTACGGCAGACTCCAGATTTCCAAACCATGGACAGAATGGATCAAAGTTTCAGACAAATTACCTTTCCTTGTGCAGCAAACAGGAACGGAAGCGAGCAGGCGCGAGCTATTCCACCACACGATCGCGAACGAACTTCCACCCTCAGACGAAAGAGACGCGCCGAGGTTGCTACGACGTTTCGCCGGAACACCACTATTAAACACCCGTCGATGAAAGAGAGTGTTTTACTCTAAAATTTATCCGACTTCCTTAGTTCTTCTGAAACCAACAGTAGAGAAACCAAAGTGTTTCCAAAATCGCAATAAACAGAATAGCTCAAGTCTCTTTTCCAGAATCTCCCAATTTTCAGCCCACGAAATTTCGGAAAAAATTCCAACCCTTTGAAAATTTTTCAAACCCAGAATCGCTAACCCTTGGACTGGCGAGAACAGGGGTTTAAATAGAGAAACGACTAGGGTTTTCTAATTCGGAGGGCGGGAAGGATTCTGGCCTATTTGAATTCGAAATTTGAAACCTTTTCCCTTAATGGAGCAACACCTTTTTCCCAAATTCAACCCCATTCCGAAAGCGGAAGGAGAGAATGGACGCTCTCGATCAAACTCTTGACCCATAGACACTACGTGGCATCATCTCGCCATCTCAAGGACGAGCACGCGAGTCTGACCTCGCTGAAAAGCACTGCGCTAGCAGAACGAGGCAGAGAGGATACTTCGGGGAGGGAGAGGAAGGAGAGAGCGTGGGGAGGGGGTCGCGTCAGGGAGGGGAGATTTCCGTTTTTGGGTCTGGAAGCTGCATCTATTTTTGCTGCGTTTTTCTGGGTTCTTGACGTTTTCCTATTTTGGGAACAGCGTGGGTGGAGGGAAAACGAGTAGGGGAGAGATCGAGGGAGCGTGGGGAGAGACGCGAGGGGGAGAAAGGGTCGCGTTGTCCATTTTTGGGGTCTGTTTCCTTCTGCTTTTTTTTCTTTGCTTTTTCTGGGGTTTGTCGTGTTTTTTCTGGAAATGGCGTAGATGGGGGAGGCTGTTGGGTTGTGTGAAGAGGAAGAAAGGGGAAAGGGAAAAGTGGGTCGGGTCGGGTTAACGGATTGGGCGGGTTAAATGGGTTGCTGATGGTGTTAAAGAGTTTAAGTGGGCTGAATTTAATGTTGGGGCTGAAGAAGGAGAAATGGGCTTGAATATTGGGTTTGGGAATTGAGTGTTGGGTTGAAAGGGGGAGCTGGGTTGAAAGGGAGAGTTGGGCCTACGAATTGGATTGGGGCTAGGTGTGGGTAAGTTTCTGGGCCTGGGGATTTAATTTGGAATACGCAGAGATGGAAAGTGGGGCCTGGGAGGTATGAGAGTGGGCCTGGGAAATTAGGAAAGGTAGGATATACATATATACATATTACATATACATATATGTATAGATATATATATGTGTATATATATATATATATATATATATATAATATATATATATATATATATATATATATATATATATATATATCTATATATATATATAATATATATATATCTATATATATAATATATATTTATACAACCTATATACCAATTACGTAATATTATATCCTATCGCACGTTAGGAATATAATATATACTTCGCAAGATTTAAAACTATTAACTTAAGTAATTTGAAAAACTCACGAAGCTCGATAACTAATTTACCAACGTGGGTCAAAACTTAGGTGTCAACAATAACCGAGTTTGTTAGGATCGAATTCACGCACCCATACTAGATATGAAGACACAATGAACTTTTCAAGAGAAAGAGATGAGATATCTATAGAGAGAAAGAGAAACTCCAATATTTCGTGGTAACACCCCGGGAAGTAAACTTCCCCGGCCGGTTAGGTATATTTAATTAATAAATCGAGTATTTTTTGGTACAGAGAATAAATAGGAAAACCTAAAATAGTGAAATAAATAGGAAACCTAAAATAGAGAATAAATAGGAAAACCTAAAATTAATCAGGCTCCCCTACCTAACAGATATGTCATGTCAAGAAGACTACATAGTAGATCACCTTTTGCTTAGCTTAATAGTAGATCACATTTTGTTTTGCTTAAAAGAAAATTCTAAGTGGTGCATATTGATTTTCTTAGACGAGATTCTGCGTTAATTCTATAAATTCACTCGCCTTTTCAGCCAGTTAGTCTAACCACAGGGATCCCTTCCTGCTTATCCACCTACCGTAAACGATTACTAACGAACTTGGAATACGAATGAGATAAAAAAGGACATCATTGGGGCAAACGATGCAATAGCTTCGGTTAGAGCAAAGCCCAAAATGGCATAATCAAATTATTGTTTTGCCAATCATTTGAATTAGCTTATAAGACAAAAGTCAAAAAGTTAGGATTTCTAACTTATCATATTTTGCTTATTTTTGCTATTTTGATTCAAAAACAAGTGCATAAAAGCACTTTTTAGGTCTATTAAGACTTCAAAAGTACTTGAAAACATCTAAGAATAATTCAATTTGAACTCAAGTATGTAATAAAACCACCAGTATTATTCATATAGTACCATAGTTCACATAAAACACCAACACAATGAAACACATATAATGAAAAAGCTAACACAAAAGCTCTACCAAAATAGTCATGCTAGAGCCTTCACATGTCTTATTACATTGTCACACACACAAACAACTAACAAATCACATCAACTTCTTATTTATGTATAATTAGACCTTGAGACTTTGATGTTCCTTGTGATTAATGGCAAGGAGAATAGCAATAGCAAGCATAATTAGACCAATCATTATCGTGTCCCCCTTTGTATTTCTTACAAATTCCATAATATTTATGTCCAAACCAATGCTTGCAGTGCTTATTACATTTGAAAGTATATTTGCAAGGCCCATGCCACTTGTCACTTTTTTTCCCACAATCATGTCCTTCTGCCATCTGCATTTCTACATGAAACAAGAAATTTGGAAATCAAGAAATAAGGATCATGTATATGTATTTGAGATATCGCTATAATTAATAATGATATATAGCTATAAAATTATTAGATACGATGCTGGATTTGTCATTAGTTATTCACTTTTTATGAGGGTTTTATTCGACCCCAATATCTCAATATCAATAGTTCGATTGCTCAAGTCGTTATAGGTACAAAAGTGACTATAACGGAGCAATTTATTTCTAAGATAAAGTTATTGGTTGAACTAGATAGCGAAGACTTTTGTAACCTTAGATTCATTCGACCAAACTCATTGTCTCTAAGTCCATCGAAAAGTGGATAACCTTTGTCATCGTCAGCATTTGGTACTTTTTCGATAGCTTTAATAAGTCATTAAAAGCCTTTAATTTGGTGTAGTAAATCGTACAAAAATCACATTTCGGTGATGTAACATACAATTTCGTTGCAAAAGTACTTTTGTCCACTAATTATAAACAATAAAATTTACTTTTTCTAATAGTTTTTTAGATAAGATGATTATACAATTTAACATGATACCTGAGCATAGTTGTAGACTTGTAGTCTTGCATTAAATCTTGTTTTCACAAAATAAAAATTTATTTTCACATGTTTGTTTGGTCCATAAAATATCATTGGACCTATACACATGTAGCGGTGATGTGATGAAACAACACTGAGGTGTGCTATATCTGGCTAAAATAATTTAAATTCTTAGATGAGATGACCACATAACATATTAATAAGACTTTAGATATATTTTTATATCAATTAAAATTCATTGTAAAAATCTATAAACTTTAAAATCTGAATTTGTCTATGTGTACGAGACTAAGAAGCATTATTACAAAGTTGTAGACTTACCAGTAGCAGCAACAAGGAGAAGACATAAGAGTAGGGAAATGAAGACTGTATTTTTTGCCATGTCTTGCTATCTTACAATTTTTCTTTTATATTAATTATTTCTTGGTGAGGGACTTAGGCTACAAAATATGATATTTATAGCATGGTGTAAGCTTAACATTGTCAACTAAATTCATTTTTTTGACTAGTTCAAGAATGTTACATCATTATTAAGTACATGAACAAGTATAAAGAATAATTCTAGGTTTAACCTTCAATTTGCTATTAAAAAATTATGAATGAACAATGAGAATGTTGAGTAGAAGCAAAAACCCAATATTGAATATGGTGTATGGTGTATTGTAGTAATGTTGTTATTAGTTATGCTAAAATTATCTCCTATACAATTAATGTTTGGTTTGATGTGTTGAAAATAATATGCATCGTAAAATTTCTAAGAAAATATTGTTTACAAACATACCTTTTATAAATATGATGAAAAGAAAATGGAAAAGGTTAATTTGATAAACAATTGTTATCTTTATTAATTATAACACCTTGCAATGCTAGTACTGTGTATTTTCATATATTAGTTATACATAGATAGTAAAGCGTATTAAACAAAATATTAGTAATATGCAAACCTAATGTATGTATTATTTTTCCTACCGCATTACCAAATGACCCCCTTACAATGTGTACGGTACGGAGAAAACTCATTTTTAATTATTCCATGTTTGATTAATAAATATATATTGAAAAAGATTTTCTATAGAAAAAATAAACTTCATAAGTAACATTTCTTGAAAAATATTTTTTTTCGTACCAAACACATCTAACCTTTTGACATTCGATAGAAGACCGAAACATTATTTTATCTTGATACATGCTTATCAAAATTTACTTTTCATAAATGATGTAACATTATACTTGAGGAAGATATAGTATTATTTTCTACAATTTGTATTTTACTACTTTGGTTTCCCATTTCAACTTGTACTTGGTGACCATATCAATTCTAAAACTAGAAGCAACTATTGTTGAGCTTGATCAATTCAAATCAATAATCCTCAAGAATGGTTCTTTATTATATATATTATGTCTTTGTAGTACGTTTGTTCCAAATCGTTTTAGGTAATTAAGCTTCTAATGTTGAACAACTAAATAATTAAGATTTAGTCACATAAATTGTCATTGCAAAAACTAGTTACATACTATAACATATTAATGTAGGTTAATCATCACGCAACTATATATTCGGTAACACTTATTGTTTTAGCATAAATAGACTCACTTTGCAACCTTATTCATCAGTAATGTCGTCTCAGATTTCACTTAAGACGTCATAAAGAAAATTTCACCTCCTATAAAATAAATTTTAAATTTAGAGTGATTGACTTTTCAAGATTTCATCTTTTATTCTCGAAGGGGCAGTAAGCAACCACAATAATTAATAGATTTGTCATCATGGACTTGTCCAAATCATATAGGTAAAGGTCATCAAAAAAGTTTTGTCACAATATTATTTTAGAACATTCTTTTTCTTATTCTCTTCCTCCTCCTCTTCCTCTCCATTTCTAGCTTAATTATGTTATTGTTGTTGTCGTTATTGTTGATCTACTTCTTCTCGTTCTCCTCCTCCTCGATCTTCTTCTTCTTTCTCTTCTTCATCTTCCTCCTCTTCGTTTTCGTCCTCCTCGTTTTCCTCCTCTTCCTCTTCTTTCTCTTCTTCTTCTTCCTCTTTCTCCTCCTCCTTCTTTTCCTAATCTTCCTCCTTCTCTTCGTATTCCTTCTCGTATTCCTCTTTCTCTTCCTCTTCCTCTTCCTTTTCCTCTTTCTCTTCCTCTCTTTTCCTCTTCTTCTTTCTCCTCCTTTTCGTCTTCGTCCTCTTCTTCTTCTTTTTTGGTTTTTTTTGTTCATGCATTTTGTAGATTGAATTTCACTCTTATTGATTTGACAATGTTTAAGAGGTAATTTTTTTTATCATTTTGATAAGTGAATAATGTTCTTTTGTGTATATTGCTCAACTAAATTTACTCTACAATTGTTTTAAGGAACTCCTTCAACAAATGTTATAACAACTAAATGCAATTCTTGAGTTTATTACAACAATTGATGCATTTGTTTCAAAAACTATTGCACATAATTCAACATTTGTTGTATTTGTACAACAATCATTATATCTATTTTTGTAATTGTTGTAGTAAATGCCCAAACATATGCAATGATTGTTGAAGATGTTTCAATGCAAAAATATTGAATCAACTAAACTAGATAGTGTATTTTATCATAATTTATTTTATTTTACCATGATCAATATTTTATTTTAAATCATAATTTATTCAGATTTCTTAAACAACAAAATATGAGGAAATTAAAATAACAATAACCGTTGATTGTCTGGTGAATAAATCAACAATAACAATATCTGGTACTGAAAAATAGAGATATGATAAAGACGATAACGAAGACTCTGTATCAAGATGTATCAAGATGTGGAGTTTGATGATTTTGTGAACAAAATCATTACTAATTGTTAATTAAATTGGGAGTGAAAGATACGTTTGAAAAAATAAAAGAAAATTCATTTTAGGATAAAAGACCAAGTCAATTTATGTACTTACTTGGAAGAAAATGACATTTGACCCATTTTAATGATAAACACGATTAAAATTAGTTAAATTATTAGTTTACTATCCAAAATAACCATTCGATCATTGAACTAGCTAAATTATGTTCAATTGTTTGGTTCATTAACCTATATGTATAGTCTTATTAATTATTTTTAACTTTTTCAGATTTGTATATTTTCACATTGATAAATTTGCAAATGAGTTGTTCTTTGAAACTCATCTCTAGTGGTGCAACACAAACATTTAAAAATAATGTGTTTGCTTCTTTAGTGATAGCTAGCTTCTTAAAGCAGTTATCTTTCAATAAAATGTACATGAGTTGATTATCATAGAAATTACCTTTATAATTTTTTATCCATTTATGATTAAAAAGTTCTCATATCGTGCATAATTAACAAACAAATTATGAGCTAGATTTATCGCAAATATGAATTATTTTAAGTGAATGATATATTAAAAGAATTAAAAATTGAAAGAAGCTCATATCTAAATTTTGAGAATGTATAGAGGAGATTCAAGTTAGTTGGGATTCAAAAAAAATGGTCTGCAATGTATATTTTATTGTATCAATAATGTATATACATCTTTGATATTATAGTTATACATTATTTATGCACGAGTACATTATTTATATAATATATTTATATATGAAAATTTTGTTAAAGATATATTGTTAGCTGATTTGGGGCTTTTTTACTTTTTTTAATGTAAATGAAAACTTGACTATGGTTTAGATTGACTTATTGTTTTTTGGTTTAAGCAACAATTCACATCTTAATAATTCTTCTAGGCTTATGACTTTTAACTTAATTTTGCTAGTTTGACATAAAAATAAGTACTTAAAAGCACTTTTTAATATTATCTAAATACATCTAAAATACTTTTTAAAAAAACTCATTTTAACTTAAAAATACCTAAAAATAAATCAATTCGAATAGACTATATCTAATGCAAATGAAACTACTCTAAATTAATTGCTTGCTTAATCAACTTAAAGTTATCCTTGCGCACATGACAATCATAAATTAAATTCATGGATATTATTTTTATCCCAGATTTCTCGTAGAATAGTAAATATATTTCGTGAAATTTATAAGTAAGGATATAAGAAGGGTAAAGTGTATGCAAATCTTATTACTATCTTGTGAAGATAGAGAATTTGTTTCTGAATTAAATGAGTATAACAAATCTAAGTAAACATGAAAAGGAAAAATGACAATAAAGAAAATATAACAACTAATACAAAATAATAACAACAACAATAAAATAGTGCAATAACCAAAACGCTATAAAACATACATACGATAGAAAGCAAAAGCAAAACACACCACAATAATAAAGCTAATACTAAATAAAGTGAATTACTGTAATTAAGTCGAAGAAGTTATATACCAGATAAATATTAATGATATATAAAACTAATTCATACATTATATCTTTAATGCATTCTATCAGACGATTGATACGAAAAAATATACTTTAATTATATTATGTTAATTTGGTAATCAATTCATCAAAATACATTGAAAAAATAAATTTTATAAATAACACTTCATAAAAAAAAATCCTTCTACCAAACACACCCTTTAACCTTTTGACATTTAATAGAAATATAATTCAAATTGACCAAATAATTCTATGAAACATTATTTTATCTTGTTACAGACTGAGTCAACTCTACTTTAAATTAATGATTTATACAATTTGTATTTACTGTTTTCGTTTTCTTGTTTCAACTTATACTTGGCGACCTAATCAATAATACTGAACTTGATCCATTCAAACTCCTAGGCACATTATATTATGTCTTTGTAGTATGTTTATTCCGAATTCTACAAATGTTTAGCATGTATACTAAAAATAGATGTTTAAGATAATTGTCAATTTAAATAATTAAAAAATAATTATTTTTTTTTTAAAATTTGTCCTTAATGATAGTCTAGTTCAATTGAAAAATTATGTCGACTTTTGATATTCTTGATATAATAGGGTTATATTAGTCAAATTACACCTTCTACTACATTTTTCTTGAAGGGTGTGTGCCCCGAGCCTACACCATGAACAAGACTGCCACTCGGTGACCATTGCGGATTTTATATATATATATATATATATATATATATATATAATATATATATATAAACGAAAAACAAAAATAAAACACGATTTTTTTTAGGGAATCCGCCGCAAGGTTCTGACACACTTGAGTGTTGCAAGCATCAAAGGCGGCTGAGCCTTGTAAGACTCATGGGCATTTGAGTCTTATTTCAAAAAAATTATTTTTAATACCGTTAGAAAAAGTTGCCCTTTTGGTATCATAATTAATTGAGTTGTCCTTTTGAAATTTTCAAAAAATTTTGTTGCACTTTTGATTCTGAACTTTACTATATAGTATGTAAATATGTTTGCTACATTCATTGTATGTGATCAAATCATAATTAGTTTTTATTCGTTGAACATTGGAATATTAATTACTTTTTCCGTCCACAATTGTTTGTCATGGCAAAATCATGCACACTGTAACATTCCACAACTAGAAAAAACTACAAGGAAGTGTAAAATATGAAAATAGTTAATTTTGGAAAGTGTAAGGAGATCTGGAAAATTCTAAGTAAGTTAAAAGTAACCAAAAGCTTCTAGTCAGGATGAGTTAGAGGTACTTCCAGATATGGTTGGAAAGTACTTGAGACGATATTTTCAACGCCATCAAGTTTGTGCGATTTCGACTTTATATGAGTAAGTTGTGCCTTTTTTGTAGTTGAACTGTCAAATTAAGAAAATATCCAATCTGAATTTTTAAGGATATTTTAGTCTTTTAGTTACCCCATTATTTTCTTACATTTTTTTAGGAATTTAATATTGATAAGACTGAACTTGGTTAGTTTTAAAAAAATTAAAATTTTCACACTAGGACTAGAAAGAAATGAAAAAAAAATCTGAAAAGAGAAATAAAGAACAAGGAAGTAGAGGGAGAAAGAAAATTTAAGAGAGATTTTAAATTTTAAAATTTAAAAATAGAGTTTTTTGTGAATATTTTATAAATTTAAAATTTTTAAATATTATATTTTAGAGTCGAATTATGTTAATCACTAATTTAAAAAAATTCAACCTTTTATTTTTACCAATTTTGATTTGAAGACTTTTTTTTTTATCAGAGTTGTGGCTCAATTTACTCGTGAATCTAGAAAAACCCAAAGAGTCCAAAACTGTCACTGCATTTTCTTTGTGAAAAAAAAAGAAGGTCAAGAGTGCAAAAATGGCGTTGTTGAAACTGCTTCTGTATTCATTTTTATTTCTCCAAATTTTGACAACAATTTCATCAAATGGAGTTGGTGATGCAGATGCAGATTCATCTATCAGACTCCAACTTGACCAACTCAACTCCAAAATTTCCATTTTAGGTTTTCTCTATACTCAATTTTGTGCTTTTTTACTCTAAAATGGAATTGGGTTTATCGTATATTGGAAATTTATCATGGGTTTACTCGTCAATGTAGTTTTTTTCTTTTCTATTCCAAGTAGAGTGAAACAGATGTAAGATGATTCATCCGGAACTAATTTGAGATTAAGGCGAAGTTAAAGATTGATTCTTTTGATAATTTTATGTGAAAATATCAGTGTTGATTTGATCTCTCAAGAGCACCTTAAATTCTGAAGATGTGTTGTAGTTCCTTTTGTTGTAGGGGTAGCAAATGTAGTTGTGTATATAGGTTCAAAATTCGGTGGAAACAAAAGACACTAGTGATTCTTCCCATTTATGCTAGCCTTGGCGGAAGAGTTATTTGGTACCTCTTGTTGGTAGGAGGTGTCAATATTCCGTGGAATTAGTCGAGCTGTATGAAAACAGGCCTGAACAACCGCTTCTTAATAAATTGTTTGAGGGTGCAAAATGTGTCAACAGTCGAATTGTCCTGCCACACATCCACCCAACCTATCTGGTGAAAAGTTGGAGAATACAAAATATTTGGAGAACATCACATGTTTCTTTCTTTAGATTGTTTGGATGAATGTTGAATGAAGTGGAAAGTAATTCCTTATTAATGAGGTAGATATAAGAATATGTGTTGTTAAGTTAGTACTTTTATCATTTCATAGAGGTAAGAAATGAGTATTAGAATATTATTTCGTACTTCTGCTGTAATAGAGAGAGTATCTTGTGTTGTATAGACAATTTAGTTGATTTGATTAAATAGATTGGAGGGTAATTTCTTTATTCTAACTTTTTTTGCTTGTGAATTGGGTTACATTATTGATCGTGTGGATTAAACTACTTTGACCTGTTATGACCCAATTGATTGATGAGTTATTTTGGTTTCAACCTACTAGGTCAACTCAACAAAAGGTCATGATTTAATTGGTAGAAGCACTGGACGGGTTGGGCGAGTTTGGGTTGATTATTGCCATCTCTTCTCTGGTCTATGTAACAGGAGGAAATGAAAATGAAGAAACATATCTTTGTTTGTGTGTGGTCCTAGTATAGCAGAAATGTTTTCTAAAAACCTGTTAGTTTCCTACTTTTTTAGATATAGTTATTTAAAAACTAAGCGGTTGTTTGGTCGTTGGTTTAGAGTTGTGTAGGCATTAACAGTGTAGGGATTTCTTATGTAGGGTCTAGGGAATAGCTATGTAAAGATTAGAAATGCAAGGATTAGTAATACCTGGATTAATTATGCATAAATCAGTTATTTATGAATTGTTTACTCAAAACAATAAAATAATTATACATGATATAGTATTACATGGATTGCAATATCGAGATTATTCTTTATTGAATATCTTATTTGTTTCAATTATACAATTTGTAATTTAAAAAATCTTAAGTTTTAAAATATATAATTTTGCACCAAGAATGTGACTTAGTTATGAATGAAGTGGGTTGAGAACCATGAGTTCAGGTAAAGACAAAGACATTATGTGATTTTTTTCTCATTTGACCTTGCATGGTGGAAAGAGTTACATGATACCTATTGCTGGTGGGAGGTGACCCGTGGAAGATAGCTTGGACACCACAATTATCATAAAAATAAAAATAAAAGATTTTTTCAATAACAATATAGCCTACAGTATGATGAGGGCTTTCTGTCTTTTGATTTAGTGATTATACGGGGTATGTTGTTGTTGTATCATGTAGCATGTATTAGTTATACCACCAAGGAAAGAAGAAACCAAACATAGGATTAAGCATGTTGAATCTTATGTAGATCAGGAAAAAGCCAAGCAAACATGGTATAAGTTATACTCAATTTTGTGTAGGTTGAAGATCAACAACCAAACAAAGTATAAATTTTATACATGTATTGTGGTACTTATGCTTTGACCAAACGAGCCTCCTTGGTGCATTGGATTTCTATGGATTAAATTTGAGTGAATGTTGACCTTTTGATTAAAGGTCTGTAATTGAGATAGAAAATAGGAATGCATTATGATCTTAGCATTTTTTTATTACTAGGAAGAACCGAAGAACTGAATAATTATTTGCTGCTGTTCGGAACATTTCTTAGTATAAAACTATTTAGAATATCAATTATATGGGGTTTAGACTTCTGTGGATATCTTATTGTCAACTATATTAGCCCTTTCTCTTTTTTCGGATCTGGCTATTCTGTTAGTTGGAAAATTATTGAGTGATCTCAATCAATCAACTATGCGTCGAAACTAGTTGTGCTTTGCTATACGACACCTCTTTTATCTATTCCAGTCTATTTGAGCCCATGCCATTCCAGTACTCAATAATTTGTCCTGTGGGAACAAATAAGGATTTCGAACAAAGTATATATTCTTCAAATCTGTTACTTGTTTCTACAATGAAATCTTTAACCAAACTAATAAGCTCCAGTCAAGTGCTGACCTAATGTAGGTGTAACGACCACTAATCTGGGTAATGTGCAAAAGTATAATTCATTCCTCTTCATTGTCGTTTCCCCTTGTTTTTATAGCTCCCTTCTAATTAACAACTTAATTTTCTTTCCTTTTCTTTGGATGAAAGAGTCGCTTATTGACGACAGTACTCGTGAACTGAGGACGAAGGATGAAAGAATGAAAGAGCTGGAGAACACGGTTGACTTGAAATTAGCCAAATTGGCTTCTCTACAAAGTGAACTTCAGTTATTTCAGGTTTGAAATACACCTTTTGAAGAGAGTGGTCATTTTTAGTATCTGAGCAAGCTAAAGAATTCAGACAGTCAGATAAAAAATAGAGAAAATTATGTGCTCTAGAGTGGTCATAACTTCATATATACTTATCTTCGCTAGGAAAAAGGTTCCTTTAATGCAAAAGAGTTGGTTGCTAAGGCTAATGTTCGTGCAACTGAACTTGAACATCAGGTTAGTTATGTTTAAGCTGGCTTCGTTGTTTAGATATTATGCTGCATTCCTTAATATTCTGTTGATGTGCAGATAGATGCTCTTAGGAGGGAAACAGAAGCACAAAACAAGAAGAAAAATCTTCTTGAAATCAGTACAAATGAAGCAGAGAAGAAAATACAGGAACTGAATCTAAAACTTGAAAGTGTATGTGCTGTTTACTTGAATTTTCATATTTGGGACTTGCAAATATAATCCTTTTTGCATTCACTCAAACACTTCCTTAGGAATTGACATCACTTTGTATTGTATGCATATTTGATTTAGCTACAACGGATAAATGAGGAGCAGAATGCGAGGATCCGTAAAACCAAACGTGCTCTTCAAGTAGCAGAGGTTTCCATTACTTAGTTTCTTTGAGTACAGGAAATACTGATTAGCTGAGGGTACTAATACTTTTGGTGGCTTCAGGAAGAAATGATGAAGGCTAAATTGGAGGCTGCTTCTGTTTCTGAGCAGCTTGAGGAGGTAGAATCAGTACTTCTGAAATTATCTTTTTTTTTCTACTTGTACTTCTAGTCTGTCATTGATTTCAAATATATCCAGAAATATTTATCTGGAATGATGTCTTTCTACTGCAATGAGGTTCTTATCCTCTCTTGTTCCATTTTTCTCTTGTAAGTTTCCAATCCTCAGGTTTTATACTCTCTTCCATCTAAACTCTGGGTGATGGCATTAACTAATCAAAGTCGACCTTGAAGACCAAAATATCATATTGTATTTCTTTCTGCTTCTTACTCTTGACATATTTTCAATCCTCCTTTTTTCTTTTCTATTTTTCCAAGTGAACTATTTCCCATTGGATCAATTAGGGTGGGGGTTCTGATATTTTATAACAAGAAAAAAACTGATTGCAACTTGATAAAATCACAGTGTGACTCAACAGGAAAATCAATTAACTATTCACTGGATCACATGTCCTCTACTTTTTGGAATTTGATTGAGTGTATTATTGTTGTGAAACCAGGTCAAAAAAGGATGGCTTCCACCTTGGCTTGCTGTTCATCTTGTACATTTTCGGGTGATTATACTTATTCTTTTGCATATTATAAGGGAGTCAGTCTCTCTTTTTATCCATTTTCCTTGACTTATTGTGATTGTGCAGTCAATTGTTATGACTTACTGGACTGAGCACGGAAGGCCAGCTTTGGATCTGACCTTAAAAAAGGTCTTGTTCTTCTGCTAATGCTTCTTATTAGTGGTACTTCATTTAGGTCAAATTATGCTTGTTCTTTATGTTGACACCCAATTTTGTCCACCTTGAATACGCTAATCACGAGCTTTTTAATATTATATTCCCCTTTTTAATTCCCAGACACTTTTAGAATAATTTTTTTTTTTATATAAGATATAAAATGCAATATTTTCCGAAGTCGTTAGAGTAAGTTTTTGTCCGACTTTTATATAGTTTTATAATTAGAAAATATATTTCATATATATTCCGTAAATATTCGAAAATTATCTCAAAATGATTTTTATATTTTAGTTAGTATTCTACTAATTTGATTTAGTTTTAAATTATGGTTTTTATATATATATGTATATATTTATCATCAGCTTGCAATTAAAATTAATTATTTTACTTTGTTAAAATTAAGAAGCTCGTTGATTAATTGATATGATTTTGTTTTATTTAAATCTTAGTCAAATTTCTTAAATTAATTTAACTTGACTAATCCAAAACATAACCTTTTCCTTTAAACCCATTTGGAAATCAATCTTGGGCCCCTTTTCCAACTCCAAGTCCAAATCCCAAGCCCAAATTTCTTTTTCCCAAATTTCCAGCAATTCCAGCTAGCCCATTCCCTTCCAATTATTCCCAGGCGGCCCACTCCCCTATTTCCGACCCAACTTAGAATACCCAGCCCAAACATTCCCCTCCAGCCCAACCCCTTTCCACTTAACCGACCCAATGCCAATAACCCAACCCCAAACCCGTTTCTCCCTTCTTCCTTTTCCCAACCCAGACGCGAAAATTCCCCCAAAAAACAGAAATTCCCAGCAGAAAACGGGACTGTACCAGACGGAAAAAGAACGAAAATTTCCAGAAACCCCCCCCCCCCCCCCCGCGTCTCCTCCACGTGCAGAATCCCCAGCGGAGTCGTCATTTCTGTTTTATCGGAAAAAATCGAAAGAGTTTATTTCGTTTTAAAAGATTTTGACTTTTAGGAGTCGCCACTTAATTTTTTTAAGAAAAATTAAGAAAACTTGTTTTCAAATAATTCAAACAGAAAAATCGTTTGAAAACTTTAAAAGGGTTCGGGGATTCTTATTAACGTTTTAGGAAGGTTTTGAAGGCACCTAAGACGTTCCGCTTAATGCGGCTTTCCGGCAACTAACCATTTTGTTAATATATTTTAAGATTTGCGAATTTTTATTTAAAGTTAAGCTTCCTAAATCTAAGCGAACTTGTGAATTTGAAACATTTATCGTTTTGAAATTTAGTTTTGTTTTAGGTTTGATAAAATAGAAAGGCGTTCGACGGGGTTGGAGTTTTTCTAACTCTAAGCTAACAACAATTGCACGAAAGCATGTAAACAAGTAAGAGAGAGAGATTTGGGTCCAATTTCGGGTTCTGTCCGCCTTGACCGAAATTTGGACCCACCTGCTTTTGGGTTTTAACACATTCAATTTTCGGGTTTTTCAGCCTATTTCTCTTGTACCCGTCCTAATCTAAACAAACGATAACACAAAGTAAATATAATAAAGTAAAAGACAACAAGGACTTATGCCCAAAACAACAAAATACAAATATGGAGGAGCAAAATAAAATGAGTCTCATGACCGGCTTCTTCATCTGTTCTATGATTCTATCCTTCGCTTCGGAATCTGTATTGTCGTATTTTGAGGGGCTGGTTGACTCCATGGGAGAGTTAGCCTTTATAACGTAAACGGTGTACACTGCCTCCTCCCTCGATAATAGCCTTGATCTTCTTGAAGAGTTCACAGTTCCTTCCCCACATTCTTATGTCGTCGCACTTCTGGATTGGAAAAGGATTGAAATACAGAGCGTATCGGTGGTTTAGCCAACGCTTATCCTTTTTCTTTCTTCATCTTCACGTCGTCAATCTGTGGAGATTGTACCCCAAACCATATTTGAATCCTTTAGCACGGACCTGAAGGTTCAATAATCCCTGGGAATCTCTTCCCAATCCGAAACCTGGCTCTGAACCCATTTGCAGCATTAACTTGCGAATCAATTCTGTACACGGCTTTGCATGGGGGTTCTGGCGGGCGCCAAATCCTCAATCGTTGCATTTACCAACTCGCACCGTGTCAAAATCCGCACCTTGCTGCGTCATCGTCAAAGACCACCGGCACCTGCTTGCCTTAGTGACTTCTCTCCTCGTGACAACTAGCTCCTCATTTTTCCATACCAGGCTCATCCTTTGGATGGAATTAGCGGGGACGTCTCAAGCCAGCCATGTGAATGAACGGCCTCCCCAAAAGAAAGTTATAACTGTGTTCGATACCAACCCTTGGAACTTCGCGCTGAACTCTGGCGGGGCCCATTTGAAGGGTCAAGTTCAGCACCTACCCCAATGTGTCTCTTTGCCACACCATCAAACGCTCTTACATTAAAACCTGGTTTTTTCCAATTGTCCGAGGTCAAACTCAAGCTTTTTCATCAATGTCGACAAAGGGCATATATTCAACACCTCGCTCCATGCATCTACCAAACACGATTGCGACCTTTCCTCCACGGCATATCAACATGACGTCATGCTTTGTTTTGTGGGTCTCCCTTCGGCTGGCAATTCCTCGTCACAGAACTGAATGCGTGTCCCGAATGACTTTAATGAATCATGGCAGCTACGTTATCGCTGCTCTACCTGAGGGCACTACGTATCATCAAACTTTTCATTAAGCCCTGTCGGTGGAACTGAGAACTCATCAGTAGGGCCACACGAGATCGAGCCGGAGTCTTCGTCCAAGTGTTTGGACAATAGATTATCGTTCGGTTGTCATCCTCCTCCAGAACTCTCGTTCTGCTTCGCTTATTTGCCTCTTTGGCATGGTCCTTTCTTTGTCCTCCGAGAGCAGCTCATCCGGAGTGTATCATCTTCCGACCTAGTCATGCCTTTGTGCCCTACAGTTCAATTACAAATTTGGGCTTGCACGGAGTTTCCGAAGGCACCCAAGCACAAAACCCTTTGCAAGTGGTCGAAACAAACTCTCCCCTTTCTTGACGCTTAAAGAGCGACACGAAGCCTTTTCCAATTCTTTCCTGCGCAACATGAGGTATCATCTTTATTTGGCACACTCGTCTTGTCCGTCTCTATCATATTAATGTGCCATCCCATGATTCGGCAACGTAATTTGGTATATGACGTTTGGCGTTCTCCCAGTGATGGAGGTGAGACTACCTCCTGGTCGATCAATTTCCTAGATCTTGCTGGCTTAGATTGATACAGTCTCTGTGTCCATGTCCAACACTGGTTGGAATGAATAAGCCCTCTTTGTCCCGGTTTGTATAACTTAGAGTTGACATCCACGGCCTTGGGCCCCACAGGGGTGGATGTATCCGGCCGGCGATAGTCTTTCGAATAGCTTGATCCGGCTTCAGCCAATGCGGTAAAGTTCTTCGAAGCCCTTTTTTCAACCTGGGACGCGAAGGATCATACGCCGCTTTGGCTTGAGTGGGAGGAACCTGTTGATAATTTGCGGTATTTGGGGCGAGGAGCTTGGGTTCTAGGTAGGGTTTGTCTGGTAATTGGCACTGGAGCTTGGAATTCGGGAGGGGGTTTTGATAGCTGAGCTTGGACTTGATATGTAGGGGAAGGTGTGTTCGGTAGCTCACTGTACATTGCACAGTTGGGAGCGATATTCTGATAAGGGGTGGAATTTGGTAAGATTATGGGTACTTTGGGTACATTGGAAGGGGCAAATTTTGGAGATTTGGGGGTGGAATTTTGTAGACAAAATTTGAGCATCTGGATATGTGGGGCAGTATTGTAGTTGTTGGCAATGATTGGATTTGGGAGATAGGCTTGGTGAGAGCTTGTAGCGATCCTTGAGTACGCGAGGAGTTTACTGGAGTTTTCTTCCCATAAGAAATAAGCGGGGCAACTTCCTCTCTCTTCTTCCCATCAATCCGAAAGATCCTAGGTGACGCATCTACTCGGCTACTTCCCTCCCCGACTTCAGACCTTCTTCGATAGTCCTCGCCACTTTGGACTCTCTCGGCGAATTTTGGCTCCGATTAACAAAATGATTCTGTCATAGTATTCGGGCTCTTGCACCCGTAACAACCTTCTCCTAAGACTTAATAAGCATCCCCGAACCCTTTAAAGTTTTTCAAACGATTTTTGTTTCTGTTTGAATTATTTGAAAACAAGTTTTCTTAATTTTTCTTAAAAAATTAAGTGGCGACTCCTAAAAGTCGAAATCTTTTAAAACGAAATAAACTCTTTCGATTTTTTCCGATAAAACACTTTATATTATTCTTGAGATATCAATTCTGCATTATAGGTGTCAATCCTTTTAACAAATGCTTGCTTCAGGCCCTGGAGACCAAGTCTGAAGTAGTAAAGATGGCGGAGCCTCATATTCACTCATTTAAAACAGTAAGCCATTCCTTTTTAGTTTCTACTTTCTACCAAAGGAAGCATTTCTTCTTTGACAGTCCATCTATTTAGTTCTGTTATCTAGTTTGTCGCTGTGGTCACCTTGACTCCCCCTTCTTAGTGTATGCCCTATATTTGCACAGCTATTCCCTATCATTCCTCTATGCTTTAAATATATACATAGGTCTGGGAGATGATAATTTATAGTTCAGATTTTTGTTGGTTTTTCATTCCCAGAAATGAAATAACATTGTATACTATGCTTTTCTTCTCTATGTTCAACTATTCCTTGATTCCCTGTTGTTTCATTTGAAGGAATGGATCCCATCTATGAAAGAGCGCTCAGTAGAATTTGTTCGTGATGCCGGGCCTCATATGCAGAGGCTCAAGACTAAGATTATCCACCTTTATCATGAATCCAAGAAATTTATGGAACCTCATATTATGAATGCACAGGAGGTCATCGAACCCTATGTCAAGGTATATTTGTTTTTACCATCTATGTTCAGTGACTATGGTAAGCATGGTTTATTCATATCAGCCTACTAATTTGGCAGGTAGTTAGGAAAGTCGCAGACCCTTATGTTGACCATGTTTCACTGGTGATGAAACCTCATATTGACAAAGCAAGGATTCTCGTGCAACCTTACACCAAGAGAGTTCATCGTCATTATAGGAAGGCCAAGAAAACTGTCAGTTTGTATCATCACCAGGCATGATGTCTCTTCCCCCTCTCTGTTTTCTCTATCTTGGTCTCCTGTTAAGTGTTAATGCTGCTTTACTTTTGATGTGCCATCCTTGATGTTTTCTCCCTTCATTTTCTTTTGTTATCACGTAAGATCTAGAATTGTTCCCGCCCGTACTTTTTATTACAAATAAAATCCTACAGTAACTATTGCCTCGACATTACCAACAAAAAGACTGTGATTTTATCTTGTGGAATTCACTATCTGGAGGAAGGAATGGAGGATGAACTTGTTGGACAAGTTAACTGTCAAGATGGAATGAGGTTGAGAGATGAAAGAAGTTGGACTTCAAATAAAATTAATGAGATAATTTACAGAATTATAAAGAAAAATTTATTTGCATGAAAACCCATGTTTTGTTATAATGTGAGTGGATCATCATGAGCCAAACCTAGCTTTGCAAGAAACAATTAACCGTTAATGATGTATAGATCAATATGAGACCTAATTAGAGGCCTCTTTTCTAGTTTATTGTGTTTTCTGATTTGGTCTCAGTTAGAGAAACTGGTGTATTCTTGCTTAGCGAGGCAGACATCAAATAGGTAAAGGAAAGATACACATGCTCGTGTTCTCTCACTCCGTGCTGTGGTTCTTTTTGTCATAAAATAGCTGGGCCATGTGGGTGTGAGGTAAAGGATTTTTGCATTGGTGCATACCTAGAAGACCAGAATAACATCTAGTATTCTGGTGAATATGCTATCATCTAACACCTTGTTCTCTTTTCCCATCAATTCAGGATTTGGATGTATGGTTACTTGCTTCAAATGATTGTCTCATTTAGAGTATACTTTGTGAAGGTCCTATGATCATCCTGGACCATTTTAAGATTGAACAAACACACCCTTAAAATGCCAATCTCATATCTGTGTTGGATTGAGAAGTACACACACCTAACACGTTTACATTTGATAAAAAAAATAACTTTTTCTTTTTTTCCCCTTGTTTTTTCTCTTTCTTTTTATTCTTTTTCTTTTTCTTTTGCTTTCTCTTTCTTCTTTTTCACTCCTTGCTGCTGTATCACCGACAGCCTGGCATCGATTGGCCCCTTCATCACCAGCGAGCCCCACCATCCCCTTCAAATAGCTTCACAATCTCTCTTCCCATTGTTGCTGACTGCTTTTCTTTTCCTTTGTTTTTCATGTCAACTTAATTTGTTAACAAAAATTAATACAAGGGAAATGTAAGCTTTATTGCCCATTCATGTGTTTTAGGCTTTTAGCTTTCATTCTATAGCAATATGGAGTTTCTCGTGTTATTATACACTGACCTAATATTGAACAATAATTTTAATGGAGTTCAAAAGTTTTATAGCAATCTCTCTCTCATTAAAAGTATGTCCTTACTGTACCTATAAAGGGGGAAAAGTAGCAATTTACCGCTGATGGGTTCAAGAATGGATGCCTGGTATTTCTGATTTTCCGATTAGCACTATTATAATTAGGTGAAAATCTAAGTTTATTCTGGCTTTCTTCTGGTAGGAACATTTATTTATTTTTAATGAATACCCCGAATGTGATTTGTTTACTAAAGCTAAGACGATTTGAGGACTTACCTTGAGAAAAATTGTGAAAACTATTGCGGAATGTAACACTGAATGATGCAGAATTTGGCTAATATGGCTACTTCATTTCAATTAAGGGAAAGAAAATTCAAGCATACTCAATTTTTTTTTTCAATTCAAATGATAAACCTTTTTTTCGAATGTGTTGGTAAAATTCAACTTCAGTATTTCATTTATCTTTCAGGAATTGTTTTTTCTTCTTCTTCTTGTGATGCTTGAAAATAGTTTTTCTTAGTCTTAAAACGATGATGACAATTGGCTTGTATGGATCATTGTTGCTTTTGGTTTTGAAGGCTCAAGAAAACATCCATCACATGTTGAAGAATCACCACATCACCAAGCCATATGCTACAAAGGAGTTGGCTTGGTATCTGGTATGTAATGCTATATCGTAATAATCTCAAATTTAACATCAGATATTGAATGAGGGTGGATTATGTTCTAGTTCTTATGATATTTTGGCTTAACATTTAGTCATTCTCATTTTTGTATTTATTCCAGGCCTCAGCTTTGCTGGCTTTACCTGTGATCTTTCTTCTGAATTTGGCATCAGATTTTGGGCGGTTAGTTTTCACGACTTTGCTTTGGTTAACCATGATTCTACACTTTTATTTGGAGTAGCTCTAACTTTTTCTTCCCTTTTGCAACTTCAATGTGACTGTCCTACGCATTTTAGCAGTAAGAAGCCAAAGAAGCATTCACATAGACACCATACAAGTCACACACGTCGCAGGGCTAAAAGAGCACATTCTGACAAATGAAGTTCTATGCGACCACTCTACATTTTCCAATTGAATCAAAGGTAAAGTTCTATTGTTTGCTTTCTAACCTAGTTCCTACGACCAATCAACAGGACGATAATGCCTCCACTAAATCAACATAACGGGAAAGAATGAAAGTGAAACTGTGGCATGATTTAAAATGTTAAGACAAGTTGTGCATATGTTGAGTAGATTAGTATGTTCTCTGGTCTGAGTTATGACGAGAAGAGGATAACGTTGATATATTGAAAGCATAATGCAAAGCTGACTATGTTAAATTGTACCTTCAACCGCACCATGATCTTTTCTCGTAGAAATGTTCTGGAACAACCAATTCTGCTCTGATATTCTATTTGTAGGTCTTTCTAATTGAAATATATTTGGCTGTCTATAATTTGTTTCTTTCATGCTTATTGAACAGATCACATGTTTCAGTCCCATCGCACTGCAATATCCAGGGGTTTGGATGCCCTGGTTTTTGAGATGCTAAACACAACATGCAGAGATTTCGGATATCGAATTAGAACGAAATGGTGTATACAGTTTTCTTGGACAGAAAACATAAGGATTTAGCAAATTTAATACATAATCTATAGTTTAGAGGATTTAGGCTTAACTCTAATGCATCATCATCATCATCTCCAGTTTACCCTTTCTGTTGTGTAATGACATTGTATCTGTTCCCCTCGACAATGAAGACAATTATTGTCCATACATTTGGACATCTTTTATCAATTTCTTTTCTTTTTTTCAACATTGAAGAGTGGAATCAAAGATTTTTTTTCTTCTTTACTATTGATGGTTATTAGTGTATGATACTGCATGTTTATATGCATAATGTAAAAGCTAAATTGCTTTTAATTTTCATTTAGATGAACAATTAGCACAAAGATGATAGCCTGATATGATGCTTTATTTACTTTAAACATGACTAAATTCATAATTATGATGTTATTAGAAGAGGCATTATTCAACAAAAGATACTATAGTAAAACCTAGTTGAAGCTTCAATTACTTTTTTCAAGGTAAATTATTTATTTATAGCTTATTATACAAATAAGTTTTGTTACATTCATTACATCGAGATGTGTTTTCTCTGTTTGTTGGTAGAGATTATACGAATTCATTCTGTATTGTTGAATTTTATTAAATGTTCGGAAAAAATAATCTTTTTTAAGAAAAACCATTTGAAAATAACTGATTTTTGTCAATAACTTCTTTTTTTTTTAAATTATGATCATTCTTTCTTTGTTTTCTTTTCATTTTTTGCTTTTGGTTTGTGTAGATGACATCCATCTATCAATGTTTATGGCTTCTCATCCTCGGTTTTGCCTCAGGTAGTCTCTGCAGCAATGTTTATTGCATAACTTATAAATATACAAAATATATTAAAAACTTATTAAAAAAAACTATAAATTGTCGTTCTTTTCATATCAATATGATCGATGAATATAACATATTAAAATAATAGTCAAAAATCGTATCTTTTTAACTCTAAAAAAGAACTTTTTTTTGTGCAACTAAAAAGGAAACAGGATAATACAAACGTCTCATTTATAGTTGGCACAATTTAATATACACTTTTTCCATCTATTTAACCTGTTATGTTTTTCTTTTGCATCCCTCATAAAAAACATTAACTAAAAAAGTCATTAGACTAAATTATATTCTTATTTTTTGTTTGGTCTCAATTTAATATTACCTTCTTTTTTGTCCACATTTATTGAGTTAAAAAGATTTTTAAAAAATCAATAATTAATTATACATCTTAGTTTTCTAAAATAACAACTATATCTAGGATCCGTCATTTATAGCAAGTGCAACAATTAAAACAGATCGAAAAAAGTAAAATATACAATCCATACATGAAACGAAAATTACATAAATGTCCTTACGATAAATAATCCTTTATTATTTACTTGCTTTATGACAATTTCCAAATCATTTGTTTTTTAACGTAACAAGAGAGATTATTCAGATGGTACGCATTCTCTATCATACCTCCCACTCTTAGATTGTGAATTTGAATTATCATGAAACGAGTTAATTAATACGTATTTTGATAATGCAGTTAGCAAGAGAGTAGATGCAAGAATGGTGATAGAAGATAAACAAGTTAGATTAATGGAAGAGGTGATCCACCTTGCTTGTTACAACTAGGAAAGTGCAAGACAAAATCTTGTTGCCAAGACAAATGCTTCAATCTTTTTGTTGGACTGAATGTTAAACGTAGTGAATAATAATATGATAAATGAATTTAGAGAGGATGATATATAATAATAGAAATCAAATTCTACAAAAGGAACTTCAATTACCAATAAAAAAATTTGTTGGTAAATTGATCAAATTGGTTGGCAAATTAAGTTATCAATTAAATGTCAACTTATACTAATCCGTTCCTAAAAAGCTCGTCGATAAATATTACCACTCTTATTTTTTGTAAACTTAAACCATCAAAAATCAAGTTGGTAAACACCCAAAGATGTTGTTACAAAAATTTTGAAATATGATCCTAAAATTTTTCGGTTTTGGTAAATTTCACCAACTAATTTTTGGTTAGTATATCTTTAGTCCCTTTACAACGAATTGAAAATGAGTTAGTACATTTTTTTCTTCACATTTTTCGATTCAATCATTGGGCAATTGGTTTGGTAATTTTAGTACAAAAATTTTGTGTTGGTAATTTGCAATAATTTTAAATAACTTTTTTTTTTTAATTTTTCATCTGTTACTCGTACCCCACCCACATTGGAGCCCACTAAATCGGTTCACGCGAACAATTCAACATTGGGTGGTAAATCCCTCTCTAACAAAGATGATTATGTAACCCAACAGGAATCGAACCTGAGACCTCTTGGTTCAGATGCAGGGTTCTTACTATTAAAACCCAATCCCTTGTTTTGTAATAAATTTTAAATACTTTAGATGATTATTTCTTTTCTAAATAGATGTACCGATGAAAATTTTTTGGGGGGGTAGTTTATTGGTCATTATCATTATCAAGTTCATGTTCGGCTTAGTAATTGATTGACATATGTTCAAATATTATAACGTGATGATTATTCAATAGTAAAATATATATTAATTTATTGCATTTAATAATCTAAGCACACGAATATAAATACAAAAATAGTAATCAATTTTATAAATCATATTTGAATGAACAATGCAAAATATATGATAACAAGTTAAATTATTCTCAATATGACACATATCATTATATCAAAAAATTTAATTTGAGCATGTTTTTCAAAAATATTGACCAAGTCTAAATATTGGCTAAAAGTTAAAACGCCTAAAAAGGGAAAATGCACAAGTATCCCCTCAATCTATGCGCGAAATCCCAGAGAAAACACTTATCCTATCTAAGGTCCCTATTACCTTACCCCCCCTGAACTTATTTTATAAGTAATTTTTTCTACCAACCCCTTTTTTAGCCTACCGTTGGCACTATTTTGAAAAAAAAAGTCCACACCATCGTTGGGCTCACAAATAGTGGCACGTAGTGTCGAAAAGAAGTAAAAAATTAGTAATAAAATAAGTTCAGGGGGGTAATAGGACCTTAGTATAGTATGAGTGTGACTCTGAGATTTCGAGCGTAGATTGAGGTGGTACTTGGGCATTATCCCCGCCTAAAAACACAAACTGAAAATGAAAATCTCAAAACCTAATAAAACCATATTGTTAGATATAAAAATGATCTTTCAAAACTAATCGAACTGACAGAAATTTCATCAGAGCACGTTTACAAAAATACTAAGCAAAATCAAATTTTGCTAAAAGTTAAAAGTTAAATCGCCTAACGGTACTGAATATGAAAACCTCAAAATCCAAATCAGTCATCCTATAAAGCGAAAAATGACATTCCACAGCTAACTGCGCTGACGATATTCAAATTTGAGCATGTTTTCCAAAAAAAATTGACCTAATTCAAATTTTAGCCAAAAGTTAAAACGCTTAACGACACAAACTTAAAATAAATCTCAAATCCCGAATCAATCATCCTATGAGATCAAAGCTAAACTTATATGGCTATCTGCAGTGACAAAATTTCAATTCGAGAACGATTACCAAAAATATTAACCAAAGTGTAATTTTGGCCAAAACTTAAAAGTTAAAATATCAATTGACACAAACTAAAATCGAAAGCCTCAAAATCCGAACCTTATATCTTATTACATCAAAAATGACTTTTCGCATCTAATTATTCTTATCTGGGTACATTATCAAATATATTGATCAAAGTTAAATTTTTGCTAAAATTTATATGTTAAAACACCTAACGGCACACAGGAAAAATGAAAGCCTCAAAACTCAAACCAACATCCTACTATATACAAAATTCAACCTTTTGGAGTTTATTACGCTAACGAAATTCTCATCTTAGCACGTTCACAAATATTGACCCAAGTAAATTTTTTTTACCTAAACATAAATTTTATAACACTTAAATGCAGAAACAAAAATGAAAGTCCTCAAAACATGAATCAACCTTCCCTTAAAAGATAAAAATGGATCTTTCAAACTAATCACTGCGGAGTTCTAATCTAAGCACGTTTTAAATCAAAATATTGAATCAAAGTCCTTTTGATTAAATTTAAAGTTAAACGCCTAACGATAGACTAAATATGAAAGCTCAACACTAGACCGAGATTTACCAAACAATTTAACTTCATTGGTATTTCCATTATGAACATATAAGTTATAATTAATAATTAACCAATAAATTTATAGAGTTGGTAATAAGTTATTATTCAACTAAATATTCATATGTACAATTACCAACTAAAATTATATGTTTGGTAAATTTTTACCAATGGATTAGTGATCTGTTGGTATATAACCAACTATTTTTAATGACGTTATTAATTTACTAACTACAATCCTTTATTCCATAACCATGGTCATCCGGTAAATTTCCACTAATTTGATATTGGTTGACAAGTTTTACCAACAAATTACATTTCTACTTATTTACCAACACATTTATATTTGATTGTAAATTTGGCAACACAATCTTGTCCGTTGGTAAATGTTTGTTAGTATATTCATTGGCAATAATGTTAATCAAGTAGACAATAATTTTTTGTCATATTACCAATCGATAATATACTTTCGTTGGTATCACAAAAGTGTTCGTTAGTAATATTTTGTTTGTAACCATTACTAAAAGTTACTAAATTTTGGCGTTATTTTTTCCCGCGTAATTTACCAACTAAAATACTTAGTAAGATTTATGTTGATAATATGTTAGAATTTTGTTGTTAAGTTTTAAAATATTATTCGGTTAGAAATATGTTAGTAATTTGTTAGTAGAATACTAACCAACTTAAGTTGTTAGTAAAATCTGTTGGCAATTTGAGGTTTTTTGGTAGTGAAAGGAACAAGAGCAATACTACGACTATTAGTATTGAAGGATAAGCGAGACTAAAATACTCAACTATCTGCTAACCATCGATCTATCCTAATTTATATCCTCCTTAGCCTCCTATTTAAGGTCATATTTTTCGTACGTTGAAACTACACCATATACTGTATAATCACCTCTTCTCAATACTTCTTCAAATTACCTTGAAACTATCCATAAGCAAGCTCTCACACTGCCGCACTGGAGCATCCATGCATTTTCTTTTCATGTGTTTGAACCATATGAGTCGAGCCTCGCCGAGCCTCTCATGACTTGTCCTCCACAAATTTTGCTTTTACCTTATTCTAGAGATCTTTATTTCTAATCTTATCCCTCTTAGTATGTATGTGCATACACCATATCGGCATCCTCATTTTCACAATTTTAATCCTTTGAACGTGAGAGTTATTTACTAGCTAATTACTCCACTCTACAAGATAATTTATCACCTTCTTGTCACACTAAACTACATATGTGAGCCTCCATTTTATCAATCTAGCATCAGTACGATATATGACATCATTAGCAATCTCCCTGTCACCTTAAATAACATATTCAAAATACTTAGAACTTTCTATCTTTTAAATAACCTTAATATCGAGCCTCATGAGTTACGTCATCGAATTTATACTCTAAATATTCCGTTTTAATCCTAATTCAGCATGAATCACTGAGACTCTAGAATCAGTGTTCTTACATCTAACTTAACATAAACTCTAACATGATTTCCATAAATCAAAGTTATATTAAATACAAATAAATACATTATGAGACCTCATGTTCAGTTTGTCACGTCAATAAATGCATTACCAAGATTTAAGACTAAATAAGACATCTCTTAGAGGGTGTTTAGAGTGACTTAAAAAATAATCAAATTTATTTAACCTATTTTTGTATCACAGTTTTTTATTTATAAAAGTATATGATAAATTTATAAAATAACATAAAATAAAAAGGAAAAAAAGACTTAAAATTAGAAGTGTTTGACAAGATTAAAAATAATTTAAAATAGTCAAAACCAACTTTTGATTTTTGATTTATTTTAAGTCATTTTAAACTTATTTTAAATTATTTTTAAACTTGTGAAACACCTTTAACTTATTTTAAATTATTTTTTTTACTTAAATCATTTTTTTACCTATACTAAATCATTTTTCTATATTTGTCAAACAAATTCAAAAATCAAAAAATGATTTAAAAGTTGGTTAACTCCAAACATCCTCTAACATACACAATTCAAGCAAAAATACTGTCATTTAAAACACTAGTCGGAAACTTATCCGAGATGGGCGATTCATCCTGACACACATTGGGTGATAGTTAAAATCTAGATTGTGTTTAAGTTGTTTTAAAAATCTTGTGAGATACTCTATAGAGAAAACAAATAGGAATGGTGATAAAGGATCATCCTATCTCAGTGGCGGAGGGAGGATTTTCATTAAAGTGGTTCAAAAAAATTAATCACGTAAATAATATCCACAAATAAATGGGTCGAATCGGATATAAATGAGTTGGACAAAAAATATTACCTTAGAGCACGTATATTTAAAAACTTAAATAGATCATTACAATTGTACTCGACGAGGTTTCATATCTTGAAATGTCTTAATAATAGCATCATTAGAAATACTATTAAATGCATCTTTTCCTACAAAAGGCACCAAACAACCACTAAAAAAATCATCACTTGCTTGACTTCGCCAAGTCATTCTTGATAAACTTCATTGCCGAGAAAGCTTTTTCAACGGATGAAGTGACAACTGCTAGAAGTAGAGCAAGTTTCACTAAGCGGAACACCAGAGGATAATTTGAATGTTTTGTTTGGACTAAATTTTGGAAAGATCACAGAGTCCATTTAGATCAGAAAACCTTTCATCAACATCACGAACATCAACAATGTAACTTGCAAGTTGATTCTCAAGAGTTTTTATATTAAATTCATCAAAATCATCTGGATATAATTCAGTCATCCTCATTATTTTTTTGCTATCAAAACTTTAAAACGAGTTAATTGGATTCAAACAATCAATTCCATGGAGCAAATCAGTAGTTACCTCATTAAAATGATCATTAAGCTCTTGAAGTTGTCAATCAATAATATTGCAAAATATTTCAACACGGTAATGATGTAAGACTGTTTAGTGAGCAAGTCTTCATCGTGACCTTAAAGAGCTAACATATGGCTCCTCAAAGTTAGGTATCAAAATTTCATGTAGAATTTCATTGTCATCCCTTAAAACTTGCAATCTTTTCTTTGCTACTTCGACAAGTAGCATAGCATTTGCAACATCTTGTTTCTTTCTTTGTAAGCATTTATTGAGCTCATTTGTGATTGCTTATACATCTCTCATCAAATGTAACAACGCAACCTCAAATGTTTTACAAGATTCAAGATGTCCCGTTGCCTTGGCTCTTTCATCCATACTTCGTGCATCAAGAGCAAGTGATTCAAGAACTTCAAGAATAGAGTCAAACATAAGAATAAAATTGTTAAAGGATTTATAATGTGATCCCCAACTAGTATCACAAGCTCTTGAAAGACCAAGTTGTTGATTCAAGCCCCCACCAGTTGTTAGTTCATCCATATCTATTGCATCTTGAATTGCTGCTTTTTGAGAATCTCGTAAATCATCCATTCGCTTTAAAGAAGATCCCAATTCATTAAAAATATTTGAAATCAATACTACAAGTTTTCCCACTTCAACACACTTTTTGGAAACCCCAACAAGAGTTAGTTGAAGTTGATGAGCAAAACAATGTATAGAATGAGTTGATCTACTTTCTTGCCTAATCAACATTTAAGTCCATTAACCTCACCTTGCATATTGCTTGCCCCATCGTAACATTGTTCACGCATACTTGATGGACTCAAAAAATGTTGAGCAAGTATATTAATAATTTTCTCTTTCAGGGATAATGCACTAGTATCTTGAATATGAATAATGAAATAAGTCGCTCCATCATAAATTCCATTCTATCAACGTATCGTAATACAATAAGCATTTGCTCCTTGCGTAAAAAATATCAAAAGATTCATCTACAAGTTAGGCAAAGTAGTCACTATTTAGTTTTTCGAGAATAGTTTAACTGTTTCTATCTTGCATGCAGTCACAATAACTTTTTGAATTATTGGAGAAGTCATTTGATCATTTTGAGGGGCATGTTCAAGTACATAATTATGAATTTTATCACACCTTTTGACATACCATAAGAGAATCTGAAGAAAATTACCCCTTCTAAGTGATGATTTAGATTCATCATGACCTCGAAATGCAAGTCCTTGAATTATAAGAAGTCTGACTACATCAACCGAAGCACTTAAGCGAATATAATATCCATGTTCAATTTGATTAGATTGCCTCTCGAATGCAGATTGAATAGATTGTTGTTGTCGTAGTAAATCTTGACATTTCTTTTTTGATCGATTATGTGGGCTATTCGGCAGATCGATATGCTTGTCAAGACCACTCTTTTTATTTCAATTCTTAATCCTGTACATGAAAATATTTCACCTCCACCTTGATTAATGTTATGATCTTTAAATAGATAGCAATACAAACAATAGGCTGCATCTTTACTAACACTATACTCCAACCAATCATGATATACATCATCAAATTATTCATGATTAAAACGACGCATTGCTCCATAAATATTTGTTTGAGGGTACTTATGCACCTCCAAGCGAGGTTGAAAGGACCATTCACAGGGTATGCTCTTCTAGTAACATCACAATGATTTGGATGATAATTCAATATTGGACTTCTTTCACCGGGATCAAACTTTAAAGTGCTCAAATCAAATTCTTGGTTAGATTGACTTTGACTATGAGAGGCTAAACTTGATTTTAATTAAGACTGAATTGTAAAGTGAAAGTTTAGTTAGAATTTAAGAAAATTAAACACACAATATTAAAGAAAAAGTGCACACACAGTAAGGACCAAAACCAAAAAACTTAAGCAACGGTTATTTAATTATTAAATTATATTTCTCTATCTCTCCAATTTAGATTAAGAAAATATATAAAATTAGCCAAACAATGAAACTTTAATGATATTAATAAATTAGCCAACTAAAAGAAAGCACATCAAGAAAGAACGAAATAAGGTATATAGAAATCTAATAATAAAAAAGGGAACCAAAAACTTACTGAAGTAGTTATTAATGAAGATGAAAAAAACGATTGCAATAGACTTCATGTTTTTGATAACCATCAACAGCCAGCAACATAGCAAGGAAGTGGGAAGAGATGATGACAAAATAAAACTGAAAAAAATCCTAGAAGAAGAAAAGGGTCTTTTAATATTTGACTTTATAATTATGGACTAAACTAATAAATCCTAAATTTCCTTTTTTGGAACTAAAAGTTGATTTTTTGATTCTATAATTATTTTTAAAAAAAAACAAAACGCCTAAAATAGAATTTGGGAAAACACCTAAAAATAAAGTTAGAAAACGCTTAAAAATAAAGCTGAAAAAAATTACCTTCCTGGGGTTCAAACTCGCAACCTCGTCTTCTCCAGCGACAATTCTTGAACCCCAAAGCCACTGAGTTACGCCTTTGGTGTATGTTTAGGGGGTTCAACATTAAATATATACACATAAATTAAAATTTTAACCATATATATAGTGTAATTTTTTGACAATGGAGGTTCGGATGAACCCCCTTGCTTCAGCATAAATCTGCCGCTGCCCTATCTCAAACCATTTTTAGCATTAAAAGGTATTACTACGGTGCCCATTAATCAAGATGGAATCAGAAACCGTTCCTACACATTGCATGATCCAATGTCTGAACTATTCAGGAAATTGTAAACATTTCATCACTTGTTCCCAAGAACCTCATATAATCAAAGTGGGTTATAGATATTTACGTGAGATATTACCCGTATTTTCATTTTGTTTATGATAACTAAATATGAGTATGATGATGGAATCACGTACAAAATAAAATAGAAGTTTATTAAAATAAGTTGACATGACCGGTTGACGATCATCCCGATTCAAATATGATACGAAAATAAATGAGAATTCATGTTATGTTTTGAAGAAATAATAAATTCTTCAATAATTTTATTATATTGTTTGTTCTCATGATAAATTATTGGTGTTCCAATTAAGATTGAGATTTTGTCTCCTGAAATTTTGAAATATATAAAAACGTGAATATGACCCGATTCACCCAAAATGTGCACCATTTGCTATTAAATGATTTAATAGATGCATTTATGTTATGGTTACATGTGTTTTATTATCAACTTGCAATTTGATTTTTACAAAGATTTTTTTGATCGAATTGTTAAATCAAGAATATATTTCAAATTATAAAATTACAGTAATGATGTTTATATCCAAGTGGTTTAAGCAGAAAATGTATGTCTTCAATCATTGTTAAACCATTAGTGATGAGAACAAAACTCCCAAAAGAAATTTGATATGAGATACATTATTTAAAGTAGGCAACACGGTAAGGTTCCCCTATCACAATTGATTTTGACTCATGAAGTAAACAATTTTCATCTTATAATTTAAATATGTGTTATATTATAGGGAAGATAAGCAACTGGAAGATAAGTTTTACATAATAAATTATTTTTTTATGATCCTTGTTGAAGAGATAATTTAAGTCAATGTCAGACATATTTTTTGACCCTATATTATAATCTAGTTATAAATATTTCACTGAAAAAGACCTTAAAGAACATAATTTATAACACGTCTGAGGTGTGATAGTTTAATCTATTCGAACGATAAATTTTCTGGAAGAAGAAAATGAGCAAATGAGCAAGATAGTCATAATATTATAAGTGTTTTAGAAAGAACACCATGAGATAACACTTTATACAAATCACGGCAAAGGTTTAGATACCTGAAAATAATGAAAAACAAAGAGAGCTTGAGTAACGTCATATAAGAATATAGAACGATCGGGTTCCGTCGTTATAGAAAAATCAGTGAGGAAAAACTTTGGGTCGACATTTTTTTCATAGTAACTTGAAATTTCTCAATTACCTAGCCCAAATTTAGACGAAATTGAAGTCGTTGAGGTATAGAGAAATCTGGTAACAATCGGGTGATTTATTTATAATTTTGATTACATGAGGGGATAGATAACTCGTTAAAGAATTCGTATGACTTTACAAAATTGAATTCGAGTGAGTAGAACTCTCGGAATTGATCTTAGCGTGAAAGAAATTTTCTGAATGTCGTTGGTCAGAGGTGTAATGTGAAATAGGTGTCTTGGAATTATTAAAATAGCTCACTTTCACATGTAAGCCGTTTTGACAGTGTTTTTGATTGCTTTGGCGGGGTCGCTGAAGCGGGGTGGGTGTCGTTATAGCGGATCAAACGCGACTTAACGTCGTAAATAAAATCCTAAACAACTTTGTTCTGCACTTTTCGACTTTGAGAGGTGAGGAATGACCCCATACGACTTCTTGGTTTTACACCATTATTGAGGGTAAATGTATGCTTTCGTTTTTTGATCCGTAGAACCTATTTTCTTGGGTTATTATCGATGGAAAAAGATTTTGATTTAAGAATTATGGTGGAAACAACCCTAATTTGGGTACTGGGATCATGAATATGATCTAGGGTTGTTAGAATTGTTGGTAATCTAGGTAATTAGTAATTGTTTATTGATTTTTGTATTATATTGATTGTTTGTAGGTCAAGAACAAGCGGAACGAATCTAGAAAGAGAAGAATCAAGATTCTTAGGGTTTCAAACTTGTTTCGAGTTAGATGATGATTGTGATTCTATGATTGTGTGATGTATGTTTGTTGCTTCATTATGATACTTGTATGTATGTGAATGATGCATTATTGATCATATTTGTTGTAAATGAGATAGATTAATGACTATATGCCATGAAACACTTCTTTATTGTATGAATTGCGAATATACTTGTGATTATGATTGTGGTGTGTTGAAGGGATCGGATTGCTACGTCCCGACATAACTAATTTGGATCGGTTGTCATGTTTCGACATAAATATATGAAATCGATTTTCATGTTCCGGCATATCTAGGGGATCGAATACCACGTTCGGATATGCTAACAATTAGGATTTGGGTTAAATGAGAGGACCAACTACTTAACATAAATGTGCATCTTGAAAATTATGAAAATGTACATTGTTTATAAATGTTGATAATATTGTAAATGTCGGTATATGCATGTTTTTATAATTTTGTTGACTTGCTTATATTACACTTAGTAGGATAGCCATGTGATCCTACCATACACTGTGATTATGTGCTGATACTACACTTGCTCTTATTTTTGCTTAGTATAGGACATCTTCGAGCGGCTATTGACAGACCTCATTTAGAAGATCAGTGATCGTTTCGATTTCAAGGGTGAGCTAGTTCTTCCGAGCTGCCTTGAATTCTCTTTAAGTCTCTATCCACATTTTCGGACTTAAACTAGTTCTTAGATGCTTCTTATATTGGTTGGCTTGTAACCATCTTCCTTTTTGACTTTGGTTCATTCTTTAGATGTTTTGATACATTGACTCTCATACTCTAGGTTAATTCTTCCGTATTTGTTTTAGTTGATAGACTTTTGTTAGAGTTTGTGAGAACACTATTTATTTCCTTAGTATTTAACTTTCTTCCATAACTTAAATGCCTTAGTTTTTTATTTAGTTGCTTGGGTTAGGGTTGTAATAGTGATTCTCCCACCGGAGAGTTGGTGTAGGTGTCAATCATGATGGTCGGGATCGTGATAGAAACAATATCAACTGAACAGTCGACGATGTCTTTAATATAATGAGTGCTCAAAATTATAAATGGTGACAAGGATCTTGATATTAAACATGTCAAAAAAAATTGATAGATAAATGATTAGCCAAATAAAATACAATTCAAATATATTTTATTTCACTTGAAAAAGTGATATTTTGGACTAATTTTGTCCATATACCAAGACATAATGTCAGTGGGGTATAAATGAATTATTGTGCGATAAGTAAAATCATAAAACAAAAAGTACGACTTGTGTATTGAAAAATAACTTTTTTTTACAGAAGTCCTGACATTATTATATGGATATGTATTCTCCATAGGTAGATGCAACAAGATTTCTATCAATCTGACAATATATGAAAAATTTGAATAGACGTGATGAATGATTATCATGTCTAGCTAGACAGTAAATGTTATATGTAAATTCTTGAAGGATTTAAAAGATTTTAAAGTGATTTCATTGTATAGTACTTCAATAGATGTGAGATCGCTTAATATAAAGATCAATTCTGATTTCATAAAATGATTACAAATTACCATGTTATAGTGCTTTTAGTGCACTTTTGTGTTCTGCCATTATTATTATGGTATGGTAATTTTGTTAAGGTGCATGCAAAATAAAATATATCTCTATCAGTAAAAATATTAAAGTAAACCAAATATTGACATAAATTTTATTTATTCTAATCAAATGAATCAAAATTTATCAAATATGAAATTGCAGGAAATTATGAAGTTTGATTTCAAGATAGTCAATGTCATACAAGCAAAAATGTCTATCGGTGCTTGGTTATTGCTATTAACAATTAAAATAAGCATTTTGACTACTCCGACTGACAAGATAACAAATTGAGTGATTGTCAAAAATACATTTAGTTGAGATCAATAAACATATTTAGAAAATATGCAACCTTCCTTTAAAAATAGATAGTCAACAATGTTATACGAAGACATTGTTACATTGCTTAATTAAGAAAAGCACACATCAAAGGAGACTGAACAAAATATATTTCTTTAAAGTTTTTCTTATTGCTTATAGTCTTCAAAATAAGGATGAAATAAATGTCCAATAGTTTGTATTCACCAAAACATTGTCAATTACTTCAATCTATAAGTAATATTTTTTATAAGGGAAGTAAATATATGCTTCACTCTTTATTTTCTTAATCAAATTTTATCGCACTAATTTTTTCTGGTAAAAAATTTAAATGAGACAAAAATAATTTTGTTTTGCTTAATTTCTTCTTTTACAATTTATATAGATATCGTTATAAAATGAATGTCAAATATACGTTGTATCCAAATAAAATAACTTTGTGCCCAAGTATTTTTATTGCAAAGTTTTACCACCTATATATATATATCCCTCTTGTAATATACCAAAATGATAAAAACACACTAAATATTGAGACAAAAATACTGTCATCTAAAACCCTAGCTGGTAACTTATCTGAGATGGGCGATTCTTCCACCGCCGGCAACGGAGACAATCTCCCGCCGGTCTCTCCCAAACTTCCGATTCCCGGCAAAAGAAACATCCTCATCACAAGCGCTTTGCCGTATGTCAACAACGTTCCTCATCTCGGAAACATCATCGGAAGTAATCACGATAATTCAATCCTCCTTTTCCCTCTCTTCGCTGTTTCTGATGTTGATTTTATATTCAAATTGTGGTTTCCTTGTGCTGTTGTAGGTGTGTTGAGTGCGGATGTCTTCGCGAGATACTGTAGACTTCGGGATTACAATATCATATACATGTGTGGTACTGATGAATATGGCACAGCTACAGAGACTAAAGCCTTGGAAGAAAATTGTACTCCCAAGCAAATTTGTGACAAGTAATTCATTTTTCTTTGATATTAGATCAATTGATTAGTGTGCCTTGATCATAATCTAGTTCGAATTGCAATATGAAAAGCTGTTTACGATCCATCCTTTTGGGCCTCTTTCATTTCAAAAAAGTTACTGTTTATAGGCAAAAAACCCACCTATACTGAACTGGTCAGAAATAAAGTAAATGGAACGGAAAAATGAAAACAAATAGCTGGGCAGAAAATGGAAAACAGAGGGAAGAGAAGAAAGAAAGTGCTAGAAACAGGTCTAACTGATAAGGTCCTCATCAGCTTCAGCAGTTGTCTCTGTATAACAAAAATGAGGGAAAGGGAGTTCTGACTCAAAATAATAGTAGTATAGTAATAATAACAATAATAATAACAATAGTTTGACATTCTTTTTCCCTAATTTTTTGCAAATTAATCCTTTCACTTTATTTTTTTGTCGTAAACGGTTAAATTTTGTGGTGACCATTCTTTCCAATCACTGGAGCTAAACATGCATGCCTTGTTCTCAATTCCTTCCTTCATTTTCTTGGTTTTGCAGATATCATGCAATCCACAGAGAAGTGTATAAATGGTTTAATATAAGCTTTGATCACTTTGGACGCACATCAACTCCGCAACAGACCGAAGTTTGTCAGGCGATCTTCAAAAAACTCTGGGAGAATAAATGGCTCTCCGAGAACACCATGCAACAGGTATAGAATTCTTAATATGTACTATTTTATAGTAGCAGCTTGGTTCTGCGCTGCTATTGTCAGGCTTCAAGCCCTGTGTTAAAATATCTCATATATTGAATTTGTACAAACCCTAATGATGGATCAAATTTGACATATTTGTTACTGAAGCTAAGTTTATTTCACAGCCGTACTGTGAGACATGCAAAAAGTTTTTGGCTGACCGGCTTGTAGAGGGTAACTGTCCGACACCAGGTTGCAACTATGATTCTGCACGAGGAGATCAATGTGAGAAGTGTGGGAAGCTCTTAAATCCCACCGAATTGAAGGATCCAAGATGCAAGGTTTGCTTGTCCTCTTCGTTTCAGATGTGTATTTCTTCTTAATACAGTATAGTTCTAATTCTTCGCACCATCTGGTTGTTAAAAAAAATACTTCTTAAATATACTTATCATCATCTAGTTTCTTTTAAAAGTGACTATTCCTTTGCCAAGAGACTAGACTTAATTGTGACAAAGATAAACAGCTTGTATTTGGAAATTTTAAAATACTAAAAACTCTAAGGACTTAAAGCATGTTGGATTAACAATACATGAATGTTGTAATGATTTTACATACTGAAGGCTTAGCTTGCTTACTCTACAGGTTTGCCGTAACACCCCGTGCATCCGAGATACAGATCATTTGTTTCTTGAGCTCCCTTTGCTGAAGGATGAATTAGAAGCATACGTCAACGACCTGTCAGTGGCTGGAGGATGGAGTCAGAATGCTATCCACACAACACATGCTTGGCTTAGAGAAGGACTGAAGCCAAGGTGTATAACTAGAGATTTGAAATGGGGGGTTCCAGTTCCACATGAAAAATATAAGGACAAGGTTGATTGAACAAAATTGTTAGTTGTAACTTGTTATCCTTCTTTCTAGCTAAACAATAGTTGGTCACAGTTTGTTACTTTTACTGGTAATTAGCCCACTTGCTGTTACCAATTCATGTGCTGGCACAATTTGAAGCAGAAAAATTCTCCTTTATTGTTCAATAACATTTATATTTGCTTAATGATGTTATTTGTAAATAGGTTTTCTACGTGTGGTTTGATGCTCCCATTGGATATGTATCTATAACCTCATGCTACACAACTGAGTGGGAGAAGTGGTGGAAGAATCCAGAGAATGTGGAGCTCTATCAGTTTATGGGCAAAGATAATGTGCCTTTTCACACTGTAAGTTTCAGGAACTCTGTAACAGTTTCATTTTCTTTTGGTGGTAAAAATGAAGTTTAATACTATGAAGTCAAGTTACTGTACTTTGAATGACGGATAATGAGGACAAATTATGGTGCTGAGATTGTGTTATCCCCTTGACCGTTTAGACCTGACCAAAGAGAGAAGTAAACACTGTTAGACGTCAACTTAGAAACTTGATAATTGTGTAATACTCTTGCATTATCTTTGGGCTGCCCATCTCTGGAACGTTACTAGCAGCTTGGCATTGACATATTTAAATTCTCTTTTTGACTTTAGAGCATGTCAAAGTTTACATAGGATAAGGAAAAAGAAGAAAGAAGAAAGAAATTGACCACACATTGTAATTCAAGTGAGAACTCTATTTTGAGTCTTCTTTTCCTTCTATTTTTATTCATTCTTGATTGGCATCGAGCGTCTTCTGTGGAAGGGCTCAATTATCGGTTCTTCTATAATGAAAAAAAAGGAAGATGTTTTTCTAATATAGGGTTTTGCTAACATAGAAGTCATTTTTCCATTTTGTCAAGGACCAAGGTTCTATTGAATTGATGTTATATTTTGTCACCTCCATCCATATTGATTAATTCATATTTATTTTTTTTGGCAATGATATTGATTCATATATTTGTTGAGAAGGAATCAAATCATGTAGTTCTATTTAGGACATTCTTAAATGCTGGGAACACTTCTAAAATAAAAAACAATAAAATAAGTAAACTGCCGGATTAGTCAAGGTGCACATTATCTGGTGAAGGCACCGACATTATTAAAAACTAATAATTATAATAAGACATACATTGCCTAGTGAATATAATATCACATGACATGATGAGACAGCACCTTATTTTTTTAAAAACTATGTTGATTTGTTCATTTACGGAAATGTTGTTCAGCAAAAGAAGTCCGGATACCAATTAATTCTTGCATGTGAGATGTCTTTGATGGAGGTTAATCAAGTTCCAGTTTAGGAGAATTAGAGGATGTTAATTCGGCGTTTTCATGGTGTTAATAAATGTTCATTACATTGTGTCATAACAGAGATAGATAGCTTTCAATATAAACATGTTATTTTTTATTTTTTTGATAAAGTAAAGTTGTATTCCTCAGCAATGAGGGTATGCTGGCAACCATCAAAAAGATTTGCATCAGTGACCCAAAAAAAACCAACTCAAGAAATTGCTACTAAGCTTATAAAAAGAAGAAGTTTAAAATCTGTCCAGCATCCTCTATACCCTCCTCATTACACCAAAAACAGAAGGTCTTCATACAACGCCATTTGATCTTTTGTACTGATTCTGCAGTATTTATAGAGACATGTTATTTATGAGATAAGAAGCGGATTCTAACTGTCATGAGTTTGAATAAGTAGTGGATTTGAAGCACTTCCTGAGTTTGAAGTCTTGCTTGAAACCAAGTTGAATATATAAATGGTGATAGGTAGAGTGCCGGGTCCATTATTGCACTGAGTTTCAAGATGGAATTGCCGATTTATCGATTTTCCTAAAAAATTGTATCCTTACTACCTTATCCAAAAATAATAATCTGAATTCATACTAGTATTGAATAATAATGTTATGTACTAATATCCCCAATGAATCAGATGACAAGGCAATGCCTATTACCTGACAGAAAGATATCAAAAAATTATGCACACCCCTCATTTTGGACAGCAAACTGTTGTACTTAAAAACAATTTAGAGTTTCTTAAGCGACTGGGATTTCCTTGTTGGGTTAAGTATTAGATTCAGAGGATCTCTAGTTTTAGAGATCCCCTGCTCTGTCACTTTAGACAAATTAGTTTAATATTAGATGAATGGAACTGAAAAGAGCATACTGGATAAAGAGAAAGCATATTGTTCTGCCTGCCTAATTTAAATTTAAAGCATGATTGGTTAATTGATTGATCGATTTGGACAAATATGCTTAGGAGTCCTATTGCCACGAATTATCCTGCTCAGTTGCTATGTTGTATAAGCTTAACCATAGTGATATTATTTCTATAAGCAGCTATTGCACATAAGAAAACAAATGTTGTATTTTCCAGGTGATCTTCCCATCTACGCTTCTTGGAACTCGTGAAAACTGGACTCTTATGAAGACTATTAGTGTAACAGAATACTTGAACTATGAAGCAGGTTAGTTGGAAATAAGGCTATGAGTTTTCCAAATGTTAATGCTACTTGCCACTTAGTATATTTGTACCACAGTTCTTACTACCTAATTACTTCTTTTCTGATTTGAAAATTTAACTTCTAATATATTGGTTGTATAATCAGGCAAATTCTCAAAGAGCAAGGGCGTAGGAGTATTTGGTAATGATGCAAAAGAGACAAACATTCCTGTAGAAGTTTGGAGATATTACTTGCTAACAAACAGGCCGGAGGTGTGGTCTTGGCAGTTTTAACTTCCGTTGCCTGATAAGTCCATATTCTGTTATGTTCTTTATGCTGGTATGATCACTAATGGATATCAGTTATTATAGGTGTCAGACACTTTGTTTAGTTGGGTGGATTTACAAGCAAAGCTGAACAGCGAGTTGCTAAACAACTTAGGCAATTTCGTCAATAGAGTCCTGAGTTTCATTGCAAAAGATCCGGGTATGTCTGCTAGATGTCTTCTATGAGATATTACGTAGTCTCCCCTCTTGATATGCTTTTGCTGTTGTCACTTGTCAGCTAGTTCCGTGTTGGTTTGGCTTAATACATTTAGACAATAGCAAGCTTTGGCAGCTTATTTCATCTGTGTTTATTTCACCAGTATCTCTGATTCATTATTAGACGACACGGTTTGTTATGCTGTTTCATGCTTTTCTGTTACTTATTTTCTAATTGACTCCTTTTCTGGTTGATTGATGAAAATTATTGTTTCTCTTTCTTGTGAATCAACAAACTGATTTACCTAGGTCCTTGGAGTGTTGTGCTAGTATATCATTGAGATGACAAAATTGAAAGGAAATATTTCTTGTTCTTTCTTAGAAAGATAAAAAGGGGGAAAGTCTCTTGGTAGAAAGGTGTTTGTCATTGGATATGTCTCTTGGTTCCTTCATGTTTACTTTGGATATCTTGTTGTTGGTCACTGATTAAAAAATTAATCTTGTTACTAGTATATTCATAAGGATAACTCAAAAGGGAAGATTCTTGTTTTAGCTAGAAAAAGATACAAACGGAACTAATTTGTTTTTTGTTTTGCTTCTGGAGTGTTGACTTGAAATAATCCATTCCTTTTCTAATTGAATATCTAACAGATCTTATGAATTTGTTGTACAGCTTCAGGTTATGGTTCCATAATTCCCAACCCAGAAGGAGCTGAATCACACCCTTTAACTAAGGCCTTAGGTGAAAAAGTTGGAAATTATGTGGAAGAATATATAGAAGCCATGGAGAAGGTAACCACAAAACTATATGTTCTTTTTCCAGTTCTAGTGAAATGGGATGTCCATACTATATGCACTGGATTAGCCACCTCAATGGTCATGATCAAAGGAGAAATTGCAAACGTCTAGCATTCCCTCACTAATTATTTGGGATTAAGGCTTAATCATTTAAGTACACTTTACGTCAAGTGTTCATTAGAACTCCTCTAATCTTGTTAAGGATCTGTATGCCCAGTAGAAAATATGGAGTATTACTAGAGTCGAGAACTTAAGTTTTGGATATTGGATTGAGATAGATCTAAATGAAGCAACACGGATAGTGGGGAGTTATATAGCTTATCCCACCAGTTTGAGGTTGAGACATAGGAGTAGTAATAGTGGTAGTTGTTGTTACTGACTTATTGTATCTTACATGTCATTTATATCTTCAATTGGTTTCTTCTTTCCTTTATATGGTCTGAATAACCTTAATATGCTGCACAACTGGTTTAGGTTAAATTAAAGCAGGGCTTGAAGATTGCTATGTCCATTTCTGGAGAAGGAAACGGTTATTTGCAAGTAAGCCTGTCAAGTACTTCTCAACTATCTGTTTTGATTTATCAGTTGCTCGTGCGATTGTATTTTCTATTTTAATTTAGAAACTGCCTTCTGAATTTCAGTAATAGTTGTTGAAAGTTTCATGGTTACTTTAATCTCATAAGTTCAGACTGTCCATACTTCTTTTTGTAGGAGAGCCAATTCTGGAGACTTTACAAGGAAGATAGGCCTTCTTGTTCCATTGTGATGAGCACTGCTTCAGCTTCTCCGGCCCTAGTCTTATCTCTTCATTTCCCTTTTTAGAGCCATTAGCATCCTTTTTCTCGGGAGGTAAGAACTCTGTTGCCATCATTGCATCATATAACTGTGTCTGAGGTCCCGTCTCTGCTCATGTTTGATGCTTGTACATCATACTGTGGGTTGAGGTTCTTTCTGTCTCAATGGATTGATGTTCTCACGACTTGATTCACAGGTGCTTAAGCAGCTTAACTTTCCTCCTGAAACAAAACCTTCATTGTCTGATGACAGAGGTGACATAGAAAAAAGCAAAAGACCATGGCATATCCTACCTGCAGGTCACAAAATTGGAATACCAACACCATTGTTCAAAGAATTGGTAATGCATTGTATTCTTGTTCTTTACTGCATATATTCTCATTCTTTCATTTGCTAATAGTCTTAAGACCGAACTTGATTATGCGCAGAAAGATGAAGAAGTTGAATTCTACAGAGAAAAGTTTGCTGGAAGTCAGGCAGATAGGAATTTGAAGGCTGAAACTGAGGCAAGGAAGATCACTGATCAGTTGAACAAAGCAAAAATATCAGGTTAGTTATGTAAACTTTCTTATACGCCCTCATCTATTAAGTAAGAATTTAAGTACAGTAACCTATCATAAGAATTTTGAGTATAACGGAAAAACACACCCAAAAGAGGCACAAGAAAGTACTATTATACAAGGAAAGAAAATTTCAGAAAGATGAATGGGAAAGTGTCCAGTTATTCACCTTATTCGGTGGATCTTGTTGGGCATTTCAATTGGCGATGCCTTTTTATTCTTGGGGAATGTTTTTGATACTTATTCTTGAGAAATATTATCTGTATGTTTTCTGTCAGTATATATGTAGCTGTTTTTCCTTTGTCCTGGGTTGGAGTCTTGGATAACAGAAAATGCAGTGTCTTCCTATCAGTCTCTCCGGTTGTATCAAATAAATATTGATATGGGGAAACTTTTAAGGCATTGTATTTTCTATTTATTTTCTGTGTAATCTGGGTGCTCTACAGCAGCCCCTGCACCTTCAGGTAGCTCCTCTTCTTGTAGGTCTTTCCTGCATTATCTCCTTGTATCATAAAATCAGAATGAGGACATGCATCACCACTTTAGGCCCTTGTTCTTTGATGGACCTTTAAATATGGACTCATCAATAATCTATCAATTGATCGATTATGTAAATCGTATATATCCATCCCCACTCTTTTGAATAGCAATACCTATCTTCTAATTTGTTATGGCAACTCCTAAATCATTTATATCTTACCTTTGATATATTATCATATTCTTGTTCAAAAGTTTCCTATTCTTTTGTGGGAAGTGGCGAGGGATCCTTGCCATGGGTTGATAGCTATATGTTAGAATAAGTTCTTACAAAATTATTGCAGACTGTTGATCACATTGAGTTTTTCTGTGTCTATCAGATGCTAATAAGAAGAAAGAACGTGCTACAAAATCTTCTGAAGCCAAAGCTAAGGGTTCAGCCTCGGTTGAAGCAGAAATTTCGATTAGCAGACTTGATATTCCGGTTTGGTCCTCATAAAGAGCAGAAAGCTCTCCCGCTTGCTGATTCTTTGTAATGTTGAAGAGAAATTTGCACTACAATAAAATGAGTGAAGCTCGCCAGAGCCCAGAACTGTCGTTAGTGGCCTCGTAAAATATATTCCTCTGGAGGAAATGCAGGTTTGCGTTTTTGTAATCTGTCTACATGTTGATTAAACCGTCATACCTAGCAATTTCACAACTATATCCTTTTTCAGAATCGAAAGGTCTGTGTTCTAACTAAATTCAACCTGAAACACCAGCCACATGAGGGCAATAATCCCAGGCCTGGTTCTTCTTGCTTTTGCTGCTTCTAATAGTGATAACACCTAAGGTAGATGTCAGCCTAACTTCTAGTATGTTATCGACCATCTGCCTCACTTCATACCTGCCGAGGGTACATAAAAGGAGAGAATTTTTAGGACATAATGCTAGAGGGTCCCACTTTCCTATAGCAAAATATGTTGTCGGGTTTAACCTTAGGATTTTAAAGCTTTTGCTTTAGTAACTGTAAATTATTATTGTCTAAGAGCTAACCCTGGTTCTAACTGCTTTGGTTTCCTCTAGAATGTGCAGTTCTTTCTTCTTTTTTTAAGGTAGGGGCTTTCCTATTTCTTCTCGTTGCTTTCTCTTTTCTCTTCTCTTCTTCCTCTCCTTTGCTTCCTCCATCTCCTACTACACAATCCTCGTGCTTCCCTTCTAACAACAAACAACCAACCCCTTCTAACCTACCTAGCCCACAATCCTCTTTCTTCCTTCCTCACACCTTCTAACACCTTCTACCCACAAACTGCATACTTTGTTCCTATTGCTTCCAAAGTCTCGTTCAGGAAAAGCAAGAAAAGATTCTTCATTTTTCATGATGTTCGTATGCATAGACCTCCTTGACTATCACCACAATCTATTGATTGAGACATTGCAAATATCTGTTTCTTTTATTTAAAATAACACCTATTGTTTAATGCATCAACTATAGATAAGTTTTGTTGAGATGAGAAAACATAGAAAAACTATTAGAGGACCAAAACAGGAAAAGTGAAGTGATGCAAATATATGATGATTTGCATGTCAGGTTGAACTAGTTGAGCCACCTAAAGATGCTGCAATTGGTGAACGAGTTACGTTCCCTGGGTTTGATGGCAAGGCGGATGATGTCTTGAATCCTAAGAAGAAGGTTTGGGAAACTCTTCAGGTGGATCTGCACACAAATAAGGAGTTGGTTGCTTGCTATAAAGATTTGCCACTCACCACTTCTGTTGGTGTTTGCAAGGTCACATCCATTTCTGAAGGATCGATTAGGTAAATTATTTCTTTGGCGGATGAGAACTAGAGAGGGATTTAAGGATTTTGTTTTAATTCTTTTCACATTTTTCTTTTCTACACAATGTTATACAATCAAACTTTCCACTTTGATTGAGTGGATTTGGAAGGGAAATGAGTATTTGAAGTGTTCTTGTCTCTTGCTATGTGTCTGATTCTCTGTTCAATTATTTATATAAGTTGCACAATTTAGATGAATCTTAACTTGCCCTACTTCAATATTTCACTTAGTGGTCCGGTTGATCGATGTCTGAAAATAATCCTCAACAACATTAGTGTAATCCCACATTGTAGAAGAGGGTAGGATGTAGGCAGATCTAAATGTTATCGTGTTGGAGGGTAGACAAGTTGTCGATAAACAGAAAATAATCCTCAGTTGTGTTTTCTTCTTGTTGGGATTTATACTATTGTAATTTATGTTCTTGATCAATTCTTGCCTATAGTCAATTATTAGGAAAAACTATCCTCGTGGGTTAAAATGGTTACATATTGTCTCACTAATTAATAATTTCATATCAATTTTCAAGTCATATGTAGCCTAGATATATGTACACGTATTTAGTATATCAGATACATTTTGACATACATATACATGGGAAGAGAGGAGAGAGTCGGGTAATTGTATATCTATAATTAGTTTTTTTTATTTTAAATAAATATATCATCTAGGAAATATTATTCAAAATTCATCATAATTAATTAAGTATTTTTCATAATAACCAGTCTCTTTTTTTTATTTTTATTTTCTTCAATATCCTTCTATTACATACATACAGATTTTTTTTTTTTTTTTTTTTTTTGTATTTTTGCTTTTCGCAATTCCTTTCTTCCAATTCCCAAGATCCTTTTGTATGATTGTAGGAGTGATTTTTTGTGTTCACTATATTATACTTAGAGTTGTGGTTCAAATCAATGTCAATGTTTATCTTTAATAATACTTACACCATACAGATAGATAATTGTATTATAATATTAATAAAATAGTGACTTGTGAATACAAATATATTTGGATACATAGTATTGGGCCACAACTTTTAACCTATAGCAAAACAAAAAATCTCAATTTGTGTATGCATACCAAACTTTGCATAATTGCGCTCCATAGCAAACAAAAACTGTATATTTCGCTATACATAACAAGTGTATAATTCCGCTGGCCTACAATTGTATAATTCTCCGCTGGCCTATTTCGCTGCAATTGTATAATTAGCTTGCAATACAGTTGAATCGAATTAAAAATGTATGTATAATTGCATAATTATAAAGTATACAAGAAGATATATATTTGGTTTTTTCCTTTCTTCTCCTCTGCTTTATATTATTACAAAACAGAAACTACAATATATACCTTCTGTTGTATAATAAAGCTAGAAAACATTGGTATTTCACATTTTGTATTGCACCCATCATTATTTCCACTAGGCAATTGTATATTCACATTGTATAATTTTTGTGGCCTTTCTCTCTCAATATTTGAAGTAAAAAAATGTTTGTTAAATTATATAATTAAGATGTATAAAACACGAAGATATTACATTTTTTTTTGCATGCTTATAATATACATTTTCCCTGTCGTCTTATTTACAAAACAAAGAACGAAATTTACACTTCTGTGTATAAAGCGAGAGAGGGGCACAGAAGGGGAGTGGCGAGCTAAACTTTCTGGGAGAGAGACGCTTGGCAAATTTTTAACCAACGGGCTATGGAGCACATTACAAAATTCAAACCCTCAAACCCTAGCTATTCATAATTTAGGTTATTATTTGATTATTTGCTATTATATCAATTTTCCCCTAAGCTAATTTATATATCCAATTTGATTAGGCATACAATTATTAGCGGATATCAGTACTATATTTTTTTATAACATCAAATACCTAAGTTAACGTCAAGCCTCAAGTATTAATATGAGAAAATTTCACAAAAACTAGATTGACGTTCTGTTTGATTTTTTAAATTTTTATATAGTGTCGAAGAGTCGAATACTTACCGCACTTTGATACATACACTTTATCTATATTGTTTTGTTTTTTTTTTTTTTTTTTTTTTTTTTCATTTTTCTTATTAACAAGCGTGTATTCATAATTATATAAGTATATTAGTAGCTTCATTTTTTTTTTGGGTTACCATAGTGTATCCATTGTTTTTCAAATTGTTGTATTCATTGTAAAATTGAAAATTGTACTTACTTTAATTCTCTACTTTACCTTTTTTTTTATTAGTAATACATTAAATTTTTATAAATACTTTATCCTTGATATTTAATACTGTATTTAAGTTTATAATAAATATAAATACCAATTTGAATTGCAAATTATTCATGTTAATTGTACAAGTGATACTTTCCCTATTTAGTTATGTAATTACCAACTGTATTAGTTGTATAAATCATAAAAATAAAAACATAATGGATGCAAAAATACAATGAGAAAAGACACGAATAAACTTTTAAAATATTTCACTTTTTATATATTCAAAATTTAATGAATATCTTTTAGATTAGTATTTTAGTGACTATAATTGTATTTGTATTTAGGAAGATTAAATACAAACAAAATAACCACAACCTTTTGCTTATGGGGAATCAATCATATTTTGCTACAATATGTAATATTATGTAGGTAATTGAATAATGAAAATAATTTTCAATTCAAATTTTTAGAACATAATAAATGGTTTTATAGTTGAAAATTATGGTAACATATCATACCTTATTTAATGCATTGTATAAATAATAATAATATCAATAAAATAAAATAAAAATTTAATACAAACATACAACTAGAAATTAACATACAGTGTAGTCATTTCTAGTAAATAACATATTTATAGATGTAGTCATTTTTGTAAATTGCTCTTTAATTTTTTGGCCTGCGAACCTAGCCTCCTGAGGTCGGAGGGCTAACATGGGTTGGGCTTAATAATCTCAAGTTTAAATTGTGATGAAAATCTCATCCCAACTTCACCTATTCAATTGGGCTATACTGACCTAATGGGTCAAATCCATTTTAATGGTTCTATTAGGCTAAGGTTAGAAAGGGCTTGACTTCTATTTTTTAATTTACACTTCAGCTGAGTCTAATGAGACTCAAGTGTGGAGCCTTCCACTGTAGATCGAGACTACGCAAAGCTAGAACACTATGAAATATAAAATTTGAGAAATCACATTCAATTTTTCTTAAAGAATATATAAGTTTATAACCTCATCAACGTGTTCCAACCAATTTCAATCATATTATAAAAACAAAAACAATTTGATGAGAGTAGAATTAATCTTGGAGTGATGAGGCAAATACCATTTCTTTTTCTGCTTTTGGTGGACTACCTTAGAGAACTTTCTGAGTTGTGGGTTATTGAGTGAAATCTAGGTGAGAATATTCACTTGGATTTTATTTTTTTGGGAATATTATTGCCACCTAATCCCCATCCCTATTTTAATGTCAATAATTGGTATGCCTAGTACATGTATAGTGTCTAGATTCTTGATTTAAACTAGATCAAAATTCTAATAATTATGTTTATTGTTTGGATAGCCCTACACCACATAAGTAATCACTCTTTACTAGGTAATGATATGGATTTAAAATGCTTTTATTCTTTTTAATTTGGTATTCATATTAGAGTCTGATTAATGAGTATGTTTTATTTAGAGCCTCATATGAAATCGCTTCTTATCAAGAATTTTTTCATATTCAGGATTTAAATATGAGATATGTAGTTAAGAGAGAAGCAGTATCATCCATCGATGATGAAATCTAGAATTTGGTTAACAAATCAAACATTGCAAATTTAACAAATTAACTATTTTATATATCCAATGACAATAAAATAAAACTAATGATCTCAAATATATTATTCCATGCTTAGCCATGACCTAGATAAAATATGGTCATATTTTTATACTAAAAGATTGTTCCTTTTCTTAGACCAAAAGTTGACAATATAAGCTTTTCATTTTCTATTATTGTCTTAATTATTTTAGTGTTTTTGTTTTTCCTATGTTAGGAGGAAGTATTTTTCATTTGGGGTCAACCCAATTTCCTATTTTTAGCTATTTGGATGAATTGAGGCAATTAATTATAGGTCCATTAACTTTTTTGTGGTTCTTTATTTTTTTGTTCTATTTTGTTTTCTCTTTCATTGCTCAATACTTATTGCTTACTTTTAGCTTTTTCACTTTTTCTATTTCAGAAATAAGATTTAAATTGCTAGGTAGGTAAATCCATGAATTCTAAAAGTAAAAAATATGAATGGTAATTATGTGAATGAAAAAAAAAATTACTCTACATGAGTACTATGCTCTTTGCATTAAATTATTAAATCTAACATGTCCAACCAACCATATCCCATGCTTTTTGGTATAGTGTCTCCATTTGACCATGTCAACCTAGATTCCTTGTAATGTTGGAATGTAATTATACTACTAGACCTAGTCTTCTTACTTAGAAAATAAAGTTACCATACCACTAGTAGTTCAATATTTTTTTTTTTCATATTCGGTATTTAGAGTTTACATTAAAGCCCGATTAAATTCAAATCGCATAGTATAAGACTCATTTAGGAGTGACGGTCCTAATAAAATTTTCTCCATATCCAAGGCCACAACTTGAGAGTTGTGGTTAAGGGTGACAGTCCCACCACTGTACCATAACCAATATTGGTATATACTTTTTCTATCTCATTCGGTATCTGGAGTTTACATTAGAGCTCGATTAAATTCAAATCGCGCACTGCAGGACTCATTTTCAGTGACGCTCCCAACATGATTTTCTCCATACCAAAAGCTCAAACTCGAATCCTCTTGTTAAGAGTGAGAAAGTCTCACCACTACACCATAACCAATGTTGATAGTTCAATACTTAAGTCTCACCACTACACTATAACCAATGTTGGTAGTTCAATACTTAAGTATATATGATATATACTAGATAAAGTAGCTCGTTCAAGCATGGGTCAAATATATGCTATTTTATTTGTCTTAATTTGTATGACACATAAAAATTAGGAGAATCAATCAAATTATATGGTTTTAAAATATTCCATTGTTTGCATAAGTCTCAGATAATATATATTTCTCCTATGTTTTAACTTATGTGGCATGGATGAAATTTTGAGTTGTTCAACATTTGTTTCGCTATATTGTATATTAGAGTAATTGTATGTCTACTTCAATTTCCTCTATTTATATTTAATATTTTCTCAATTTCAATTCATTTGTCTTATTTTTAATTTTAGTAAGTTAAAAGTCGTATTTTTTTAACAACTAGGGAAATCGTACCGCTTACCTTTGAATGCACACAGTGTAAAACCCCACTCCTATACAATAGCTTGCAAATCACATAGTAAAATAACCCGCTAACAACTTAAAATATTTTTCTAAAATAAAATATTTTAAATGTTGTTAACTCTAAAAATTCTAGTTGTGCATGTAAATCAAGTCAAAGGGAGTAATACACATTAATTTAAAATCACGCCATAACAAGTAATATAAATAGCAATAATTATCAACTTAAAATGTTTAAAAGACATATTCAAAATTTGATTAAAATTTTACATATTTCATGTAAATTGAAACAGGAAAAGTAACATATATTATTTAAAAATATATTTAAAATATTATAATTATAATAATTAAAAATTAAATATAATAATCAAATAATATAATATAAAGAGAGTGATAAATACTGAACCAAAATGGATAAATATTCAATTAAAATTATGATAACTACAAGTAAATAAATTAAAACTTTTTTTAAGGAACTATTTAAGAGTGAAGCCTCAAAATTGTTTCATATGACAATTACCAAAAAGTCCTTTTTAACCTTTATAAGTAATCTAATTATGGCCACCCTCAAAATCCTAATTACAATAATATTATATTCAGTGAAATTTTATGCTATTAATTTTACGATTTAGCTATAGTATTATGTTTTCTCTTTTATAGAAACAATTGTTTATTTTAGTATGCAATAAAGTTTCATTATAAATAGATATATTATTTTCAGGAGTGCTAATCTATTTACTTATGTAGTAGACAATACATTATATGATGTGTTTTTCAGGTTATGTATGTAATATTAAATTATTGATTCTTATAATTTATAAATTATATCCACATTTAAGGATGAATTTGGACAAGTATCTTGAATATTCTTAATAATTGTAGCACCGAATTAAAATAACCTAAATTAAATTAAGAAGTGCAATTATAGGTATATAATGAAACAATCTATAATTTATTATGATAGAATAATTCATTTATTTTACGAATTAATACCACAATTATAAGTCTCACTAATTAAATCTATGATCCTTCCTACCTCTATTAAATTAATGACATTGGTAAGAATAATTAATTGTATGGATTTACCCCCAAAAACGTGTGGAAAAAAAAATAATTTTATACATTTTGGAATAAGTGAATAAAATCTTTTTTAACCTCAAAAATATGAGCAATGATATTTGTCCACACAAATATTTTGCACTTACAAAATTAACTAATTGCTTAAATCTAAGTTGATTGATTTTTTTACTTGCTTCCATAGTGAATGTTCAACCATAAAGTCCATTAAATATTTTTCTGATAAATTCTACGATGAAATATTTAATTATCTACAAAATTTATCAAATTGAGAAAAAATAAAATCTTGTAAAGGGGAATTAAATATTGAATTTCGACAAAATAACCTGATAATTTTGATCTCTAGTTTGAAGAAATGTTAAAATATTTATATACGTAAATCATACATTTATTGATTTTACACAAAATAAATATCTTAAATTTGTTTATGTTTTCTAAAAATAAATAAATATTGAGTTGAGTTAAATAACACCAAAAAAAAAAAGATAGTAATTTCCTCGAAAAGAAAAGGTGTTGAAGAAGAAGGAACCTGACGATTGAAATATGTTAAAGAAATAGGTCCAACGTAACTGACTGATTTGTCTACAACAAGTCTTGATGAAGAAGGAAGGCTGAAAATTGAAAAATGTCAAAGAAACAGGAAGCTAAATGGCAAGTTTACACTGCTGAAAAATTAGAGTCGCACTAGAATTAGACTAACATGTTAATTAGAATTATATTTCGACTAGAATTATATTATGATTAGGATTATATTATGACTAGAATTATTATTAGAATTATAATTACACTATTATTATTATTATATTAGTAATAGGAATTGTGATAGGACTCTAATTATAGTTAACTTAATACTCTACAATTTTCTCAGATTATGTACTTAACATTATTATTCATCAATACTATCAATATTGATATATTGATAAACCTATCAATATAATCAATACAAATCTTGATTACTCTATGCTTAGATGTGAAATTTCTAGATGAATTTCTACAAAAGGTACCTCATTTCTTTATTTTGTAATTCAATATTTAACTAATTAATTGTAGTGGATTACCCATGTTTCCATTGTATGAAGCACATTTGTCTTTTTCTATTTTAATAACAATCCACTTTAAAATTTTGGACAATACTATAAAGCTGTGAAACAAAAAAGAAAACTTTAAAACCAAGATTTTCCCAAAATAAACAGTACTTTGAAATTTACTTTCTTGAAGGATAAAATTAAACATAAATTTAAAATGTAATTAAAAGATTGTGCTGAAATATCTACTTAAATTTAATATATTTTGTTATCTACTAAGTGAATGACAAGATTGGTGAGTTGTCTATTTAATTATTTTATTACACTATGAAATCTCAAATTATAAATCATGACTTGCACTAGATTGGCCTTTGTGAAGGGACATAGTCAATTTATGCTTATTTTAGATCCATTGCCAACTATTGCAATTTCAGTCTCACCACATGGGAAGATTCATATTATGTAGGTAATTAGGAGCTCAAATTTGAAGTTTTTATTTATAATTTTTTGTTATTTTTCTATTGTTTTTTATTGTATTTTAGTTATCACATTAATTAATCGGTTGGAATCATTGTCCTTTTTTAGTATGTTATATTAAGTATTTTATTATTATTTTATTTGTCCAATTTACTTTTGTATTGATCTGATGGTTGCTCTTTGCGTACATTCTAGCTATCCTCTCCAAACCTTGCTTTCGAAATTATATTGGATTTGTATTGTTATTGTAATATTTATTTACTATATTTAAATTAATTGAAAAGTGGAATTTTAATTTCATTTTATTTACTTTAAAAATTATTAAAAATTAAAATTTGAATCATGTATTCTTGAAAATGACTTGTCATTTTAAATTTTATCTGCAAAGGTGATAATGTTTGACGTGAAGAAATTGTATGCATCATGTTAGAGATATATACTAAAGAATATAGTTAGTTATTGATATAAGGTCGATTTATTCTACCAAAATGAATCTTTGTAATTTTATGTGTATTTGAAACTATATAATAGATATAATGCAAGTATTTATTTATAAAAGGAATGTAAAATATATGATTTATAAATGTGATATCTTATGATAATTTGATACCTTGTTTTTTATATAACTTTTAAAATTCATATTATACATTTAAACAAAATTTGAATTTCAAATTATCTTTTAAATCATGATTATATGTATGCAAATTGTCATGTGATATCATAATTAATTTTGTGAAAGTTTTTCTCACGCCAAAGACTACAAAGAAAAAAAAAGTTCTCAATTTATCTATATTGACGTAAAACAAATATCCAACATTGATCACCAACAACAACGGATATTATACATCGAATGAATTGTTATCAAAAATATTAATTCTTATATTCGTTTTTAAGTATGTCATTCGTCTATTTTAGTTATTACATTTTTAACACAATGAGCAAATTATGTCCGAGCAACATAAGTTATACCTTACACTTTGTTTGGATCATTGTTACTCATTATTTCATAATATATTGTATGGTAGATACAATGTTTGGCTAGACTGTGTCGTTTGTTATTGTTTAATAACAATTTAATTGTTTAGTTTGATCGTACCGTACTGTATTGTAATTTATAAATTTACTAAAAAATTCTAATTATTCTAGGGTAAGAGGTTTGACTAGATTTAAAGAATATAAAAGGTAAAATAGAATTTTGGAATATTATGTAAATATATAATTGAAAAAAGAAATTAAGTAACAATGGAAAACACCAAATTAGTTGTTCCATAAAATAGGGTTTTCATTGTTACGTAACAACGAAATTTAACGATACAATACAATACATTTTTAAGTAACAATCAAAACAAACATTGTAGATATAGTAACGATACAATACAATACAATAGGTAACAATGATTCAAACACAGTGTTAATAATTTTGATAATTGACAAAAATAAAATATAGTTTACTATTAGTGATCTGACTAGTTTGTCACAATTAACTAGTTTGGCTAATGATTACTAGTTATGACGATGACAAATTAGACAATACATAGAACTAATATACTAAACATAATATTATATAAAAATTAATATAAAAAGAAAATCCTTAAATCGAAAGATAGATAAAAGCCCCACCCACACCCCACTAAGGCACATTAATTTCATTAATAAATTACATTGTACATGGTATTGTGTGATTATGGGAAAAACTGATGTTCAGTTTATACAAGTATAATTTTATTTTATTTTAAAAAAAAAAACAGACATAGAAAAGTTATTCTCTACCAAAAATAAAATATTGTACCAAAATACCTTTTAAATGAAAATACAATTATAATAAAATTCAAATAGAATACAAAACATAAAATAAGGAGTATTAGACACCAAAAACAAAATGATGCAATTTGACCATTCAAGTGTATGTATAAAAAAATGAAAAACAAAAAAACAAGGATCAAAGATAGGTTTTTTACTTTTCAAGCAAAATGACATGTACTAATTATTTATTTTATAAAATACAATTAAAAAAAATATTAATAAGAGAATGTAGGTCCATAACGTAGAGTGCAATAAATAAAAACATAAAAGAAAGAACAGAGTTTTTCTTATCTTGTAAGTAACATATTTTACTATGTATATATGTTTTCTTTTCTTTTTGTCTACTTTTACTATATATTTATTTGAGTAATTATTTTATATCATTTTGGTAGCTATTAAAGCAAAGAGAAAAATATCGAAACATGACAATTAAATATGATGGAATTATTGTACCAAGGGATTTTTACTATTTCGTCAATATTAATTTATCTGATATAATTTAAATTTTATAATTCTATTAACTTAAAAATGCCATGTAAATTTTAAAAAATCACAAAATTTACACCAATAATTGCTATGAAGATGGGGTCAATACGTTTATAAACAAAATGAAGGGACTAATTTAGTAAGCTTTTGATGATTAGATTTATTTTCGCAATAAATGAATGAAAATCACACTTTAGTTAAGGACTTATTTTTAAGTTAAAAAGACATTTTTTAAGAGCTTGTTTGGTATTTAATTAAGGAGTGTGTATTTAATTTTTCGATATGATTTTACACTATTTAATTTGGAGTTATTGGTCTTTGATTTTGTAAAACTGTAACTCAATTCGATCTAAAATAAATTTAATTTGATTTGATTTTTCTCTATTCAATTTGACTTCTTTCGATTTGGTTATTCGATTATGTCAATAATTAATAACATAACCAAAGTAATAATATTGAATTTTTAGTTTGGTTACTCCGTTATGTCAGTAATATTAATAACATAACCAAAGTAATAATATTAAATCCCTTAAATATACTTTCTAATATGAATCATAAGAAAAATTTAAAACACAATAGTTATAATTATACCTATTATAGATGTTCAAGCATAAAATGTAAACGTAATCATCGTGAAATGCAGTAATTTAAAAGGAAAAATGTAGTTAATTCCAACTTAATTCTACGTACACACACATTTGATTTGATTTGATTTGATTATGCGGTTTAATCTGAATAATGCACACCCCTACATTAGATCATCTCCAATTCAACGCATACATCAAATTCTAAATTTAGTGTAAATTTGAAGTTAATTTCAACCCACACCAATTTTTACACCAAATTTGGTGATGTGTGAATGTGTTGCCACCAAATGTTGGTGTATGTAATGACTTCATCACATCAATTCGCTTTTAGAATGTTTTAAAGTATTTCATGATACAAACTTGATAAAGAAACAGTAGAGAAAAGTTATGGGGGAATGAAAGCGAGTGAGAAGGAATGGATTTTATGGGAAATAGTTAAGAATATTAATTTTAGCTAGTGGAAATTTGTTTTTTTTGTGTTTTTAAAATAATTTTTCTATTGAGGATTTTTAAAAAAAAAAATTAAAAGAAGTGCTAACTGAATATATAATCTGATGTATTGTAATGCCCACAACATGATAATGAGAAAAGGTGATCTTAATGCACCTATTGAAGATGTGTAGCGAAGGTCCAATCCGACCGTATTATGAAAATAGATTGGATTGATGATGAAAATTATCATTCTAACATTACTAGCATCGGAGAAAAAATAAATGACAGAGGCCATTTTGAATACGTAACGCTTTAATAGCGCATTTATGGGAGGACAGTAGTGATTTGAAAGATTGAATATTGAGTAGAATTAAATAAAATTTTCAAACCCACCGCATCTCCCCCTCCACCCACTGCACCTTACCCTTCACCCCTAATTGCCATTTTATCTAATGGATTCTTTTATCAGGACTGTTAATTATCCATCGAACGCCACCTGCCCAGCTATAAGGCCATAATTGTGCAAGCAATTTATATTATTAAAAACTTATGGTTACAAAAAATTCTAGATTTAAATGATTAAAAGAATATATGAAATTAATAATAAATGTTTTAGAAAGACTTTTTCTTATGAATCATAAAATATAAATGAAATAAAAAATAATAATATAATGATAAAGAGAGAGAAAAATATTACTTCTTCGTTTAAAAAATGATGATCTAGTTTGACTTGGAACGGAGTTTAAGAAAAAAAAAAGACTTTTTAATGTTATGGTTCTAAATTAAAGTTATGTTAAATATATCAAAATGTCCTTTAATCATGTGGTCTTAAATATGTCACGTGGAAAGTTAAAGTTAAAATATTGCCAAAAAAGAAAAGGAGTCATTCTTTTTTAAATAGACTAAAAAGGAAATAGGATCATTCTTTTTTAAACCAAGGAAGTATTTTATTTTATTTTGGATATATGAGTTGGAGATGCCTTAGTGTTGGGAAACCAACCAGAAACACTTATTTTGAGATTATTATTTTTTTTAAAATTAAGTGTTTGGCAAATGAGTAATTTTCCTAGATAGTCACTCATGTTTGAAAAATTACCTAGGAATATCACTTATGTTTGTTTTAAGACTACAATATCACCCAACTTTACCTATTTTCCTCAAAATATATTTGACACAAAAAAAATACATTATTTCTCTCCTACTAGGGTGTTATATCACATTTTTCAATTTATTATTAATATTTTTCTAATTATTTTAAAGTACCGAATGAACCAACATATTTTCTTGAAGAACCGGAGGAACCCAAATATTTTCTTGAAGAACCGGAGGAGCTAATATTAGAGTTTTTAATGTAATTTTTTTTACTGGGTATAATATGTGGGTTTGTCTATTTTTTTTTAAAAAAAATATCTATATATAATAGGAGAAGTAAAAAATGTCACATGTCAACACTATTTTCCAAAAGCATTTTTTTTTTATAAATATGCTATTAAAAATACCAATTTTTTAAAAAAAATAAGATTTTACTATAGCTATTTTAATAGAAATAAAAGTTCTTTTTGTTACAAAACTGTTGTAAGGCAAAAAGTGGATGATTTCAAATGCCTTTTAATTTCAATTTTAAAGAAAAAAAAAAATAAAATCGAAACTATTTTTATAAAAAACAATAATGACTTAAAATTTTACCGGAAAAAAAAAAATAAAGATCTTTAAATGCCTTCAAATTTTAATTTTAAGTTTTATAAAAAAATTGTGAAAACTGAAAATTGAATTAGTTTTATAAAAAAAATGTTAATGTCTATTTATATTTATCACACTTTCAGTGATTTTAGGGAATGCTCCAAACAAAATGGGAATATAAAAAATTATATCTAAATAAGTAGAAGAAAGGTGCACCATAAAAAAACTATAATTATATTTTTATAATTATTTATAAAATTATAGTACAAAAAATCTAATTCATAAGGAAAATTAAAAAATTTAGTTTTAAAAAATAGTTTTAAAACAGTATATTAGTAGTTATTGTAAAAATAGGGTACTTTTTTTCCATTCATTTTTAAAATTTATCTTTATATATCTTAAAAAATAAAACTTTTCAAAAAACATAAATAGAAAACAATATTTTTTAAAAAAAAACATATTGCAACCTAACGTTTAAATAGGTTTAAAGCATATTTTTTAATAATAAAAAAATAAATAATGTCACATGATATCCTAATAAGAGAGAGATAATGTATTTTTTGTGTCAAGTATAGTTTAAGAAAAATAGGTAAAGTTGGCTAATATTGAAGTCCTAAAACAAACGTAATTGATACTCCTAGGTAATTTCTCAAACATGAATGACTATCCGGAGAAATTACTCTTTGACAAATCAACCAAAGTGGTTTTAATTGGAAGCACAAACAATTCTTCTTCTGTTGGAAAAAAGTTGAAAATTTCTACTTTTTTAAAAAACAGAAACAAAAGAATATTTTTTTTCAAAAACTAAGATATTCTTCTCATATATACATATGTTCCTATATATTTTTTTATTAATCAATTAGCATGTTTCATAAATTTGGTTAAGTTTCAATTTAGAATTTTATTTTATATTTGAGAAAAAGGTTTGAAAAATATTTCAAACTTTGGTCGAAAATTGTGTTACGATATCAAAATTTATGGGGCTCTTTTGTTAGAATCGAATCACGCCACACACTTAGATGAATGAAGGAAAACAAGAACTTCAAGAGAAAGAGGATGAGAGATCTAGAGGAGAGAGGAGAAAACCCCAATGTTTCGTGATAAAAACCTGTGAGTAAACTTCACGCAGTGAGGTATAATTATATAATAAATCAGATTATTTTGCGTTTACAGAGAAAATAGAAAACCTAAAATAGAGAATAAAGAAAGCCTATAAACTAGGAATAAATAGGAAAACCTTAAAATTATCAGCTCCACTTACCAACAACCCTACTTGGAGACTGACTCAGTCATCCAAAAAAAATACTTCTTAAAAAAAAAAAATCTCTTCATCATCAACATCTTTACCTACACCCGCAACATCCTTCAGCAACAAACTACAGAAAAAGACCAACGAGTTTTTACACACCTCAGTTTCCAACATCAACACATGGTCGTCAACATGTCTGCCGGGTCTTTGCACCATCTATCTTCTCCAAGAACATATCACCATCCTCCACTGCCTTGCCGAGTGAGTGAAATGGTATCGGCCTTTCTGATGTGCTTTTGTCTTCGAATGATAGACTGGATTTTTTCACGAACTGTATGGCACTCTGGCTATCTGAAGTAAAAGAATTTCTCGCTATGATTCTTGCCAATTCCTCAAGATAATCTGCCAGCCATCATATCATCTCCTTTCCCAGCTTCAGCATTTGCACAACTCAGCTTCAGTAGATGAAGAGACACACACTTCTGAAGCCTGGAAATCACAATCACTGCTGTTCCACCTGGGTGTAAAGTACCCGGATGTACTCTTGCTCGAGTAGTCAACATCCCCACTTACGATCAGCATCCACAAAACCTGTCGTGTAGAGTCACATTGCCTTTGCAAAACAAAGTCGTGACATTACGGGATGTACCTTTCAGATAGTCTCTGAAGCCAACTTCACAGCTTCCCAATGCTCTTTCCAGGGTTCGCCAACTTGTACCTGCTAACTACTCACACTACAGTGCTATATCAGGTCTAGTGCAGACCCATTAGCATAGCATACATCAACTACTGACTGATGAAGATATGGACCAGTGTATGTGATCACGCTCCTCGACAGTCTTGGGTGACGCTCTGTTTTGAACAATTAAAGTGATTTGCCAAATGGAGTAGTCATGGGTTTAGCCTCATTAACCCTGATCTGCTCAGCACCTTCTCAATGTACAACCCGGAGATAGATTTAAAGTGCCAGCAGATCATCCGAGAAATCTTCATCCCAAAATCTGCTTTGCTGGACCCAATCTTTCATCTCAAAATGTTGCAGACCACTTTGTCTTCAGATTGTTAATCTCCCTCTACTAGATCTTGAAGCAACATATCATCAAATACAAGGGAGTAGAAAGACCTATGAATCAGTGTATTTCTTGAAGTAACAACCAAGGATCCTTTAGCTTTGCAGGAATACACTATTAGTCATGAAGGAGTCAAAATTTTTGTACACTGCTTGGTGCTTGTTTAGTCCATACAAGCTCCTGGATGAGCTTGCACCCATGTGTTCTTGCCTGGAACCACAAATACCTTCCGGTTGCCGCATAGAGATCTCTTTGTCCAGATCTCCATGTAAAAAACGCTCTTTTTTTTTTGGTTTTACCATCATTTGCTCTAGATGCAAATTTTTCGAATGCAACACAATACTCAACGGTGGGATTCGAAAGAGGTTAACTTCACAACAGACAGGAAAATTTCAGCATAATCAATAACTTTCCTTGTGAATATCCAACCATAAACGAGCCTTGAACTTCTGTTTCCATCTGAGCTCCCCTTCAATCTTGATTTGAACACCCAATTGTTCAGCAAAGCTCTCTTCCCTGCCAGGTAACTCAGTCAACACCCATGTGTCATTCTTCCAAGTGACTCAATCTCATCATCCATGCTTGCTCTCACTTGACGAATCCAGTACCTGTAGGGCCTCAGCAAAAGACTCTGCGTTCCCCTTATCGTCAGCAATAGATAGTGTTGTAATGAAGGTGAATACCCCTATCTGGTGCCCTGATGGATCTGGATGATTATCCTAAACCTGCTTCAGGTGTAACTTGCTCCACTTCAGATTCTTCAGTAGGAGTTGGTTGAGATTGCTTAGACATCTCTGGGTTTTAGGGTTACTCTTATCCAAAACTCAACCTCAACTCCCACTTGCTTTGTAATCTCTAGGAAAACCTTCTGCTCTCTGTCCTGTTACAGGACAGACTCATCAAATGTCCTCAAATGTCTCAGGATCGTTCTGTTCTATCATCCCAAAACCTGTAATCAAACAAGATCCGAACCCAATCATATGAAGTAAACATTCAAGCCTTGGCTCTAACTTTTCTCTTTTTATGGATCAACATGAACATAAAAAAAAAAAAAAAAGACAGTTTAACCAAAAGTCCTCAGCGGAGTACTTGGAGTTCTTTTCCTGTCCACACCTCCTCTGGAATCTTCGAACCTAAAGGAACTGTGCGATGGTCCCATGTTGATCAAGTGTGCGTTGTGCTTTACAGCACGCCCAATTGTTTTGGGCAGCCCACAGTGTTATCCCTCATACTCACTTTGCACGCTCATTCAATGTTATGTTCATCCTCTCAGCAATTCCAACTACTGGCCTTGCATACCAAGATGTTTCATTTCAATCTGATTCCCTCAGATGCCAACAGAAGCCTCTGAACTCTTGATTGTCATTACTCTCCTCCATTGTCAGACCTTAGGCAATTTGACTTGCAAACGTCTATCTCAACTTCAGTTTTCAACTTCTTGAAAGTTGCAAACCATTTGACTTATGCTTCAAGAAGTAAAATCATACCTTCCTGCTGGAAACACAATGAAGGTAAGATAGAATCTGGATCTCAAGTGATGATACTGGGATGGCCCCAAACATCTGTATGGACCATTCACCGCACTTCTTGGATCGCTGGGAGTCTTTGTGAAGTTACTCTTTTCGTTTGCCCAAACACACTCTCGCAAAGACCCATATCAACGACTTCAGACCTTAATGTCCTTTGCAACCAGCATTCATTCCTTAGTACTCATGTGTCAAAGTCGATATGTGGTGCCACAAACATGAAACGGAAGCACCTTCACGCAACAGCGGCCAGGTTTATACACCTGCAGTAGTGTACAAGGTTCCAGATTTGGGGCCAACGAGCTACAACCCATAGCACCTTTCACGATCTTCACGAAAACCTTTCCCAAAACTATGCTGCATATTCCGTGCTATTCAAATGACTACAGAGATCAGATTTTTCTATACCAGAATATTCGACATCCTCCAATGTCCACTGGTTTGCCCGAGGTGGTCTTTATGCAAACATCCCCCTTTCCTTCAATCTCTAAGGCTTTATTGTCAGCAATATATACTTTTCAAAATTTTCAGATTGGAAATTTTGAACACTCCTTGCTGGAGACGAATGAAAGATGCCCAGAATCAAAAATCACAATTCAACCGGGCTGTTCAACTAAGGATTAGAGCATCCCCAATGTCCTCTGCTGAATTTACAGAATCATTGTCATCTCCAAATTTCTGATTGTTTCTTCTTTGGCTTTGTACAGTCGTCCGAAAGTGCCCTTTTTATCCCCCAGTGTCCAACCAGTACGTTTGATCTGTTCTGGGATTATCTTGATTCTTTGATTTTGATGACCAGGGTGATTTTGGACCTTTCGTCTTACATTCTCCCACTTCGATCAACGCTAGATCACTGCCCCGGAGGAATCTCCCATTCTACGTGCGAATACTTAACTAAGAACAACATCACGAATTTATCAAACTTAAGTTTCCAGATTCCCGGGAATGCTAATCGTAGCAACAAATAGTATCCAAAACTCGGGCAGAGATGAATAAAAAGTCAACGCCTTAATTTATCTTCGAAATTAATATCCACAGGAAATTGAGTTGACTCACAATCATATTGAACTCGTTTATATGATCAGAAACGGATTCCAATTACTCAACATCTGTAAATTGAACACTACGCATCCAATAACCTTGTTCATAGCCGATGGTTTTTTCATACAGTTTGACAGTGCCTTCAACAGACCGGACGTAGTCTTCTCCTTCACGATGTTGACGCGCCACTTTCTTGACAAAGTTACCGATCAACCCTAGAGCCTGACGATTCCTTGAGTTTACCACTTCTACTCCATCATGGATTCCGGCTCACCCCGGTGGTAAACGGTTCGTGAAGATCCTTTCTGGTACAGATAATTTCGATTCATTTCCAGAAAATGAACTCGGATCCATCAACACTTCTCGATTCCAAGCTTAGGAACTATCCATTTGCAGTGTCGTGTTGAATTTCCTTAGCTCTGATACAGTTGTAGGATCGAATTCACGCACACCAAAAATAACATGAATGAAGAAACAAGAACTTTTCAAAGAAAGAGATTGAGAGATCTAGAGAGAAAACTAAGTTCGTGGTAAAACCCCGTGAGTAAACTTTCACGGCAATCAATGAGAGGTTATTTATATTAATAAATCAGGTATTTTTGGTTACAGAGAATAAATAGGAAAGCCTAAAATAGAGAATAAATAGGAAAACCTAAAATTAATCAGGCTCCACTACCTAACACTTCTAACCACCTACACTATTTGATAGTATATTTTAAAGGTATATATGTTCCTACAGGGCACATTACTATTTATAATTATGCAATATTTTTATGTTCACGTGAGCATATATATATCTTTAGAATACACTATAAAATAGTGCATAGGTAAAAAGTCATGTTCAAAGTTAGGCATCATTACAGTAATTTCGGTCAAAGTTCAGATATATTTCAAATATTTTTCCCTTTATATTTTATAGGATAAATTTTATAATTTAGTTTACATTTATTATTTTGTAGAACTAGAGAAAAAGGCAATAACGATATTTTTACATGATTAAAAAAAGATAAAGAATATCAATTCAAGATTTCAGCATCCCAAAAAGTATAATATTAATTGAAAAAATTAAACATGTACATTTTGATTTAACAAAAATAAAAATTTAATTAATTTTTTGATAGATATTTAAAATTGTCTTTCTCTATAAAAATAATTTTAATATTAGAAATAATTAATAGTTGTCCTTCTTGGTAATTTGACTCTCGCAAGCAATTTTAAAATATATTTGTCAAAACAATTTGTTTATAAAAATAATATTTTAAATAAATTAACTAAACACAAATTATTATTTTTTCAAAAGCACTATTCTGAAAAGCTATACTTAAAAATTTACTCCTAAAAAAAAGTTATTTTAACAGCAAAGTCAAACAGACTCTAATTTATGAATTTTTAACTTATAACTCATTCAAACACGTTCTAAAAAGTAAGAGCTAATTTTCTTAAATTACTCTTAATCTCTAAATCAAAATAACATTTCTACTTTCTAAAAATAAGTATAAGGTCTCAAACAATGGTAGAGACAAAATTTTTAATGAAGAATATCAAAATATAAAAAGCAATTCAACAAAAGAATCAACGTGTCAATATATATGTGTATATATATTAAATTATTTAGTTACATAATATAATTTTTACTAAAAATGCAATCACCCATATATTATTATAATATATATATAAAACTTCTCTGAAATTTAAATTATATTTATAAAATTACATTAAATATTTTTTCGAAAATAAAATTGGGACCAGGTGAGCACTACTACAGAGCATGCGCAAAGGTCGTTTTCTCAAATTCCAAGGCATAATTAACTAATATTTCCACTTTAAAGAATTATTAATATAATATTATATATCCTTCACCTTTTGCCTTTTTTATAAGCTTTTGGGCACCTCCTTTTATCCTCACTTTTTTATTTTAATGTTTTTTTTTAAAAAAAAGTTGTCATTTTAATTTATTTTTTATTTTATCAAATATTTGTAAAAGCTGAAAATGGTTTTAAAGTAGATTTTATCTAACATTTAAGTTTATATAGACAGATTCTTATTTAATTTATGTAATTTAAATATATATTTTTGCACATTCATAAATTGAGACACATAAATATCAATCATGACTATTTTAATTTAAAAGGCACATTAATATAATATGTGTAGGTGATCGGTGAAACTAGAATATGTATGCATATAATATATTAATGGCCAAATACATAAACAGATCTCTAAACTTGTTGAGTTTTTTTTCCTCAGGTACCTCAACTAAGTCATTTTCCTATTGAATCATTGAACCCCATAATTTGTTCTGTTTAAACAGACACCGTTATCTGATGTGAACCAGATTTGTGAGGGATATCGATAGAGGATACATATGTTGTTCCACAAATCATTAGTCCAATTGATAGTGAAAATGTTTGAGAATAATTGTGTTTTACTTAAGTTATTTGAACACATTAGAAAATAAATGAGACTAACACGGTTTGTCTTCATTTCTTCAATCAAAATTATTACAATTCGAACACAATTGAAGTCATTTACAATAGAAAAATTGATCAAAATCAACCCACAGTGTTTTAAAGAAACAAATTATGGCTGATTCAATGATTCAATTAAAAAATGACGTAGTTGAGGTATCTGAGGAAAAAAACCCAACAAGTTTAGGAATTTGTGTTATGTATTTGACCTATATTAATACATACGTACTTGATGTATGTAATATTAAAATAAGAATCATTAAAAAATATTATTGTATATTGCGACAAATTTATAAAAGGATTATTCTACTTATAAAATATATAAAGATTAAAAAATAAAATATTATATATATAGTATAAAAAGGTGTTGTATATATGAATTAAAAATGACAAGAACAAAATAAACTTTTATATAAAAGGGAAATGATTATTTCTCAAAATTAAGGGGATAATTCTATTTTTAAACCAAAGTAAATGTGAATAATATTCACCCCTTTCTTAATGTGGTGTTTTATTTCCCAAAACGAATCAATGGTAATTTTCCAATTAAACCTTAACATGACTCAAAAACTTCAATTCATAAAATCGAGGATATATGCTATTTTCTTTTTTTTTTTACTTTTAATATTCACTTATTTTAAAATATATTTTTATTATTATTTGTTATTCTTGACATATTAAGAAAGAATATTTTTTTTTTATGTTTTATTCTCAAGATTAGATATTTATCTGTCCAACAATAGTTGTTCACTAAATTGAAATACTTGTCCAACAATAGTTGTCCACTAAATTGAAATACTTGTCCAACAATATTTGTTTAGTTTTAAAAGAAATAATAAGAGTGATATTATTATATTATTCTTTGATTTTATTTTATTTAATACATTTAAAAATATGTTAGATACTCTTTCCGTCCGGATTTGTTTGTCACGTTAAACTTTTCGAAAGTCAAGTGACTAATTTTCAAAGTTAAAATTGATTACATTAATTTGATAGTTTTTAAACAAAAACTTAGATATTCTAAATTATATATTATAAAAAGTACTATAAATTGCCAATTTTTTTGCATAATAATATGATGAAAAAAATAATTCTTAAAATGTTAGTCAAAGTTTTTTATAGTTTTTGACTCTTAAAAAATTAGAAATCATGACAAACAATATCGGATGGAGGGAGTAATAAATAAGTATTTTAATAGCATAAGTAAAATACATACAAGAGGTAAATTGTCTCTTAATTTTCTAAAATTGACAAGTATTGTTGGACAATTATTCTTAGTATAGTGGACAACTAGGAAGGAGGGAGTAACACATTTTTCAAAGTATTAAATTTAGTAAAATCAAAAGATAAAATAGTAATGTTACTCCTATTATTTATTATTTTTTCGATGGTTTGTCTAGTCAATAGTGTATAACTATTATTAGACATATATAATGTTTTCCAAATACTCTCTCTCTCTTCACTTTTACTTGTCACTTTTCTAGAATAGATGTTCATTTTTAGTTATCACTTTTGACATACGTTATTTTTTCATGTTTATCCTTGGTATTAAATATTTTTTCTTCAAATCATTTTTCAAGACTTGAGATTAGGCATCATTTATTAGGGATAGTTTGGTAAAATATCTATATCAGTAACTATTTTGTTAATAGAAGTGTCAAGTAAAAGTGAACGGATAGAGTAATTTTCTAAGACATCATTTAAGAGGATAATTTGATAAAATACATATATCATTACTTATTTTTTAATGAATATGTCAAGTCAGAATGTGATAAGTATACGTGAACGGAGGGAGTATATCAAAAATGATTTTTAGTACCAATTAATTAATGATTTTAACTTGATAATCCTAAAAACGTATTTTTCGTTGCATTTATTACCCCCTTAGAAATCCATCGCAACAAGTGGTTATTTGATTAACTAATCGTCATGATAAAATGAATTAAGATTTTAGCTCTCTATTTAAAGGGAAATGGGTCTCAAAAATATTTTAAATTTGATGAAAATTGTTATTATTATACCAAACTTTATGAAGGATTATTTATTCCTGAACTACTTAATAGTGTAATTTAAAAATATATATATGTTCATGTGGATACATCACTATATATAATGATATAATGTTTATGATGTTCGTATATATATTTAAAATACACTATTAAATAGTGTATATAAAAAAAGTCATTTTCAAAGTTTGATATTATTACAATAATTTCAGTCAAAGTTCAAAAATATTTTAAACTATTTTTTCTTATTTAAATTTTTAGAATTTCAAATCACATGGGAATGAACCAAGTATTTTTTTTTCTAATATAAATATGAGTGTTTTTTTTTTTAAATAAAATTAATTTTATGCTACCTAAATTTAAAGTAATTATAAATTTTCCATTAGGAAAATTTGACCAAAATTTCTTGCATGTTCTAGATTTAACTCATTGACTGTTGTACAAGGGTTTTTGGTATTAAATGTTAAGCAAGCAAAGTAGGTTAACTATCATATCATATACAGTATACACGATCTGAATGATATAAAAGAAGAAATTAAATATGTGACACTTACAAAAACTATATATTTAAGCAAACATATCTATTATCTCTCTATATATGTATACAATTTATTTGTGTGAATTTTTTTCTCCCTCTATGTTTCTTATAGTATACTATAAGATTCTATTGAAATTTTATCTTAATTATTTTATTTACGTCTGTAAGTTTTAATTTTAGAAAAATGAACAAGTACCCTCTTAATTTATGTTCGAAATTCAGAAACACGCTTATATTATACTAAAGTCTTATTACCTCCCTGAACTTATTTAAAAGTATTTTTTATTCCTTTGCGGCCTACGTGACACTAACTTAAAAAAAAAGAAATTAACCAGCATCCCACAAAATAGTGCTACGTAGGTCGAAAAGGGGTAGAAAATTATTAATAAAATAAGTTCAGGGGGTTAATATAACCTTAATATAGTATAAATGTATCTCTAAAATTTCGAACATAAGTCGAAGGAATAGTTATGCATTATCTCTTTAATTTTTGATATTTTTTGGATGATCGTTTGTTGTTGAGTCATTTTCTTTTTGGATTGACACTAACATACCAATTTTTTCATTTCATGGTTCTTGGCTTGTTGTTTAATGTTTGAATTTTCTTTTTTTCTTAGATATATACAACCAATTGTATTATATATCAGAAAATAAAAATTATATATGTGGATTAGAAAAATTGATGTGCGTATTTATTTCAGAGGTGATACAATATGTATCTATGTTTCAGCTTCAAAGCTAATATTTCTCTATATATATGTGTGAGAGAGAATGTGGACGACCCAATCGGATCGACGACTGGCACCCCACACATCCTCATATCGTGAGCGAACCAACCAATCTAAACATAAAACATTCAATGTAATACAACAGAAAGTAATGCGGAAGACTTAAAATCATTTAATGAAACCGATTCCAAATAACTCTAAAATTCAACATCTATTATGATCCCCAAAAATCTGGAAGTCATCACCACAAGAAAATCTATGATCAAAATACTAAACCTAAGAGTATTTCAAGAAACTAAAATAAACCAAAAGCTAGTCCATGCCGGAACTTCAAGGCTCAAGACATGAGGAAGAAGATCCAGTACAAGATAGAAGCGTTAGCTCACCCTTGAAATACGGTGTAGTCGAAGACTGGCTTAGGAGTTGCGGTTGAGTTGAAGACGACGGTACGTTTGCTGAACTCCACAATAACAAAGAAGAAAACAGAAAGTAGGGGGGTCAGACAACACAAGTAATGAGTAGGGGATCATCGGCCACAAAAATAGGAAAACAGATCTTCAAGTAAACATCATAAAATCAACTAATATTCCTTAGCATGCCAGCATTTACAATTACCATAATCCTTGGTTACACACCAGCACATCAATGAAGACCACGGCCCCTCATAATACTCATTGGGAATTAAGTTCATTAGATGAGATATTAACATCTTTCAGATTCATTATATTTATTTACGCTCGTGTCTACGTGACACTCCGCTCCTCATTCTATCTGGTACCGTCTCGAACGTGACCGGATCCATTACTATCAGTGTGTCGGAACGTGACACTCCGCTCCTCATTCAACCTGGTACCGAACGTGGCCCCGATCCATATACTATCCTGGGTCGGAATGAGCACTATCGATCCGCATATTCTATCATGGTACCGGAACGTGGCACCCGATCCATATACTATCTGGAGGCGGAAGTGACACTCCGATCCTCATTATTTATATCCTCGGTAACGGAACGTGGCACACGGATCCCCTAATTCACTACTTGCGTTCATTACGCCTTCTTTTATACCAAAGGCTCATCATCATTAACAAAGTAGATTAGGGTTTCTTCAAGATTTTTAAGATTCAATAGTTCACATGCTTATTTTATCACAATCATATATAATATATATAAAAGCCAATCATGCATTTACAACAAATTAAGCATATAGAGACTTAATAAACGACCCAAACATATCATTCGCTATTGAGTTACTTCGGAATAGTGTGAAAACATAACCTACCTCCACCGAAGAATTGCGATCAACAAGCAGCTTCTCCAAATTCCGTGCGATTCCCCTGCGTTTCTCGCTATCTTGACTGCGTTCTCCCTCGGTCGGGGCGTGGTACGTAGGCAAACCTCTTTCTTTACCCTAATAATACATATGAATTAAGTATAAAGATGGAACTAAATAATCCACTAATTAAGTAAGGTTACCTTTTTAACCCCAAAGTAATGAGAACTTATAACATTGAACCCACCACTTTATAATTAAAGCAGCAAATAGCCAAAAAACGCCCCTTAAATAAATTAACAGAAATCCAACCCAGCTGGGACTTGAGCAGCCTGTGACGGGTCGTCGTCGCCTGCCGATGGACCGTCCTGCCTGTCCGCCAAAGGTCCACGACTTGATCTCTGTTTTTTAAAAGTACTGTGACGGGACGTCCGTGCCTGCGACGGTCCGTCCTGCCATTCATCGTGACGTTCAGAGAGTCGATTTTCATACCCCATTTCAGAATTTCTAAGTTTTTGAAACGAAGACCCCTCCGCGGACGGTACGTCGTGCCCCATACGGTTCCGTCGCGGTGGGGTCTGTTTGTGTCCCTGGCCGTTTTCAGAAAAAAAATCTGCCTGCTCAAACGACTAACAGGTTGTTACAATAGATACCAATTTACCATCGTTCGTCCCGTACGATCACGAGAAGTAAAAACAAGAGGGTGAGAAAAAAGTACTTGAATCTTAAACAGAGGGGTATCTTTTCCTGCATATCTGCCTCCTTCTCCCAAGTGGCTTCGTCAACGGTCGATTCTCCATTGCACCTTGATGGATGCAATCTCCTTGACCTCACTTGCGAACTTCTCTATCCCTAAAATCAAAGGCTCTCCTCATAGACAAATCTCATCGAGCAAACATGAATCCCAACGGATAATGTAGTTCCATCCCCATGGTATATTTCAACTCGGACAATGGGAATACCGGAATTACTCCGGAGAGTGATGGAGGCAAAGCTAATTCATAATCCACTCCCCTATCGACGTCAGAAATTCAAATGGACCAATATAACTTGAATAAGCTTTCCTTTTACCAAACCGCATCACCCCTCAGTGGCGAAATTTCAGCAAAACTTACTCACCTTCCATAAAACTCCAAAGTCCCTAACCTTTCGATCTGCATATTCCTTTTGCCTACTTTGAAGCCGCACTTTTAAAAGCTTTTCTTGAAACAGATTTCACCTTCTATTAATGAATCCCTAAAAGGTCAGTGCCCCAAGGTCTTAACCTCAAATGCATCAAACCAAACCAATGGAGAGACCTACAATCTTCCTTCCAATACCAATGCTTCGAAATGCCGAGCCATATCAAACTTGAGTGATAGTCTATTATTGTATGAAAAACTCCGCTAAGGGGAGGAAGTTACCAATGACCCCGAAATTCTACACTATGCTCGAAGCATATCTTCCAATACTGAATAGTCGCTAGACTGTCCATCGGTCTGAGGGTGAAATGCAGAGCACTAAGGTCCAAACCTAGTACATTTCGGCATGCACGGTTCTCCAAAATTAGAAGGAAAATGCTACTCTATCTGATAGGATGGACAGTTGGAACCCCATGCAAATCGTCGAACAAGTCGAGATGTAAATTGGCAGAAACTTCTCTGCATTATAATTCACATTGGACCGGAATGAAATGATGAATGAGCAGACTATTAGTTAACCTATCAACAATCACCCAATAGAGTCATACTTACCCATTGTCTTGGAGGACCAACCACGACAATCAGTGCAGATCTCTCCCATTTCCATTCCCGGAATGGGATTCTCTGAAGTTTTCCTTCCGGGCCTTTGGGGGTTATCTTACTTGTTGACAATTTGACATTGGCAACAAACTCAACGAGTGTCGCGCTTCATTCTACTCCACCAAAAAGTGTTGCCTTGAGGTCAGTACATCTTGTGTTACACCCGTGATGTATCGAATACCTTGAAACTATGAGCCTCTGTTGTTTGCTAGGGGATTAAATATCGAAGCGGGGGTAACATACCCTTTCCTTAATCCTCAAACACCTTCCTCTCGATTGTCGCTTCTTTAGCCTCTCCTTCTGAAACACTTTATCTCGGATCCTGATCAATTTTCATATAAACTGCTTTCCTAACGGTCAAGGGAAGGAAGATCTTGCCTCCACACAAGCTAAAAAAATCCTCCCTTCTCATTACTTCTGACCTAATAAAAGTCAGTAGCCAGAAGTCTGAATCCTAGCCAATGGGCGTCTAGAAGATTGCAGTGAGAATAGACTTCCCATGGCTTTCCCGCCTTTCTACTTAAAAGCAATCCGATACAACAATTCGCCTTCCCCGGATGATCACAAAATGTGATATCGTATCCTTCAGTAGTCATCCATATTCCTCTGTCTCAAGTTCAAAATTAATTTGAGTAAAAGACATACTGAGGCTACGGATGATCCGTATTAGACCTCACACTTAACCCTATTAAATTAGTGGCTCAGTGCTTTAATGCAAACCAACCGAGGCCAATTCCAAATCATGAGTTGGATAGTTACGTTTCATTGCACTTTTATTGTCTGACGCTAAGCAATACATTATTCTCTTGCATTTAGCACTGAACCCAACCGAATAGGATGCATCACAATAGACAATGAAATTCTTAACCCATTCCCAATGGAAGGGAGCAGGTGCAGTGGCCAACAGGTCTTGATGCGATACCAACCATCTAAACCCCAAAGCGGATCGCGACTGGCACCCACACTATCATCCTATGTGAGCGACCAACCAATCTTAAACCTTAACATTTCAATTTAATAACAACAGCAAGAATGCGGAAGATTAATTCATAATTGATAACCGATTCAAAACTTCAAAATTCAACATCATATTATCCCCAAATCTGGAAAAGTCATTCACCCAAGAAATCTATGATCAAATTACTAAAACTAAGAGTATTCTAAGAAACTAAAATAACACAAAAGCATTCCTGCCGGAACTTCAAGGCATAGACTGAGGAAGAAGAAAGAAAGAGATCCAGTTCCAAGCTAGAAGCGTTTTTAGTCACCCTGATGAAATCTGGGTAGTGAAGAACTGGCTAGAGTTGCGGTTGGTGAAGACGGTACGTTTGCTGCACTCCACAATAACAAAAGAAAGAAAGAAAAATAAAAGTAGGGGGTCAGTACAAACAACAAGTATTGGTAGGATCATCGGCCCACTAAATAGGCAAACAGTATATATCAAGTAAATCATAAAATCAACTAATACTTAGCATGCACATTTAACAATTACCATAATCCTTGGTACAACACAAGCACATCATGTGAAGGACTCACGCTCCGCATCATACTTTCGGAATTTAGGTTCATAGATTGAGTAATTAAATCTTTCAAGATTAAGTGATTGGGGGGAAAGGAGAAGGCGAGGGACGGGGTAAAAGGAGAGAAGAACGGGAGGGAGAGGACGAAAGGATAAGGACCGGAAACAGAGAAATAGTGAGAAGAGACTGGGGGGGAGCGAACGTGAAAATACACGTATCAATAATGATTATAATTGTGGGTTACCGGACGTGGCACCCGATCCTTGTGTAACGACCTGTTAGTCGTTTGAGCAACAGATGTTAGTTTGGAATAAAAAACTGGCGGTGGGACGACGGATTTGTTTGTAACGAAGGACGTCATAGTCACGACGGCCCCGTCGAGGAGGTGCGTCCATGACACTTAGAATTTGAAAATTGGGTATGAAAATCGACTCGCCTGTTTGTTTTAAGTAAATTGTTGACCGGGACCTGCAGGACGTGTCGTCACATCCACGACGACCGTCGGGAAGTGTCGTTGCAAAAACACTCAACTTTTGAGAATTTACTTTTGAGAATTTGGTTACAAGAAACGAGGTTGAAAGTAATGAAGGTTTAGGAAACAGGACGAGATGTCAAACAGGACTGACCGTCAAAGCTGTGACGGGCTTTGATCGGTCACAGGCTACCCGTGAGTTCGATGGGAGCTGCGACCCGACCGTGACGGACCGTCGCAGGCACGACGGGCCCGTCCAAGGTTGCGCGTCCCAGGCCAAAATAGGATTTCTTACCGTTTAGGGGGCGTTTTTGCATGCCGCTTTAATTATAAAGTTAGAGGGTAATGTTAAAGTCTAATTACTTGGGGTTAATAAAGATCGGTAACCTTAAGTTCAATTAGTGATTATTAGTTGCCCAATTTTTAAAACTTAATTATTATAATAATTAGGGTAAAGAAAGAGGGTGAATAAAGAAATAGAAACGAAAAGAAAGAGAACATGAAAGAGAAAGGCAGAGAGAAACGACTAAGAAGGAGCATCGGAGAGAGAAAAGAAAGAGAGAGTTCATTCCGGATAGCAGGATTTGAGAAGATAGCTTGTTGATTCAATTCTTCGGTGGAGGTAGGTTATGGTTGATGTTACGATTTCGGAGTGAACTCTTAATAGTGAAATATTATGTGTTGATAGTATTGTAAACCCTGCTATGTGCTTAAATTGTATGATTGTGAATGATTATGATTATGAAAATTGTGATGAATTACAACGCATGATGAAGCTATTGAATCCCAAATCTTTGAAAGAAAGAACCTAATGCGCTTGATATATTATATAATGAGATGATGAGGCTTAGTATGAAAAGAAGGCTTGATTTAAAATTATATATGAGAATGATGATGCTTAGTGTAAAGAAGGCTTGATGAAAAGGGGATAGGGGGGCCACGTTCTGGTACCAGGATTAATGATAGGAGGATCGGAGTGTCACGTTCTTGCGCACCGGATAGAATATGGGATCGGGTTGCCACGTTCCGGTACCAGGATAGGAAGATATAGGATCGAGGTCACGGTCCGACACCAGTGATTAGAATATGTGGATCGGTGCCCGTTCCCGGCGTTAACAGTAGAATATGAGGATCGGAGTGTCCGTTCCGACCCAGATAGAAAATGGATCGGGTGCCACGTCCGGTACCAGATAGAATGGAGGATCGGAGTGCCACGTTCCGGCACCAGTAGAAAATTGAGAGGATCGGAGTTAACGTACCGAAACAAGAGAAAGAAAAGAAAGATAATGAATCTTGAAAGATAAGGAATATATACTCAATCTAATGAACTTAATTCCCACAATAAGTATGTATGGAGGCTTGAGTAATAATGTGTGACTCTGGTTTGTTTTGTAGTTCTTGATGAATTCAGTGTTATGCTACATGTTGAGTATTGTGTTGATTACATTTATTGATATAGCGGTTCCCTAGTTGAGTGGTCTGTATCTACTCGTACGTGTTGGTGTACTGACCCCCTACTTTAATGTTTTCCTCTTTGTTATTTGTGTTAATGCAGCAAAACGTTCCCGTCAACTGTAACTCACAGCAGATATAGCCAGTCTTCACTTCATGGGAAATTCGGGTTGAGCTAATGCGTCTAGCTTGGAATGGGTCTTCTCTTCAAGTCGTGATGCCTGACTTCGGGAATGCTAGATTTTTTTTTAGTTATTTTGTTCTTGACATTCCTAGTTTAAGTAATTTAGATAGATGTTCTTGTGATGATGACTTCCAGATTTTGGGGATAATAATAATAGTATTGAATTGTTTTTAAATGAGTTTAAGTCTTCAGCATTATTTCTGTTGATATATCTGAAATGTTAAGGTTTAGATGGGTTGGTCGCTCACATAGGAGGGTAATGCTGGGTGCCAGTCGCCGTCCCTTGATTTGGGGGCGTGACAGTCCATATCTATCCTGGGTGTGGAACGTGAAACTCCGATCCTTATATTCTTCCTGGTACCGGAAAGTTGGCACCCGATCATATACTATACTTGGTGTCGGAAAGGTTGACACTCCGATCCCATATTCTATCCTTCGTACCGGAACGTGGCACCCGATAACCTAATCTCACTACTTTCGTTCATTAACCTTCTTTTTTACCAAGGCATCATCATAAACAAAGTAGTTAGGGGTTTCTTCAAGATTAAGATTAATAGCTTATCATGCTTATTTTATCACAATCATATATTATATATATATATATATAAAACAATCATGCATTACACACAATTAAGCATTATAGAAGAATTAAAATACTACCCAACACCTATCATTCGCTATTAGAGTTACTACGAATGTGTGAAAACCATAACATACCGCTCACGAAAATGCGATTCAACAAGCTATCTTCTTAAAAATCCTTGCTATCCCTTCGTTTCTCTCTCTTTACTCGTTCTCCTCTCTTCTTGTTCTTTTTCTTTATTTCAAACCTCTTTCTTTTACCCTAAAAATAATTATATTAAGTATAAAAGATGGCATCTAATAACCCCACTAATTAATTACGTTACCTCGTTAACCCCCCCAAGTAATTAGACTTATTAAACATTAACCCACCACTTTATAATAAAGCAGGAAGGAAATAGTCCAAATGCCCCTTAAAAAATTTTAACAGAATCCGACCCAGCCTGGAGTTGCGAACCTGTGATGGGTCGTCGTGCTGCGAATGGTCAGTCCTGCTGTCGGTCACAAGGTCCAGAGACTGATCTCTGTAAATATGTGTGGTTGACGGGCGTCGTGCCTGCGACGGTCCGGTCCTGCCATTTCGTTCGTGGCGTTCAGAGAGGGAGTTTTAGTACCCCCAATTTCAGGGAATTTCTAAGTGTTTTGAAACGAGACCCTCCCTCGACGGTCTGTCGTTGCCCATGACGGTCCGTCGGATGGGTCCGTCTGTCCTGCCAGTTTTCCAGAAGAAATAAATCTGCAGCTCAAAAACGACTAAAAAGGTGGTTACCAAATAGATACCATTAACCTAGGTCGTCCACGAACGATCCGAGAGTTAAAACAGAGTGAGAAAAAAGGAAGAAAAAGTACTTGAATCTGGTAAACAGATGTGGGTACTTTCTTGAATTCTCGGCCTCCTTCTCCCCAGTGGCTTCTTTAAACCGGTCGATTACTTCCATTGCACCTTGATGGAGCAATCTCCATTGACCAAACTTGCGAACTTCTCTATCTAACTAGCACAGGCTCCTCCTCATAAGACAAAATTCTCATCGAGCAAAAATGAATCCAACGGATATGTAGTTCCATCCCCATGTATATTTTCAACATCGACACATGGAATACCGGATGGTACTCCGGAGAGAGTGGCTGGAGGCAAAGATATTCATTAAGCCACCTCCCCTACTCGATTCAGAACTATAAATGGACCCATTCCGTGGCTAAGCTTTCCTCTTTTTACCAAACCGCAATCACCCTTTCTTGGCGAAACTTTCAGCAAAACTTACTCACCTTCCATAAAACTCAGAGTCCAACCTTTCGATCGCATATTCCTTTTTGCCCTTACTTTGAGCCGCTTAACGCTTTTCTTGACACAGATTTCACCTTCCTAATGAATCCCTCAAAAGGTCAGTGCCCCAAGTGCCCCCCCAAGGTCTAACTCAAAGGCATCAACCACCAAAAATTTTTTGGGGGAGAACTACATCTCCCTCCAATACAAGCCTTCGACGGAGGAGCCAATCAAATACTTGAGGATAGCTATATTGTATGAAAACTCCGCTAAGGGTAGGAAGTTATCCCAATGACACCAATTATATCAATTATGAGCGAAGCATATCTTCCAATACTTGGAATCGTTCGCTCAGACTGTCCATCGGTTGAGGGATGAAATGCAGCACTAAGTTCAAAACCTCAAGTACCTATTCGGCATGCAATGTTCTCCAAAACTTAGAAAGTAAAAAGTAAATATATATGATATGATGGACGTGGAACCCCATGCAAGTTCGAACAACTTCTGAGATTGTAAAGTTTGGCTAACTTCTCCATTATAAGTCACATTGACCGGACATGAAATGAGCAGGCACTTAGTTAACTACAAACAATTCACCCAAATAGAGTTCATACTTACCCATTTCTTTGGAAGACCAACCACGAAATCTATTTGCACTGCTCTACACATTTCATTCCGGAATGGGCATTCTCCTGAAGTTTTCCTCCGGGCCTGGTGTGTTCATACTTACTTTGTTGACCAATTTGGCCATTTGGCAACAAACTCAACGATTGTCGGCTTCATTCTACTCCACCAAAAGTGTTGCTCCCTTAGGTCACGGGGGTTTACTCTTGGTGGCACCCGGATGTATCGAAATACCTGGAACTATGAGCCTCTATCAGAATAGTGTTGATCAAATCATCGACGCGGGTACCAATAACCCTTCCATTAATCATCAAAAAACACCTTCCTCATCGATTGTCGCTTTAGTAGCCTCTTTCCTTGTTGTGCAACACTTTATCTCGATCCGGATCAATTTTTCATCATTAAAACGGCTTTCCCTTAATCTTGTCAAGGAAGGAGATCTTGCCTACAAAAGCATAAAAATCCTCCCTTTCTCATTACTTCTGAACCTCTAAAGTCATTAGCCAGCGTCTGAACCTCCCATAAGCCAATGGGCGTCAGAAGCTTGCAAGTGAGTAGACTTCCCAGCTTCCCGCCTTTCTAAACTTACACGCATCCGACTACCCCAACCCCACCATTCCGCCACTTCCCCGGGAATGTGGATACAAAATAGTGATATCGTAGTCCTTTCATAGTTTCCATAATCTCCTCTGTTCAAGTCAAAATCCTTCTGAGGTAAGGACATACTGTAGGCTTCGAATGTCCGTTATTAGACCTCACAATAACCCCATATCAATAGTGTCTCATGCTTTAATCAAACACTACCGCGGGCCAATTCAAAATAATGAGTTGGTAGTTACGTTAATGCACTTTGATTTGTCTTGCCGCATATAAGCAATCCACATTCTTCTCTGCATTAGCACTGCCACCCAAACGCCGATAGGAGGCATCACAATAGACAATGAAATTCTTACCCTTCCACTGGACAAGGATGGAGAGGTGAGAAGTGGTTGCCAGTGGCCAACAGAGGCTTGAGGCGGGGAACCAACCAATCTAAAACCAAAATCGGATCGCGACTTGCGAACCACAAAAAAAAAAACTTATCCTCCTATGTGAGCGAAACAACCGACAATCTAAACCTAACATTTCAATGTATAACACACAGAAAGGTAATGCGGAGACCGCTTAAATTCATTAAATGAAACCGATTCATAACTTATAAAATTCCAACATCTATTATTATCCCAAAATCTGGAAGTCATCACCACAAGAAACATCTATGATCAAATTACTAAAACTAGAGATTCTAAGAAACTAAAATACAACAAAAAAACTATAGTCCATGCCGGAACTTCAAAGGCATCAAGACATGTAGGAAGAAGATCCAGTCCAAGCTAAAGCGTTAGCCACCCCTGAAATCTGTTGTTTTTTTTTGTAGTGTGTAGTGAAGACTGGTAGAGTTGCGGTTGAGTTGAAGACGACGGGTATTTACGTTGCTTTCACTCCACAAAATAACAAGAAGAAGAAACATAAAAGTAGGGGGGTTGTGTCAGTACAAACACAAGTACTGATTAGGGTATTCCTCGCCAACTCAAAATAGAAAAACAGTATATATCAAGTAACATAATAAAAATCAACTAATATCCTTTAGCATGCAGCATTTTAACATTAACCATAATCCTTGAGTTACAACACCAAGCACATCAAAAATGAAGGACTCACGCCTCCTCATCATACTCATTTGGGAAGTAGTCATTAGATTGAGTATATTAACATTTTCAAGATTATATATTTATTTACTCTCGTGTCGGTACGTGACACTCGCTCCTCATTCTATCTGGTTACCGGAACGTGGCCCCCGATCCCTCCATATACATCCTGGGTCGAAACGTGACACTCCGATCCTCATATCTATCATGGTACTCGGAACGTGGCACACGATCAATATACTATCCTGTGCCGGCAACCGTGAACTCCGATCATCATATCTCGATCATGGTTTAACGGAACGTGGCACCCGATCAATATAACTATCCTGGTGTCTGGAACGTGACACTCGATCCTCATATCTATCTGGTACGGACGTGGCACCCGATCCCCTAATCTCACTACTTGTCGTTCATTAAGCCTCCTTTTATTACAAATGGCATCTAATAACAAAGTAGATTAGGGTTTCTTCTAAAGATTCAGATTCAATAGCTCATATGCTTATTTTATCAAATCATATATATATATATATAAATCAATCATGCATACACACAATTAAGCAATAAGAAGACTCTAATAATACTACCCAACAAATATCATTTCGTATTAAGAGTTACTAAGAATAGTCGTTGAAAACCATAAACCTACTCCACCGAAGAATGCGATCAACAAGCTATATTTCAAAACTCTTGATATCCCCCTTCGTTTCTCTCTCTCTGTACTCGTTCTCCTCGCTTTCTGGTCTTTTTCTGATTAAAACCCTTTCTTTTACCCATAATAATCATATAATAAGTATTACAAGATGACACTAATAAACCATAATTAACTTAGGTTACCTCTTTAACCCCCAAGTAATAGACTAATTAAATTAACCCACCACCACTTTTATAATTAAAAGCAGGAAATAGTCCAAAACCCACATTAAATAAATTAAACAGAAATCGACCCAGCCGGGGATTTTGCGCACAGCCTGTGTGCCACGGGTCGTAGTGCTGCGATGGTCCGTTCCTGCTGTCCGTCACAAGGTCCGAGACTGATCTCTGTGTACAAGACGTGACGGGGCCGTGTGCCTGCGACGGTACGTCCTGCCATTTTCATCGTGACGTTAGGAGAGTCGATTTTCAGTACCCAATTTCAGAATTTCTAAGGTTTTGAAACAGACCCCTCCCTCGAAGGTCCGTCGTGCCCATACGGTCCGCCTCGAGGGGTCCGTTTGTCCTGCCAGTTTTCCAGAAATTAAAATCTGTGCTCAAACGGACTAAACATGTGTTTTACCGAGAAAGAGTATCTGAGAGAGAAGAGAAGGAGAGAGACAAGTGTCTATAGGTCAACTAACTTTCACTTGAGATCGATTACATATCGTATATAAAAAGATCACAACCTTTTCTTATTTTTCAACTCTAGTTCGTCTCTCTCTTTAATCCTCTTGATTTCGCTTGTCTCTTTTCTCTCCCACACCTCACACACAAATAGGGGTGTGCATCGGTTTTTTTTCGGTGTCGGTTTATCACTGTTCGAGTTGGTATTTTCTGGTTTTTGGTTTGGAAACAAGGACACCCATTTCAAACCACCCTCAAATTTCGGTTTTGGTTGATTTTTCTTTGTTTTTTTTGGTTTTGGATTTTTCGATTTGATTCCTCAGTTATGTCAATACTTAGAAAGCAGATACAAAAGGAGGGGCCAAGGGAAAAAGAGGAGAGAGAGAGAGAGATAAGGAGAGGAATATATATATTTATATATACTTATATAATATATAATATATATATATATATAATTTGGTTTTTTCGCGGTTTTTTTGATTTTTCGGTTTTTATGGTTCTTAAATCGAAAACAAATAAAAAAACCAAACAAAGTAAATTATAAATTCAAAACCAAACCAAGAATCCAAAAAATCAATCCAAATTAGAATTCGATTTGATTTGATTTGGTTTTTCGGTGTAATCCAAATAATGCACACCCCTACACACAAATACATAGATTCACAAAAAAATTACACCTAAATTAAATAAATAGTAATAAAAATTGCACCTTAAAGCTTTCTTTTCATAATTCTTATTAAAAATCCAACAATTAGATTTTGTTAAATAGTTTGCCAAACAAAAAATCCTAATTTTCATCAAGACTAATTCTTTTTAGAGTTACCCCATTTTAAATATATATAATAAAAGAAATCTCATTACTTTTTTGAGATGATTTTTTTTTAAAAAAATATGTCACGTAAATTAAAAGCGATTGAAAATGCACTCTATTTTACTCTTTTTTTTTGTTTTCATTTTGTGGTTAGATTTATTTGCCTCAGATATATGAAGCAATGTGTCTGTCCACCTCTCCATTTGTCGGGAAACAATGGGAAAACGAGAGAAGATTAGACAACAAAAGGAATTTTGGCCAGACCTTCGCTCCCATATATTCAAGGAAAGATAGGAATTTTGTGTAGTTGTATAGGATAGTAGTTAAGTGGAATTATAATATGGGGGAAAGGGGGGATGGGAAGAGTAGTATTGGTGAATGCCAAGGGGGGAGTAAGTGGGCATCTTTGTTTTTTAAAAATCGGGTTATTAAAAAAAATGAGAATAAGCTAAGTTGGGATCAGAATAGACTAAAAAAGAATGTGTTACATAAAATAGGATAGGAGGAATATTGTATTTGTTTTTGTTACTTTTCTTTAAACAAAATAAATAACTGATCACTACATTAGAAATTCTTATAGGAAAGTAAGAGCATGTTTAAATCGTCTTATTTGTGTGTTTTAAGTTAAAATATTGTTATATGTAGTAAAAATAATTTATGTTTTTCTTTTTTTTGTTTGAATATTTTGATAAATTTTAAAAATATTTATAAATATTAGATTTTAAACAGAATTAATATAAATAAGTTAAAAGGTATGTAAATTTTAATTTTTCACTCTCTTGACTGATAATTAAAAGCCAAGAGCCATAATACCAAATAGACTATTTCTTTATAAAAAACCTAAACAAGGACATATTCAGAACTCCAAAGAAGTTGATATATTTTTGCTATACTAAAAATAATAACGGTAATTCTTAGAGGAGCGAGAAGAGAGGGGGCGGAAGCGAGGGAAGGAGAGGAAGAGAAGGGAAGAGGGAGAGCAGAAGCAGAGCGAAGGGGCGCGAAAAGGGGTATCTTCTTTCGCCTTATTAACATACTCCGAGCCTATCTTATCTCCCTTAACTTAGCTACGCTACGATAAAACATTTTACCTCAATTATTATGATTATTTTTTGAGGGGGCATGATTTATTGCCATTAAATAGATGATTTGCTATAGTATATATTTACATAATCATCTAGTATTTAATATTTATTAATTTAATTAATCTAAATACCATTGAGTGAAAATTATTTACAAGAAAATATTTCATATTGAAAATTTATCTATCATGAAATATTTTATAATCGAACATTTATATTAGCTAGTGTCATGTTTTTTTTTTTTTTTAATCAATGACTAAAAGTTTAGTCAATAATAAAGTTTTATAAATAGAATGTTGTGTATATTTTACTTTTTATTTTGCACCAAAAAATTAAGATATATTATTTTTGGGACCTGATTATACAAAATAACTTCAACAAATTTGGCAACATTAATCCCCATTCCCATACACATTTATGGATTCTCATTTAATGCATATTTGAATTTTATAAATTATTACTATGTAGGGCATGGTAATAATATAATAATGCTCACCAATGGTATGATATTCTATTTACGTAAGGAAAAATTGGTAGTTTTTAATGTTGAATTAATATTCTAAAATATTTTTTTTTTAGAATTGCATTGAATTTTCTTTAAAGGACTATATTTTCTTAAAAAATTGATTGTACCTTTTTTAACCTAAAATATGTTTTCTTTAAAGCTAATTATCTTTTTCTTTTATGAAAATAAAGCATTCGGAGCAATTTACGATTTCCTGAAATTCTTTTTGAAATAATACTTTAAGACTTGAAATTCACTTTACATCATGAAAATAATGCATAGAACAAGATTTTTAAATAACTCTTAGCTAAAAAGGTTCATGTAATATATTAAACATAGAACAAAATCAAGGATTTCATTTACCAGTCCAAATTATAGCCCGGAGTTGGATTTATGATCTGTAGTTGGATATGTGAAAATAAAGTCAAAAATTCAGTTTTTGATGTTGGATTTTACGAGTTTCATTTACGATATGTATAACAATTTATGAGTCCGGAGCCTAAATGATGAAAAATATGAACAAAATTTCTAAAATGGTATATGAAATATCTTTTTTACCAAAACGGTAAAATCGCTGAGGAAGCAGAAATTTTTCCGCCGGAGTTTTGGAAATTTGCTGCTATAGCAGCTATTTGTACATTTGCATTTTTTTTTAAAAAAAATAAATTAAAAAATCACTATACTTAAAGTGCGATTTACATAATATTTTTTAATTTTTTTTACAAAAAAATTTATATAATCAATTAAATAAATCGCCTCTATTTCTTTTAAGTAAAAGGGGGGGGGGGGGGGGTGAAATAAACACCAGAATCACTGAGTTACTAAAGGAAAGTCATTCTTTGTTCCAATAGTCCATTAACACCAAAATGAATTAAGTCAAATAAAATTAAACTATTTTTTTTTTCATATGCATTTTATAATATTGGAAGAAAAAAAAGAGTAGCACTTTCCTATATCAGTTTTGGTGTAAATGTAAAGACTTTTAACTAGAGAAGTTGATTATTATGAAAATTTTCTTTGTTCGGTAAAGTTGTGCTGTGCGCAAACAAGTCGATTTTTTGTTTTTAAAATTAAAAAAGAACAATTATGTGAATCGCTGCAAGTGCAAGCGTGAGTTGTTTTTATTATTTTTTAAAATAGTGTACATGTAACAGAATCGCGGGCTATATGCTGCAATTTTTCAAAACTTGCGTGGTTGTGTCCGGCGGAAAGAAATCGGCGTGCTGTTGGTCAATCCTCATTACGATCAAACACACGTTTTGGGTAAAAAATATTTCATTCCAATTTTGACAAACTCTTTTGTGAACATTATTTTACACCCCTTAGGCTGTCAGACTCAAACTTTAAAAAACACCTCAAATGAGACTTATAAAATTCAGTTAAACCGCGAAACTGCTGCCTTCTTGTAAAATTACCCTGATAAAACTTTTATACCACATCTTACACAACTTTGTCGAACTCGGCTTGATGAAAACTTTGTTGCATTGAAAAGAAGATACATAGACCTTCAATTTGATAGGTAAAAAAACACTTAATTCTTTACATGCATAAAAATATAGTTATTTAAAGTTGTTCCTTTCATAAAATAATGCGAAAAAAACTTAGTAGGTAGGAAGACTTGAACTTGAGTTAATGCTAGAGGTCCCTTATGACCTTAAACCACATCTGATACACTTCCTACACTTGAGAATGAATCGTAACACATATGAACAAATAGGACATCACTCGATCCAAACTTATATAGCGTCAAAATATTGAGACATGCTATAAAATATCCTTTTTATTGCCCAATCATATCATCATTTCACATTGAGTATTTTTTTCACAAGATAAGCCTTAAAACCTCACCTTTCACTTTCTTTTAGAATATTATTTACTTTGTAAATAATTTACAATCGGGGTACTATAATCAAACAGAAAAGGACAGCGGAAGCACTCGATGAATCAATCCTGTTCCTGGTGTTTAAGCGGTGTGCTGAGCGACAAAGGCACGAGGCAAGAAAATACAATGGTGGGTGTAATGAGGAGGCACCGGAGCGGAGCGCAGGGAGTGGGAGGAGAGCGCCACCTAAATGGAAAAAGGGAGGGCGGTCAAGGTTGGATATTGGCCGCGCAACCGGGGGGTGAAGGAACAAATTGGTGGAGAAAGAATTAATAATAGAAAAATTATAGGGAAAAAAAAAAAAGATGAAGAATGTGGCAGGGGGTATGACGGTAAATAAGCACTAAATAATAACAAAGCACTCATGTGTTTGAAGCACAATTATTTTGACAAGGATAAAAACATTGAGATAAAAAGGATAAAGCAATCCACTTCACTATAGATGCCATTTGTCCAATGAGTATTAGTTATATATTTTCACATGGAGTATGCAACTAAAATATAAGTTATTTTAATTTTCACTCCTATTTATTACATAAGGTTACAAAACAATTTCATTTAGTTTGAATTTATACCATATTCGCCTGCCAAGCTCTATCTTTTTCACATACTATTTCAATGTGAAAAAATAAATGTGGCTTTTCTTTACGATTCTTACGTTTAAGCGTCCACTTATTTTCTCTGTAAAGTATACGAGATAGAGGAGAACAAAGAAAATTGTAAACCTAGTGTCCATCATAGATCTAGAAACTACTATACTTCAATTCTATTGGTAAACAGATTCTTACAATATGTGATATCTAAATTCCAAATTCACTCTTTCCTTTCAAACTATTTTCCAATTTTCCAAAACGGGGACTCAATGTTTTGAATTTTTTTGAACTTTTCTTCACAATCATCATTCTCAAAAAAAATGTGTAAAAAAGCATATTTCTCATACAATTTTTAATTTTTAATTATTACAACTTTAAAAAAATTTAAAATCAATACGTAAGCTTTTTAGGGGGGGGAAAAGGAGAGGATACTTTTGATTGTATTTATCGTCTTTTTATAGTTTTGAAAATTTGCAACTTGTTCAAAAAATAAATAAAAATGACGAAGGACAATTGTTTGCATGTAAAAAAAATTCCTTTTTAAAAACTAAATCATACCACTACCATCATCAATTTATTCAAATAGTTGGGCTTAATCAGAACGAATATTCGAGATCGATAGTTGCGAGGAATTATTCGCTTCAGCGGGCTCGGAGTTGAAGGAAAGGCGAGCAAAATGAAGAGGGAACATGGTATAGGAAAGGCATACGGGACTAGGGCGCACACATAGACAGAGCAGGCGCAGACTGGACATGTGTAAAAAAAAAAAAAAAAAAAATCACTAAGGATAAGGGGGGCAACCGCCAGTCAAGAGGTGTACGTGGCAAAAAAAGAATAAATATCGTATGCTGCAAGAAGGCCGGCTTGAATAGTTCACGAAAAATAAAAGAAAAAGAATTTGGCTTAGTATGGGGGACCGAGAATTAAACGAAACGGCTAAGCCAGACACAACGACGGTTCATAGTCATTAATTTTCAGTTTGCCAGTTAAATCAATACTTAATCATAAAATTTTAAAATTTAGAATTTTTTTAAAATGAAGAACTAGTACTGTGCCAAATTACTTACAAATGACGAATCTAAATTGCCAATCTATTAATATCATTTTTGACTTTAAAACAAAAATTATGTAGTTTTTTTTTTTTTAAAATTTCCTCAATGACACACTCATGAACAATTATGGCAAATCCCCTTAAGAGAGTACGATGAAAGATTTAAAAAATATTTTAAACATAACTCTTACTTAAATTCTCATTCTATGTAAATGTACAAAAATTTTCAGAGTTTCTTGAAACGGTTCGTCAATCAAATTGCACCCAGAAGAATAAATCTCGGTGAGTAATAAAAAAAGGCAACCGCCCCACAAGAAAAACAGGGAAAAAACAACACTGACATGTTATTCTTGATCGTTTTCGTATCTATAATAAAACATTACGTAATTCTTGAGTTTATAAGGTATAATTTGACCACTCAGACAATATATTGTATGTATAGAACACAATAAGAGATAGACGGCCCCCCTCTTTCGCTTGTTTTCTGTTTGGTTCCACTTGCTTTGTTGTGCTTTCTCCTAATCTCACAAGGCCCAAAATCCCATATAATAATAACTTTTTCACATACATGCAGTACAAAGATTACAGATCCCTTTTTTGCCATTCAAAGATTTGAAACTTCTTGAACCAATAGATAGCAAGTGAAAAAACAAGAAAAAGAACATATTTTTTTCTTTGTATCATTCAGGTATTAGGTTCTTGATTTTCTTTGATTATGTTATGTGGGGTTGTGTTTTTTTGTAATTCTATCATGTGGGGTTCTTTAAAGTTTGAATTTTGATTGGAAACTTTGGGATTCTTGAAATGATTTCAGATTAATTTGCTTTGATGGGGTTGTGGGGATTATGCATTTTTTGTATGATATGGTGGTGTATGGTGATGGAGATTTGAAGTTGATGAATTGGGGGTGTGGGGGTGTGGAGGGAGTGGGTATAGATTTGAAGGTCAGATATATGGGTTTGACTTGATTTAAGGTTGATTGGGGCAACATGGGGAATCTCTATAATTTGTTATTTTTGTGTATTTAATTAGTTGTTTCTTATGTGATCTCATTAGACAAATTGTTTGTGTATCTAATTAGTTGATTTTCATTCCATTTTTCTTCTGTGGTATTCTTCTCCTCCCTGGAAGTTCGTATGGTTGCGACTACGTGTTTACTGTAAACTTCTGTTGATTAGGATCTTGAGAATGTTAAGAGAAATGCATAACCAAAGTTGATGGAATGTTATTTACGCTGCTGTGTTTGTATGATTTTGGAAGGTTGATTTCTAGACGTTTTGTGCAACTTATGTATATGTGATTCGCGTTGGATAAAAGTTGTATGTACATTATTCGCTCTTTGGTAGTGTTAACTGGACCTGAATCTAGTATGGGAAGTGTGAGTAAATCCTTAGTTGTCTTTAGATACAGAAGCATTGTACTGCATCCACATGATATATTTGGAGTTAAATTTCCGTTAAAAGGATTAAGGTTTGTTCTTTACGAGAACATCTGAAGCTAGATATTGATTCAATGCTAACTACTCCTTATTGTTGAATTTTCATCCTCTTACAGCTTTGTGTTTGTGCTCATCGATTCCCAAATATTGCTCAAAGAAAAGGCAGTGCACTGGGTTATTGTTCTCAGAGATTTGGTCAAGGGGTCTAGTTTTTGATGTTCTTCGGTTGCTGATGTGTATACTCTAGATGAAGACATCTCAGGGGTGGCGCTTAGGCATGAAGGAGATGCAAATATTGTCTGCACCTCGCCAGCGTGCTCAGTTAAAGAAACCGACATGGATAATCGTGTTGGTTTCTTTAGTTAGCTTGTTCCTAATTTGTGCTTACGTTTACCCCCCTCAAGGTTCTGGTGCTTGTTATGTATTCTCATTGAATGGCTGTAAGGGGCTTTCTGATTGGCTTCCACCGGCTCCTGCCAGAGAATTGACAGATGAAGAGCTTGCCTCCCATGTTGTAACTAATGAAATTCTGAACACACCCCCAGTCGTACCAGAGAACCCCAAAATAGCATTTATGTTCTTGATACCTGGTGCATTGCCATTTGAAAAACTCTGGGACAGATTTTTTCAGGTTTGTTTTTCTTATTATTGCGGAAGTTCCAGTCTGTTCCTTTTAATGTTGGTTTGCTGCAATAATTTGATTCATTAACTCCTGCTGCCCCTATTATAGATGCAAGTAAATTATTCTTGTTATTGTCTCTCTACAGATTATGTAAGGGATCCCTCAATGAAATATGGATACATGATCCGGGTGCTAAATAGTATAGGTTAATGTTTAGCGATCTCAATTTAAGGTTTTGTCTTCTGACTTGCGTATCAAAAGAAAAAGGTTCTGTCTTCCTATGTAGTTGAACTGATGATTATCAGGTTAACTCAGTGGCTACTAGTTTGTGTAAATCTAATGCTTTCTGGGTATTCAATAGATCCTTAACTAGCATGATTTGTGAAGGGTGACTTCCTATTTTGTAAAGTGCTTGCCTCCTTTTTGTTAATAAATTGAACTTACTGATAAAAGAACTAGCTGGAACTGTCTAGCATTTCTGCTTTCTCTATTGCTGGTTTAATTAAACTATTATGTTTTCAGGGACATGAAGGAAAATTTTCTGTCTATGTACATGCTTCTAAGGACAAACCTGTACATTTTAGCCGTTATTTCGTCAATCGGGAAATCCGTAGTGACAAGGTTTGTGATACTGCTTCTTATTTTTTCCATTTCTTCTACTGGGGTGCTGTATTTCAGATTTATTGCTTGAAGTTGGTCCATGTATTGTTTCTGATACACCAAATTGTTACCGCCAATGTGATATTGTTTCTCAAATTTTTCGCTTGAATTTTTCCATGTATTGTTTCTGAATGAATAGAGTTTGTTCTCCTGAAGCAGTTGAACTGATTTTTTTGGCCTTGTTATATTTGACCTTGACATCGTCGATGATTCTATCTGTGGCTATTTGTTTGGGATGACACCTGCACTGAAATTCCAAGTAACTGAAAGAAAAAACTGAACGATAAAAAAGTTCCTAAGGTTATGCTGTTTGCTATTTGTGGTGTAATCAGGCTGTTATTTGTGGGATCAAATGATTGACTGTTTAACACAGTCTGAGAAGAATGATTGAGAATTGACATTATTACTCATCACCTTGATCATACTATGTTTGCTTTATTTAATTGCTTGCAATGGATTACACATCTATCCTTTATGGATTTAAATGGGTCTAGAACTTTTGTAGCCTAAGTCGTCCACTTCCTCCTTTCTTTGCATGTGGCCAATTAGAAAATATGACTCTGACTACTGCCTTTATTAGGGGCATGTGTTTGGGTTGTGTGAATTGACCTTGATGATTAAGTTTTGATTAGCTCAAATCAGCAATGTTTGTTGTAATGCTAATTATTGTTGCTTATAATTACTGTATTTTCTTCTAGTATTTTCTTTTTCAAAATTTAAACCATCATTTTGTGTTGCATGGATTTTAATGGGTACGTATCAAGTACGGCTGTGTGTATGTATTCAGCACGGGTATACTAAGTTTTTGCTTAAGTTCAGTGAATTTTGATGAACCGTTATGAAGTACTGCACCCTTGTCATACCTATTTGACCAGCTATGTCGAGGCAAATGAAGGGCATATTAACATAATATCTTTTGGAAATAAGAACATATTTATTGCTATTTAGTCATTTAAAGTCGGAGGTATATATCATTTTCATCGTATGGCTGAGTTTTGGTGTACACCGTTCTGCACTGCAGGTAGTGTGGGGAAAGATTTCTATGGTTGATGCAGAGAGACGTCTTTTAGCATATGCGCTGAAAGAGACTGACAATCAGCATTTTGTATTACTTTCTGACAGGTTGACATTTGACGGTCTGTCTTGCCTTTTGCTTTGCATTTATGCCATTACGTCATTTTTGACCATTTTGCTTATCAACTTGCAGTTGTATACCCCTGCGTGATTTTGACTATGTCTACAACTACCTGATGTATACAAATATCAGTTTTGTAGACTGGTAAGACAATTCTGCTGATGCTTGTCGTGAAATAGTCGTCATACTTTATGGTTCTCCATGATATTTTAATATCAATGTCAAATCATCTTTAGAATATTATTGTACTTGGGCTTTCCATCACCATAAAGTAAATTTGAACTTTCTTGTAATTGTAGTTGTTATTACTCATTTCTTTTTATTCATTGTCCCATTTGAACAGTATGATTCCTTCTGTTATAAAAGTGAAAAATGCTCTTTCTTCGTCAATAAATAAGAAGTGCTCTTTTCTTTCTTCTCAGCTTTGAGGATCCTGGTCCTCATGGAAGTGGAAGGTATTCTGAACATATGTTACCTGAAGTTGAAAAGAAGTATTTTCGAAAGGGTGCACAGGTACCTTTTACACAACTTTTGCTGTTAGCTCTTATTTGTCTATGTAATACAGAGGTTGCACTTTTTCATGAAGGATAACTTTGAGATCCAATAATAATTTGTCAAAAAAATGCTGGGTAGTTTGCTTTGGTAATCCGCAAGTGTTCAGTGAGGTCATTCTAAAAAAATTGTTCAATGAGTTGGTTAGTATTCTATAGGTAGAATTCCTTTTTGCCTCTTAGAATGGCCAAATATTTGGGATAGCTGTATGGCACTTCTTATATAACAGCCTGATATGCCATTTTGCACCTCTACAATCTTCTTGTTCTGATAGGTTAAATTCTGATTTTTTACAGTGGTTCACAATGAAACGACAGCATGCCCTTGCAGTTATGGCTGATAGTCTCTACTACAGAAAATTCAGGGACTACTGCAGGGTTGGTTTTACTTGATCATTCTTTGGCTGATTATGATGTGATTATGCTATTAGCTTTCTTTTGACGGTTATTTATTTCATTTATCGATGTATATGATGTGTTTCTCTATGCGCTGACGTTTTAACTATATTATCAAGCTGTGTCTTCCCACACTGTTCATTGTTTGGAAGAAGTAAATTTGCATTAAAATTACTGTAATTGTTGAATGTGAGACTTGACCTGAATAGAGCAGAATAGATGCATGTGGTACTGAAGCATGCCTGTATTTGAAACCTATCCTAGGAAAATGTGCCCGAGTTTATGGGAGCTTTAAGCACAAAATCCCATGAATTGTCAGGGTTGCCCCTTTTAATATTAGAACATTAAGATGCTCATACCTAGGTCGCTTATCAGATCTAAAGCATCTGCCTATAGCGTTTGATTTGAAGCATAAAAACTTTTGTTCTCTAGCATTATTCCTGTGTTAAGGTGTTCTTAAAGCTACTTTGCTTTTTCAAATAATATTCATATATTATTTCCTCTAAACTAGTTTCTTTTTGTTTCTCTCTAACTCTATTTATATCACTATTTGGAAACTACAATAATGTTGATCGCATGGGATTGCTATAGATAGGGACAACAAAACATGCTTATATTCCATTTCCCGCTCTCTTTTCTTCTTGCTCCTTTTATTTGTTTTGTCTAGCTGGTGAATTTGGTTGATTTCATTAATCATGGCGCATCTGTTTCTAATGCGACAGCCAAACATGGAGGGTAATCGGAACTGCTATTCTGATGAGCACTATCTACCAACCTTTTTCCATGTGAGTAGTTTTCTTCACCAGCTTGTTTTCAAGTTTTAACATTTTCAAACTAACTGTTTTCTTGTGTTTTCTAAATTTCAGATGCTTGATCCAACTGGAATTTCGAATTGGTCAGTAACACATGTTGATTGGTCTGAAGGGAAATGGCACCCAAAATCATACGTGCAAAAAGATATTACATATGAACTTATGAGAAACATAACTGTAAGGCTTACTCCTCTCACTCCTACCCCCAACCCGACCCCCTGGCCACCCTTTCTCTAAAATTCATTTAAGGCTCAGTTCCCTTGACTTCTATACTTTATGCCTCTTTGTTCTCCTCTCTCTTATTGCTTCTCGTCTTCTTTCCAACCATTCCCTTCTCTTTCTATCGTCACCGTGATACTAAAGTGGTTTTGTGTTTTTCCATGTGTTGTTTATATACATCTGTTGCCCCCATCTTTAAGTTTTACTTGATTTTTCTTTCATCAGTATTACGTATGCACATTGGTCATTGAGCAGAATCTTGATCACTCTAGAGCTCGCATTAGCTCCAGTTTTTTGCAGTAGTTACTTCTTTTTCAGAGATAAAGAAAGTTTAATCACGATATTCTATGGCATATCGAAACCATGACATGATTTAATGCTTTCTCTCACTGTTTCTGCAGTCTATTTCAGAGAATGTGCATGTCACAAGCGATGCTAGGGTATGAACAATTACTCATTTTGACAATTTCCTTGCATTTTCTCACTCGTAAGCCTAAGTGTTATTTCCATATTGCAGAAGGAAGTTCAAATTAATCCTTGTCAATGGAATGGAAATGAACGACCATGTTACTTGTTTGCAAGAAAATTCTTACCTGAAGCTCTAGATAGCTTGTTGCAGCTTTACCCCAATTATACATCGATTTAAGTGGGTAGATAACACCCACACTGATTCTTTGGTCGATTCAATCCGACCCCCCTTCATCCTCATTTCTTGTGTATCTTCCAGTGTTGTAAAAAGCGCCCCCCTCTTCACAGAAGGATCGAGTTTGAGTGCTGCCCCCAAAACCAGGCTTATTTTTTGAGCGCTAGGGCTACTGGCAAACACAGTTAGGGCGACTGTATTAAGAGCCGAGGAGTGTTGAATCAACTGCCTCGAGTCGTCGTGCTTCCTTTGGGGGTAGGTGATTTTATGTTTAGTTTTTCTTTTTCCTCTCTCTTTTTTCAGTTTTGGGCTATTTTTGTTATATTTATCTTAGTATTGGGATTAAGAAAATTTTTGGGGACTTATTTAACTGCAGCACTTGTATTGTTGACCTTTGTGTAGAAGTTGCAAATATGGCCCTTGTTTAAAGAAACTGTCAAATTTTGGTTTTTGGTTAATTTTTGAATCAAATAGAAATTTCAGATTCCTATAAAGTTCTTATATACCTATATCATTGTATTCCTTTTCCATATCGTCAATATCCCAAGTCAGTTGGAGTCGGTTATTTTGATAGAAAATGTATGAAATATTCATCAAAATTGATTAATTATAACGATTAATTTCTTTTGGAGCCAACTTTTCAAATTATTTTATATTATGTTTCTTACAAGAATATTGTTATAAATAGGTTAAACTATACAACCATAGGAGAAAACTAAACTTTGAGCTTTGTAGTATTTAAGGGTGTGGTTTAACAATCAATCGAAGTGAAGTGGTGAGAAAATAGTACTCAAATTTGAGCATGTACATAAAAAATGTTAATAGAACGTTTCATATCAATCTCTTGATGGTCAGAGTTATTCAATATATATGTCAAAGGACTTCCTTTCCTTGCCTCGTATATAATCAATGTATAACTTCCTTTCCTTTTTCCTCACTTTATAATTGTGATATTTTTCGGGGGAGATCATTACCTATTATTAAATGGGACACAAAGAATTTATAACATTATATTTGTCGCACAAGCAAAATAGTTACTCCCATTTATGTGGCTCTGTTCGGATTTCAAAAATTATATGAGTTTTTCTTATCATAATTTTTTTATGTCTTAAATTTTTGAATTGTTAATTCTTATAACATATAATACTTTTTACGTAGTTTTCAATAGTAGATTTCATTTTAGAAACCTTAAAGATTCTATGTTTGAATTTATGGTCAAAACTTCAGTCCCGATAATATATAAATTGAAACAAAAGGGAAAACATGACACTATTATCACGAAGGTGCACAAATTATGGAAAAACTATAAAATACGGCAAACAATAATATACATTTAAAATAAATAGCTATAATTATTTTTTATATTATATGGATATAACTACACAATAAATTTCAAACGTGCTTCAAAACAGGTAACTTTCATTTTATCGATTTTCATGCGCCATAGTCCATGAGTTTTTGGTGATCCTGAATTCTGGCGTGTTTTTGATCGATATTTTTCATGGACATCGATTAAGTCCTTAGTAATGAAGCTAGTTGGTCAAGAGGAGAAAATGAGCGTATTTCAAGTTCATACGAGCCCCCAAAACAGGTAAACCCCTAATTTTTTTATTTTAATATGCTATAGTCAATAGATTTTTGGTGATCCAAAATTTTGACATGTTTTTGGTCAAAATTTTGCATGGACGTCCGTTAAAACCTAAATAATGGAGCCAGTTGGTTCTGAGGGGAAAACGAGCACATTTTCAAGTTTAAACGAGCCCCAAAGTAGGTAAATCCCCATTTTCCTGATTTTCGTGTGCTTAGTCCATCATTTTTTTTGAATCTTGGTGTGTTTTTGAAAATTTTCATCGACGTCCGTTAAGACCTCAGTAGTGGAGCTAGTTGGACTCGAGGCCAAACATGCACATTTTCAAGTTCAAACGAGCACCAAAGCGGGTAAACCCCCATTTTGCTAATTTGCGTGCTATAGTCCATAAATTCTTGGTGCAAAATTGCAGCATGTTTATAACTAAAAATTTTTATGGACGTTTGTTAAGACCTTAGTAATGGAGCCAGTTGGCCTCGAGGGCAAGACGAACGATTTTCAAGTTCAAACGAACTCAAAGCAGGTAAATCCCCATTTTGTCTATTTCTGTGTGCTTAGACTATGAATTTTTGGTGATCTAGAACTCTGACGTCTTTTTGCCAAAGTTTTTCATAGAAGTTTGTTAAGACCTTAGAAATGGAGAGTGTTGGTCCCGAGGGTCAATCAAGGCATTTTGGTAAAAATTTTTATGGATATCGATTAACACTTTGGTAATGGATTCAGTTGGTCACGCGGGGCAAAAAGACACATTTTTAAATTCAAACGACCCCTAAAGCAAGTAAACATACATTTTGTTGATATTCGTGTGCTATAGTCCATTAGTTTTTGGTGATTCAAAATTTCAAAGTATTTATGGCCAAAAGTTTTCATGAAAGTCCGTTAAGACCTCAGTAATGGAACCAGTTGGTTCAGAAGGACATACGGGGCACATTTTTAAGTTCAGATGACCCCCAAAGTAGCTCAACCCCTTTCTTGCCAATTTTTGTGTGCTATATAATCCATAAATTTTTGGTTATCCAGCATTTCTACGTGTTTCTGGCAAAACTTTTCATGGATGTTCATTAAAACCTTATTAATGGAGCCAGTTGGTCCCGAGGGGAAAACAAATGCACTTTCAAGTTCAAACTAGCCTCAAAACAAGTAAAATCTTATTTTACTGATTTTCTCGTGCATAAATTTTTTATCATCCAAAATTTGACGTATTTTTGTTCGAAAATTTTCATATACAATCGTCAAAATCTTATAAATAGATCTAGTTGGTTCCGAGGGGAAAACATGCGCAATTTCGTGTTACAATGTGCACAAATAGTTAAATCCAATTTTGTCAATTTTTATGTGCTATAGCACATAAATTTTTGGTGATCTAAAATTCCAACATTGTTTTGTGGCCAAAGATGTTCATTGACATCCGTTAAGACCTTCGTAAAGGAGCTAGTTGGTCCTGAGGGACAAACAAGCATATTTTCAAGTTCAAACGAGCCTCAAAGTATGTAAACCTCTATTTTACCGATTTTTATTTTCTATAGTCCATGAATTTTCGAAGATTCAAGATTTCCCGAGTAGCAAACTAGCTAATTTTTCAATTTCAAATGAGCCCAAAGCAGGTAAACCCCAAGTTTGTCGATTTTCATGTGCTATAGCATATGAATTTTTTGTGATATAAAATTTCGGCGTGTTTTTGACCAAAATATTTTGTGGACGTTCATTAAGACCTTACTAATGGAGTCATTTGATCCCGGGGAAATATCAACACATTTTCAAGTTCAAACAATTTTCAAAGCAGATAAACCCTCATTTATCAATTTTCATGTGCTATGATTCGTGAATTTTTGGGGATCCACAATTTCAGCATATTTTGGATCGAAGTTTTTCATGGACGTCCATTAAGACTTTACTAATGTATTCATTTGGTCTTGAGGGGGAAACATGCACACTTTCAAGTTCAAACAAAATTCAAAGTAGGTAAACTCTCATTTTGTCAATTTTCGTGTGCTATAGTCAATTGATTTTTGATAATTTGAAATTTTGGCCTTTTTTCGACCGACATTTTTCATGGACATCCGTTAAAACCTTGGTAATGGATATAGTTGGTACCGAGGGGAAAACATGCAATTTTCAAGTTAACGAGCCCTAAAGCACGTAAACTCTCATTTTGCTGATTTACGTGTACATAGTCCTTGAATTTTTGGTGATCCAAAATTTTGGTGATTTTCATGAATGTTCCTTAAGACCTTAGTAATGGAGCAAGTTGGTCTTGAGGGGCAAACAAACACATTTTTAAGTTCAAAAGAGCCCAAAATCAGGGTAATCCTTATTTTGCTAATTTTCGTGTGCTATAGTTCGTGAATTTTTGGAGATAAGAATTTTTGACCTATTTTTTGCAAAAAAATAATAATTCATTGATATCTATTAAAACCTTAGTAATGTAGTCAATTGGTCCCAAGGGGAAAACAGACACATTTTGAAGTTCAAACACAACCTAAAGCAGGTAAACCCCTATTCTGTCAATTTTTGTGTGTTATACCATGATTTTTTGGTCGTCCAGAATTCAGGCATGTTTTTTGTTGAAATTTTTAATGGACGTTCGTTAATACCTTAATAATGGAACCAATTGGTCTTGAGGGGAAAACAAGCACATTTTCAAGTTTAAACGAGCACCAAAGTAGGTGAACCCCCATTTTATTGATTTTCGTGTGCTGTAGTCCATGAATTTTCGCTGATCCAGAATTCCAACATGTTTTTAACCAAAATTTTCGTGGAAGTCTGTTAAGAAGTAATGGAGCTAGTTGGTACCGAGGGGCAAACAAGCATATTTTCAAGTTCAAACAAGTCCCAAAGTAGGTAAACCCTCATTTTTTTGGTTTTTGTGTGCTTTAGTCCATGAATTTTTTGTGATCCAAAATATTAGCATTTTTTGTGACTGAAATTTTTCACGGACTTCCGTTAAGATCTTAGTAATGAACCAATAGGCCATGAAGAGAAAATAGACACATTTTTAAATTCAAACGAGTTCGAACGTAGGTAAATCTCCATTTTGTTAATTTTCGTGTGTTATACTTCATGTATTTTTAGTGATTCGCAATTTCAATGTGTTTTTGGCTGAAAATTTTTATGGGCGTCTATTATGACCTTATTAATGAAGTCAGTTGATCCCGAGGGGCAAACATGTTCATTTTCAAGTTCAAACGAGCTCTAAAGTTGGTAAATTTCTATTTTCTTATGATATAGTCCATAAATTTTTGGTGATTCAAATTTCGCGCAATTTTGTTCGGAGTTTTTCATGTACATCCGATAAGACCTTATTAATAGATTTGCTAGTTTTGAGGGGTAAATGGACGCATTTTCAAGTTCAAACGAGCCTAAAACAGTTAAATCCCTATTTTGCTGATTTTTGTGTACTATATAGTCCATGTTTTTCTTGGTGATCCGAAATTCTGGTAAACCCCCATTTTGTCAATTTTTATGTGTTATAGTTCATGAATTTTTTGTGACCCTGAATTTCGATGTGTTTTTGGCCGAAAATTTTCATATTCGTCTGTTAAGACCTTAATAATGGAGTCATTTGGTCTCGAGGGGCAAACAAGTTCATTTTAAAGTTCAAACGAGCCCCAAAACAAGTAAACCTTAAGTTTGTCGATTTTCGTTTGCTATAGTCTATGGATTTTTGGTAATCCTGGCCAAATTTTTTTGTGGAAGTCCATTAAGACCTTAGTAATGGAGTCAGTTGGTCTTGAGGGGAAAACATAACACATTTTCAAGTTCTAACGAGCCTCAAAGCAGGTAAGCTCCCATTTTATCGATTTTCAAATGCATAGTCCAATGATTTTTGGTGATTTAAAATTCTGACATATTTTTTTATTAAGTTTTTCGTGGACGTCCGTTAAAACCTTAATAGTGAAGCCAATTGATCCTGAGAGGCAAATGAGCGCATTTTCAAATTCAATCAAACCCTAAAGTAGGTAAGTCCCCAACCCATTCTTCAAAGTTATTGTTCTAAGTATTTTCATAATACAAATTAGATAACAATGCTATTTCTATAATCAGTTTTTCCTGCTTCGTCAAATGAGTCTTTTTTTAAGGCAAGTTCTTTTTTTAGATAAATACATTTTTAGAACTTTAACTAATTAAATATGACTTAGAATGAAAAATGTTTGAATTTCCACCATATCAAACACATTTAAATTACTATTTATAGTATATCATACATAATTTGATATAAATACTCAATTCAAATGATCTATTATTGGCTTATGTTGCAATTAGGTCTAGGTCAAACTCGAAAATTTAACACGATAATTATAGAAAAGAAAAAAAAATTAGAATTATAATTATTATAATTAATTGAGATGACAATTAGGATGAGGCGGCGTTAGACTTTCACACGAGACTAAAAGACTTTAATGGTGTATGAAAGCTACATTGTTGGAATACTTCTAAATATCTTAATAGATATAAATTATTTTTATGTTAATAGAAAATTAATTAGTATATCATCAAAACATTCAAAAAAAAAAACAATTAAAAAAATAATAATCAACTTACAAGGATAAGACAAAATGGTAAGTATATTACTCCCTTTTCTAATTTTAAATTAAAACAATGTGATTTCTAAAATTTAATTTATGTCTCTAGTAATAAATATATATTTTTATTAGAAAAGAACAAAAATTAAATATAACATAATTTGATGGATAAAAGAAATAAAATCGTATCTCATTCAAAAGGCAAAACGTGCAATTTTATGACTTCATGTTGCTGGTATCGATCCAATTTTTGTCAATACCTAATAAAAATATCGAACATCATACGAAAAACTTTTTTAAAAAGCAATTATTATCGTATTTAATGTCATTGCATCCAATATTACGTAGCGATATTAATATATATATATATATATTTATTTGATGTAGTGTGTTATTCATGCTTCTTTGAGTCCCCCAATTCCCACGGTTATGACACATTCAAAAGTAAGTACATGTGGGGTGTCTATTTTTTAATTCTCCAATTGGGCAACTAGCCTAATAGGCTGATTTGGATTTTTATTTATTTATTAGATAAACCTAAGATTTTCAAAGTCCAACATATATATAATTGGCCAATTATCATCTATCTCAAAACCAAGAAAAGAAGAAAAAAAAAATGTATTGGTGTTTCTCTTTCAAAATTGGACACTCTGATAAACTCAAGATAATTAGAGTGGTGCATTTGAATGGCTATGTAGAAGATTTTGATCATCCTATTAGTGTTAGTGAAGTCATGGGAAAAACCAAAAAACACTTTATTTTCACTCAATCTCAACTTTTGTCCACTTGTTTACAACCTCTAAATCTTGATTACATGTTGCAACAAGGCAATATTTACTTCTTATTACCTCATTCAACTTTTCAATCATGTGTATCTCCTATTGATTTGGCTCCAATTGCTAAAAGACTTAGTGGCATAGCCAAAAAAACCATGGTCTATAATAAGGACAAGCCAAGGAAGAAAAAATCGTCGAATGGTACTACTAGCCAACGAGTTTGGGACTCACCTACTAGTAGCCCTAATCGATTTTCAGATGAGGGTAAATGGGTTGAATCAGAGAAAGGACGACTTATAACCTATGGTATGGGACAAAGAATGTCAACAAAGTCACCAAAGTGGGAACCGATTTTGGATACTATTAGAGAAAGATCGTTTAATCGCAGAAGTGAGTCTGATTTACAAGAGAAAAATTTAGAAAGTGTGAAGCTTATATAGCTCATGATGAAAAATCTTGACTTTTGTATTCTCATCCAATATTTCTTTGTAACTATTCTAGTTGTGTTGTGAAGTCTCTTTAAAAGATGAAGGTTAGTATTTTGATTTATACAAATTTCATTTGAACTTTTGTTAATCACATATAGGTTATTCTGAAAATTTGTAGCCCTTTCAATGGTTTTCTTTTTTGTAAATATATGAAGAAAAATTGTTGTTTCTTGAGTTATATATTTGTGATGAAAATTAAACGTTTGATGCATGTTGAAAGTCAATGGTGATGCATTAATTAAGATGGCCTAGTTTAATTTTTATGGGTCCAGATAAATTAGACATTGAAAATGTAATATTTAAAAAAAATGAAATTGGACAATTAGTTGTGTATTTTGAATGTCTTTAATTTTTATCATATATTAATCTAAAGATGCATGTATCAAGCGCGTTTAAATATATTTATCTCGAATACATGCTGAACATATACATTTTACTGTATCTAAATATTGAATATATGTAGATCAAAAACATCAACTAGGAGTAAATCACGTATATAAGTATCTATCATGTCATTGATTCAAAATTTTCAAATTTCTTCTCATTTGTTTCGAGCATAAAAAATCTCTCTCCACAAATACATATAAACTTAACTTAGATATTGTAACGGTCTGACCTGATCATTATGAATACATTGATAAGAAAAGAATTTAGGCCATTAAATTTTCTGAATAGTGACTTAAACTTTATTGGCTTGGACAGCCCCGGATGAAATATGGGCTAGGTGAGGTCTAGGACCATCCGGGAATAGATATACTTTAATTTTGAGTTTGGGTTGGTATATTCTTGTAGTCAAGATATTAAGGAGTCCATAAAGCCTTTTGAAATTGAATTTAAAACTCTTGAAATTGAACTTGACATGAAAAGTATGCGTCGAACTCGAAACGTCAAAGGGAGAGCTTATATTGTACAAATGACATTTTTCTAAAATTTAGGTTACAAAACTTTTGTCAATCTCGCTACAGTGGAAGGCGTCTCGCTATTGTGAAATGTGGGGGTCACTATAGCTATTCTCAAATGAACTAAATATCCTTCTCTTTGCTTCAATTCACAAAATCACATTATAAACAATAACTTTAGTATATTTAAATAACAGTTACACACTTCAACGCAAATATTTCGACTTAGTATCGATTTTCATCAAACAACAATGTCATTGACATAAATTAAGATGCTTAAAAGGAAATAGCATGGACTTGTTTGTTCACCAACTCATACTACAACTTTATAAATTTGACTATTTGGTTATGTGTGGAGTTATAAAATAAGAAGAAAAAAAAAAAGGAAAGGGAAAACTGTATAGAATTTCCATAGCTTTTGTCAACCAAAAAAGATAAAAGCAGCTAGCACACCTAGTTGTTAAAATCAGCCTTTTGAGATAGTATTTTTTTCCTCTATCCTCACTTGTTTAATTGATTATTTTTGTTTATTCCTTTTTAAAAATTCAATAAATTCTTATTTTTAGGTATTCTAAATCTATTTTTTATTGTCTTATTTAGATATTTTTAAATTAAAATAAATTTTAAATACATTATATTTGGGAAAATTAAAATTGTTTTTGAACATTTGATTTTAAACCAAAAAAAGTAAAAATAAGTAAAAAAGTCATAAGACTGGGAGGGCAACTTACATAAATATATTATAATAAAAATAAGATTTACCATTTATGGCGATAAATTTTTTTTCACTTGTTCAATTTTATTCATTTATAATACAGGTTAATATATATTAAAACAATGTATAATTCACATAATAATACAAATATTAAGATGAACAATATATTATCCACACCTTTAATTACACTTTAATTACACTGTGATCATTTTTTACCAAACAAACATGATATATTCAAAAAAAAATTATAATTTCATATTATATTGCATATACTATTCACATTTTAATACATATTACCAGATGACAGAGCATTGCTATAAAGGGGTAATACATAAAAAAAGTAGCGCGAAAAGTCAGTAAAGTATGGAGGGTTGAAAAGGATGAAGGTGTATGGAATTTTTCCAATTGCATTGGTGATATATTGGAATACTGAGAAGGTCTGAGCCAAAGTGACCGATGGTAGGTAGGGGAAATAAATAGAAAATGAATAATATCGTTTAATGCCATCTGTAATTTTAATTCTAACTAATCAATATTCTATAGATATCTATATATATATATATATATATATATATATATAGATATATATAGATATATAGATAGATTATATATAGATATTGAATTGATAATTAAAAGTTGCCCAACAGATAATTAAATTTGCCACCAACCATCATAACTAACCAGGCCATCAAAGTATACCTTTAAATTTCAAAGATCAAACTTTTGATTAGGTTAGTCATAATTAAGAGTGAGTGGACAATTAGCCATTGACAATTTTTAGGAACATATGAATTTAATGAAGAAAAATGACCTAAATTATTATTTAAAATTCTACTAGTTACAAGTTGATCAAGTAGGAACAATAATTGGAATTTATGTTCAACTAGGCAAAGGAACTAATTTTTTATCATGCTTTTATAACTCAAATAGTTATATAGTTATTTCACGCTCGAAAAATTAGATTTTATATATAATTCTATTGAATTCGTCTTGACTGCACTGAATATTTTTCGATAAGTTTCTACTCGTCTAGCCTCATTCCATCCTTACCAATTGTTGAAAGATGATACAACTATTCCATTCATTTCATTCCGAATCATAAATCTTACTGCTATGGGTTTTATAAAGAAGAACAAAATTAGCGTAATTTGTACCTTATCAAAACAGAAAAAATTAGATCACAAAATAATGCTATAACATTTAATTGGAAAATTAAGAAGTTGAATTAAAAAGTAGAGTTAATACCTCAGATGGTCAATCAACTTTGCACTATTCTCTCAGAAAGTAACTCAACTTTCAACTTTTCCCCAAAAGTCACGCAATAGGCACTCTTCTCATCAGAAAGTTCCAATCAACTTCAATTTTCCATCAAAAGTCACTCAAACTATTCACTTCTTTCCAGAAAGTCACTCAACTATCAACTCTTTCCTCAGAAAGTCACTCAATCTATAAATTATTTTTATGAAAATTTATTGTATTAATGGTTTATATAAACAAATAAAAAAAAAATTTTTAAAAAATAAATTAACTCATTTAGTGGTCCACCACCTAACCCGACCCCATTAAAAAATATGAAATGACCCATTTTATTTTATCTTTAAGACTAAATTAATCTATTCTAATTTCAAAGTTAAAGAGAGGGATTAATTTAGGATTAAAAGATAAATAAAATGGGCATATCAATATTTTTTAATGGTTCGGGTTGGTAGGTGGGTGGACACTTAAAGATTTAATTTATTTTTTAAAATTTTGGGTTTGTTATATAAATAATTAATATCAATAAAATTTTATTAAAAATAATTTAATAGATTGGTGACTTTCTGAGGAAAGAGGGATAGTTGAGTGACTTTCTGAGGAAAGAGTGATAGTTGAGTGATTTTGAGGGAAAATTGAAAGTTGAGTGACTTTTTGAGAGAAGAGTGCAAGTTGAGTGACTTTGAGGGAAAATTGAAAGTTGAGTGGACTTTTATGAGAGAATAGGTGCAAAGTAGTGAGTGACCATTTGAGGTAGTAAATCTTAAACCAGTACTTACATCACTAATATAATAGTATTGATGTTGACTTGCACAAGAAAAAAAAAAAAACAAAAAAACAAAAAAAAAAAAAAAAAAAAAAAAAAAAAAAAAACAAAAAAAAAAAAAAAAAAAAAAAAGGAATTTTACGATGTGTGAAAGTTATGTTGTTGGACTAAATACAAATACTTTTATAAGATAAAAAAATTTCCTTTTATGTAGATACAAAATAAATAAGATACTACAAGAAGATAAAATTTATCCTTTTATGTAGATAGAAAATAAATGAGTACTTGATCCATCTCATTAATTATATAGATAGGAAAAGTAATTTAATGTTGTGCGGGTTATAGGTCGTTTTACTTTCTGTCTATGTAGATAAAAAAGGTCAATTTGAACCAAACCCATTTTTGGCTCATAGGCCCATTCTTATGAGGCAAATAAAGTCTATTTTAGGTTCTTATTTTATTATACACAGAGAGTTTTTTTCAGCAGCCCCCAAAAAGAGAGAGGAGGAGAGCAGGTTTTCGCAGTCAAATTCAGCCTAAAACCAACTTCAAATTACGATTCCCGGCTTCGTTTCTTGTCGATTGAGCTGATTTTTGGACAGCATATATCTTCATCTAATCTTTGATTAGGAACTGACGAGTTGGATTGGTGGTTGCAGCTTCAGTTTTGCGTCGTGAAACAGGAATGCGAAATTGTGATTTTGCTCCTTTAATTCTCTAATTTGGTTGCAATCTTATTTTGTTGTTGACGTGTTGACACTTGTTTTGTGGCCAATTGGAGAAACAATATATAAACTCTTGGTGATTATAGTGGAATTTTGGTCCCGTGTTTTTTACTCTTCACATCGAGGGGTTTTCCACGTAAATCTTGTTGTCTTGTGTGATTGGTTTATTATTGTCTGTATATTTGTTGGTTGAATTACTGCTTGCCTTACTATCTATTACTTGTGAGTTGTTTGTCTTCTCTTGGTTCAAATCGAGAAGGGAAGTATAGATTGAGTATTCTTCCGCTGTTACCTGTAAGGCTTCTTTGGTTAAGTGTCTTGTCTTTTCCAACAAAGTTTGGTATCAGAGCAGTGGTATTGTTGATTGTCATTTTGAATTATGGAGACAAATATGAGCAAACTAGTGTGTTTAAATGGTAGTAAAAACTATCTATTTGGAAAAGGCAAGATGAACGATAATTCATTTGTCAAGAGATACATTTAACCTGTGTTTGCTTTAATAAGCCCAAGTCTTGACAATGATGAAGAATGGAAATTTGAGCCTCTGCAGGTTTGTGGCTATATTCGACAATGGGTTGAAGATAATGTTAGAAATCATATTGTGAATGGACACATGCCAAAAGTTTGTGGACAAGCTCGAGACACTTATGCTCGGAAGAATGGCCAACAAAACAAGTTGTTCCTATTGAAACAATTGAGAAATCAGGTATAAAGAGGGCACTCATATTTCTGATCATATTACATGATTTCAGGGTGTTCTTGACCAGCGTCCGGAACGGGGTGTAAAGTTTGATGAGGAGATACAGGGACTTTGGCTTCTTAAATACTCTGCCAGACTCTTGGGAAAACTCTTCGCAGTTTCTTTGACTAAGTCGGCTCCAGTGGTGTTGTAAACAATGTAATATACTAAGAGTGGGTTGTCTTGAATGAAGAAATGAGAAGAACATCTCAAGCCTCATCTTCTCAGCTTCACATCTAGGTTTGGTTCTTGAAGATAGGGGTGTGCAAAAAACCGAAAACCGACAATAAATCGACCGATAAAATGTTTTGGGTTATTGTTATGGGTTATGGGTTTTTAATGGGATTTAGAAAAAATAATTATCTGGTTATTGGGTCGATTTCGGTTTTCATAATTGGGTTATTGGTAAACGATACACCCAAATAAGACGATAGTTATTTACTTACTTTACCCTCCTCAATAATTAAATATACATAATTTATACATAAATAGATTCAAAATTAGTTTTCAGGCTATTGATTTTTTGTGTAAGGAAATTGGTGAGACTTTGTTCGATTATCTGGGTGGATCAAGGCAAACTGTTCAAGACTGTCTCATTGAAAATATTTATTTGGTTTAAATTAAGTTCGTTAATTGTAGGCGATAGCTTTGCAAGTTTGGTGAATGGAGTAAATTTGATCAACATTCAAAATTTTTCTATTATGTTTTGGCGAAAGTTGGTCACAGTACTTTATAAAATACGTACTATTGTATATTATTGATTGAACATTTTCTTATTGGTTAACCGGAAATCGAACCGATAACATCAAAAACCGATAAAAAACCGATAAAAAATTTTTATTGGTTTGTTATTGGATTAGCATATTTTAAACCGAAAACCGATTAAAAAACCGAAACCGATGAATGTAAAACCAAACCGAACCGACCGAGCCACCCCTACTTGAAGATAGGGGGAAAACAAGTCCAGAGGTCAGAATGATAGAGGTAAAAGTAGAAGCAAGTCAAAGTCTAAATACAAGAATATTAAGTGATATTGCCACAAGAATGGGCATATCATGAAATATATGTTTAACAAGCAACAAGAGACGATATGGCGAGAGATATTGAGACAAAAAAAGAGAGATGCGATAATGAAAATCGTGTTGCTGTTGTTGCTAATGATGATCTTCTTGTTTCTTGTGATGCAAATGCATTAATCTTGTTCGTGATGAGTCGAGCTGTTTGTGGATTCTGGGGCTACTTCTATGTCACGCCCAAAGGGAAGGAATTATTTTCTTCTCTATTACTCCACATAATTTTGGAACGTTTGAAAAATGGGCAATAATCATGAAGTGAAGTTATTGGCATTGGGACAGTTTGTTGGAAGTAACAATGGTTCCACACTAGTTCTATCTGTTAATGTCAAGCCATGCTCCAGATGTTGTTTTAAATTTGATTTCTGTGGGATATCTTGATGATGAGGGTTATTGTTAATTACACTTGGTGTTGGCCAGTGGAAGCTTACTAGAGGTTTGATGGTTGTGGCCCGTTGGTGACAAGTTGTCTAACTTGTTATTGTATTTAAGGGCTCCATTTCCAGAGACTCAGTAAATTTGGTGGCGAATGGATACTTCATCAGAGTTATGGCATAGAAGGTAATTAGTCATATGAGGCGAGAAGGGGAGTGATGAGTTTGGCTAAGGAAAATTTGCTTTCTGGAGTGAAACAAGCCAAAGTTGAAGAAATGTGGTTCATTGATTAGGGTGGTATGTAAACAGAAAAGCGTTTCGTTTCAGAGTCATCCGCCTTCAAGAAGCTTGATTTGCTGAGTGGGACATTCTGATTGTGTGGGCCTTTTAAGGTAAGATCTCATGGTGGTTTTGCCACTTTTACTTTGTGGACTTTTATTGATGACATTCTCGCAAACTCTGGGTAGTATTTCCTTTGAAGTCCAAGGATCAAGTACTTGATGTGTTTCAAGAGTTTTCAGGCTGGTTTGACAGGACAAACAGGGAAAAGGGGGGGGGGGGGGGACATTGAATGCATCGCTCAGATAATGGTGGTGAGTATATTTGGTCCTTTGATAGATTATTGCAGAGAGAGCAGGGTATTAGGCATCAGAAAACTCCTCAAAGACTCCTCAGTTAAATGGTTTAGCAAGAGGATGAAAAGAACTCTAGTTGAGAGGGGTAGATGTATGCTTTCAGATGCTAAGCTGGTCAGATTGCTTTTGGGCGAGAGCACTTAATACTGCTGCTTATGTTATCCAAATTTATCTCATGCTGTTGCTTGAGATGGTGATTGTTCCCTGACAGATTGACTGGTTAAAGAATGTGTCTTATGAATCATCTTAGAGTCTTTGGGTTTTTGTGTTGTAAAGCCTTTGTACATGGTTCCTAAGGATGAAAGGTCAAAAGTCGGAGTGTTAACACGAGGAAGTGGTATCTTATTGTTATGGTCAAGATGAATTTGGCTATCGTTTCTATTGATCCTGTTGAGAAGGAAGAAAGAAAACTTGTTAGAAGCCGTGATGTTGTGTTTTTGAAGACCAAACCATTGAGGATTTGACAAAGCTGATTTCAGAGTAGTGAGAGCTTAGTTAGGTTTGATCAGTTCCTTGACTATTTGCACCGGCAAAGAAATCTTCAGAATGATGAAAATCAAGTGATAATGAGATTGGTGATCATGTTCGAATGACGGCATGATGTGGTTTGGGGGGGGGGGGGATGCTCCAGTGAAGATGACTTGGGGTTGTACAAAAACCAATGATAGATGCTCAGAGAGTTCTCTCAGACGATCTAGTAGAGGAAAATCCTTCTCTCATTATTCTCCCAATGGAGTATGTACTCTTGACTGAGGGGAGAACTTGAGAGTCTTTGATGAGGCCTGGAAAGGAAGAAAAAGCAAGGTGGGTTTTGATGCTATGGAAGATGAGGATTAAATCATTGCATGATAATCATACTTTGATTTGGTAAGTTACCTAAAGACAGGAAAAGAAAAGCTTTGAAAAAACAGGTTGGTTTTTTTTGGTGAAACATGAAGATGGTAATCCAGTTCCAAGGTCACAAAAGTAGGATTAGTGGTCAAGGGATTTAATCAGAAAAGGGGAGTTTATTTGATGAAGATATTCTCTCAGGTGTGAAGATGTCAATCATTCGTGGGGTTCTAGGCTTGGTGCAAGTCATAGATTAGAGGTGAGAAAATGGATGTTAAAACTGCTTTCATCATGGTGGACTTAGATGAAGAACATTTATATGGAGCAACCGGAAGGTTGAAGTCAAGGGAAAGAGAATTATGTTTGCAAATTGCAGAAGAGAAGAGTGTTTGGTAGTGGTGTCGGGCTTGCAAGTGGTGGTTATATGTGTCGTTTGTGCGGGTTTTGCTTGGTGAATCCTAAAAAAAGCCCTCACCTTCTTTTTTCTCGGAGTTCTACTGAAACTATCTTTTGGACCATTGCACGTTTCTTTTCCCGCGCCCTCTTGACACCTCTCGCCCCCCTTTAGGTCCCTGGCTTGGTTTCCCCCTTTCCCAGGCTCAGATTTCTTCACCAGCGCAGGGGTCAAAGAGGATTTACACCCCCGCACCCATAACCCTTTTGAGTGGGGTGGAGTAGATGACCCCCGTCTAGAAGGGTCGTAAAGGGAGGACTTATTAAGGAACATTGTGTTTTCTACGCTGCAAAAAGTTCCTCTGATGGTGACTTTATTATTGTGTTTGCTTTATGTTGATGACATGCTTGTTGTGGTCATAATAATGAAGGATTCAGAAGTTGAAGCAAGAGTTGAGTAAGTCTTTTGCTATGAAAGACTTAGGACCAACAAGGCAGATTTTGGCATGCGATTGTCCGTGATAGAAAGGCCAAGAAATTGGTATTGTCACAGAGAGCAAAGTACATTCAGAAGTTTAATTCACAGTTCAGCAGGACCAAAGCTAAGGTTGTGTCAGTTACACCGTTAGCTATGCACTTCAAATTGAGCACGACAGAAAAGTGTCCTTATAGTGATGATGAGAAGGAAGAGTATTGAGAAAAAGTTTCTTATGCTGTAGCTGTGGCTAGTTTGATGTATGCGATGGTTGTACAAGACCGGAATTTCTCACGTTGTTGGAGTTGTTAGCGTTTTCTTTCTAATCCGGGAAAGGAACATTAGATGCTGTGAAGTGGGTTATGAGATATCTCGTGGCACTCTAGTCTGAGTTTGTATTTTGGTACATGGGAAGCCTATTCTTTGTGGTTATAACTGATTCAGACATGGCTGGTGATGGTTGATACTCGCAAGTCTATTGCAGGGTTACTGGTTACTTTTGCAGGGGGAGCTGTTTGTCTTGGCAATCTAGTTGCAAAAACGGGTGTTGATCTATCTATTACATAAGCTGAGCTTATTGCATGATCGTTGAAGCTTGTTAAAAAATTGCTTGGGATTGAAGAGATTCTTGGGGGACTTGGTTGTGATCAAGAGAGGTATGGCTTTATTGTGACAGTCCAAAAGTGCTTATACATCTATGCAAGAATTCTACGTTCCATGGCGGTCTAACACATTGATGTGAGATACCATCGGATTCGAGATTGTGTTGGATTCCTAAGTTTACTTGAGCTTGAAAAGATTCATACAAATGACAATGATTCCGAGTATGATGACTAAAGCTTGGCCAAAGAGGGAAGTTTTGAAGATGGTTGACATGGTCGCCGGGATGGCGGTCTCCTCCCTATAGTCGTGAGGGGGAGAATTGTGGGTTATAGGTTCTTTTTCCCTTCCTAGTGGATAAATAAAAGCCCCAATTTGGACCAAACCCAATCAACCCATTTTGCCAATAGGCCATTCTTATGAGGCAATATAAGCCTATTTAGGTCTTATTTTAAATACACAGAGAGTTTTTTTCAGCAGCAAAAAAGAGAGAGAGAGCAGTTTTTCGCAGTCAAAATTTCAGGCCCTAACAGCCAACTTCAAAATTGTGATACCCCGCTTCGTTTCTTGTCCGATGAGAGGATTTTGGACAGCATATTATCTCATCTCAAATCTTTGTTCGGAACTGGGACAGAGTTGGATTTGGTGGCCTGCAGCTCAGTTTGATGTCGGAAACAGTAGCTTGCAAAATTGGTGATTTTGCTCTTTAATTCTATAGATTGGTTGCAAATGCTTTTGTTGTGCCGTTGTTTGGCACGTGGTTTTGTGGCCAATTTTGAGAACATATTGTAACTCTTGGTGATATAGTGGAGCTTGTGGTCCCGTGGTTTTTTATTTCACATCGAAGGGCTTTCCACGAAATACTGGTTCTTGTGGATTGGTTTATATTGTCTGGTTATAATTTGTTTGGATTGAATTACTTGTTGCCTACTATCATATTACTTGTGGTTGTTGGTCTTCTCTTGGTTCAAATCGAGAAGGGAAAAGTATAGGACTTGGGTACATCTTCCGAGTTATCCTGTCAGGGAATTCTTTGTTTAGTGTCTTGTCTTTCCACCAAATGTTGCATCCATCTCAATTTAGTTGTAGGTGGATGAGATATCAAATTTTAGAAAGAAAGAACAAATTTCAGAACTTATGAAGATATAAATATTTGTGGGACTATCTATAATCTTATTAAGGGTAAAATGAGAACTAAATTTAAATTGTTATTAGCTTTTTTTAAAAAAAAATTGATTAAAAAAATGTGTCAAACTAATTAAAACCGAGATATATATCACCAAAAATTCAAAGAAATAATTCAATAAATAATTATAGAATTACCGACAAGAAATGCAATAAAGTGGTAAATACTTCATTATTTTTAACTAGAAATTTCTTAGGTTCAAACTCCATCGGATCATAATTGTCTTTGTAAGGAGTCTTTTTTCCCTCACAACAAATGATATATTTGCAGGGCATAAATTTCTATTTTTATATCATAATATCTCAAAAGTTATTTTTGGACGTTATTTTAGATTCTAAAGAACTCAAATAGCTATAGTTATATATTGATTTTACACTTGAAAATTTAGCATTTCATGTATAAATTCTAATGAATCCGTCTCAAACGCACTAAATATTATGTTTTTTAGTAAGTTTCAACTCGCCTCGCCTTATGTCTCTTAATAGTTAACTTGCTTGGTTTTATGATGATCTAATTAACTAATTTTACCTTATCAAAACAGAAAAATTAGATCGAAAAATAATGCATCAACATTAAATTAAATTGGAAAAATGAAGAAAGTGAATTAAAAAGTAGTTAAATCACCATGATAATAGTGTTGATATATATATATATATAACACTCCTAAAAGATAAAGTTTTTCCTTTTATGTAGATAGACAATTAATTATTACACCCTTTGTGTATATGATTTAGTTTGAAGTTTTTCCATATATGTAGATAGAAAATTAATTAGAACACCCTATGTACTATATGATATAGTTTGATTCAACATCAAATTTAGAAAGAAAGAGTAATTTTTAAAATTTATGACTTAAAATAAGTCATAAATATTTGTGTGATTATAAATTATTTTATTAAAGATAAATAAAACTTTTAAATTTAATTAAATTACTTTAAAATATAAAACTTATCATTATTTTGTAGACAGATTAAAAGATATGTCATATATAAATTGGGCGAGAGAATATTTCATCAAAACATAGAAAGAAACCATTAAAAAAAAATAAGGAAAAGGATCAAAAAAGTAACCCCTCAAACATCATTCAATAGCTCAGATTTCCTTTTTAACAAACAAAACGATTTATTTTGCTAAAAATCACTCTTCCCGTCAAAGTATTGGGTCATAATTACCCTTCTAATTAACAAAAATATGTTAAGTGTCGCGTGGACGCCATATAAGCACCAAACATTTTTCACTTCCACGTAGTCCCCTCATTTTCGCGGCTAGGGTAAGAAACGATTTCATAGATTTCTTCATTTCACGACTGGGTTTCGAAGTTGAACAACTCATTGAAGGATACTACTAGCCAATGAGTATGGAACTCACCAACTAGTAGCCCTAATCAATTTTCAATTAGAGTAAATGAGTTTATCCAGAGAAAGAACGATTTGTAACCTATGATATGGGATAACAAATTTTGACAAAGTAACCAAAGTGGGAACCACTTTTGGATACTATAAAAGAAAGATTATTTAATCGCAAAAGTGAGTCTGATCTATAAGTGAAAAATTTAAAAGGTGTGAAGTTTTATATAACTCATGATGAAAATTGTTAACTTTTGTATTCTCATCGATTTTTCTTTTTACCTATTCTAGTTGTCTTGTGAAGTCTCTTTAAAAGAAGAACTTGAGTACTTTGATTTATAGAAATTTCATTTGATTTTTTGTTGATGTTAATAGTACTAGTTAATCACATATAGGTAATTAGGGGTGGCTTTGAATATTTGTTGCCCTTTCAATGATTTCTTCTTTTTTTTCCAACTATATGAAGAAAATTTTTTGTTCTTGAGTTACCATATGTTTCTCATCAAAATTGGACTTTTTGATGCATAATGTTGAAAGTCAATGAAGACAAAATTGGCATTACTCCATCTTAATTAAGATGGCCTACTTTAATTTTAATGGGTCCAGACAAATTTGATATAATAAATACAATATTATGTGAAATTAAATGGTAATTTTGCATTCCACGTGTATTATGTCATATGAGATATGTGTGTCTATTTGTTTAATTTTATATAATTTTAAGTGTCTACTTGTGTACAAACAAAGTTATAGATCATAATTATCGATTGAAACCAAATTAAGGATCATGTTTATATATTGATTGAACCTATTGATGAATTTGACCATTATCTCAAACTATTCATTTAACTTTTAAAAACAAGCTCAAAGAAAAAGTCAATCGACAAAAGCTATTTTGAGCCTGTTTTAATTAGCTTATTCTAATATTTTAAAACTAAAACAATTTTTTTTCAAATTAATTGTGTTTGATAAAATAAAAATTATTTTTGACTTTTGATTTTAAAATTAGAAAAAAGCAAAATAAGTCGAAAGTTATGAGTTAGTATATATATATATATACACACTTATAAATCTTATATATTTATAAATCTATCATCGATAATTAAAGTCGATCAATATAACAAAACCAGGTAAAAGTACACACTTTCAATTTGAAAATTTAACTTTATGATTAGGTAAACCTAATTAAGAGTGAGAGAATTAGCCATTGACAATTTCTAGGAATACAACTACATCTACATAAATAGAACAAATGAATTTAATGATGTAAAATTACCTAAAATTATTATTTAAAAATTCTACTAATTACAAGTTGATCAAGTAGGAACAATAATTGGAGCTTGTGGGACCCACCTCTCATTTGGTGTGGACTCCCACCCTAATTCTTTACTATATGATACTCTAAAATGTTTTGGAATCCAATTTTCAGATTTGGATTTTCTTTCTTTTGCAAATTCTCTTTCTTTTTCTTCAATTGTTGCCTTTGATTGCTTTGCTTTATCCCAATTTCTTGTTAGGATTGATTGACTCACTTCTGCCCATACAAATGTTGATTCACTTGGCATAACAACCTAATAAACACAAGAAACAAAGTTACTATATTAGAAGAGCAAAATGTATATATCTTTCGAGGAAAAAAGAAAAATCGTGATAGATTGACATTTTCAGCAATAAAAAATGATGATTCATATAGCCAGCGGCGCTATTTTAAGATTAAGAAACAGTTGCAACTAATTGATGATATTTAATTACAAATCATCCAAAATACTAGTCGTATTAGCAAATTGAATTTGTTTAAAATATTTCACATCGTAGAAAACACACGAGAAGTAATTTATTGCTTCCTTCTTTTTTAAAAAATCTATATTAAACTATTAAATGTTTTTTTTATAAAATGTCATGAATACAAATTTGTTTTACCAAGAGATTTCAGTGTGTGCATATTAGCTCCAAATTTTATTATTTTTTTTTGAGCAATTTTTATAACAATATCAATTTTTCTATAAGAATTTAAAGAAATATTACCTTTGGATCTTTCACAATTGGAGTCTTCATTCCAGATAGAGATTCCTTTGCATTGTAAATCTCATTCACTTTTCCTGTGCTTATATCCTTAGTTGTCACACTTCTGTGGCAAAAAAAAAAAAAAATTAAAATTAATTTTTGCATCTTAGATTAAAAATAATTGAAAAATTATTTTTCTAAGAGAATAAAGTCTTCAAATGACATCACCAATCCCACGTGGCTGAATTTAACTTATTTATATCGAATTCATGTGAATTTAATATTCTAAATTTATAATTTAATAATATTGTAATAATGAGTAGATATAAGCACATAACTTTAAACATATTTAAAATCTAAGAAGTAAAATTCATAATATTAAAATCTTGCTCCAATACTCCCATCATCATCACCCTAACACCCCTACCCCAACTCTATAGTATTTTTCTAGACTTCATACAAAATATATATTTTAAAAATAATTTTTTTGGTTTTTACTTATTTACCAACTAAAAAAATAATAAGAAAATCACATATTTTTCGGTGAAAATATTTTCCTTTCTACCAAACACACCCCTATACCATGAACATTTTTTATATTTTAGTTTCTAGTCAAGCTGTAGAAGATATCGCAAGACAGCATGAGACAAAGTTAAAAATGCGAGGTGCGCTAGCTTTTATGTTTCACTAACAAAAGATAAATAATTGGAAGGAGGAAGAAAATTTATAATATAAAGTCCAAATTTACCTATCCCAATGTCCATTGATCTCACAAATTGTCTTTGAAGTTGAAGTAACAAAAATCTTGCCTTTAATTGATCTATATCCTTTGTTGCTTAATAAAGAAGCTCCTTTGTAACATAAATCAGCTTGAAGATCACTTTCTTCACACTTAATTGTTACATTTCCAATCCAATCAACACCAGGATATGGAAGGAGTTTAATCACCAATTTTGGTGAGTTCATTACATAACTTTCTTGTTTATTTAGAAGCCTCAACACCTTTTTTCCATGTACCTCGGTTTCAATTTTTGTACCTGTGACATATTGAAATCGTCAGTCTTTTAGTAAACGTATACAAGTAATTCAATTATTATGCAAAAACAAGTCCAAATTATTCTCTTTCCTTTTTGAAGAAATAATAATACTTATAAAGATTGATTAAAATAATTAATAGTACCATAGAACTTTGGGACAGGATTATGGCACCATATCATTTCAATATTCTCTTTGTCATCAGTTGCATGAAGAGCAGTCACTGGTGGATGGTGGGACACCTAAAATAATAAAACACCAAATTTGAGATCCTTTTATTAAAATAAAATAAAATTCTTAAAACATTATGAAACCGTTGTACGTAATTCTAATAAAGGTGATATCGTACTCAACAAGACTCAAGCCCGAACAGAAAAACTAAGCCCATCTACAATCAGCCCATTTTTCATCTCTTTAGAAGAATGAAGACAACATCAAATACTAAGCCCAGCTGCAACAAGGCCCACCATTTCATGGGTAATGAAAAATTTTCACATACTCCTAGATTTTAAAGGGAAAATATACATAAATTCCACTAATTTAGGAGTTAATTACTTAAGACACTCTAGTTTACGATATTATAAATCTTATCAGATTTTTGTCCACCAGATACATTCAGATACATCCAAATACATGTATCTCACAATACATATGATCAAAATTAGGTGTAATTTGTTCTAAGTACATTATATCTATGTGGATTCACATGTATACAAACCTCTCTCGCCACCCTCGTCCCTTCCCATCTCGCTCTCCACTCTCCTATTTATGTGGAATACTATATATATGTGAATCATACCAGATACATATAAATACATGTATATAGTGTGTATCTAATGTGGTTCACATGTATCTGGATACATAGCAAACCTCTCACCTCCCTCGCTTTCTCCCAACTCGCTCGCCACTCTCCTATGTATCTGGAATACCATATATATGTGAATCATACTAGATACATACAAAGACATGTATATAGTGTGTATCTAGCGTGGTTCGCATGTATCTGAAATATATATACAAATCTCGCTCGCCTCTCTCCTCATTATAGTGTATGTATCTTGTAGTAAAATACATGTATCTTCCTCGATATATGTCTTAATTAGTGGTAACAAACATAATATTTAAAATAGTATGTAATTTATTAAATTATAAGAAGATATTTTATACCTGTTCCAAGAGAACATTGAGAGAGGCTTTGGAGACATGATGAGTCTCACCAAGAATAGGATTATATGGAGCCACACCAAACATCAAAGGCCTCAAAGTGGATATGCTCCAACCCACCACTGATTTCAGCCTTTCAAGTGAATTCTCCCCTTTCCCACACTTGCTTAACATGTCATTGTTGATACAATACACTGATTCCCCATAACATTGTAGCTGTGATTTTGGGAGGTTGAATAATGGAGGTAGCTGAAATTACATTCCAAACAAAAAAAAGTTTTAATTATCAATCTTAATAAGTCGTAAAACCTCAAGCATAGTCAAATTGAAGATGATGTGTATAATTAAAGAAGGTGACAGATTAAGCATGATCATACTGAAGATGATGTGTATAATTAAAGGAGGTGACAGATTTTATGTGATTTTAACTTATCCGCATAGCGAACGCTTGAGAATCAGGTACAAAGTTTTATCAGAATTTGAACTAAAAGAATCTAACCGTTAGAACAGTACATTATCATGTGTTCAGGTGCTCAATTGAAATAGACCGTAATTTAAATGTTTAAATGAAATATACTAACAAGTTTAAGAGGCTATCAATGTACATACTCTATCATAATTCTCTGATTTTTTGCAATAAAAAAAGAAAGTTTAATTATCATCAACAAAAATAAATCGTATAGTATAACATAGGTACATTCTAGTTGAGGTTGATGTGGATGGTTTTAAAGAATGTAATATATTTTATTTGATTGATTTATTCACGTAATGGACCCTTGAGAACATACAAGAACTTTTCCAAATTTGAGTCGGGAGTGTATAATAGAATACTTTATTATATATTTGAGATACTTAATTGAAAAAAAAATCTTAATTTAAGTATCTAATCAAAATATACTAGCAAATTTAACCGACTATCAAGGTATTCTACATTTCTTTTATTATTTTTGAAACCATCATCAAATAACTCCCATGTTAACAATTAATTCGAACTAATTTTTAGTCACTATACCTAATTTTTATTTTATTTTTGTTTACTATTTAATATTTGACAATGTTCTTTTATTGATTGAATTTTATTGCAATTTCAACTATCATGATTGTTATGGATTAGGTAGATATAACTTTTTTCCATTTTGTTATTTCTCTTACCTTACCAACAAATGATTCTTAACCTAAATAATTGAAGTAGATACTAGAAGAAAAATTAAGTTGAGGACCAAACTAAAAATATAGTGTCCTAATAAATAATTAATTATATATATTTTATCAATATGGCTGAAAATTTTGTTACGAGTACCATCCCTAAATGGGCACTATAGTGTGTGATTTAGATTTAATCAAAGCTCTAATATAAGCTTCGAATATCAGGTTGGAAAATCAAAAAAAAATTATATATCCTATTTAATACTATTTAGTGAATTAAAACAATAAAGATAACGTATAAATTGGTTATCGACTTAGTGTGTTCACTAATAAAATTAATAAATCAAAACAGTAATTAAAAATAAAATCAAATTGAACCAATCGATATTTAAATATTACCTGAATACGTGTGAGATCAGATCCTGGCCGTACACTGCTGAAAAGGCTTAAAATTCGTTGGAGCAGATTAGGTGCTCTGTAGTCAGCCACATCTGATTCTTCCTCCAATGATAAGGGTGCTGTTAGAAAAACCCTAAGCCCCACCTCTCTTTCTATAACCTACACCCACAAAAACACAAAAAAAATAATTAATTTTTTTATACAAAATTTATAAAAAAATAATATTATAAATTTTCATCAAAAAAGAAATTTAAATTAGTATGTTTTTAGTATCACTATATTATGGTTAGGTGAATAAACAAAGTCGCATAGAAAAAAAAAGTCTGATAAAATATAATGACACTAATCAGTTAATGATATTTTTGATAGAGTATGTATACGTTGCTTAATAATTATTAATTCAGAGCTAATGATTTGATAAGACGAGTATGAAAATGTCAGAATGATGATGAAAGTTCGATTGATGGGAGGTAGTGAAAAAATCCAAAAAAGGAAGCATAGAGGAAGTAATAGAATCTTCCTACTTTGTTTGCATCTTAATTACTATTATTTACCAACTCCACCACATAAAAAGGATACTAATGCCTAATCTAAAGTTAATTAAAGTCAAATTAATTAGGTCACAAATAGAGGTAGTAAAATCAAATCAAACATGTGAAATCTATTCAAGTTGGGGGCGGATTATGGATTAGTTTAATTCATTTCAGTTTAATTCATCTCAGCCTATTAAAAATTAGGTTTACATATACGTAGTTTAGATTGACTCATGAGAAATTTATTAAAATTTTATTTAATATGTTATATATACATATAAAAGAATAGAATAAAATTGTAAAAAAGAATAAAATAAAAAACACTTAAAATTTAATAAAACTTATACATGTTGAATTACGATTATTCATTTTAATTCAAATAACTTTTAAGCTTCAAATTTTTTGATTTATTTAAATTTAACCCGATCCAGTCATTTACCACCTCTAATTATGATTTATGACCGATGAAACAAATACAATTACTATTGAATCTAGCAATGAAGAACATCAAAGGGATGAAAACTAGAGATTTTCTTGTTTTTACAAGAAGAAATCACAATGTTTAAATTCTATGTACCCATGGTTACTAATAAAAATAAAATAATAAAATTAATAGTATATTTTATTAACGATAGAGTAGTGACAAATTATATTTACAAATAATATTATATTAGCTACAAACTATTTGGAAAGTAATATCATAGTTAATTCTTATGTTAGTGTAGAAATTAGATTATCTAAATGATATTTACATGCATTTTGTACTCTTATAAAAATAAAAGTAGTCATAATTTGATAAATAAAGACAAATTATTTACTATAACATGTTAAAATACAATAAAAACATGAGTAATATATACTTCACATATTTAATTTTTTTAAAAGTTCAAAGTTTCAAATTATCTAATTAAGCTGAATGATATCACTCCTAGGTAACTGTGCCAACTCTACCTAAGCATTATTAATCATGTTTTAAAAAGTGATTAGCAGAATAGCTAAATTGCTGGAGAAAAATACCCTCAAAAGAAGCAAACCTAAAATAAAAATATCACTAACTTCCAGTAGAAATTAAGCAAAAATATTAATTAATTAGTACTTAACTTAATATTAGTGTTGTTATCCAGGCCTAAATTATTCCAATTGAATAATCTATTATTAAGCATAGTGTATATATTGACCTTTAGTAATTGTTACCCTACTTGAGCATTTGTGGACATTTCTTTAAAGGTGTGTTTGGTACCCAAGAAAAAAAAAATTAGAAAATATCTTTTTAAAATTAAGTAGGTTTTTTATTGATCTTTTAATATTCGGTAAGTAATTAAAAAAATATTATTTCTATATATTTATATACAATTTAGTAAAATATTTTGGGAGTGGGTTATGAGGACATCGGGTGGGCAGATAAGGAGGAGATAATAGATTTAAAATATTATTTATAAAACTTATTCTTTTTATATTAAGAAAGTTATTTTCCTCTTTTTATATTAGGAAAGTTATTTTTTTTTATATTAGGAAAGTTATTTTCTTCTTTTTATATTAGGAAAGTTATTTTTTTTTATATTAGGAAAGTTATTTTCTTCTTTTTATATTAGGAAAGTTATTTTCTTTTTTTTATAAAAAATATTTTTCCTATTATGCCATCAAACGTGAGAAAAATAAAAAAAAACATTTTCCTCTTCTCCAAATATATGCTAAATTTGAGTTTTTTCGTGAAAAATATCTTAATAGTAATTTAGATATTTTAACCATTTATCAACACCAAATAAAGGGAAGAGAAAAAAAAGAGAGAATTAAAAAGATGCCAAAACAAGAAAAAGTTGGGGAAAAAAAAAGGAAACTAAGACGTGCACGAAAAAAGAAAACATCAAAAGAGGAGAAATATATTTTAAAAAATATCACAATTTTAGTTGAATTTATTAAAAAAAATATAAAATATCATTGACTATTTAATCACTAAACTAGTATTATAGTTTAATTTCAAACATTAATCGATAATGTAGTAGAGTCACTACCCAAAAAAATAGAATTAGCCCAAATTTAACATTACATCATTCGTCGTATCTAAATAAAATTAGATGAATTTTTTCAATTACCAACAAAATTTATCAATAATTAAATTCTATTTCTTTTTCAAATAATGAGTATAATAGTCTATGAACACTCACTTAAATATATATATTTTAGAAATAGACAAAAAAAATTATGATACACCAACTTTTGTCGTACTATTTTTAATTTCTTCTTATTATATCATTTTCTAAAGGACTAGTCCAAAAAAAATTTAAAAAAAAAACAAAAACAAAAGAAAGATTCCCAAAAAAAAGAAAAAACTTACTTCTTTTGAGTTATAATTGATCAAAGAAATCAAAATCTAATACTCAAAACATATAATAACAATGCATTCAACAAAATTTCAAGAAAGTAAAATTTCATAAAGATATAACGTGTACGCAATCTTCTTTGCATCTAACCAAATTTTAAAAATATAATAACGACATCTTGATTGAATTTGAATAGAGTATTGTACACGCAAATTCATAAAATTGAAAAGATAAAGCAATAACAAAAATCATGATGATGCATACGTAATCTTAAAGATCGTAAAAAATTTAAAAATTTAAGATATAAATAATGAGAGGAGGAAGAAGAAGTTACCATTGAAAGATGATGAGAAGAAGTTGGCTAAGAAATAGTTGTTGTTGTGTTAGAGAGAGAAAAATTATGTGAAGTGAATTTAACAAAAAAAGCAAAAAATGAGAGGTTTATATGGGTTTTGAAGTGCAAGGCTACGCGGCTTGTTCCTTCTTCTTAGGGCTTCGTTTGTAGTTTAAATTGATTTGAAATTAAAATTTCTAAAAAAAATTGTAAATTTAGAAATTTTATAATTTATGAAAATTATTTTAGGAAATTAAATTGTTATTTAATTTCGACATAGTAAATGAGTAAATCATTGTTTATAAACTGAAAATGGAAATATTGTAAAGGGATGAAATTAAGTAACATATTATATATATTTATGTTTTTTTATATATAAATATTTTTTTATGATATATGGTTGTTTTAACTTTAATAGGAAATAATTTTATACTCTTCATTAATTCAACGAACAATCTCTTTACATTCAGTATGGATTTGTAAACTAAAATGTTAACTTATGATTTGAGTTTTATATTTTATTTTATTTTTAAATTATAACTTGGAATTTGAACTCCTAGTTTTTGGAAATTTCTGAGATATGAAATCGAAATTCAAATTTTTGGATAAATTTCTTTAAGTAAGCACTTATTTTATCTTATTTTTCTTTTTTAAAAATTGATTTGGTCCCAAATCTCATTTCTAAATACTTTTGACACGTTTTTTCTTTCTAACTTCTTTGTTTGATGTTTGATATTCATATGGGAGCTTCGACAAACTTAAATTTTTAATGTTACAGATTCATTTAAGAAAAATATTTTTTTTAATTAAAAAATATATATTCAAAATTCACGTCAAAACATTTAATTAAGAATAAAAAAAATTCTATCACATCATGATTCTTGTGACTCTTTTCTCTTTTTCATGGAGACGAACATGCTTTTCTTCTACTTTTTTTTTTCTTTCAGATTTGTTATCTTATTTGCTTTTTGCACCAAAGGATTTAGTAGGCATTTAAGCACAAATAAAGAAGTGTACTAAAAATAAAAGTTTGAAAAAGATATTCAAAAGTTGAAGTCACATTTAGGTATGAATTCAATTTGAAAAAAGCCAGAAGTTTTTTAATTGGAAATTGTACGTAAAATTGGTCAAAATCATTTTTTTGAAAGTAGAAACTCATTTTCAATTATTTTTCAGGTAGAAAATTTTTTTGAGTTTTGAGTTGAAATTCTAGAGCAATAGTGAGATTCCTAACTTAGAGAGTTTGAGTTTCACATTAAAAGTTTCGGATGGAACAAGTGTTTCATATTTGATATAATTTTTTGGAAAAAGATAATTGCTTTTTGCAGTAATAAAGTTATTTTTGGCATAAGATAAAAATATTATTTTTTTTCGAAAGTATTTTTCTGAAAAGCAATTTTGAGAAAATAAAACTTAGAGTCTGTTTTGGGCCTCATCTTACAAAACTTGGTCAAACTGACCTTAAAAGCCTGGTTTTTTTGAGCCTTATTTAGCTGTTTGTCAATACGCAAACTAACTTATCTTTAAGTAAAAAAGCCACTTATTTTAAGCTAAAAGTTAAAAGCTGGAGTAGGGGTTCTTTTTTTTTTTAAGCTTTATACGTTGTTTAAAAAAAAGTTGACCACATTATTTATCTTTTTGCCTTTAATATTTTTATACCAATCCACGTCCAAATTCCACCCCCAACCATAACCCTAAACATCGTCTTTCTTCCATAACTTTAATATTTTTTGGCCCTTAATATTTTTAGACAATTATTATTACCTTGGTGAAACTAACTAAAATATCTTAAAATCGTTCTTTGATCTATTCAAGATTATATATCTTTAAAATCCTATAATAGTTTATATTCCGCTATAAATAATTGTGATGAGCATGAAAGAAATATGTGAATGATAGCAAAGATATAATTAATTTTGGCTGTAAAAATATAAATTAAATTCCCTTTTATTATGTTAACAGCTTTTAAGGATTTCAAGACATTGTTTGATTTAAGAACTGTTTATTATCACACTTATTTTCCAAACCATATCACAACTTTTTTTTTAACTTCAGCACTTTTATCCAAACACAATCAGCACTTTTAAAGTACTATTTTTAAAGCTACTTTATTAAGCACTCCAAACGGGCCCTTAGAGAACCCTTTAAAGTTTTGCTAAACACGTAGGGGTCGTTTGGTAGAGTGTAAAGAAATAATGCAAAATATGGTTTATTAGTAATGCCTTGTATTAGTAGTACTCGCATTATTAAGCCTTGCCTTATTTATGCATCATTTTTCTTATACATTGTATTGGTTTGATGTATAAGAAATAATAATCTTGCATCATTTCTATTTGAAAATGATATGTTTCCAAAACTACCTTCCACATCCTTTTTTTTATTTTACACTTTCTATGCATTTGCAACCAGTCATTATGTAAAGCCATCATCAACTCTTTTCCTTTCTCCTTCTCTTCTTCTTTCTTTTTTTTTTCAAAACATAATATTAAAATAGTTTGTAATATTTGGGGTCAAAATACTTTTTGCAATTGGAAAAGAATTTTTTTTTAAATCAAATTTAATCGCCACATAGTAACTTTTTCTTATTTAAATTATGTTGAAATTAGATTCTTTTTTTTTACAAAATTATATTAAGAGGCTAATGAAGTCCTATTAAAACACAACAATTAAAAGAATAGAGAACAATAAATATTAAAAACACACGATACCAAGAACATTAAAGAAAGAAATGTTAAGAAATGTTCAAAAAGGCGTTGAGGGTAGTTATTGGTAATTATTTATCTATGCAAGTTTAATAAAATGCATTTGCATAATATTTTTAGAAAAAAAATTATTTTTAAAAAAATAACCCTCCACAAATATGGTGGAGAGGATATTAAAAAAGTTTTTTAAGGCAATTGTGTCTTTTATCAATGTTTATGCATGCATTATAATCATGCATTACTAATGCATAGAAATAGATTATTAGTAATACACTCTTTAATACATACAATAGGTGTATTACTAATACAAGTATAGATTTATGCATAGATTAAAAAGTGTACCAAACGAGGTACTACTAATAATCAAGCTAATACAAAAATGCATTATTTCTCTAATACTCTAGCCAAGACTCCTTATGGTGCATTAAATGCTTTACCAAATTTATTAGTCAAACACAACTGCTTCCATGCCGCCAACAATTATTGTTTAAAGAACCCATTTTTGTAATACAATTTTTTTTTAAAAAGCTATTTTAAAAGGTTAACCAAACAAACTATTCACTATGAGTTTATTAGGAAAAACACAAGTATCATTCTGTCCAGTTTTTTTGGAACATCATTGTTTCTTTTTAATCAATTAAAAAAAAACATATTTTCTTATTTAGCAAAATATCTAATAACACTATCAATATTTTACTTATATTACATTTCACTTATTTGACAAAAAGTCTCCAAAGAACACTCTTTTTAGGAATAGTTTTGAATTATAAAAAGTAAATTAAAATAATCAAAATATTATAAACAACAAAAAAATATTCATACTACGATGTCAAATCTAAAAGAAGGTATTATTATCTCATTTATTACTTAATTATTATAAAAGTAAGCAAAAATTTTTATCCTTTCTTTTTTTTCTTAAAAAATGGCTACATCGAATTTTGTCTTCAATCAAGCTATTCTAATTTGAAATCGAAGAAGATACTTCGGAAATGAGTCCCTTTCTTATTGTTCGATATCTTTTTCATGGATGATAGAATTCCTCCTAGAAGTGAAGGCAGGAGCAAAGCCTATTAATTCATCAGTTTGCTAACCTACTTGTCGACTATCCGCACTCTGTAATCAGAATAGAGCTTTGGATTTAAATCACCAACTTTTAGAAGTCTAGAAGACATCTAAACTAGTTGGGCTTGTTTGAATCGATAGGCTTACCGAGCTTCTCTATCTATTCAATTGATTTTATTGGAGACTCTTCTCCATAACTATTTCTTTTCTCGACCCTGTAATGGAGCTTGCCCCCACCCAATTTCAATATTATTATTATTATTATTTTATTTGATTTGATGTTGTCATTTTCTACTTAACATACTCTGCCAATTTTTCAAACTCAATTTTAGTTTGTCCAATACTATATAGTACACTGGATTCTTGATTTTCATATTTGGACACAACTTTATTCTTCTAGATTATCATACATCTTTTACCGTCCAACGATTCGAATCTTAGCTCAATTAGGTATGGAAATAGTATGATCATATCGAAATTGAAAATTTGAATATTATAATATTTGGTATGTATTTTTAATTAAAGTTCTGTATTTGATATGTTTTTTTTTATATAAAGGCGGAGCTAGATGGGGGTTTACGGGTTCGAACAAATTCATTATTTTTTTCTATGCCCTATATTTGTACTAGAAAATTTTAAAAAAATATGTATATTAACTTGTGAAACCCCAAACTTCTAATCTTGACTCTGCGTCTAATTATATAATACTAACAAATACATCATAATTAATTACAAGATGTTGAAACGTTAACTACTTTATCTTGATTTAAATGTTTTTTTTTTTGTGATTGATATTAACAAAGAGAATTGTTTGTATTTTATTTTAAGGGAAAATGGTCAAATATGCCCTTAAACTATTCAAAAACGTCTAGTTATACCCCCGTTTAAAATTTGATTCACTCATGCCATTGCTTTTCAACTTTTGACATAGATATGCCCTTATGGACATTAGTTGATCTGCTAGAAATATTCAGTTCATTTTACATTTTATAAATGCGAAATGGAATTGACATTTTTACATTACCACATGACATTTATATTAAAAGGAAAAGGAATAATTGATCATTTTCCCTTTCAATATAAATGTCACGTGGTAATGTAAAAATGACGTGACAATTTCATTTGGAATTTAAAGAAATATCAAATGAGTTGGATATTTTCAGCATACCAACTAACGCCCATAAGGACATATCTATGCAAAAGTTGAACGGTGAGGGCACGAGTGAGTCAAATCTTAAATGGGGGTATATCTAGACGTTTTCAAATAGTTTAGGGATATATTTGATCGTTTTCCCTTATTTCAAATATTTATACATGTATAAGGTATTACAGTATGATATAATTGAGATATTTATTGAAAAGTCAAAGTCATAATTCTTTATTATAAGAATATATGTAAGTCAAAGTTGACCAAACTATAATCATCAATTTACCTGTTATATTTATCATGTTATTTCACGAATTACAATAGTTTTTCAAAATAAAAAAAAAACAATTCATGATTCTCAAAACTTCATATACATTCATATCTTTGCGGTGTGTGGGTTAAATTTATTTCATATGATGACTTGATCATAACTAACCTATCTACAATGATACTAGTGTTCATATTTATATTAAATCGAAAATAAAATTTTAAAATTCATCGATAATGATTCAGTTGCTACAAACTCAAATTGTTTAAATAGAGGCGAAGTTATACAAAAGGTCGATACAATTTGAGATAACAAAGTTTTAGAACAAAATTATATATATGTACAAACATAACTACGATGTGTGAAATAATTTTCAATTTGATATAACAAAATTTTAAAAAAGATTAAGGTAAAGTCATTATTGTATATTTTGGTATAAATATGTACAAAACATGTACATATCGACTAAGTGGCTCATCTATTGTGTGTAAATATTTTGTGAATATGTATAAAAAAGTTGTATATCAATGTATTTTGTTTTTGAGTAATTGATTGTGCATAACATAATGTGTTCTATAATTTATACGAAATCACCTATGTTTTCAACCAAGTATGTTGTAACTGTTATAAATTTTTGTACGTGGTCTTCATGATTTGGAAAATCGATCAAAACAGAAAAATTAAATCAAATCATCGATTAAATAAATCAATTTTATTTGAGTCTAGTTTGATTTTAGATTTTTAAAATTAATCATATTTAATTTGATTTTGGGGGGATATATGTTTTTTTTTTAAAAAACCTAATCAACAATAATGCGTCTAAACCGATTATCTATTATTCCTTAATTATTTATGTGAATAGGTAGGTCACTTTCGTCATTAAGAAAAAGGAAAAAAATATTCAATCGTTATTCTCAGTATTTCAGTGAAAAATTATTTTCGTTTATGAAACTTTCCAATTAGCTTGTTAGAGGAAATGAGGTGGACCGTATATTTCACTCTAAACTGGTTAAAGTACTTCACATTCCACCAGGCTTCAGAAAATAAAAGTATACACTTTTATTACGAAAAAATATTGATTTCATATCATGTGAAAACATGTAATTTCATCTTATGGAAAGAAATTTTAATTTTTTTTTTCAAAGAACTTGATTTGAAATTTTTATAGGGATAAATAATATTTTATTGTATGATGTATAATATATATTATAGTAATAATTTATTGTTGTTAATTTGTTTTAAAGTATTTATTAATTAAGTCATTTATTTAATAATATATGGATTATAAGAAATTAATATAGAGGGATCAAATTAACAAATTATAATTAATTCATATTTATTCCAAGTAGATTTAGAAAAATCGTTACATAAACAATCAAAACAAGGGAGGTAGGTGTAAGATCGTAAATCATATGGATAGTGAGAATTATAGATCGAAACCTTGATAGAGGCCTTTGAAATAATCCCAACTTCATATCATGATTTTACAATTTTCAAATATAAAAATTGACCCACAAATTTATGTTTTGTAAAAAAAAAAATCCATCATTTTATATTTATCAACCATTACTCATAGGTAAACCATTTATATATGGTATAACCATTACTCTTACCAATCAAATTTATAATTGATATTATCTTTTTTACCAAAATTTAAACCATTTATATCAAGAAATGTATATTCAATGCACGGAGATGAATGATTATATTAAAGAGTAATACATTACAAGTCTACGACTCATGTTCAATTCTTTTTTATCGAACTAATATTAAATTATATTAGTAAATATTGTACTTTTATTACATATAACTTTGCGATAGAGTATTATATTTTTTTGGTTATAAATTTTGATTATTTAGTAAGCTTGTATAAAGAATTCATGTAAAATTTTTTATAGTTTTCACAACCTATGAAGCTTTTTATTTTTATAAGCAAAAAATACAACTCAAAAATCCAAACTATGTATCCAAACAAAACTCTTAATTTCACCTCATATAATTTCATCTCACATGTCCGAACAGATAAACTTAACGAGGATGTTGTTGTGTGATCTGGCTCTAGGCCTTTTCTTTTTCCCTCTTTTTTTTTTAATTTATAAAAATAATTATAAGCATTTTTAAAATTGACTTGTTCAACTTGGATCCACTATTTATAAAAGACAAGTGACATTGGTGCAAGTCAAATCGAATTAAGTAGCTTGAAAGGTATATTGGCATAAATAAAAAATAAATAATAAGAAAATTTGGTGTCCGTCATCAATAGAGATGGAGCCAAGATTAGGAGTTTGGGTATCCCGAATCAATTTATTTGAGGGTTCACAAGTTAATATACATAATTTTTTTTAATCTAATACAAACGTAGAATTTATAAAAAATAAATAAGTTCATCCGAACCCATGAACCCCACCTAACTCCAACTCTAATCATCAATACATTTGTATATGCAAAAGGTTAACAATTTCTTAAAAAAAAACATCATTATCTATTTATTCTATGTGATATTTAACAGAAAAACGAAAAAAAGACATCATTAACTACCATGATGGAATGGATAGAATTTGTCAATCTTTTAATAAAAGTGTAGAATTCAAGATTGAATATTTAAATGAGGAAAAAAAATTTTAACATGATTTTTACTCAGACATGCAAAACTAGAGGTCTAATTACTCAATTTAATGGATGTGTTTCATATTGTCAACTATGTATTTAGGGCGATAATAATTTCAATTTTAAATACTCTTAGTCGGTTGAAAGTACCTTGTCATTGAACTGTATAAAAAAAATTTTTTTAAATTAAAATATAGTTCCGGCGATCTTTGATCATTTTTTCAGAATATTCCTATTTCTGATAGTTTGGTTGTCATAAAATATCCTTATTGTTTTCCTAATGAATATCCTTAATGAATATATATTACTTTTCTTTTAGATACACTTTATTTCTAATAAAATATCACTTTTAAAAAATTATATTCTTTTTTGAAAAAAAAATCACTTTAACTAGTACTCTAATTAAGTAGGAAATAATCTTTTTTTTCTTTTTAATATCATTTAATCAATTAATATAAAACAACTACATATACCTTTTTAATGGGATGGGATCCCCTCTAGGAATCCTCAATTGATATCATGTGTATAATTAAAGTTTTAAAGGCTTAAGTTTCGTTTTAACTATTGAATATGCATTAAACAATAATTGGAGGATCCCTTATTCATTTCGAAAATAATATTTATTTTTCTTAATTCTTTTCGAACTTAAGTAGAATAAAGATTTGCTAATTAAAAAAATAAGAAAATAATGTACTTTTAAGAAGAAATAAAATAATATATTTATTTAAAAAAGTGATAGAGGCTATTGGATAGCTAAATACAATAGACCAAGGTGTTATTCGCTGGGTCAATCTATTAACGATAGGGGTGTATTTTGAAAAAAAACTGATTAAACGGATAATGTTATTTGATTCAATTTTACAAAATAAGGATAATTAAATTTTGACATTTGTTGTTGCATTGATATACTCTGCTCATCGTCCATAAAAGAAATTACTCTCGGTACGTCATATTTAGGGTAGGATTAATACTAGTAAACTTAAGTCGCGCTAATGTGCGGTGCCTAAATTTCATTTTTATTACTTTTCACATCCAAATAGATTAGTTTATATTTTTATCATTTAGAGCGCTATGTAATTTCAACTCATTCATGAATTAAGTTTATCAAAAAATAAAATATGTGCGATCAAATACCTATACTTTTTGTTTTGGTCAATAGTACTATTCTTTTAATGTTAGTTTATAATGTATACTTAGACTATGACTTTATTATCCATTTGAATGAGTCTCAAAGTAATATGGTTAAAACTTTGATGTTTTGTTAAAAATTTCATAGTGAGATTTTTAGGTCCTTGTAAATTTTTTTAAAAATAACAAAAGCAACTTAAAATAGTTATAATTCAAAAACAGACGTTTGAGTGAAAGGGGAGAAAGTGACAAAATTATTCGTAACTTCGATAAGCACTATAATTGTAAAGAAGGTCATGTAAAAAGCACTTCATATTTATAATTAAAATATTACAGTTCTCTATCTATTGAAGTCTTTGGAAAAAATGGTGATACATGGACTGGTGTGTAGTTCGGTAAAATAAGGTTGACGTTGTCGGGTCTATAAAATTAATATATTTACTTGAGGGAGTTCAATGCATATAAAATAGTAATAAATGAACAATTATTGATGAATGGGGACACATGTTTTATGGTTACGAGTTAAAAAAAAATTATATATCTACTAAAAATTTATATTAGCCTCTTGAATTTTTTTTAATAAATAAACCAAAAAAAATTGTTTCACAATAATATGAATTATTTATAGATTATTAACGCCTAATAATATTTTCTTATAATTTAAAGTGTAGGGGCAAAAATTAAGTAAATTTTTAGAATCATTATAATGGGAGATGAATGGTTAAGTAGTAAGTATACTTTGAATATGATTGCTGTATGAATTTTTTCGAAGAATTTGCTTTCTATATATTCTTTTTTTAAAAGTGTTTATTTCACACGCTATTTTTTGTCCCCTTTTTTTTTTTTTTCTTTTTGTCTTTTTTAGTCTTTGGTTTGATTTTAATTTTATTACGGGGTGAAAAACACAAACAATTAGCAATCGTAATTAAGATAATGGCACAGTTGTGTGCTCGTCTGTTAGGATATTTTTACTAATTTCATTATGAAGGTTTTTTAAAGATAGTAACAATTAGCCATCAAAATTTTAACATAATCAAGTTAGCTTGTCTGTAAGCTTTTTATTAATTTAAGCAAAATGTTTAAATTAATTTTAATTTTTATTATATTTTTCATATTCATATTTTATTTAAATTTAAAAAGAACTTCATAATAATTTGATTATCTCCCCCCCCGCTAGGTATCTACAACTACATTTTAATGTTTTCAAGAATTGTTTTTGTCTTAACTTTGAGTATGATCTTGCTCTTATAATTTCTGCAAAAAACAAATCAATTATTCTCTTTTATATATCTTATTTTTGTATCATTCCTCATTAGAAGTAAAGTAATTATACAAAGAAGTCTTTGGCGATAGTGACTTTTATAAAAGTAAAAGTGAGGAACAATAACTAAACTAATATCATTGGTTAGAAATACTTTTTGTGTGATTTTAAGATGTCCGCAAATTTAAACTTAAGTAATTTGGGGTTATGAAGTATAACAGTTGAAATTATAGGTTAGTACTATAAGTATTAATTAAGTATAGAGTTTTGAAATTGAGAGGTGTGAGTTTAATGATGAAAAATTAAATTACAAATAAATATATACAAATAAGAGGAAAACGGTAAAAAAAATGTGACATATTTTCTTTAATAAACAAAATATTGTAAGTAAAATCTCTCCTACTTTTATGATTTATTTTATTATATGACATTTTAATTTTTACCCACCTCAATTTTAAAATTTCAAATATTATTAAAAGTCTCCAAAATATCTTTTATAATAAACATATTTTTGTATTACTATTATTTTGAACAATATATTCCTTTCTTCTCTATTTTATATTATAGGAGAGGATATCTTTAAGAGAAAAATTAATCAAAAACAAATTTAAAAAGGGATTAGATTAAAAATTATGAATGGAATAGAATTTTTCTGAAATTAACAAAAAAAAAGTAAATCTCGTACGAATGTTTTAACTTAAATTAAAAAATATTTAATTTTTGTTGGTTAAATTCTCAAAATTGTGAAACATTGGCCTATAAATAACTTCTATCTATAAATACTACAAAAATAATGTAACGTTAGAAATTATGTTATTTTACCATATCATTGTTATGTGAATTGTGATATACAAAATTATAAGAGGATCATTTAATATTCTTCTTATCTATATATATTTTGTATTTACTATTTAGTATTTTATTTACTTTATATTGAGATGTGATATGGACTTTATTTTTATTACTTATATTTATTTATATTTGTATAACATTTTTATAGCATGAGGAGGAAGATAGTTGTTTAAGTCAAAATGTAGAATGGGGAGGATTGATTTGGTCTGGGGGCTGGTGGGGGTTGGGGGGGTCAATTAACTATTAATTTGAATAAGGAACCATCAACTCTTCTTGCATCAGAGGTATTAACCGGGAAACTGGTGGGGATAAAAACCATACTTACATAATACCAACAAACTACATAATTAATTAACTACTCATCGCTGAGTAAAAATATTTAAAATATTTAGTTAAAATTGATTTAAGGGGAAAGAAGGATCACTTCCCGCACATAACATGATTAACAAATCCTTACAATAATAACAACAAAAGACCTAAAAGTATCGTTACTAATCCAGCAAAATATTTAAGATAGTAAGTTGTATACGATTTTAAGGAGGAAAAAAGGATCATGTTTCTCAGCATAGCACATATTCGATTCTTCAAATTACAAAGTGAATAAATACAATCAGTGGCGGTAGCAATTACAAGATAAAAATGCAAAAATCTCAAAAACTATAAAGAGAATCAAAAAAGAAAAATAACAAATTATTTGTTCTATAAAAGAAGCTAAATGGTATCATCAAAAATCCAACCTGATAATATCAATATATATGTAATTAGCCATAGAACAAAGAGTGATAATGATTATGTTGAAAGACCTTTTTTTCACAAAAATGAAAAAATGCAAAAGCTATAACAATGTTTTTCACATACACTCTCTCTGCAAAAATCCAGATCAAGAAGACAAAAAATAAAATTAAATCAAATCAAAGGAATAAAAATGAAGATAAGGAAAAGACAAATAAAATGACTATCATGCATGTCTCAAAGTGAATTTTTATAGGTGTAATATTTAAAGGAGTTATAATTTTTATATTAAATATTTTTGAAGGTTATAATATGAGAGGTTAGGATATCTATATTAAATTAAAGGTTAGTTGTTATATATATTATTAAAAGGTTAGGAGGTGTACTGTTGCTCATTAGAAGTAACTATAAGAACAATATATATATACACCTATATTATTGTATACCAAGAAATAATTAAAAAGCCCTATTTTTAAACATATATATACTATATTTTTTCTCATGACGAGGCAAACCACATAGGTCTGATTGAAGATCTCCTATATATATATATATATATCGATATATCTCTAATATATATCTCTATATATTATAATTTTATTTATTTATTTTTTTTGATTTACCAAATTATAGCAGGTTATTCTTAAATCAATAAATTTTGATGCTTTGGACAAGTTCCACTTAGGTATTAGGTGGCTAATACATTCATTGAAAAAAGCCTAACTTAGGTTTACAACTTCTATTTTTCATTTTGTTCATTATAAATGTGAAAGTAGTTACTATATATTATTATTAGTAAACGTGATGATGTGTGAAAGCTAAATCGAATTAAATAGCTTGAAAAGTATACAACGAATCCAACCAAAAAAATAAATAAAATTGAGGCATCAATTATCACTTCATTGTTATTGTCTACGTGATGAAATGAATAGCATTTATTTATCTTTAATTAAATGTTTCAAATTTAAATTTTAATATTTTAAAAATTATGATCGACAATAATTTTCTTTTTAAAGAATCTGATACATGGCAAATATATAGATTAGTCATAAAGAAGTTAGTTGTATGTACTATTCTTTCATCTTGTTGACGTTACTAGCGAATCAAAATGAATTGCCAAAAAGGTTGTTCGCTTCACATTGTGCAAAAAAGTGATTGGCCGGGAATAAGAAAAAGAGTCGAGTCGATCAGAGTCGAGGATTAAAAGAAGCAAAGAAAAAACATAATTTGGTAAATTAAGACTATAGATACGATATAATTAATCACCAATCGATAAAGATCATCTTTGTGAACTGTCAGTATATTTAGGGACGTTATATTTTCTATATTTCAAAAAATAAAAAATTTAAATAATGTACAACATGTCAAAACTAAAATATTCCTTTCACATCATATTTATAAGTAAATCTCCAAACTAATACCATGTATTGTTAAATTCAATAAATTTTGATACATCAAAAGGGTTCCACTTAGGTATTAGGTGGCTAATACATTGTAACACTAGAAGAAAAAGTCTCAAACTCTACCATGTGAAAACTTATGTTTACAACATATATTTTTTCATCATAAATGTACAAATCAAATCAAATTAAATAGCTAGAAAAGTATATTACATATGAAACTAGCTTGAATATTCACAAAAGAAAATTGAGGTATCATTATTTCTTTATTATAGATGTCTATCAGTGATAGTAACAAATAATAGACACCATCAATTATTGTGATCGAATGAATAGTATTCGTCCAATTTTAATTAAACGCCTTAGATTTGAATTTGGATATTTTAAAAGTCATGATAGAAAGTGACTTCTCTTTAATGAACATGAATATGAATTAGTCAAGTTAGATGGTAAAATAATAACACCAGGTCAAAAAAAACGAGACGATCGAGTTCTACTTAATATTATTTTACGAGAATTTATGAAACTATTTAGGAGTAGAGCCACATAGTTCAAATTAAATCTCTCTCGAATTGCAATTCAATTTAGAGAGAAAATACTGTAATGTAATTCTATTAGGACATGTTTAGTCTATGGAAAATACGAATTTATATTAAGAAAAGTGATATTGTGAATGTAAAAATAAATAAATTCTTTAAAAAACTTATTTTTGTTATTCACGATTTTTTTTTTGTCTTGAATATCACATGATATCAGAACTAAGTTAATAAAGAACCAGCAAAATCTTATAGAACTAATAGAAGGAGATGGTAGCAATTGAGTCATCGTCGATCGAATAAATTAAATTTATCCAACTTTAATTAAAAATCCTAAATTCAAATTTAGATATTTAAAAAATAATAATTATTGTTTCTTTTTTTCTAATTGGTCTTATGCGCAAGGTGAAAATGTAAATTAGAAAATATAAAATGTTGAACTCCAAATAGAAAAAAAAAATAAGTAAATATATTGGAAAAGTTCAACTTTCAAGTCTATTTTGAGTTGAGAAATGACTTGATTCACTCTTTATAAGAAATAGTCAACTTTAAAAGAATTTAAGTTTTTTAAAAATTATTATTATTATTATTATCATCAACATATTGTTATCGAATTATTTATTATTTTTCATAGTGATAACTCATAATTGAAATACTCCTCTCACATCATATTTTAGCAAAGTCACCAAAATCACAGCATCGTATTCTTAAGACTCATTAAATTATGATAACTTGGAGGGGATCCACTTAGGTATTAGGTGGTTAATACATTAATAACACTTTTTAGGAAAAATAAAAAAAGTCAGACTACCATTTTAGCTCTTTTAATGCCTATTAAGAATAATATATTTTATCTATTTTTATTCTTGATACATTTTTTAAAAAGCAATAAATAAAAAGATAATTTAATTATATCACTATTTTAAATTTGGAAAACGAAGTATTTTGAAAAATCATACAAATTATATAAAAGAGAACCTTAGGCAACGTCTATAATGTGCAGCTGACAGATCCCAAATTTTCATTCAGTGGATTTCAAAAATAAAATAAAACGTGTAAAATATGGGGGCCTTTGAATTCCTTTTGGGTTTAAAAACCACAACTTTTTGCTTTGTCACATTTTTAAAATAAAAATGCTTATGAAAAACATAACTGATTTTTTTAAGGAAAATTGTATCTCATACAAACTAAGAACTTAAAATAAAGTAGTAGCTAGGGGTTTAGATTAAAGACTTGTGCTTCATAGCAAACTTTTGCAAAAAATTGCCAAACTCCTCTCTCCCAAATATCTCGCTCGCCACTCTCCTCTCATTTCTCGCCGCATTTCCTCCTCACTTTTTAACAACACAGTGTATAAACAATTGGTTTTAATGTATAAACAAGAAAATTGTATAAGAATAGATGTTTTTGTTCCCCTCTGTCCCCTCTTCCAGACCTCACTTGCCACTCTCTCAATCTCGCTCGTCACCCCCCTCGCCTTTCTCACTTATACACATCAGAAGCGAAATTTATAAATTGATGTTTCTTTTGTAATAAAGCGTAGGAAAATTGTATATACACATGCAGTACATATATTTTCGTCCTATACACTTATAATTTATACATAAAAATAATTTCCTTCTTGCCCAGTTTCTTTTTCTTTCTCTTCTTTTTCTCTCGCTTTCTCCCCCCTCGTTTGATACAATTTATCAATTGTACTTAATTTCTCCTCTTTCTCGTTTTATACAATTTTTAGTCAATTGTATATTGCCTTGCAAGTCTCTTCTTGTGTCTTTCTCTCTTTCCCCATTTTTATACAAATTCAAATTGTATATAATCGTTATATACACTATAATAATACACATTCATTTTATACATCTTTCTTTTTAACGATTTCTCTGCCAAGTTAGTTAGCTTTCTTGTTTGATACAATTGGCGCAAATGGATATGTATAGCGAATTATACAGTTTTTCATATGTTTACGAGGCGCGGAATTATGCAACTTTGGCGATAGCATACAAATATTAATTTTTTATTTGTTATATGTGAAAGTTGCCCTTTTTTTAAACAAAAATAAACTGAAACTATAAAGGAAAGGAGTCTTACCATTGAGCCATCTATTTTTATTTGTTATTGAGAGCCTTCAAAATATATGCATCTACAGAAATATAGAAAATTTACCTTATACATATCGTATGTTATTTTACCAAGGGTGTTCGGGTGAACACTCTGGACCTAACGTGGGTCTGCCCCTGTCTATGTGGCGCCACCACAAACAGAATTCTCTTTTAATTTATTTATTTTCAAAACTAACCTTCCCCTTTCATAAAAAGTTGTACTATTTATGAAATATTGTGACTTTTATGAAGAGTTGCGACATCAATGAAGAGTTGCGATTTTTATGAAAAATTGTGGCTTTAATGAAGAGTTGCGACTTTTATAAAGAGTTGTAACTTTTATGAAAGGTTGTGACATTACCGAAGGTTGCAACTTTTCCAATTAGTTGTAACATTTCTGAAAAGACACAAGAAATATTCCTTCACACTACCCTTTGTTGTCTATAAATAGAGAGTTTTCCTCTCATTTTAGAAAACGAAAATTCTCTTAACCTCCTCTTCTTCTTCATAATCAAATATTTTTGTACCTTGCTCGTGTTGAGTGGCTAACAGACATCATTGCTTATGTTACAGATCCTGATATATATTTTTACAGTCATTAATTTATGCTATGTTATTAAAGATAAATGATAAGATGTAATAATTTTTATATTCCTTTACATTGTTAATGGTTTTTACTACATAATCTTGTGTGTAAGATAATATAGAGCTTTAGTATTAATGACCGATAGATTTAAGTATTATTTTATAAATTCTGTAATATTAAATTTTCGCGCGAAGCATGAGTATTTTTATTAGTGACTATATAATTAATAATAAAGATAAATTAAAATTAAGTAATAAATTATCTCTTGATTTTTTCAAATTAGACAAGTAAAAATGAATATCTATTTTTAATATAGTGAATAAATAAAAATATACAAAAACTACCATATTTTTGTTGTGAATTTCGAAAACAACACTAATTTTAAAACTATTTTTCTTATTAAAATGATACTTATTTTTAAAAAAGCAAAGACTAATTGAGAAAGTTAAGATTTTATTTTTGTTGTTAATGGAATGAAAAGGTGGTGCATAAATAACACTCAATCTATTTTTGTTGTTATCGGAACCAAAAAAACACTCCTTTTGTCCACTATTAATTGTCATACTTTTCATTTTGAGTCGAACTATAAAAATTTCGATTAACATTTTACGATATATTTTTCATCATATTGATATGTAATCTAATTTAACTTCAAAAATTAGTTAAATTGACTTTTAAAAAACGCAACATGACAAATAAAAGTGGACGAAAGGAGTAGTGCGTAAGACCCACGCATAGTTAAAGATAGTAAAGAACAAAAGAAATCGTGTCTCACATTATTCAATACAAAAGAAGACGCTTTTCCCAAAACGAACATTACAAACTGGACTAAATATACATCGAGAATTCATATAGTCGACCCAAACTACTTGATTGAAGCTTGGTTGTTTAGAAGTTTTTGACAGTTTATAAAATATAAAAGTGTGCAATAAATTTAGGATACAGATAGTAACACTTTATAATTAAGGCTCACTTAGGCATGGTTAAAGAAATTTAGAACAGTTATCTCATTTGCTGACCAGAAAGTTATGTGCTCCAACCAAACCTGTTTTTGCTGGTGCCTATATTAAGCTAGTCTAAGCACAAGAGGCCATTGTTCTTACTGTGTTCGTCATAAACATAAACACAACCCTACATACTATTTCTGCTTGTGCTCATCGATGATCGTTCAGGGACAGCATTTTACTCAATATGCTTGATAATTCAAAAAGAGACGAGGGAGATCAGTCTAAAACAGCAGGTAAAAAGCATATAATTCTATCTGGAGCAAGGAAATACCATGTTTGATACTCCTTGACTTTTAAGTTTGAATCTGATGATCGGATTCCATGTCGTTTGAAGAACTCACGAAATCCATAAGCACTTAGATCATAGTTGAACTGAAATAAGAAGAATATATTAATGATCAGAACCACTTCAAAATACAAGATGAGTTTGGTTTACATAATAACTTCCCAACATGCTCTTGTTCTGTCATTTATGAGATAGATCTCACTCAGATACAGTATGAGTTTTTTTTATGACAAGGGAAACCCGCATCCGCTACCCTTTGGGTGCACACAGGGTAAAACCTCTGCTCCTATGGCAATGAGCTCTCCAACCACAGTAGGAGATATGGGGAACCGCGCACGTATGCTAGAGTCTGGTGGCGACGATCTCGCCTAGAATGCACAATCCCGTGCTTTCGCTGGCAAGGGGTTTCAAACTTGAGACCTCCAACATGGAAGTCCCAAGCTCAAACCACTGGACCACCCGAAGGGTCACTCAGATACAGTATGATTGGTGGAGATAAAGCAGAACAGTAAGATTATAATGGCAGGCAACTTATCTAGCAGATAAATGAAGCAAATGATAGAAATGGAGAAGGTGGCACAATATTAGTTTTGTGAACGCGATACTAGATGTTATAAAATAACTAGTAACAAAATTGGACTCACTAGTAACACCACAGATGACCATTCTTCTTGTGCTAGATAATATTGCAAAGAAGAAATGCATGAAGAAGAAGGATAAGCAAGGGGAGACTTGAATCCAGTTAGCAATAGATCTTGAACAACTATCGGGTTGTATGATTGTTGAGCTTCTCCTTCACGAGGATCTAATTGACCTGGATATTGAACCTAACAACATTCCACCTAGAAGAAAGTTGGTCATGGACTCATTGGGTGTCCGGTGGCTCCGTTAATAGGTGAATTTGGAACATGCAAGAGAGAAGTTCCCTGCCACCTACAACCTTATGAAGCTGTGTGTATAACCATAATGAATCTTTTTTAACCAGCTTTAGAATAAGGAAGGAAAGAGAAAAAAAATAAAGTGGATTCAACATTCGGGCTTGATGACAAGTAAGGACATTCATAAGAATTCTAGAATGCAAAAATTTGGTAATAACTCCCCAAGATTTGAAAAAGGGGAACAAGGACAACTAGCAGTATGATACAATTAAGATAGTCTAACAACTTCGCATCCTGATGTACCCAATAGGTTATGGTAGAGTTTTCAAGAGCAAGCAACATATAAGCTGATGAAACAAAGAAGATAGCAAGCAGCAATGTCAGTAAAAGCCATCATTGCATCAATTAAAGATGAAGCAATGCAAAGCAAGGGAATATCACTTCATGGGCAAAGCTATGCACTTCAGAGTATAGGGCACTTCAAACAATGACGCACAATGTGATCCTAACGAGAAGCAGTTGATTGTTTGAATCTCAACTTAAAGGAGTTGGATTGATATCAACATCTGTGTAAACTGGATTCTAAAATTAGTGATTAAACCGTAAATTGATCATTAAAGTACTAAATTTGTATGTTGGGCTTTGTCGATTCTTTATGCTTTTCGCTTTTAAAAACATTGACAACAGAGAGCGCATTTGGAAGACTATTCATCGTGTGCATTACATGGACTGTTTGGTTAGGAAGGAACAAGAGATGTCTTGAAAGGAAGATAGAACACACTTCTTTTATAAAGTTAGATGTCTGCAAAATTTATACTTTTTGATGTAAGGTGCAAGGATGGAATGATACGATTTTTGGATTTTCAGACTCTCCGAAGCTAGGAGAGCTTGTAAAGACTCCCATTTTAAATATTACCTTTACCTCATCAAAAACAAGAAAAAGCTAATGGAACAAATGACACTAACTATAAAAGAAGTTTGAAGATATGATCTCAAATTACACCAACTATAACTTCAATGTAGTACACTATGATTTTGCACATAAAATTTCAAGGACAGAAGCAAATATAGTAATCATTTTCTCTACAGATACTTCACAAACATGAGAACTTACAGGTAAAACTTTGACAGAGTATTTGGTAATATTAGGATCAGCAACCCTTCCCTGAGCAGCTGCCTGGTAGAGAGCAAACCAGAATCACTCAATTGAAGACAAAGAAAAAAGAAATTTATAGCTATGTGAAGCCACACAGCTAACAAACATCTAAGCACCAAGCCCTTGCTATTGACGAACTGTGAGACATATCAAATAGTGTAGCAGAGACATCCAGTACACATGCAGAGAAAAACAATAAACAAACTAAAGTAGCATTAATTTAAAACGGAAATCAAATAGTGTAGCAGAGACATCCAGTACACATGCAGAGAAAAACAATAAACAAACCAAAGTAGCATTAATTTAAAACGGAAAGAGAAACGAAATCCACACACTCCCACTTCTTGATATAATTGAACAGTTCATCACTTCTCCAAGTAATACTAAAGAGTTAAGTATACCCTACAAAAAGTTCCAGTAACTCATTCTTTAAAGAGGTTTTCTCACTAAAAAACCATACCAATTCAATCATGTCTTCTATGATATGAATGTAAAATGAACCTCTTAATCTTTCGTCCCAAATCAAAACTATGTAATATGTAAAGGACAAAGCGACTAATTGTCTAATGCCCTGAACTATTGAGAGAAAATAAAGCAAGCAATAAAAACTTGTGACTCTCTTTACAGATTATTAAACAATTGCTCAGACAGAAAGAGATAGAGGGGGGAGGAAGGATGAGAGTAACTCCTGGAACGTCATGGCAATAACATACACAGAGAAGATTACTTTTTGTTCATGTTTTGCCGTCTGTAGCGTAAGATGGTAGTTACAAGCTTGCCACACTAGCTATTGGTTGGTTGTGCTTCAGCTAGATTATTCAATAGCTTGTTGTAAGTCACCAACTCATTGAATGATAGTGGCACTTTTGAGGTCAGGACATCATTTTATTAAGCAGGAAATAGTTGAGTTTGTCAGGCAGGTATAGACACAACAAAAAGTTCACCCCTCTAATTGCTGAAGAATTATGCAAGTCAAGCCTTTACAGCAGGCAGCAAAAAAAAAATGACGACCTATCATGCTTCAACGGCAAAAAGTTCTGAAGAATAAAACCACTCCCTCTCTTCACCCATTGTATTCGATATAGCCTAATATCACGCTCTATTAGTTACCTACTATAAGTTTAATCACAAAGTAAATCCAGCATATTATTCCTACTTTAGCAGAGTGTGAATCTGTGGAAGTGTGTTCTGCATCTTGCAATTGATTCTGAGGAGGAGTCAATCATTCCACTACAGTTTGTATCTTTTCACAAATCAATAAATTTGTTTGCAAAAATTCACATCCCCCCCCCCACCCCCCACCCAGTTGCCAGTTGTAGGCCAAGAGCATTATGTAGCAAATCTGCAAATGCATATTATTCTCAACCTCCGTCTATCGAGGCACTCATAAACCACACTTACGTGAACATATGATTCCCCAACTCAACAAAATTACCTGTTCTGGACTATGAAATATCTCTACAAATGGATATTCCGTCTTTTGTCTTGTTATGCAAAACCCTGGGTACTTTGGGCATTCGACCTGAACAATACAAAATAAAAATGAAAACATGGACCTTGCATGAAAACATTTTATACTATCAAAATCCAATTCAAAACAATGAGGTCTTTTCCATATTTCCAGCACTGAAAAATAAACTCATAGACCCCCACACTCCAGATGCCTGAAGAGACCTTTTTATACCATACCAGCAATTATATTCTTCCTACACTTGAATGAGAAGTTCAAGAAGTGTCTTACACGTAAAAATTTTACATGTGGATAAAACTCGGCTGCAGACTCCTCAAAAACTTTGTCAAGATGTTTGCTGTAGTTACTCCTACAGCATCCAAAAACGATATGATCCAGGGATTAATACTATAAATTTACAAAAGACATGAAAGGAAGGAAAAGTAACTATAAACTCATATTACTTGATCGTAAATGCAACGACTACCGGGTAGCCTTGATGAAGAAGTTGGACAAATTCCCTTTCCGAGGTAAAGTGAATAACCTTCGATGGCCCAAGATCTTTAGGATAGCCTGTGTAATACCTTCAAATATCAAACAAAAAGTTAACCAGGGATAAAATTACAACCAATTATATAAACCAAAACAGTGGCAGAGCCCAAAGTTCATGAAGGGGATTCAAAAGTGATCATTCACAGGATTAGAACCAGCAATCTCAATTTTTAAAATTTACTAGAATTTCCCCTCATGTCAAGGGAATTCAACCCCCTATATAACCCCAAAAGAAAACTAATTTCTACCCTATTATCAAAGTATAATTTTTCAGAGAAAGTATTCAATTGAACCCCCTTTCTCCTAGTTAGCAAAAACAGCACAGTAAAGCTAAGCAATCACTCTCTATACAATGCTAACAACATGTCACGGTAGCAAAGCTAGCAACTTTAAGCAGAAAACATATCATTTTAACAAAAAGATCAACCAAGACAGAAGATGAATGCGTACAAATAATGCTAGTTAATAAGCTAAAGTGAGTGTTTAACATACTTGCAAGAGGAACGAAGGTTGACAAGGAAGTTGGTAAAGAACGATTGTTCCTCCATAATAAGTAATCAAAATGAAGATTTAGTCTCCGTATTATGCTATACCTTCAAAATCCGGTAAATAGAAACCAGAATTTCTCATGACACTAGCACATTTGAGATAGCTTGAATCCAAACAAAAGGAAAAATCTCAATTCAAACTAACCCAGATTTGATGCAGATCAAGTTTATTGCTAACGAGAAATCGAATTTACAACTTTCAGGAACGAAAATGGAGAATTTCCATGGAATTGGAGATTTTGAAAAAAAACAAAAATAGAAGGGTTACAGGGTTTTGCAGTGACGAAGAAGAAGAAGAAGACAAAATGACAAAATGGTCCCTTATCTTTTGGGTAGGTTCAAAATTGTCTTATAAGTTTAAAATAAAAATTATAAAGAAATTCATTATATTGTTTTTATCAAATCTAATATAAAGAATTCAATAAATATTTAACAAAGATCAATGTTTTGGGTGGCGTTACACCAACTATTAATTTTTAGTCTATTTTTATTTGTTTTGGTGAAAAATGCATTCACGCGACAAATTCAAGATGAGATGTGATGGTGTATGTCATTTTCAAAGGTGTAACTTTTGAAACTAAGTTGGATGTTTGAAGCAAAACCTGGAGTCTAAAAGAGTTTAGGTTGAGCACGATCAGGACGGAATATTTGGAGTGTAAGTTTAGTGATGTAACACATGAAGCTTACGTAGAAGTGAGATTTGATACATACGTCATTCAAAAGAGGAATTTAATATCAAATACTAGTGGATAGGAATGTATTATTTTCTCCCCCTTACTAGTAGTCATAGTACTACTCTTTGTAGTGTCTTTGCTCTTCGATTTATCCTATATGTTGTTTCATGTAGTTCAATTATAAGATTATTGTATAGTACTATTAAATTGTTTTTGTTATTATTCCCTCTGTTTCATTTTATGTGGCACCATTTCCTTTTTCGTCAGTTCAAAAAAGAATGACACATTTCCTTATATGATAAGTATTTAAAAGTATAATTCCTCTTTTATCCCTATTGATTCCACTTAATTTTAAATAATGCTCTAATATATTTATGAGGAGAGAAAAAAGTAAGTCCGCTTTTGAATGACAATATGGTAAAACAATACAAAGTCTTCATTTATTTTTAAAACTCCGTGTCGAGTCAAATGGTGCCACATAAATGGAACGGAGGGAGTATTTATTATCTTTTGTACTTTCATTACATCTTTTAAACTGTATATATTTTGAGCCGAGCGTTTATTAGAAACCTATCTCAAATATGAGATAGAGATAAATTGGATGCAATAAATTGGAAGCTTTGATTGATATAACTTATACAAGAGGAAGTCAAAAATAAACTAGGGAAGATACAAACCTACCTACCTTCCCTTTACTAACTCTTAAAACAAGGCTTGAGGGCCTATATATGCCATACATACCACAAGGGGGGATAAAAGGCATTCCATCATGTTACAACAGAATTAGCAAAACTTAGGATGGGAAGAAACTACCTTCTCCCCTCATTACTATTAAACTTTACATCATTTTCACTTCATACCTTATATATTTGGAGAGACCATATGCATCTTATTCTCACAGATCCAAAGAATATGCAGCAAACAAGATATTTCAACTTTGGATTTAAGCAATCATCCATCGGGGTCTATCGATCATAACCCATAGCTGCAACAGGGATCCTGACTTTGTGACCTCTGCTACCTTTCAGTAAAACCTCTCCAAAACTATAAGCTCCTGTTACTGATCGGACAGTGAGAGTTACCGTGAATTTCCTTGATGCACCGTGCCTTAAAGTCATTGCAGGAGGATTAGTTTCAATGGCAATTTCTGGAGCCATTCTTGCTGTTACAACATATGTTTCTTCCTCAGCAACATTTGTCACTGTACGTGTGATTATTTGTGTTCCCACAAGGTGTGAAACTGCAATTGAGGGTGAGTTGAAATTTGATGGGTGACCAAGGGTGTAGTTGCATGGGGAATGTGTGAACTTCTTTATTTCTTGAGCATCAATTCCAGGCACAGTGCACAAGAACCCCAAATAATCTTGATAACCTAAAATCAATCAAACAAAAGCTAAAGCAGTTAGACGTATTGAAACCTTTGTTATCAAGTGTCAGACTGGAGCTCAGAAAGCTGTTTGCATATGGTATTCAATCCGGTTGTAATGTTACACCTACTGTAGAGCTGCAAAAGTTCTGGAGAAAAAAACTATATAGTATAACATTCCTGAAAACCAAAAGAGCCATCACGACTCTCGCAAGTTAGCAAGAATACAATCTTCCTTTATATCATTTTTGATGAAGAGACAATCTCCCAACAACAACAATACAATATACCCATTGTAGTCCCACAAAGTGGGGTCTAGGGAGGGTAGAGTGTACGCAAATCTTATCTCTAAGGTGAGATAGAGAGGTTGTTTCCAATAGACCCTCGAATCAAGAACAAACAGTCTAGAAAAAGACGTAATAGAAGTACAACAGAATATAATATATAATAAGAAAAAACAACAAATAGTAGCAGAACAGTACCACAACAAAAATAATACTATAATCGAACTACAGGAAACCATACACGATCTTCCGTTATACTATTCATCCATAAGTTTCTTATATGCAGGTTCAGCAAATTAAAATTTCTTACATGCATATAAGTTTCTTAAATATGCAGGTTCAGCAAACTAAAATTTCATATATGCATTTAGCTTTCTTGAATTGTACTTTACTCTTTCACACTCCTTGCTGCTTTCGGGCTTGATGGCTAGGGGAAGAAGTTAAAGTAGGGCCATAGAGAAGATAAGTACATGCCAACCTTAACAAGAATTATTGCAAGTCAACAGAAATGACAACAGCACATTGCCAAAATGTCAAGTTTGACTCCAGCCAACCAAAAGTAATTGCAAAGCAGGAGACAAAATGTAGGGTAGTTTGGTATATGATGCAACTGATTTTTTCTTCACGAAGCTAGAGAGAAAAAAATAATTGCTTCTTTTTTATAACCAAGAAATCCCCGAGTACTAATGGCGCAAGGTCCAAAACTCCGTGGATAATGGATCTTCCCTCTACCCTCCTCCATTTAACATATCTTTGGTCTATGGCAGAGTTCGAACCTGTGATGTTGCATTCCTAGCACTAGACCAAACCCTTGGGCCCAAGAGTGGAAAATTATCACAACTCGAGTGAGGAAACAAGTCATGATTGTATGCTCGTGTGTCATTCAAAGTTAGAAGGAAACAACAAAGAGAGACTGAAAATCTTGCAACTAGACTACAACTCAAAGTGCATCAAAGGCAATTAGTCAATAGGATCCCCAGCTTTAGTAATTGTTAAAGGCACTAACTGTTCCCAATTAGCAAGAGGATTATCTAAGTAGTTAGAAACAATAAACTATATCAAAACTAGAGGGAAAGAGGAACAGAAGATCACCTGCATCAAAAATGAGTCCGGGATCCAGAGCTGCTCTAGGATTAACATGTCCACTTCCATAGTCAAATGGAGTAGCTGGAACAAGCATCAAGGTCTCAGATCCAGAATACTGTTGTGCTTGAAGTGGTCTATCCGCCCTATCAATGATTGATGAAGTTGTCATCAATGCTGATTTAATAGCAGCAGGACTCCAATGAGGGTGGTGCTGCTTGACAAGGGCTGCTATTCCTGCTATATGGGGTGCTGCCATGCTAGTACCAGAGATCAATGCAAATCCTTCACCTGATTCCAGCCAATATTTTGAAGTATGAACATATCATTGAAATACTGTTGGAGTACATTTCTTCTTGAGACTGAACTTATCGTTTAGTCTGAACTTAAAGCAAACACAAATGGACATAAATGATCAATTTTCTAGGGTATCAGATTAAAATTTTAGTCCATCCAATTCAGGATACAAGGCATCTTTTATATTTCTAAATCAGTAAAGAAAGCCACAACCTCAACTGCTAGTTCATTGTTTATGTCCAAGTAAAAATTAGGCTTGAAAATGAAATAAAGATGATGTTTTTAGAACTATAAATCTACATCTAATGGGACAATCAAACAATTTTAGTTGATTTTTACCATAAATCAATAATATGAGGCTACATACTCACCCTATGGTTGGCTTCATCTGTCCCATTGGGAGCCCAGGCAGCCCAAATAAGAGAACCAGGAGCCAGTATATCGGGTTTCAGGAGATCAGCATCTTGAAAGCTGTAATCTTTGATATTAGGTCCTCTAGCAGAGAAGACAGCAACTTGAGGTGCAGATTTGTGGAGTATCGGCCTCAACCCATTCCCAATGCTTCCTGTTGATTTAAAGCTCTCAACACGTCCAGTCCAATCTCTTGAAGTGGTGATGTTGTAGTAGTTTACAAGCTCCTGAAAATAGAGACAAGCATACAAAATTAAATTATGTAAGAGAAAAAGAGAAAGTTCTACCTATAGAAGCTAATTGAAATAGCATGCAATGAGACCACAAGTTGAACCAAACAATGATGCGAGTCATTAAAAGGGACAGCAATTACTTTTTTTCCTTCGGATGCTATATATGAAAAGAGATCAGTTATTAGTTTTTTTCCTATTTGCCTTAGTGGTAGGGAGACAAAAGACTAGTTATGTGTTGGACAAAGACACAGAAATCATATATATCACTAGAATGTAGTGCGACATCATACAAACAGGACAGAATTACCAATTTCTGGACATGATATTTCATATAAGTAATAACCAAGAAAAGATCATTAACCAAGAAGATGGAAGATTGTCCCTGAATGCACTCCGTGGACAGTGTGGAAAGAAAGAAATAAGAGATGTTTTGAAGACAAGCAAGCAGAGCAACTTAGAGGAGTTTAAAATGAATTGTTTAGCACTGTTTTATTTTTGGTGTAAACAGAAATTAATAGCTCATCAGAAGATATTTTTGAAGCTTCAGACTATTCATAGGAAGAACAAATAGATGTTCAAGATTTAAGTTGTAATACTTTAGAAGGGCGACTACATACTTTGATATATAGATTAACTGTTACCATTCTCAAAAAGGTTTACACTCAACCTTATCAGAAAAAGCAATTATCTTTCCATTAAAGAATCTCTCATGGCAATTTGCAACGTAAATAATATTGCAAATAAACTTGTCTATACCAGTGGATATATAGATTGACTGTTACCATTCTCAAGAAGGTGGAAAAAGCAATTATCTTTCCATTAAAGGACCTCTCATGGCAATTTGCAACGTATAATAATATTGCAAATAAACTTGTCTATCCACTGGGCATATAGATTAACTGCTACCATTCTCAAAAAGGTGTACACTCAACCTTGTCAGAAAAAGCAATTATCTTCCCATTAAAGAAACTCTCATGGCAACTTGTAACATATAATAATTTTGCAAATAAACTTGTCTATACCAGTGGATATATAGGTTAACTGTTACCATTCTCAAGAAGGTGGAAAAAGCAATTATATTAAGAATCTCTAATGGCAGTTTGCAACGTATAATAATATAGCAAATAAACTTGTCTATTGCAAGAGACAAGAAGTATAAAGGAAGCCACACACTATGACTTTCCTACACAGAAAGCTAAAAGACAATATCAATGACACGAATAAAAGAGTACAGAGAGTGTGTTGATACTTGCCATTGACATGGAAACATCTGTTATAAGAATCCCAGGAATTCTAACAGGAACCGGGTCAAATTTTGTTCCTGGTGAAGCATTTTCTACAGCAAGAACGAAGCCAGCTGCACCAAGAGCTTTTGCTGTTTCCGCGACCTTTTTAATCGATGCTGTGCCAACTACAAAATTGAAAGAATAGCCACAAAGAAGGATGTTACCCTTCACCAAATTCTTGTTTAAAACTTCTGGCCTTTGACAGTCAGCAGGACTGTACTTAGTAACCGACGAATCCAAAAGAACATCATTTGCTGCTACCATAGTGAATGTCCTGTTCGGATGTGTGGAAGCTGAAGCAACCAGACGTTTGCTTAGTAGTGGCAGAGATTCAAAACAAAATATATAAGGATCTCGCTTCTCATCATCAATAAGTATCTGACTATTCCCTTCTTTTTTATTTTCTACGTTTGGCTTCATTCAGTGATTACACTATTTTGGGGATCTGAAGTTCAACAAGCTCGTGCTGAAGCTTTTGGTGTGAAGACAGACAGGAGAAGGAGTGGATCAAGTAAGATGTTACACATAAATCATTGTGTTTAGTGGTGCAATTGACAGGATGGTGGATAGCCTAGTTGAATGATGTCATGAGCACTAAATACTTGTGGAAGGTGGATTACAAGGAAATGATGCCAGCTACAGCAAAGAAGCTGCTAAGCTGTTCTTCATGGTGCTATTAAACTGGATGTGTTACTTTAAAACACAAAGATCATAAATTGATCATTACTCTGACAAGTAGATTAATCAACGACATTATCAAATATACAAGGAACAAAAAAAGAAAGAAAAAAATATGACCCGACCATAACAGAAGAGTTAAAAAGAAACATCTCAAAACTTTAGCAATCAAAATTTTCTTCAAAGACCGAGCATGTAAAAGTTCTGGATCAAACATAAATGAATCATCCATTTGCAGTTAAGGTAAAAACAAAGGGTGATGGTGTCTAAAGATGATTTAGACTATTAATGAACGAATCAGAGAAAGATCAACTGATTGAGGGGCACCACTTAAGAGTATGTCAAATGCATAAAAAGCTTACGTGATAGACCGAGTCCAGCTAAGACTTTCCCATTTCCTAATGTCAAATGATTTTTGTATCTACGATCATCAACTGCAGCAGCCACTGATGCTATCCATGGACTATAAGACACCAAAGTTTTGGGGAAAGGACCTCCGTTTCCAGCAGCCTGTGCAATAAATACACCGGCTTTCACAGCTGAAAGAAGAGTAGCATCAAAAGGGTTCAAAAATGTTGTCTTTGTAGTTGCTGGTGGACTGTTTGGCCCCACTGAGAGATTAAGAATGTCCACACCATCATGAACAGCCTGTAAATGGAAGTGCTCTTTTATCAGGTTTACAGTCTAAAAGATGACACTATCACTGTAAGACCAATCAGTTATAAAATTCGAGCAAATTTATAAGTTTTATATATAACTTTCCAAATGAGTACACTAATCACAAGAATTTGCTAATCATGCCTCAAAATACTTGCTGATTCCAAGTTGACTTCAGCTCTGTATGCTTTGAATGAACGAGTTGTACGCAGTGTTATTAAAAACCCATCCCTTTGATGCTGAAAGTGAAGAATGTGAAACAAGAGGTCATCTCTTCATAGGTGAAGAAATACGCTCAGGAGAAGTTTGAACATGAAGTGATCCCTACCGAGTTGCAGTTAGTTCTTTGAATCACAATTTAGAGGAGTTGAATTAATACCGGCATTATTGTATACTGAATAGCTATTTTAGTTGCAATTTCATTAAATAGTAAAAATCATGAAATCATTTTTTCGTTCCTCTCGTTCCATACCCAGAAAATGCAGAATGGTATTACTTCTCAAGCAGCTTTTCCTCTTCCAGATTTTTGGAATCTTCAACTCTCACTTAACCATTGTCCATAACAACAACTTAATATTGAACAATGACAAAGACTAAAAGTTCAGCAGTGATCCTGCAAGTAGTAAATGATGATATGTACCCTCCCTAGTCCCTGATATAATCCTTTCCATAGTGTATATCCCTCGTGAGCAAACTTCACAGCCATTTCCCCACCAATGACTTGTTGAAAATACTCCACCACAGAATCACCAACCCTCCTTACATGGATATTGTCCATTTCCTCATTAGACCAGATGATATTGTTTTCTCCCCGTCCATACGTCCTATTGGAAGTCTCTCATCAGATCTCCCAATTGATTTGGGACAGGCGACGATATATACAACACTATATGAGGACGTGAAAAATTTGGAGAAGCTAGATAGAGATTATTAACCATATTGTCAATCCAACTTGTTTGGGATTGAGGTGTTGTTGTTTTCGTGGCCTCAAGAACCAGTTACCAAAGAGGACTTTTGTATATCAGTTTTCATTTTAAAGGCATTTTCAAGCACCTAATGGGTATTGTAGCGCTTTTGAGTTCATATATCCTACTTCTCCAACAGATATCAATTTGAATTTGCCAATCTGAAATTCTTGTCAAGCCACAGCAGTGTCCTATAGAGATACCACAACTATCTTGCATGTGATTCAGAAAGAATTAGTGTGTCGTCAGTGTGAGATATATACATTGCACCTACTAGACTATATAAGTTCCACCAAGTGGCCAATATATACATTCCACCTAGTGCCAATACATTACCCGGTCCTAGCCTTCTCGATAATATGTTGGCTATTATACTATACACTGCCCACAAAGGGTGATAGCTCAGGTATAGGTATTATCTTTTGCTTCTATTTTCTGTCACTGTAAGGAAATCTGCTTTTACATTGTTTCTGTTAGCTTTGATATCTAGTTGATGTTTCAAGACTTCTAGTCTCAACTTGTATAAACTTTTTTTTTTTTGAGAATGATAACTTAATCATTAGAAGTTTTATTATGCCTAGGCCCTGGGGAAACCGTTTAGACTATATCGAGGAGAGAGACCCTGTAGCAAGAAAATGGGTAAGTTTGTGATTATTTTACTTTAAGGGCATACAAAAAGTGTCTGAGCCACAGAGGATAACTAATTCTCCAAGTGAACTCTTGTTTTTTAGTGACGGTCACTCGAATGTCCTCCTATCCACTGTGAACTCAAATATATTGATTATAACACCTATGCATGAAATCTCAGTGCCACTCAAATCCATTGTGCAACAACTTACAAGTTAAAGTTTATCAATACCTGTTCAATAGCAGCAACTACATCTGCAACAAACCCTCCAAATAGCCTATATAGTGCCTTGTATACAGCAATTCTACAAGAAATAAGAATTTCAATGGTTAGACCACTTTATAATACTAAATAGACCACAAAATATGCTAGTCAAATTTTGGAAGAGGTACATTGACTTACCTCGCACGAGGTGCCATACCACTTGCTCTTCCGAACTCAAATCCATGCATTCTGACAGGAATCCCATTGTTTCCAGCAGCGATAGCTGCCGTGTGGCTGGCAAAAAGTACTATTGATGTCAGTCTGGACACAAATATTGTGAAAGGTAGTAGTGAAAAAAATTTAAAACGATAAATATAGTCTATATGAGAAAAGTAGATTTCAAATACAGAAGCTTTATTGAAAAAAAAAATGGGGAGATCAATCTTATGAAGTAATTCTTCTTGCATCGAAACATGTTCAATAAAACTAAATGACGATGTCAATAGAATGATTTCCCATTAAAGTAGCTCTATGTATTGATGTTGGTAAAGAGTGGAAAAACTTGAGGTTCCACAAAATAATAATAATGTTCTGTTGTTACTAGTCACTAAGCCTGTATCATTCTGGTGATTCGACAACTAGAGGTACTTGGTCCTAGTACACACTGAAGAATAAAATATTTCTGTATACAGGCAATTATGCAGTTTCTTGAACATAGCTACTTCTCTACTCTCACAAAGTGCTAAATTTCTTTTAGCATCTGCAATTGTGCAAGACACTGCCAAGAAAAAATGAAATTTACCCAACAGAATAGCATTTGGAGAACACCATTACTTAGCTTTGTAAAACACAATAAAGTTAACATCGTAAATAACTAATCTCAAACCTTCCATGCCCGTCACCGTCTAGAGGAGAATCAAAATCAATTGCAGGATTAAATGAACCAGCTGCTTTTGCAGCTTTCGCAAAATGTTGAGCACCTATAATCTTCCCATTGCAATAGTCTTTCTTGGTGTTAGGATCAATTTCACATTTTCCTCTATATTTAGGAAGTGGTCCATAGGGCTCAGTGTTGTGGCTTGCAAAACTTGGATGGTGTGGATAGATGCCAGAGTCAATGAAACCTATTACGATATCCTCGCCTGCCCGGTCAAATCCACCACCTGTCGGCCATACTCCTGTAGGAAGCCCCAAAAACTGTGGCGTGTGAGTTGTAAGTCTCTTCACCTTCCAATCTCTCTCCACAGACTTCACACCAGGAGCTCGTCTGAGGATTTCTGCCTACTAATGTATTCTTTATGTAAGAAAATACAGGTAGAAAAATATTGATCATTCTCAACAATAAATAGAAGGAAAAAGAAGAGCAGTCTCTGAAAGAGCTGAGTGTCACCTGCTCATGTGAAATATGAGCTGCGAAGCCATTAATTAGATGACGGTAGCTGTAGATTTTCTTGTAGGTCCCACGGTCAAATAGCAAAGCTAGAAGCATATCATGCTTCTTTTCCAAATGCTGGGCATAGGATGTAACTGATTCACTAAAAGCACAATGGAAATAAGAGTAAGCATATCACAGAAAGGTCAGCTCAAAGAGAGAACTATAGGTAAGCACAATGGAAATAAGAGTAAGCATATCACAGACAGGCATCTGGAAGAGAGAACTATAGTGACATGCTAATATCGAATGAGAACAAAGCTTCTTGTACAAACTGAGAACTCTCAGTATGTATGGTATGACGGAGAACATTTTCTTGAAAATGTTTTCCATCATGAAGACTAATTGCTCTCTGTACTCGTACAATCTGGTGTTTTGATTACTTATAAGCAAAAAACATTTCTTTTACAGATATCCTAACTGTTACTCTATACTATTGCCTCCAAAAAAAACCAACTTAAATACTCATTATCAATCTTTACACTCAACTCAATCAACTTATCATGCAAACACACACACTGACACCTTTTGACATTTAAATCCAACCAACTGATGACATTACATCAACCGCGTAAAAATATTTCTACTCACTATCCAAAGACTAGAAAACATTTTCAAGGAAATCATTTTTGAGGTAAATATTTCATTTTATATCGAACTAAACCTGTTTTCATCTTTTTTCTTTTTAGGTACATCATGGTATTATTGTTTACAAGTGAGCATCGTGGAACAAAGTTAACATTGTACAAAATGCACATGCATGGATAATTAACCATTTATGTAAAAATGAGTATCAAAAAGAAATAACATTACAATGCCACACTGACTATATTACCAAGCTCTACAAATTTCAGAACTATCACAGTTTTTGTGATGACTCACAACCAATTGTAACACCGTTTTCCTTTGAACAAAAAATACAAATGCATGGAGAAATTATCTTTTATGGAAAATAAACTTCAAAGCAATAACATAGCAATGTCACACTGATAATATTACCAAGTTCTACTAAGTTGTAAAGTTATCACATTTTTGTCACAACCAATAGTAACATCACTTTCCTTTCTAACATATACCTAAAACTGAAAGTAAAATTTACATGATTGAAAATTTGATAGGATTTATCAAAACTGGAAAAGCATAATTAAAACATAGCTTAGTTCAGCAACTGATTCCAAGAAAATCAACCTACTGAAAAATAGTCATGCAACAGTTTTTGCAATCTCTCCTAAATACTCTAGTTTTAGCTCTAAATAAATGCATTTTGCACAAACATAATATATTTTTCTTCTTTTTTTCCTCTGATAAGTTAACTGTTAATTCCAGATGAATTTTGTTTCCTTGAATGAAAAAGACAATGAAAGATCCTAGATGTTAGTTACGTCAGCATCCATCTTAGCGGAAAAACAAATAAGTCATTAATAAAAACAGCTTGAGAAAAGGTCAAATAAAGTTTTAAGAAGTTATCAACTCCATAAGCACCTTCATAAAATGGATATTTAAAAAATTGAGGTGGCACCTAACAACTTTAACAAGATCGTTTATTTTCTCATCAATTATTGAAAGTCATCAAAATATATCAAATGAACCATGTAGTCACATAGACAGACTAATCAACTGATACTTTTTCATTTTTTTATTTTTTTGTATGACGAGGGAACCCACAACCTCTACCCCCTTTGGGTGTGCACAAGGTGAACCCCGCTCCTGTGCAATAGCTCGCAAATCACACAGAGTTAAGTCACAGTATCGCAAGCTCTATGTGATGAGCTCGACCCCGAAAGCCAACCCCCTGTTGTCGCAGGCAAGTGGTTTCAAACTCAAGAGCTCCATTATATCAAACCATCTGAGCCACCCCGAAGGATACTAATCAACTGTTATTTTCACGCTTCACCTCATGATGTTCCAACACCTGATGGAAGAAAAGGTGAAATAAGAGAAAAGCAAAAGAAAAGGTCATACCTAGTGGTATCAATTTTTTCATCAGACTCTGCAGCAGTGGCTTCAAAACCATCAATGCCACCTTTATAGCTTATGACAGGCTCTCCTTCAACTGTCACTATGTAGATTTCAGCCTTCCCAACATTCAAGATACCGAATAACAAGACAATAACAACACTACACCATATCACTCCCATTTTAGCAGAGTCTTTTCAGACACCTCCAAATCCAAGATGCCTACAGTGTCTGTTTCAATCCACACAAAAAATCAAATCCAAAATACCAATAAATAACACAATTAACACAAAGTTTCACATAAACAAACAGTAGCACACACGTATAACTTTGGAATTCACTAGTAATAGTACCATATGCATCATTTCTTGTACCCACCTCACAAAAGCAAGAAATCACAAAGAAGAACTCAATCCAGCTCAAGAAACTCAAAGGGTATTCATAACTTCATCTATTTCAAAGCAACTACTCAAAAAATACAGAAAACCCCAGATGTCCAATACCATAAAATATCACTATTGTACAACTCTGCAAACTAACAGTAGAGTAAACTTGTGTTGTACTCTATTCATCACCCCTTGTACCCACCTCAAAAATCAAGAAAAATACAGAGCACCAATTATATCTCCAGCTCAAATATATTCACAACTAAACTAAGAAAATCCAAATATATCAAAAAAAAAAAATTGAAAAATACCCAGATGCCAAATAAACTAGATAAAGCAAATGTTCATCTCTACTACTAAAACAGAAGTAGTAATATAAGTTGATCCACAAGCTGAAGCAAAACCCTCGTTTACTTCTTCTTCTTTCAACTACAAATGTTGAACATGTGTTTTAACTTTAGAAATGAAGCGCACAGCAAATCAAGAAGAAAAGCACAAAAACCCAAGTAAGAAAAAGAAGGAAAATAAAGAAAGGTGAGATCTTTAGTCACAAAATGATCCAAGTAAAGAATCAAATCATCAAAAATGGTAAATATGAACTCTTTTTTTGAAGCAGACAAAGAAGGAATATATGTGTATATTATACTTTTTTGTGTATCAATGGAAAAGCAGAGGCACCATGAAGGATCACACAATGATGAAGTTGTTGATGTAGCTTTGTTAGAGGGTCACTACTCAAAAGAGAGTTAAAAGAGTAGGGAATGCAAAACCTATAGATACAGAAAACTGTATGTATTTGTAGAGAGAGAAACAGAGTAATGTGAGAGAGAAAAAATTTAGAGAACCTTTTGTTACGAAATAACTTATTTCGATATTATTTATATCAAAATTAATTATAAATCCTCAAAATGAAACAAAAATAACAGTATAATTTCTAAATAAGCTTATTTTAAAATTAATTTCGAAACTAACATTATTTTTAAATAATAGCATTGTGTAATTTTCTTTCATATATATGATTTTTATACAAAGCAATAATAATAAACAAATATATTTAATATAGTCTTATATAATATATAAGTAAATATAAAAGAAATAAAGTGCATAAAAATCTTAGTTCTATCCAATCAAATATTCATCTCAAGAATAAATTTAAAACAATAGAAAAAGTAATGTGAGAGTTGTTTTTGTTAGAAAGTACTTTATTTTTTAAAATAAATTTTTTGATGTAAATTCAAATTAATCAAACTCTAATATAAATATCGAACACAAATAGAAAAAAAAAAAAAGCTATACTGAAAGAAAAAAGTATCAAAAGTAAGATGGTGTTAAGATATGGAAATTTCATATAAAACCGTTCAATCTTTAAGGTTTTTAGTATTCAAACTCATTATATTCTTAAAGTTGTGCATGTATATTTATTATTTATCACAAGTTTAATACATCAATTATGTTTTATTATAAAAAGTTATTCACTTTAGATAGACGTAATTATCATATTAATTATCATATAAATACGTTTTAGATTATAATCGAAATTTTAGGGATAACATTTTAATTACAGTAAGATCCTATTACGTCTGAACTCATTTTTTAAAAAAAGTTTTGTGCACCTTTTTTGCTCAAATGGCATCCAAATGTCTCTCACGCGCCTCAATTGTGTGGAGTCACAAAATGTGGCACGTAAGACAAAAAGTGTACAAAATTACCAAAAAAAAAAGTAAATTTGAACGTAATAAGACTTTAGTTTAATTAAGGTGTGTCTCTAAAATTTCATGATAGTCTCGGATACTTTATCTTATCCTAATATAAAATACTCTATAAACACTTCAATTAAAGTAATTATATTATTTAATCATAACTCAATTTTATGTCTTATATTATTTTATTTTTATGTATATATATTTGGATGCTTTTACCTGTTTTTTTACTGTAGAAACGCGTTTAGACAAAATCACCATAGATGGAGGAGTTTTATATGAAATCATTATTAACTAAAAGGAAAAAAAAAAAGTTATTTTGTCTATTAATAGGACCATCTTTTCTTTTTATAAATTACCACCTTTTTACCCATGACCACATAGACCCTGAATCATATTAGGACAAAATATTTCTAAAATCTACAATAAAAAAAATGGATTTTTTCCTTGGCGTCTAAACTACACTTGTCATTTTAAGCTTTAAAAATTACCAGTCTTTCAAAATTATTATAGCATTACTTTACGAATTCACCAATGCTAAAAATTTAAGAGGAAATAATTAATTTTCTATATTAAAAAAGAATAATTTAGTAAATATTATTTATATTTTATGAATGTAAAAAAAAATAGAGCAATAATTAAAATAAATTTTATAATTAACAACTAGATTTAGATTCTTTGGGGATACACTAATGACAAAAAATTACTGTTAAAAGATGAGAGTTTCCATGTTATTTTGGAAAGCATCTTATTGTATAGATTATAAAATTAATATTGCACTTTAATCCATATTAGATATAAGTAAGCTTAAAGCTATATCATGTGACTTTTTAATGCTTTGTTTTTGCTAAACTTCATATTGACAACAACAAAGTACTAAATTGTATTTCACATAAAATATCTGATAAGTATTCACTTCATCATCTTTATATTATTTGTCGTAACTTTAAGAAATTGTTTACTTTTAATTTTTGTTTGATATAAGCAATACTTAGTACTTAGTTAGAGCTAAAAAAAATATATTATAGGTTATCTTATTATATACTTAATCATGTAACCACATAATTTAAAAATTTATAAACCTTACAAATCAATTAGCTAAATAATAAAAGTTTGATTACTATACCTAATTACAAATTCAAATACATTAAGGGGTGTTATGACATTTTTGAAAAGTTTAGGGTGTACAATTGGAAATTATATGTTTTGTTTTTTAACTTTTATAGCTGTAAAAAAGTTCACGCCATTAATTAATTCTTCAAAAAGTTATTTCATCATGACACATACTTTTGAAGATTGAGTAATAAGAGACAATTATTTAATTTATTTTTACTTTTTAGATTATGAAGTCAAAAAAGTGAAGAATTAAATAATGTTAAGTAGTTGGATTTTCATTTCCCATTTTTAGTGGGTTGAAAATGAAATATTTTAATTAAATTGAAAAAAAGATTGAGCCTATTGTCACAATCACATTTCCTCCCTATGAAAATAATTTTTGAATAATTGAGTGCACTTATTGCAAAGTAAATAAATTACAAGCAAATGTTGTTTGTATTTATTATATGTCCTTTATTTTTTATGTTGATGTGAGTTGAGAGATTAATATTCTTTTTCTATGTTGTGTATATATCATTTTCATATTTTACTTATTAATTATATTTATGTTATTTTGGTTGTATTTGTTAAAATGTATAATCACGTCATTTTAAAAAAGTTTAATTATTGTGCAAGCATTTTACGGTTAAAAAGATAGTTTTTATATGATTTTGTGTATTAATTTATTATAACTATGAAATACTCTTCTTTTTTTTTGAAAAACTATGTTTATCGAGTAACTCACATTCAATCTTTTCAATTGCTATTCAAAATAGATAAATTTCAATAGACAAGATCTATGAATAATTTCATAAAAAGGCATATAATAAAGTATTAATACACATTTATAGAAAAAAAATTAATAGCATCATAGAAATAGAATAAAAAGTCAAATGCTTTGACCCAATATGGATTGAGAAAATTGACTCAAGAACCAGCTATTTCATTATGAGCTCCATTCTAAAATTTGGACCTAACTAATACTAAACAAAATTGATGAAAATGATAATCATGCAAACTAGTTAGATGCGCAGGGCAAAAAGGTTCATAATATCTCCTTTGATTGATCGAGTTATTTTTTTTCGCTTCGATAATGAATTACCTACTAAAGAGATAGACCTGCATGTAGGTTTCATTTATTACAATTCCTATATCGAAATAATATACATACACATTTTCATCGATTTTATTTTATTTTTAATTGAGAGATCAAAAGTTAACCTATCCAACTTGCTACTGCCGCATCCTTCGTGAATTTTGAAAGCAAAGCTTTTATGGAAAAAAGCAATTTTTTGATAATTCATTTATCAGAATATAAGAACAAATTAAAGATTAAGTCATGCATTTTGAGATATGAAAAGTCACGAGTTAACCATATGATTGAAATAAGGATTGATAGCGTAAATATTCACTCAAAAAGACTTTTTTTTTCTTTATTGCATAATCTAGGACAATACAATAAAGGACAAAATAAGAATTTGGATTCTACTTCATTTAGTAAATATATAATATCTATCGTAAAAATATTATCATCTACATCTAGAAAGTTATTTTTCAGAAAAAGTTTATATAATAAACATGTCAAACTATTTTTTGCAAAATTGTTAAATTAAAAAAAAAATGATGGCATGCCTAACAAAATATTTGAAGATACACATATGAGATTTGCTTATTATTAATATATATTATTACATGTCCTCTTTTTTAAATCCCATTTAATTTCAACTATAGTATTGATCGTGCCATGCAGAGAAAATGAACTACTTTTATTTTTTTGATCATTGACATTCTATACCGACAAACTTATCGATAGAAAATATGATTTAATTTGATGTAACGCAAAAAAAGCTTATCCAAATTTGATATGTCGCAAATGCTCTAGAAAGAGAGAGAGCCATGTGGGAAGGTGAACACAAATGGGGTATGACTATGCAAGTTTTTTCCTCCAATATACGTTGAAGTGTAGTAATTGACTCGACATTTAAGTGTATTGACTAGATTCATCGTTATTAAAGAGCATTTTGTGCGAAATTTTACAACTTTAAAAATACGGTGTAAAATTTAAAATTTTGAGCACACGGAGAAATTGATGAATTATAGTGCACTTGGGGCAAGAGAGCAATGAAGGGGATGAATTATAGTGCACGAGAGGTGGAAATAAAAGGAATTTTGGTGCTCGTTCATCGTTGTTAGCTCTTACGAAGTAGGAAGCTCATGGGGCAAGGTTCATCAGTTGATGTTTGGCGCCCATGTATGATAGGTCTTCTTCAATTAATAGTCAGATTTGTATTCTATTATCACGCTTCAAGCCTACACCCTGGACGGGACTGGCATCCGAAAATCATTATTGGCCCCAAACGAACTCTTTTGGCTTAACTCTTAATAAAAGACTTTAAATAATAAGAAAGAATCTCAAAAAATAGCTCATGCAATAACTTAGAATGTCTTAAAAGAAACATTAGACTAGCCAAAATGGCAACTCAATGTCTTAACATAAACAATCGAAAATGAAAAGACTAATGAACTATATTTATCCGTCTATAAAGCCTCTAAAACCATGATGGATGTTGGGACAAAATTCTGATTATCCTAACAATTAAAATACTAAAAATAATATAGAAATGAGATTCTCCAGAAAACTAGGAGACTCACCAACTGACTCTGAGTGCTCAACTGAATCAACGAAGTGCTGGATGTTGATTCTGGGTACATTTATCTACATCATAAAATGATGCATACCAAATGGCATTAGTACATTGAATGTACGAGCATGCAAGGGGAAATCTAAACAAGACATAAGCTTGAAATGAATTCTGAAAGAACACTTATCTCAGTTTTGCTCAACTCATGAATACTCAACTCAAATGAGAATTAAACAACAGTAAAGATGAAGTTTATATAAAGCAGTTAAACAGTAAATAACACCTCAAATATAATCATATAGTAAAGTAATATAATTTTGTGGGAGTTTCTCTAATCGATAATCATTACTATGAGTTATGTTATGATACAATGTATCACCGACGCTGTCAGAACTGTCCTACAACTTGTCGGGATATAGAACGCCTCAACTAAGTGGATTAAATAGTTTATGCAAAAAAAAATAATTAAGGAATCGTCTAAAAAGCATGACCCTTCACGTTGGCTACATGGTTTATGGAGACATTGAGTTGTCATAAACTCCTTCCCACATTGGTTCTCAATTCTAACTAACTTACTACTCAGATACTACTCATGTCAATGTTTTAAAAAAAAAACTCATTGTTTATTAGATAATTACTTAACTCCAAACTCTCTTAACAAACGGGTTTCCATCTCATTGTTTAAATGTGAAAATATTCACTCTTTGGGAATATTTAGCTCTCATGTACTCTTTTTGAAGAAATGAACTTCATTTGTTACTCTTACTTAACTCAAAACTCAATGTCTTAAAACAAATTTAAAGCATTTACAAAAGACTTTTCAAAGGACTCTAAGAACTCTCTAGATGACTCTTAACTTTCTTGAAGTTGAGTTTATGGATTCAAAGTTTGTGATTTGTGATAGGAAAGATCTCGTGACGTTTAGGAGTGTTTTTAAATAGTTATGATCAAAAAAATCATTGTCAGGAAGCAAGTCCGCAGAAATGCATTTTAATATTTGATTGAGAAATAAATTTTAAGGCAGAAGAGTCTGTGACCGCTCCGTGACGTGGAGAAAAATTTTGTGAAGAGTGATAGGTCTGCGACACGGATTGGATCGCCAGATTCGTCTGACTTTTTTCTTCTTCATTTTCTAACTCCAATTCGCCTTTGAAATATTTTTTTCTCTCAAATCTCTTTAAATTCAAATACCCAATATATGTACACGAGAACCTACTTATAGAGATTCTAAAATCGACACTATTTCCTCAAGAACTCAACAATCTCAACTTAACTCAAGAACGAATGTCAACATTCAAGAATACAATTCAAAATCACCCACTTTCAACTTTCTAAAATGAATTTCGCTGATTAAACATGATTGGAGCGTGGGTGAATTTACCCAATAGAGTCTGACATACCTCTTAGGATCGAATTCTTGGCGAACTCCGCAACCAAAATCGCAAGAACTAGACGAATCTTAATTTTTTCTCCTCCTTTCTCCTCTTGAGTTCTTTCCCTGAAAATCCTAGCGTGAAAGTTGAGTGTGTAAATTGAACCAATTCAATTTAGACCCAAATAAATTATTAATAATAGATTTAATTAATTGGGTAGTGAAAAGATCATAATATCCTTCTAAAATTCAGTTTTGACTTTCTTTATCTAGACAGTTCAACTTCAAATGAGCATATATCCCTCAAACGAACTCGAAATCAATCAAACTCTATGGCATTGGAAAAATATATTTCAAAATCTTTTCTACGGTATCTTGTATCCAACCTAAATTCTTATTTTTAGGAGTTATGAATCATTTGAAGTTGATCCAAACTTCAAACTTAACTTAACTTTGACAAACTTTTCAAATTTAATTTTTTCCAAAAATAATTTATTTCTAATTTTAGTTCTTTATAGTTTTTTCAAATAGTGAGGTGTTACATCTATATCATCATAAATGTGTAGATGAATGGGAGATTTCATGCAATTCTGAATAGTTATAGGTTTTTGTTTATTATTGTAGGGTGGGGAATAATAATGAGTAGGGGTGGTTTTTATAGTTCTTGATTGTCAACCTTGAGTTTATTACTGAAATGGTTTGATAGTAATTGTAAAGTTGAGAGTTACGAAATTTATTAAACTTGTGATAATCAAGGGAACAAATATGATACTATTTGTGTTGTCCAATATGTATGTATGCATGCCCATTGCTTGTTAGTATCACTCATGTGATGTATTTTGAGAAAATCATAGGGAAGGATATTTAATGACATCACGTTGATATTTTCATGCGATTAATATGTTCACTTTATTTGTGGTTTTAAGTGTTATTGCTTTTTGTGATTGTGATTGTGATTGTAATTGATGGATGGCTCGGGTACCTCAGTGGTATATGAATACTAACAATTGATCTAAATATCACGACTGATATGATTACTAATGTTTGGCTCGGATACCAAACCTAATACGATTATTGGCAATGGTTGACTTTAATACCACACATGATATAAATACTAACTTTAATTGGCTTGGACATTATTATGGTATATTGACAGTTTGTGTCTGAGTTCTTTGATAGAATCGGACATGTATATTGTAGTTTCATGAGAGGACCAAATTTATCTTTGTATAATGAGGTGGGAGGGGGGGCTCCCTCCCTCTACTAGATTCTTGAGTGATCTGAATTTCGTAGAAAGATGAGTTGAACTAGGATATAATTTTTATGGGATCATGTGGAATATATTTCATGTGAATGTTAACTCAAGAAAAGGAGTAGGAGTCCAAACTATATTGTACTTATAATTATATTGATATATGTTATTTGTTAATTGAAATGGTGGTTACTAAGTCAGATAAATGAATGAGTTAGTTTAAGACACTAGTTTCAATATTGCATGTCTTTGCTGATTATCTACGTTGTATAATGTGGTAGGTTCATATCGATAAACGATATTTATCAATACATATTTTTTGTACTGACACTGCAGTTATCGTCTAATTGTAGGGTCAGTGATGTTTCATAGTTAAAAACATGATAATCTTCAACAACTTTTATTTTTCCTTCCTTATGGTGAGAGTTATGTCTTATTTTCAAATTTCATGTATAACTAGACCTTTTTAGTAAATCTTGTACATGTTCAGACTAATTCCTTGAGAAGGGTTTTCAGTCTTTGATAAATGTTTTTCATCAACGATTAATATTTTCATAAAATTTTATTGTATTAAGCAAATTTCGTTAGTATTTTTTAATTCCACACTGATCATTTCTAATTTAAATGCAAGAATTTTTCCTATATAAATATTAGAATAATGCATTCATGATCGATGGATTGGATCGTGACAATAAGTTAAAAAACATCATTCTATTAATACTATATTTATAAAAGTAGTTTTAATCTTCTAATCAAATATATGTAGACCCTAAGGATAATTTAATATTATAACTTCCTTTGTTTTTGGGTGGTCAGAGATAATTTTTCCAAACTAGAATTTTTTAAACACATGGTAGGAATGGAATAATTACAAAAGTAGAAATTGAATTGGACCCTCTTCTCCAGTTGGATTTTAATTTTATTAATTGAAGAGTCATTATTAATTCATGTGCTTTGACTATACACAAAAGAACCAGTACACACTTGTTAAATTGAGTCCCTACCATAGATTATGATTTCATTTTTGTATTATTATGTCAATGTTTCTATTTTATTTGATTGATTTTTATTCGATATCTAAAGTTTATATCAGAACTCTAACTAAATTCGAATCACACTCTGTAAGGTCTATTCGAGGGTGGCATTCCCAACAAAATTTTCTTCACACCCAGAGCTCGAACGCAAGATCTTTAATTAAGGGCAGAACACTTCGATCAGTGCATCATAATCTATATTGGTATATTAATTTCTACTTTAATAAAACACCAATCTTTTTAATTGCATTAATTTGTCTGGTTTCTCAATTTAAGTGACTTTGTTTTTCTTTTCCCAACACGGTAGAAACTTTATTGTTCACTTAAAGACAATTAATTATAACTCTTGAAGAGTCTATTTTTATTTATGATTTATTTGTGCTTCGGTTTGATTAATGGTATAAATATTCTTTTCATTTTAAAATAAGTGTTATTTTAATAATTTAAAAAATCACCAAAAATAGTTATTCCTATCACTTTAGAAATTTAAAATAATAATTAGCAATGATTTTCAATTATGTCCTTGTATTTAAGAGCAACTACTTCTTAATTTACTCAATTTTGGAAAAATATTTGATAAATAGAGATTAATGTAATAAACAATACCTTATATTTCTTCTTAATGAGTGAGGAAAGAACTAAAACCATATTATTTTGAGAAGTAGTAAGATACTTTTTTTGTTCACTTATAGTAGCCAATTAATTTTAAAAATAGATCACCATATTTGTTTGTTATTTTTAAAATATATAAATATTATAATAAAACACTCATATTAATTATTATTTCTTAAAATATACAAAATTTTAAAATAAAAAAATAAAAATCAACAGGAAAATAACATTTAATGTCTCATTGTTGAAAAATTTATTAGTCTTTTTACTAAAGAAAAAAGAGCTACGTTACATTAGTTCTCCAGATTATTTTATTTGTTGTATTAGATGTTCAAAATAAATATTATTTTAGAAAATTAAAAACATATTAAGTATATTCTTTTCATTTTGTTCTTAATAATACTTGGTTTCTAAAGCATAAACATTTACGAGGTGATCGCGAAAACCCGAAGTCAAGAGCCGCGATAGAGAGGGGGAAGAGGGGTGATGGCGTAGAGGAACGCGACGATAGGGAGGAAAAGAAGAGGGTAAAGAACGGAAAAGAGGAAAGAACAAGAGGAGAGGGCGAAACACGCGAGGGGGGCAAAGTGTTGTCGGTTGTAAAATAAAAAAGACAATTAAATTATTAAAGGGAATACATATTTATAAATTGTACTGGTTTAGAAAAACTCTTTGTCACATCCTTAAAAATGTAATTTTCTTTTTTGGATTGAGAAAGAAGAAGTTTCACCATTGGATATAAAAATAAAAAAATGGTCCTTTATGTTCATTAATCATGGACAAGATTAAAATAGTATCCTAGATAAATTTTTGAGCAAGTTTTAATTATTTAAGATAGAAATTATTGTTTTTTTTTAAATAAAATAAAATAAAAAAAAATTCTGTTAAATATTTTTTAAAAAATTATTGGCTAGATTCAATTTGACATGTGAAAGAAATGAATTTAGGGTGAACTTGCATTTGGATGTGTAGCTTTTATAGTTTATGTTATTTATTAATATATTTTTTGAGGGTGAAATTTTCGTTTTATATTAGTTGATCATTTTAATAAAATAATTATTGTATATTAGTTGATTATTTTATTAAATAAATTGTCTCATATTAGTTGTCCACCTTACTAAATCAAAAAAATATATATATTAATTAATTTTTTAAATATTATTTTTGCAATTAATTCTTTTTGAAAGTATTCACATTTGTTTGTAAAATTTCGAAGAAGATTTTTAAGGGACGAATTAGTATCATTATCTTTTTATTAATAATTTTTTTTAATATGCGTGAAAGAGAAAAATGATCAACTAATATGAAACGGATAAAATAGTTTTAACAAAAAAATCTCATAGTTCTCCTCTATTCTAAAAGATAGAGTTATTAAAATATTGAATTTATTATATTTAAAAAGTGATATAATTATAAAATTATTATTCTATTTAGTCCTCTTTTAAGTTTAAAAAGTATACCGAATCAAATATTAGATAAGTAAAAAATAAAGGAGAAAGTAATTCCAAGCTTCTTAAAGCATTTAAATAAGTATAATAATATATTTAATATAATTCTATTAATTAAATTTCAAAAAAAATATATTATATATAAATTTTATTTTTACCTCAGAAAAAAACAAATGTTATTTTTAAAAATATTCCCAACTTATGCTCAAAACATCCAAATAAATGTGAACCAATAGTATGATGAAAAATAAGTACCATGATAGGTTAAAGTGGCTAATTTCAAAGTAATATGACTATTTTTACTATGCATTCACATAAAGTGAGTCACACCATTATTATTACCGTCAAATAATGTAGTGCAGTAAATAAAATTATTTTTATTTAAAAAATTTTAAATTTGAATATTAAATATAAAATTCTTTTTAATATTTTTCTCTCGAATGAAATTCTAGACAGTACGAATCTAAATTAATCGAATTCAATATATATTAGAAAACACCAAATATACAATCAAGGTTTTGTAATGTCGGTTATTGACACCCAACTGTAAATCAAGAAGAAGAAAGAAAAAACTTTTGTCTTTTTTTGTTCTCATTAAAATTTCACTTTACATCTACTTTTATAATTAGATTTATAGTAGTTTTTATTTAATTCCTACATTTTATTATCTCTTTGTCCTTCATTTTATTTCTTTCCGTTCTGACAAATAGCCCTACTTGTTGTATATAATATATAAACATATAATAATTTTGCTAACGGTAATATTGCAGTATAAAATAATTAAATTCTGAAAAACGTAGAAATGTTTCATGTATATTAAATAATAAATATAAATAAATCCAAAGACAAATATCTAGGTCGAATCTATTGACAATGTCATGCGAAATTAACTATTATAAATTTTGAATGATGATAATTAGATAATAAAAAATAAAAGAAAGAAAATATTTTTAATATGATTTAGTCAATTGATCTACATATACAAAATTAGTATGAAAAGAAAGGTATCAAAAATAATTTAATGTGATTTGATCGATTAATAAAATTATTTGATATTTATATCTATAGATGAAGCGGGGAGTGGAAAAAAGAATTATTTACTATCGAGAGCTTGAACTGAAGACTTTTAGTTAAGGGTGAAATAATCTCACTATTACATCAAAACTCATATTCTTATTAAATCATGACTTAATTAAGTATTAGAACATCTGATAAAATGTTTCTCACAAAGTTATATTTTTTAAATAACTTTGCATGCATTTCTAAGTGTTATTATATAGATAAACTGACCAATTAAAATATGGAATAATAGTCTCAATAATTATGAACTTATTGATTGTGATACATATAATGAAAGAAGATATATTTTATATAAGTTCGGAGTCTAAAGGGTGAAAAATATTAATAAAAATTTTAAAATGGTATATAAATTTTTTTTTAGCCAAAACGGTAAAATCGCTCACGAAATAGCAATTCTGTCTACCGGAAAAAGAAAAATTGCTACTATAACAGCAATTTGTTAAATTTATTTTTTTTATTCAAAAAAAAAATTATAAACAAAATCGCTCCTAAAGGCAGCGATTTTCAAAAATAATTTTTTTAGTATGTCGTTCTTATGCAAACACTGCAAGTTAATTTTTATTTTTATTTTTTGCCTTCTTATTGTTAAAAAAGTTTAATAAAAAAAATTATTCTTTTTGAATTAATTGCTGCCATTTTAATTAATTTATTTTTTTAAAAAAAACAATCAACTCGCTAAAAAAAATTTGATTGTTTAAAACGCTACCTTGCCCAGCAATTGATTTTAAAAAATAATAAAAAATTTAATTAAAATATTGCTGGTTGGCATCTATTTTATTTTTAAAAAAATGATTTTAAAACTTTTTTTAAAAAAAAAGAAGAAAAAAATAATAATAAAAAAGATTAAACTTAAGTCGCTGCCTCAGCAGCGATCTATTAAAAAAATTATTTAAAAAAGTTTTTTATTATGAAAACCGTTCCTTTGGGAGCGATTTTGTTTAAAACTTTTTTTTAAAAAAAATGAATCAAATTTAACAATTCGCTGCCATGGCAACAATTTTACTTTCGTGAGGATTTAACTGAAATTTTATAGACCATTTTAAAATTTTTATTAACATTTTTTACCATTTAGGCTCCGGATTCTATTTTATATAATAACTTAATCATTTCACAGATATGTGAGAATGCCTGCAAAAGTTTTGCAAAAAATTAAATAAAAAATGTGTGACAAAAATATGAAATATGTCATTAAATTTTCGATTAAAACAAATCTAAATAAAGTTTACCAACAAACTTAAATGAGCAATTGATATATTAAGTGATTTTGATTAGCATGTGGATGATGTTTATAGTCTCCTTTTTTTTTTCCGATTGATCTTTGCCTTATTGGAACATGTCGTTGGATAAAGAATACATATTAATATAATTTTGATAAAGTAAAGACATGGTGGTGTATATTGTGTGGAATGGTTTGTTTGTTTTATATGACTAAAATAAATTTTGATATGTAGGGTGGTTACCAAATGTATCTCGTATTAAGAATTTAAATATATATTCATAAGGTCAAAATTATTTTTACATGCAATAGATATCGAAATCTATTGAATTTTTTTTGTGACTGAATTCTTTACCTTTGAATCCATACTGATAGTAAAATTAAATACTTAGCAAAATAATCGATATGAGTTCAAATTGACCCGAACATCATAAATATAAGAAATATTTTTATAACTAATATTAAAAGAAGCTAATCACACAAATTACTACTATATTTGAATAAATATTTAAGAAAAATCATCTTTTAATTTTAAGTTATATAGTAATATAAGGGAGAATGACGAGTTAGCCCTCAATACTAGGCCGAAAGGAGCAAAAACACACAGTAGATTAGTACGAAGGGCGGAGGAAGGCCAGGACGGGGGGAGGAAGAAGGGCGGACCGCCGGCGCGACCGAAGGCCTCCACCAACTGGGGTAAATCTTGTGGGCCCAACGCCGACGACTTTTTTTTAAACTAATAGTGTCACGTAGGCCGCAAAGGAGTAGAAAATTACTCCTAAAATAGTCAAGGGGAAGAATAATAGGACCTTGATATAGTATGAATGTGTCACTATGATTTCGGACATAAGTTGAGAGGATACTTATGCATTTTTTCTAATATATAATTGGATTTTATAAAAACAAAATTTAATAATAATATTAGTTTAACATGTGAGGGGTAGGACCCTCCACACAAGATTGTAAATTGTCCATATGCTTGTACATGACATGTGACTTTTGGTTTAGACCATTTCACTTGTTTGGACACAAACTGAAAGTTAAAGATTCCAAACACAATGTGGTAAAGAAATAAAAAAATAAATCTAAGTGTCACAAAAAATTAATCGAATTTTATTTTAATTACTAAAGTTATGTCAAATTTTTAAAATCGACTTATGGTTTAAAATATCTTAATTTTGCTCATAAGTATTTTTATATAATAACAATTTATGTTTCGCCGAACTTTTGTAAAGTGCTATCTAAAAAAGAAAATAAACTACTATTATTTTGTTTTTTCATCTTTTGAAAATTTAGTTTTCTTGGTATTAAGAAATACTTATCTTTTCTAAAAATATATATAAGTTTGTTTTCTGTAAAAAAAAATTTATATTTTTTACTTTCGATATGTTTGGTCAAACGCACTAAAAAGAAGAAAAGTGACATTTTTTTGCAACTTAAAAAAATTAAACCCTAAAAGAGTACCATTTTACTTGAGTAACGATTTCACTAGATTCAACTTTTTCTGCTTCAATATGCATTTAATTTCTTAAATAAAGTTCATAAATTGAAAGCCAATCAAATGGTACTTTGAACTATCATAAATGAAATATAAATATCCTTTGTTATATTTTTGAGACATTAGTGTCTTTATCGTCTAAAAATTAAAGCATATGTATATATATATCCTTTATACCAACGGATATACGCGTCATAATCTTATCCACTGATTCGACAATTATTAAATATTGGATCAACGAATAAAATTGTGTCACGTGTCAATATTTAGTCTTCCGTTAGAGTGAAAGACATATATGTTTTAGTTTTTGAATGATAGGGGCACCAATGTCCCAAAAGTCACTAAATCAAAAATGATCATTAGCGGTAATTAATTTCTAATTGCCGCTAAAAATATATTTTTAGTGGCAATTAACACTCTTTGTATAAGCCCCTAAAAGCTTTTGATGACATTGTCTCTAATGACACTTAATTAATGCCGTTAAAGACTTCAACACTCTTTATTTATGTCAATACTTAATGCCGCTAAAAGTTATTTTTATTGTTGTGAGTATGACACAGCCACACAGGATATCTGTATACCATTTACGATAGTTTAGAGTATATTTATTTTTTTTCCATAAAATTATTACGTTTGCAATAACAATCTTTTCTCTTATTTATTGCCAGCTCAATAATTGTGATAAAATTTGACAAAATGTTATGAAAATATATAATTTAGAAAAGAAGAAAAAGAAAGTAGAAGAGAAGAGAAAAGACTCTTATTTTCTCTGGAAGTCTATTCAGATTAAAGGATCTTTAACAAATCCTTATTTACAAATGAAGGAAAAACCCTTTATTTATAGGGAAAACCTTACTTGGTCCCCAAGAGGACTCCTAACCATATCTTACAAGGACTCCCATAATTAGACATTCACTATAACACAAAAATTGTTTATAACACCTCACTCTTGAATGTCGGTAGATTAGGTGCCTCGTTTAAAACCTTACTAGATGTAAAACCTAGTGGGAAAGAAAAATCTAGTGAAGGAAAAAGAGTACACATCTATAACGCCAGTACGATGCTCATAAAACCTACAAGGAAACCCAGTGGGAAAAACCTTGTGAGGAAAAAAGAGTACATCGCGTATTATTAACTCACCTAATGAAAACATCAATTCGGGACTACGAATCTTCGTTTTCCAAGCTTGGCACCATCTTCTTGAAAGTTGTAGTGGTAAGACTGGATGAATAATATCAACAATAATGTTACTTGAACATACCCGGCAGTTGAATCACCTATTCTTGGGATCCCAGAGGTAGAAAATCCTTGACAAAATATGATTTCTTCTATCTGCTCTTTTATGAATCTTCCCTTGAAATCAAATATTTCTGCAAGTTCCTTACTTAACTTCTTTAAGCACAACATAATCATTGCCCCTTGAAAAATCGTCAAGAGTTTCAATTATAGTTATCCCAAAACTTGCATAAACCAAATTTGTATATGCTTCATGCATTTTGAATCAGTTTAATCCTTATGAGGATGATAAACAAGTTTTCCAAAAAACTTGTATATACTTTAGATTTTGAAACCAATGGGATATTTTAATGTGTCAAGTAACAACATTCAATATTAGATGTATGACATCTTCTAGTGCCTAAGATTGACAAGGTCAAAAAAGCTTTACGCTTACCCAAGAGAATATTCCCACTTTTACTTGATATTATTTTCTACACAAGCATGCTTTAATGGATGTAGAATTAATATCCTCATAATCTTTTACAATATGAGCGCTATTGTATCAAAGATATCATCAACGAGATAATCATGTATAGCAAATAACAATCGACAAAAACTTTTGAGCTTCATCAATTCTTATTTTTTAGGTAGCTACCCCTCTTCATGAGGTTCATAAAGTGTTATGTCGTAAGGCTCTCCAAGAGCACATTGTCTCCTTATTATGATCAATTTTGAGTTCTTTGAATCCTCCCTATTTGCAAGGATTATTAGATTTAGAATTAATTTAGTCTATCATGCTTTAGAATGTCGTAGACTCTATTTTTTTAAGGGACATTCAATAGGAGTATTTAAACTTTGTGTTGCTTCTAATCTCCCCCTGATGTTAGACAACTAACAATATTCTCAATACTTTGAGAAATCTATTTTTGAGGCATCCTTAGTATATTCATTAATCATATATTGCAAATCAAAAATATCAGATGAAAACTATTTGGCACTGTACCATAAAGCATATTAACAGAAAAATTGATCCATAAACTTATTGGTTTCGATTCATTACAGTTAGGTTTTGGATGTATATCATATTTCAGATCACATACATGAAACTTTATTTTATCAGCAATGATGAAGTCAATATATGAGACATGAATGTCACATCATCTTATATATTTAATCAATACTATCAAGATGAATTATCTTGATTTCAATTCTGAAAGTTGTGCTTTTAGCTCAATTATCGGCAAAAAAACAATTTTGCAAGGTCAAATGCAAGTTGACAACAAAGCACATGTGATTATCTTATGATGCATCTTTTATTTCATATCACATGATCAGGTAAACAGGCCCATATTTCACCGTTTATACTTTTCAGAATTTAAGAATTTAGTCCAATTTAGTTGACCAATCAACTTTATCACGAGAACAAGCAGCATAAAGAAATTCTGAAGAACTTCTAGTGTTTCAATGTATGTCCATTGCTCAGTATGCAATCTTTGGGATGGACCAAATGGTTCAGGCCACACTTATAAAATTAGTAGTACTCGTAAACTCCAAGTTTACCACGCCATGTGCCTTTTGCTTAGTAAATTTCTGATTTTAACTATGATATGAGTAAAATTTAAATTTTATTCTCCAAGAGTAATTTTTAGATTTATTTTTTCTCAATTACGTTACCCTTAGGTGGAATCGTGATTCCTCATTGAACGAATGAACTATCTTAAGAAAATTGTTGCATGTTAAACATATTATTTGTGCCAACATTTTTGCAAAATATCAAGTTGCGAGATAATATAGGACACACATGAGACATATAGAAGAAACATTTGTAGGACCATTAAGTCTAAACAATCCACTAGGTGGATGACTAGGTCCACAAATAGTTGTATACGTTCCTAGAACGCCAGAGAATTTTTCAATTTCAACTTTCGTTTATGATGGTCTACATTACCTGCCTGCTAACAATCAGTACAAGAAAAATTCACGCTAGCATGGTGGCTATCACCCTTATTCACTCTACAGAAATGAAAATCTGTATTTTTATCATATCAAAGGACTCTCATTCTTCATGAATGAGAACACAATCATCTACAGTACATCAAATTTTGACAACGTAGTACCTCATTCCATATTCATGTGCATCATTTTAATACAATTGTCTTTCTTATTGTAGACATTTATGCACTGCTACATTCATTTTGGGAATGGTCTGCTTTAACCAGGATATTTCAGACTTAATTTTATCAAAAACTCATTATTACCCTAGTCATCATATATCATCAATATTGTTGCATTGAGACTCAAACCCAAAGTCTTTGCCCTATAAATCAATGAGGGACTTGAATCCAAACATCTTATCATCATAGTGCCATCAGGAGTTAACCAATGCGTACCTCTTTTGTGCGATTACGACATAAATCATCGTATTATTCTTTTGGTGACCGATAAACTGAAATCTATCGTCTTACCCACAATGAGGCCAACCTCAAGCCTTCAAAATAATTAATATTACCATTTGATGACCATTTAATTATGATAGCTATATTATAATTAACACAGCATGATATTATTGAATTCTTATAATCAACATTAGTAGTTAATAAATATAGTAATAGATCACATACCTCATATAAGGTTTGAAAAACATACAGGCACTAAATTGTGCTTATTCAATATTGAAAATAAATTAAGAAATTTTCTTCCCAAGCGATTAAAATTAAACGTAGAAAAATTCAACAAGTCTCGTTAAATACTACTTTAGATGGTACCCTCCAGATATGTTACATAATATTATAAACATAAAATAATAAGACCTTAAGGATATAAGAGCCTTATTGCATAACTTATACAAATCTTTGGCACTTTTCCCGTCTTCTTCATAATTCTTTAAGAATAGAACAATCGTGATGATAAGTGTATGAAACTATATAAAATTTAGAAGAAGAAGAAAGTAGAGAGAGAGAAAAGACGTCTTATTCTCTTGAAGTATATTCCCAGGATTCAGAGATCTTTCAAAATTCTTATTTACCAATGAAGGAAAATCCTGTATTTATAGGAAAAACCTTACTTGGTCCAAGTAGAACTCCTAACAATATTTACAAGGATCCCATAATTAGACCATTCACTATAAACAAATTGTTTATAACAAAAAATATCTTTTCGAGGATTGTTATGAATTTTAAGAATCATTGATATTTATAAATGGCTAATCAAGGAATAAGGCCAAAGATGCTTGAAAATTTGTATGTATTCTATTAAAATGAAAAAAAAGAAAAAACTATAACTGTGATGATAAAGTTGGAATGATTTGTATTACTAAAAAAAAATTTATTCAAATTTATCTAACTTCATTAAGTGATGCATATGCTTATTTTTTTATTAGTCAATTATATATGATTTGAGTCGACTAATTGCATTATGCTATTATTTTATGTTAATACTAGTTATAATATCATAGTTAAACAACTTTTTAGTATCACATAATTTGTTTTAATTAAAACATAATAACATTTCTTGAACTGTTTATCATACACAGTATAAGTCAATGACAAAAAATTAATTAGGATTTAAAAAAGTAATTTTAATTGCTTGTCTGGAGCTGAACGTTGGAGCAAAACGATTGCCACAAAGGATTAAATTTGGACCAAAATATATGAAGTATGGAAGTAAGGCTTGTCATACAAAATATATTTAAGAGAGACAAATTTAGTATTTTGAGTTTATAATTCATAGGACCGCAGATATTGATATCACACATGGTATTATGTGAATGAAGTGGAGGCTTGGATGTAGAGTCTTTGTGTGATAAAAAGGTATCATCAAAATTTAAAGGTAAGTTTTATAGAGTGTTGGTTCGATCAATAATGTTGTCTTAGATTGATTGTTGGCCAGTTAAGAACTTTCAAGTTCAGAATATACATAGTGGAGATGCGGATATTGAGGTGGATGTGTGGTCATACTAGCTGCAGCAATAAAATTAGAAATGAATATATCTGAAATAAGATAGGAACGAATTTGTGGACAAGATGAGGAAAATGAGTATGAGATGGTTTGGACATGTAAAGAAGAGAAACATAGATGCATCATGCACCAATGAGGAGGTGTAAGAAGTTGATTATAAAAAGTACGAAGAGGGGCAAAGGTAGGCCGGAAAAGTATTGTTGAGAGATGATAAGACATGATATAACACAACTTTGGATTACCAAGGATATCACCCTAGATAGGAAGGTATAAATAACACGTATTAGTGTAGAAGGTCAAAAGGTGGTGTGGTATTTCTTACTTGGTGTGGCTGGAGTTTGCGATGATATTAGTTATATTATTATAATTTTCTCATTGTTTATTAATCTATCCTAGTATATACGGTGCTTCAACTGTCACATGATTTTATTGTTGTTTTGACTCATCTCTAGTAGGTTCTTGTTTTGTTTCCTTCTTATTTGCTATATTCTCTTCATTAGCTCATTCGTCTTTATTTATTCCAGGATGTGTTATACTTAAATTGAGAATCTTTCAAAAATTTATTTCCTTAATTATTTTTTTTGCTTATTCCTAAATTATTTAAAAAGGTATTAATTTTACGCTTCTCTTTTGGTTGGTTGGAGGGGGGGGGGGGGGGGGAGGGGAATATTGGAGAATTAAAGGATATATATAAGCACAATTTTGTCCAAAGAACTTTATATGAAAAAGGACATAAATTTATTATATTGCAACATGCATGGGGAACAATTGTTGCTATCTCAATGTGACATAACTCATGGACCCTTTTTGCTTTTTTATTTTCATCAATGTTTAATACTAGTGTCTTCATGTTCAAGTGGCATATGTCTTTTTTCTTTTTGCACCTTATCCAAAGTGCATATGAATAGTAATGGTGTTACAAGTTATAAGGTATAATATTACTCATAATAATAATATATTTAGTATAATTTTATAATTAAGGTTTATAAATATATATAAATTAAAGAAACATTTGGAATCCTATAAATTAAAGACATGTCTTCTCATGTGAAGAACACAATATCATCCATAGTGTAGTCGTTTAGAGAGATTTATTTATTAAAAGATTTTCTCCTTACATGTTTATGCTAATATTAATTTATAAACGTAGGCTTCTTGATCAAACTATATTAATAATATATTTTTATTTTATTTTTTTATTATCATCTAATTTATTACCTACATGATTTACAATTATAAACTTTTGCATGACACACTAATTCATTTTGAACCCAACACATCGAGACACCATTCATTAAAAAGTTTATTGAGATGCCTCTTTATTTATATTTTATTGTGATGCAAAAAAAAAAAGTAGGTCAATTCATTAAGATCTCATTATTTATATTTTAAATAAATTAAATTTATATGTATGTAATTTTATTTTGCAGGTAATCATAATTCAAATCTCCAACTTTATGGTGACAACCACAATTATGATATTTATGTCAAGTTTCTCACCATGATTCATGAAATGAATTGAGAAAAAAAATCATTTATAAATATTGATTGAAAAATTGTATATAAGCTTACTGATTTCACTTATTTATATCTAATTTGATCCATTCATTTGTTAGCATTATTAGCATATTTACTTTTTTTTAACTCCTTTAATGAAATTATGCTTTTGTTACTGACACGATGATAATAATGCAATTGAAAAATAACATGATACGTATTGTGAGTTATATTGACATAACTTAAACTTGTTAATTAAGAAAGTAAACTCGTAATAAGTAGTGATGTATAAATGAAATTTTCTTTATCTTTAACTAGAAGTTACGAAATTAAATCCTTAAGGGGAAAAAAAAATTCATAATTGAGGGTGCGCTCCTCTTTATAGTTCTACATGATATATATTTGAACAAATCGAATGAAAAATAATCATATTTTTCTTTATACTCTCATAAATAAGTTATTCATTTCATCCAATTTTAAGTTTATATTTGTCTTTATATTAACAAAAAGATAATAATTATATTTACTCCTACATTATTAAATATCCATTTCTTCGACATAAATATCTTTTATCCAATGATAAATGCAATTTCACAACTCAAATCTCCTCCAAACTTAGCTAACTTATGTTTTTGTGACAGGATAATAATTGTTCCAGAATAATTTTTATTTATTAGTGCAATGACAAAGGTTAAATTAAATTAATTTAATATTTTCAAAAATTATTATCTAAATACTTAAAAATTATACGAAAAATCTACAAATTATAATAAAAAAGTACATTTCAAAATATTAATTAAAAATAAAAATGAAACTCAATAAAAAATTATCCCTTGTACATTCACTTTTCAATTATATCACCAACAAAAGTAAATTAATGTAGTTTAGTAAACAAAGTGGTGCATAAATCTTTTCCATCAATCACGCTTCATTGAGCACAAATAATACCTTGCCATATTTTGATTTAACTTTTTATTATTATATAAAAAAAATAAAAAGAGTCACATAGTCAATAACAACATAATTTATTTTATAGCAATTAACTATTATACACTTAGAACAATGAATAATTAAATATTAATTGATTATCATAGACAAAAGGTTATCCCAAAAAGAATATTTTATTTTTAATGTTATTATAAAAACTAAAGAAGAAAATATTAAATTGAAAATCTAAAAAATATTCATATTTCAATAATTAGAATTATATAAAGATAATAAATAATTAAAAAAATTATACCTAAATACATATTTAAAAAGATCTTTAAAGCACAATTTTAAAGTTACTTAAAAATTAAATTGTTTTAAGATTGATTGAAGTAATCTATGATTATTGTTTGGTAGATTTCCACTCTCAATGGTCATTTATAATGCTTGAATTGACGAAAAGTTGTGTCCAAACTTTTAGCAAAAATATATTCAAATAACTTTTTCTTGATTGGAATTTAAGTGCTTAATAGTTTGAATTTTCTATCTTAATCCAAGTAGTAGTAGGCCTTTTTTAATAGAAATGTGATCTCTTAATTTGTCGATAATAAAAATAATATATTTAGTGTAATTAGATGACTAAGAAAAAAGGTGTGTCAATTTTATTATTATTTTTTCTGTTTCTAATTATTTGTCTACTTTTGAACTGACATAATTATTAAGAAGTCAAGTATAAATATAGCGGAAACTTACTATTTTACCCTGTTAATTATGAAATTGGAGGGATTAAAATTAACATTTTTCAAAAGATCCCGAGCCTCCCTCCAACCTCCCCCTACCATCGATCTCAATTACGATACATCACCCGTTGCCCCTATTCCCCCGAGTCTGCGCACCTCTAACGACCCCTCGTCCCATGAGTACCTGTGCGCCCCTTTCAACCCGCCCATCATCTCCGGACGCTATCAAATATACGCCGCCATCCACACCCCCTCAATTATTACACTAGACCCATATTGCCACTCAACACAAACTCCCTCGCTCACAAATATACTACCCCCCCCACACTCTTAATCGTTGTCCCATTGTCTAAGACGACCCACTCCCCTCCACCTACCTATCACAACCATACGCATACACTTATAGGTGCACACCTAACCGCCCTAATTGGGCCACCCCACGAATTCTTATGCTAATAAGAAGCCCACCCACCCTTAACCCTATCATAATAACATTCACCCTCCCCCCCAAACCCCCCCAACATAATCCCTCCCTACCGCCTATTGCCCTTCCTCTTTCTTCAAACTCCAACCACCTCAGCCGACCCACTACCCTGCCTCACCCCTATCCCCTCTATCAAATCCCCACTATCTTCTATATGAGACTCCTAACTTCCCACAAACCGACAGCCTCAGCTTACAGCCTAGCTACACCCATACTTCCTACCCCTCACTCAGCCCCCATAAACCTCCCCTTGCTAGCTCCTTTCTTTGTCCCTCTATACTACAACCCCATCTGACTGCCTTTGCGCCTTGAACTTAACAGTACCCTCCAACGTGCTTTCACACCCGCACCCTCCACCAGTCCCAAATGCGCACCTTCTCCTGGCCCCTTCGTCACGTATCGACCGCCCACCAGTACACTTCATATTGACCTCACACAGTCCATCACTAAATTTCTAACTACAGATCCTACCTACCATTTACCCCCTACCTTTAACCTCATTCCTCCTCTTTGCTTCGACCTCCCCCCGCGAACTTGATCATTTCTTATAATCCCGCGCTCCACGTCCGTACGTCCTTTTCCAACTGTTAACTTCCCTTTCCTTCGATATCTTTTCAAAGTAATTAATTGAGGACATAATAAGTAAAATTATTTTATCTTTTCTTGATTTGCTAAAATTATCTCCAAATAAATTAGTAATTAGGGACACTATCAATTTGTTGAATTACTTATTATTTTTGGATTATGATCTAATTGTCTTTGACTTTCCTTACACATCAAAATCACCAAAAGTTACTTTTTGCAAATTAAAAGCCAAAAATTAATTATTTTCTTTTTTCACAGAGTGTACAATTTATATTTTTGGAATTTAGTCCTCTCTTTTCGTTTTAACATAATACATAGAATGACTAATTACTTTATTTTGTTGACTTGCAATTTTAATAGAATAAAATAACTCTATAATATTTTAGGTAATTTATTTATAATTTTTTGATTTATTTTCTTAAAGTTATTCTCAGACAACAAGAATCATATAACATATGAGTTGCCTATGAAGCCCCTAAACTTCAGATTCAAAAAGTGGTAGAATTGATAAACTTGAGAGTTGAAGTAAAGTAGAGATTCATTTATCGATCAGTGTTATGACAGAGCGGTAAATATTTTTTTATTTTTAACCAAAAGTCTCAGGTTTAAGTCCACCTGAATACATAATCAATTTTGTTAGGGAGTGCTTTACCTTAATATTGAATTTTCTGATGCGAATTCATATTTGGTTATGAGACTTTCTGGTGCGAATTTTAATTTGGTCAGACTTAAATGTGGATATTAAACACTCATATTTGGTTATGAGACTTTCTGGTGCGAATTTGAATTTGTTCAGACTCAAATATGGATACCAAATACTGAATGAAAAACTAAAAAAAAAGTGAAAATTCATTTGAAAATACGTATATTAAAAAAGGCTACACAAAAAAATATATTATGAAAGCAAGGAAAAAATACCTGAAGGTGGTGTTTGATAGAATGTATTAATAAGAAAACAATATGTGTATTAATTGTGGTAGTATTTAATCATTTGTTTAGTAAAATTTTCAGTGTACAACTAATATATGTATTAGCTAATTAAATAGTGTAAAACATAATTTCATCATAATTAATTTTAATATTACTAATCTCAATCATTTTTAATACGATATTATTTATGTATATTGTACCAAACAAACGGATAAATACAAGACAAACTCACTTTTTTGTTGCAATGATCGACAAGTACTAGTAATTGATAACATATTAAAATAATAATGAAATTACTAGACCGTACAGTTTTGGCCCATCGTTTTATTGAATATAATTAGGAAACTTAATAAATATAATATATAAAAAATATTTATTATTTATAGTAATATATTCTTTTGTCAACTTTTAATTATTATTTTTAATTTATTTATAATACAAGGTTCATACTATTATAAGAACAATTTATTATTCACATTATAATACACGTTTAATGATGGATAATAAATTTATCACACATTTTAATACACTTATAATAACAATGTGACAATTTTTTATCAAACAACATAATGTATTTTCAAAAACAATTACAATTCAAATATATTGCATACTAATTCACTTTAAAATATTACAGATTATACAATATTGCTATAAATGGTAATAAACAAAAAGTATCGCTAAAATCAGTAATTATTTTTTAAAATGTACTAATTTATGTAATTTTTTCATATAATTATGCCCTTCTAGCCCTTCATTTATGTCCAAACTACCTAAATCCTAGTAGTTAGGTCTTAATTATTAAGATTTTCGATAGTTTTAAAATACTATTTTCTTTATTATATTTTGTTCCTAGGATATATTAATTTGCATACGCGATATACATGTATTTGTCCACTTTTAAGATCGAGATATTTCATTTATTTACATTAATTAGTTGTAACTGATTTTCTTAATTAGATAATAAGTAATTGAAATACATGTATAATTATTCACGAAATACATGTATCCAGTGATTTTAAAAGTCAAGATACACAATTTAAACTTAATTTTAAAAGTCGAGATACACAATTTATAACTTTGAATCAAAGAGGTATAACTTATTTCCTTGATTAAAGGACATGATCTTTGCTTATCAGCTTTAACAAGTTTTTCTAAAATAATGAAATCATAAATCATAGTAATTCTGTAATTGCAAACTTCATCTCTTCATTAATTCCTTCTTTTGTATCTTAAATTTCAAATATTTCGGCCTTGAGATACATATATCATTTTTTGTAAGATACATATATCCATCGATTTTAAAAGTCGGGATACACAATTAAAGGTGTAAGTTATTTCATTATTTGATGAATAATTAACAAATCAAACCGACTTATATGATCCTCGCGTATCAACTCTAACAAGTGTTCCTAAAATAACGAAATCATAAATCATAGTAACTCTGTAACCATAAACTTCCTCTTCTTCATCAACTCCTTCCTTTGTATATTAAATTTTAGGCTTGAATATTGGGGGATGAAGACATTGCAATGACAAAAATCTAATTTGTAAAAGTTTATAAAATCAAATTTTACACCAATATGATCTCTATTTCAGGTACATAAATCAAATGTAAACTAAGATACATGAGAATAATAATAAAAAAAAAACAATAATTTACCTAATTGGTATAACAATTGTGTTGAAAAAATCTCAAACTTGTTAAGAATAATATTGGTCATATGAAAGAAGCTAGTTAATAACTAATTTACAGAACAAATGTATGGACCATGAAGATAATTTGTATGATATTGTTTATCATGATTTAGTTAAAGAAGAGAGAAATGGGGTTGATTGTTTAGTGATCTTTTAAGGAATAAATAAGTTTTTTATTATATATATATATATAACATAAAGATAATTTTAGAGAACTAAAAAGTCTTTTATTTTTTGAAAATAGTAAATCATGATACCTTGTTAATATATGATATACGATGTAAAAATTACTCCCTTCGTTTAAAAAAAAATTGTTCCTATTTTTTTTTTTAGTTTGTTTAAAAAAGAATGATCTTTTTCTTTTTTTGGCAATAATTTAACTTTAATTTTTCACGCGGCATGTTTAAGACTACAAGATTAAAGGACTCTTTGGTACATTTAACATAACTTTAATTTAGAACCACAAAATTAAAAAAAATTCTTTTTTTTTAATTTCGTTTTAAGTTAAATTAGGTCATCCTTTTGAAACGGAAGGAATATATCGGATCGAAGAGTGTTTTTTTTTAAGAATTGAATATGCAATTGATGACACCAAATATGTATACTCTATATACACTAGGTTATAAGTCCTTTTAAGATAATTAATATTTCCATAGATATAAATATAAAAGTAAATAAATAGACAAAAGTAATTAACTTAAATTTTGTGGATGACTATTTTTTTGTTTTTTAAAACCTTTTTTTTCTTTCAATTAAGAAAAAGCGACAAATATTAGTTTAGAGGAAAATTATACGATAAATAAAATTATTGTTATTAACTAACACAATTATAATTTTTATTAATTACTATTTACAATTTAATTTTAGCTATAATTACGTGTGCATCTCTCCTCTCTTCCTCTCTCTCGTCTCTCTCCTCTTATATGCATGTACAAAAACAAATTATATATATATATATATATACGACAGATATACAAATACAATTCGCCTCTCTCCCCTCTTTATCGTAGCTCGCTGGCCTCTATCCTTTGTCTTATAATGTCGCTTATCTCTATCCTTTGTCTTACAATCTCGCTCATCTCTATCCTTTCTCTCTCAATTTCGCTCACATGTATACCAGTGACACATATACAATAAGTCGATGGATACACGTGTATAATTCGATAAATATAATATATAACTATGAATAAAAATTAACAAACTATAATTATAGCCTAATTATGATTATTTTAGTGGCTATTTGCTTTTTTACTTTACTTAATTATTATTCAACTCTATTGTCCAATTTTACCGATTACTAAATACCGGCGGCAATTTTATAGCCATTGACGGAAGTTGAAATACCGGCGGCAATTTCAATTATTGAATTGGATAGCCATTGACGGAAGTTGAAGAAGAGCAGAGTCTTATCAATCATCCTATAAATTGCTGATAGGTTTCACCAGAAGAGGTATTTCATATACTACTTCGAATTTTTCCTCCATTAATTTTTGTTCCTGCTCCGTTTCAGACTCAATTCGACCAATTTTTAACTGATACAGGAAAATTGTTGAATGAAGAGTGTAATTAAATCTACACATTTTATATTTTTTGTGTTAGTGTTTTGATTTTGTTAATCAAGTCATCATTTTATGGGTAGATTTTGTCGAAATTGGGGGAAAATGTTAATTGGGGTATATTCGATAAGTTTAGTAAAATTGATAAGATAGTATAATGGAGGATTTGCAGCCAAGGGTGTTGCGTAGTGGTCAATGAAGTGAGTTGAGAATCATCTTAGGTTCATATTCCAGCAGAGTCTCATTTGTCCTAGTTTTGTTGGACAGAGGTACTTGTTGCTAGTGTGAGGTGACAGATATACCGTGGAATTAGTCCACATGTGTGAAAGTTGGATATGCATATATATCCTCGCTATTTAATACAGATCTGGTTTTCGAATGTTTAGAGGAAACTTCTCATATTTTTTATTCTTTTGTGTTTTAAGAATTGAAGGGGGAATGGAAACAAGGGAGATAAATAATGTATACAAACATTAGCAAAAAGATAATTCCAAATCTGTGCTTGAGATGATGATGCAAGATTAGGATTTTTGGTTATCAAACTTGTCTGGATTGTAGCTAAAAAGAAAAAGAGGAGGAAATTCAATAATGGCCCAAGTTGAGTTCTTGTTCCACCTTACTTTGTAGGTAATTTAATAATGACCACATAACTTGTATGTTTATGAAGATGAAGTGCAATTAATTTATCTATATGTTATGTAATAGAGCTATGTATATATTGCTTGTGCATTTTATACATGTCAAGTTGCACAAGTCCTCTGTTTCAAAGAACTTGTGCTGTTTGGTTTGGTTACTCGTCTTGAATGAAATAGTAAGCTGATTGATTTGCTTTTGCTTTTTTGGTTAAATTGTTGTTTATAGAAATGTAGAAGCTACTAGAGCCAATTTTTTAGATCTTAAAAAATAACAAGAAAGTTTGAGGAGGTGTGAATTGAAGTTTTATTTGCCAAGTGAAAAAATGACATTCATGTGGTAAAGAGCACTTCTTTTTGATAAACCTCTTAGTTGTTGTAAGCTTCATAAAGTTGAAATGACTCCGATTTGCAATATTTCCCACTTCTCCATGTACCTCTCCTTTTGTCTTTCCTTCTTCACTAGGCTGTCTTTTGCTTCTTTTTTTTTTTTTAATTATGTTATTATTTTCTTTTTCGAGTTTAGTTATGTTGTTTGGCGAAGATAAAGGGGAAACAGGACTAGTTTTGGAGTTAATGCCAATGTGAAGCTAATTTTGAGAACAATATAGAGAAAGAATATGAGTAGGTTACACAGAAGGAGCGAGTAAGTGGTTTTGCTGGATAAAATATAATGTTCTTTTATATGATGGGTGTTTTTGTAATATTCACATATATGTGAAACTTCTATGTTATTGGCCTGATGATGAAAGAAAAACTTGTACTTTTTTTGAATTAGTTATAATTATAATGATGAACGGTTTTGTTTTTGTTCTCTGCCCTTATTTGCTGAACCTTTTGTGCAGGTTTATTTGCTTGAGTGAAGACCTTTTTGATACAAGAGATGTATTAGTACATGAGAAATTCCCTTCGTGTATGGTAAATGGTACCAGAAATTCTTGGTTCACTATTGCATCATTGTTCTAAGATTAAGGCATTCCATTATGGACTCTCTCTTCATGCAGCTGCAATCAAGTCAGGCTTACAGGGTGATGTTCTCATATCCAATCACATCCTCAACATGTATGCCAAGTGTGGAAATATTAACTTTGCCAGTCAGATTTTTAATGAGATGTCCAAAAGAAATCTCGTTACCTGGTCGGCCATGATCGCTGGTTATGATCAAGATGGGAAACACCTTATGGCTATCAGCCTCTACTCCCAAATGCCACTAGAGCCCAATGAATTTGTCCTTGCTAGTGCTCTTAGCTCATGTGCTAACCTCTTGGCCTTGAAACTTGGTAGACAAATACATTCTCAGTCTATCAAATTAGGGTGTTCGTCCATTTCGTTTGTGTCCAACTCTCTGATTTCAATGTACATGAAAAATGGTCAATGTAGTGATGCTCTATCAGTTTTTGCATTGACACCTAGTCTTACTGATGTCTCTTACAACACAATCATAATGGGTTTGGTAGAAAGTAATCAAAGAGAGAAAGGATTTGAAGTCTACAGAAGTATGTGCCAACAAGGGTTGGTTCCGGACCGCTTTACCTTTGTCGGCTTATTGGGAACCTGCAATACTGCACATGATTTGGGGAAAGGAATGCAATTGCATAGCCAAACAATCAAGCTCAAACTTGATGGGACTGCCTTCATAGGCAATATAATAATGACAATGTACTCAAATTTGAACTTGCTAAATGAAGCTGACAAAATTTTCAGATCAATCAAAGAGAAAGATGTCATTTCATGGAATACTCTTATTGCTGCTTGTTCTCGTTGTGATGATCATTCTAAGGCCTTGGTTGTTTTTAGAGAGATGGTGGAATATTTTGATGGAGGGCCTGATGAGTTTACCTATGCTAGTCTGCTTTCTGCATGTGCTGGCATGGGTTCGCTGCAATTTGGGCGGCAAATACATGCTCATCTTATTAGAAAAAGCTCAAGCGTGGATATTGGTGTTGTCAATGCCCTTGTCAACATGTATGCTAAATGTGGCTGTATCCAGTATGCATATACAACTTTTAGGCTAATGACTTTTCGTAACCTTGTCTCATGGAATAGTGTCATTGCTGCATTTGCTAACCATGGTCATGGGAAAAAAGTTATGAAATTATTCAAGGAGATGATGAGTGATGGTTTAAAGCCTGATTCTGTCACATTTCTCGGACTTTTAATCGCTTGCAATCATGCAGGGCTTGTAGATGAAGGCCTATATTACTTCAATACTATGAACGAGATTTATGGGGTTACTCCCGACATTGAACATTTCTCTTGCCTCATTGATTTACTAGGACGAGCTGGGAGACTGAAAGATGCTGAAGAACACATGCAAAGTTACCCCTTTGGGAATAATTCAGTTGTTTTAGGTTGCTTACTTTCAGCTTGTCGGCTGCATGGTGATGTTGTAATTGGGGAAAGAATGGCTAAGAAGCTCCTACAGCTTCAACCAGTTTCTACTTCGCCTTATGTTTTGTTATCAAACTTATATGCTTCAGACGAGAAGTGGGATAGTGTAGCAGAGGCAAGAAAAATGCTGAAGAGTTGTGGTTTAAAGAAGGAGGCTGGTCATAGTCTTATTGAAGTGAAGGGATCTGTTGAGAAGTTCACAATTGGCAATTTTGCGAACTCGAGGATCGAGGAAATCGTTAATGTGCTTGGAACTTTAGGCTGTGGATGGGATGAAGAAATTATTCTCCTTGATTCAGCATAGGAAAGGCATATCTGATCCTCCTAGCTTCAGCACTCTTGCGGACAATAAGCTCGGCACGTACGAAGGGTTTCTGAACTTACAGATTTTACTGAACTAACAAAGGTGTGGACTTATCTTTTCAATCTGCTTCTTTCAAACTGTATTTGGTCTTTTAAAATTTGATCCTTGGAGATGAATGTTGTTGTGTCTTCCTTCATGATGTAATCAGACGGTTTGGTTATTTAGCTGTTGTTCTTGATATTTATCTAAGAGTTTATATGTTTAGGGTGACAGGTTGAGTTTTGTGACTGCACTCACCCTATGCATTGGTAACAGCTGAGAGTTTGTTGCCCTCAATTCTTTAGGGATGAATTTGGAATTTTGATCCCCACTTACTGAAATTCACCTCTTAAAGGTGCATAAGAAATTTCTAAATTCTTTGACCTTTGTGTCTGATTTGGTTATTCTAATTCTTTAAGAGTAGGTTTCATAGTTTGATCCTACTGAAAGAAATTTGCCTCGAAAACTCTTTCAAGTTCTTGACCTTTCTGTTTCAGGAATAAATCTGTTAGAACAAATAAAGGTATCTTGTAAAACTAGTTTTTTTTATGGAGATGCAGTTGTTCTTTACCTGTGTCCCGTATTTGAGTTCTACGATCTTATGCATATGGAGAATTCCTTAGACATGTGAATGAAATGTCATTTCGCTTTTGGGATTTATTCTTTTCTGTGTATCAATTTTGAGCTACAAATAAACTCTTACCATGTACTACTTTCACATTATGTCACTTTCGTAAGCCTATGTATCCATGTAATTGTGACGGAATAAGTGGTTCTTTGAATTCTAGTTGTTCTGGTACAGTGTCTCTATTTATTTATCTACGAGCAGCTATACTCTCTAATTTCATATACACACTTGTATTCTCTTCATGTTTTTGCCATCACATGACTTCTTCCAGCATCTTAAAAGCCGATACTTTTTTTGTCAGATAAAATCTTTTATTACCTGATATCGTTCCCTCGTTGGTTCTGTTTTGTTCTTTCGAAGTGTATGCCTTTTATTATATAGATAAAGACAAGTATCAGAGCCTCACTCTGTTTTGCTTTCTGTTCAGATACATATATCACCACTCATGGAAGTACATCATCCATAAGCTTCAGCAGATCATTAAATACGAAACATATTGGTTGGTTCCAAAGAGTCTGCAGCAACAAGCTGCGAAATGTCGATCCCCATACACTATACTTGGAAGTTACAAAGTGAAGTTGCAGTGGTGCCTCACAGCCTCTCTAGCCATTGGTGTTTGGCTAAGAAAATCTTCAGTGATTATAAGAGTTACATCAAAGCTGTAAATTTTTGGTGAAATATTCTTTAAATACCAGTCTGCGTTGATGGGCAATGAGACCAAATACGTTTCCAAGGCTGATATCAGCTAATATGGATCCCCTGTTGTTTTTACTCTTTTTTTCATGTTGCACAAATGTGAAATAAGAAAATTTTGTGGTTTCTCTTACTATGCTCAGTCTCTAGTTCCTTTATCTCAAAAGTTATTGAAGGTTATAGACTTGATGGTCATGAGCAGAGATCACTCAGTCTTGAAGTCTAAGGTTCAAATTTCAATTTATATGTATGTAGCAAGTAAAACAGGCCAAAGTATGTGTGGTATATGAGCTAGCAAGTATCTGATGGAATGTAAGCTGCCTAAACACAACTCTCAACAACAACAAACAGGTTTGAAAGCTAGGATGAAAATAACGAAAGAAAGAAAATCAGTATTGGTACAAACAATAATCAATGTACAAGTAGTAACAAAATTTGAAGAAAAAGACGATAGAGGGTTGAGGGAAATTCAGAATACCCAAAACACAATTTTACTTCCTCTAATGTACAAGCATCTGTTTGTTTCACTGCAAACAAGCAGAGCCCAGCTAAATAGTAAAATTCTATACCAGCTAAAGCTAGCAGAGGCTCATCCTCCGATAAAAAGTATACAGTGGCATCAAGCCACAATATCATTTTCATATATTTACAACTTTGTTCCATCCGCCACTACACTCACTCTCTATTACAGCTTAAACAATACAAGAACACAAAAGTAATCATTCTGATTGGAAATGATAGCAGTATATTATGTAAATGTATCCTCTCGATCTGCCTCAGCAGTATCACCTTCCTCCATATTACTGAACTCCAGGAAATGTGTCGGTCTGTGATCCTCATTGTAGTACTCACGAGGTGTTCCTAGCTTCACTCCATATTTCATGCTAACAGTGTGTTTCACTCCCATGAAGTTGTAATTCCAAGGTCCATTATCAGGTACCTGCACCAAAATATATCAATTTAGATTCGGATCTAGTTTGGAGAAAGCATATCGCAAACATGCAGGGACACACTGATGCAGCAATAAAAAATCCAACTAAATAATTTTTCTTGCATACTTACCATATAAAAGCCAAGGAATCGGTCACTCAACAGCATCTGGACCTTCTCGTAATGGGTTGGCAGGTAACCATGAGGGTTACTTCCTGTATCCTTGTTAGCACGTCCCCATTCATACCCAGTTGGCGTCAACTTATACGCAGTTAATGAACAAGACCCTGGCGTGAAACTGCATGTCAATATAATACACTTCTCTCCGTCCCAGTGTTTGTTGTTCTCCAGGACCCGAGCATGTGAAGTCACATCCTGTTATTCAGAATAATTCACACATCAGAAGAGCCGTGCATAGAGGAAATAAACAAACCTAACCAGATGTAAAGAACAACTCATTACAGCTACACCAAAATGAAAATCAGTAGAAGTTGACCTGTGGCGATAACTGAGGAAGCTCATTTGGTTGTGTATGCATCCATCCCAATGGCTCCAAGTCAGTGAGAAAATCATGCTCAGGAAGACCAGAAGGTAGATGCACCTGCTGATGTGTGCCCCACTGTGGAGGCATTGCAATACACCGGATTTCTTTCACCTGAGGATTATCTGGTGGACTTACACCATATAAGTAACCAGCAATTTGTGTCCGCAGATCAGCAATGCAGATGAACTTCTTCAGTATATTTTTTGGCATGATGTAAGTATATCCAGTCTCCTGAACAAGTAGTCAAAATCGGAATGTTAGAAGAATAATTTTTTTTTGTTAACTACAATGATTCTAGGTAGAAAGTGATAAAAAGGTATAGTATCTAGTTGAGTAAAAGAAGGCGAGAAAATGAGCACCTTTATATCCTCTGAATTTACATATATGTGGTTCACACGGAGATAGAGATTTGTAGCAGAAATTGCTCTGACACGCCAATCTGTTTTAGAGCCAAAGGCAGCTTGTTCATAGGGACTTGTTGTAGTAACAATCAACTCATCACCATGGACATTAGTTGTCTTTGTCGTAACAGCAGTCAGTTGACTTGCTTCCTTAGCCTGAAAGGGTATGTACATCAGCAACAGCAAATCTAAAACAAAACACTACTTCGCCAAGTACTAGAGGGACCAAAAGCATTACCTGTTTCTCAATCTCAGCTATCTGTTGGCGCTGCTGTGATGGAGGAGTTATCTCAGCTCCAAGTATAATATCACGGATCTCAGACACTGTCAATGCTGATGTGTTCACATTGTTCTTTTTTGCATAGTCTGAGAGAATGAGATCTCGAAGCGCTACCTCAACCTGAAACCATGCACAACAATCCAGAATTAGAAATACGTCAACCAAATCAAAATCAAAAACCTAACAGGTGCACTACCAAACAAAACAAAAAGAGAGATTCTCTTGTGAAGAGCACTCATAAAGCCACTGACAAGAGTTCCTTTCACAATATCAAGGTATGGCAAATACCAGATGAAGCATAGGTACATTGACTAAAGCATACCTTCATCCACTGGTCATCTGTAAGTGAAGGCCAGATGTGGTGAGGCTCAGTAATAATAGACTTGTCAGGCTTGAGTAACATCTTAGCCTTCTCATTGTTCACATGGAGCGCACGCAGAATGAGGATGAGCCTGGAGAATGCTGTATAAGATGAGATACTCTTCAACCAATCATCATATATGTTGAACAGAACCATTTGTGGCTCTGTAGCCTTCAGTATCAGATCACCAAATTTCTCTATCTTCAAACAAGCCTGGAATGGTAATTGCAGCTCACTTCCTTTGATAACAATATTTGGAAAATCAAGCAAGTGGACCTCCAATGGATCAAGCATTCCCTTCCGAGTCACAATAATTTGCTTTGGTTGTTCTTCAACAGGCAAAGACCTAACAAGCGCAGCCACTTCTTCAGCTGTTTTCCACTTCGCCAGTTGGCCAAGACGCTTTTGCCCTGCCCACACACTTGTGTGAATGACCTGTAAATGAAAAGAACAGGACACATTAGCTACTGAACAATGGAGTTCTACCAAAGAGTTCATGAGAAAATTATAGTCAAACTGCACTTACCTTCAAAAACAGTTGACCTGTCCTGGGATTGAAAATGAAAATTGCACCATTTATGGGCTTTGTTGTCAGATTTCCCTCGAAGGTCTTGTGGATGGTCACACGGTACACATTTGTGTCATCAACAAACCAGATGATTTGATTGCTGAATATCTCTCCATAGTTCTGAGATGATAAATATGGTTCTGTGGGCTCTGAAGAATACAGTTGCAACCCTTTCCTTATGCGTTCCCTCAGCACATAGAGCGCAGGATTTGACTGCATAATGGAACATAAGGATGTTAAGAAACTCAGTTGTAACACATACTGTGCATGCACCTGCACCACTGTACGAAAATAATGGATGATTTCGAAGGGAGAGATACCTTCATAATCTTGTTCATGGCTTGGGCAAGCAATGGTTTTGAACCAGGAAACCAGTTTCCAAAGGCGGAATGCAAGTTGTAAGCAAGGTCAAGTCCAATCATAACGCCTGAAAAAAGAACATGTAACCACAACTCGTCTGACAAAGGGAATGAATTCGATTGATCAACAAATGCACGTGTCACATACCAGTAGGCGATGGATAAATAGACATATTGTCCGTTGTGTAATCCATAAACTTTGCTCGTGTATAACGCTCAATATCATGAGAATCATAGTCACCCCACCGAAGCTGCACATCTATCCAGTATTTGTTGCTAGCTTTCTGGTCAAACACATCTTTTGATTCAGCCACAAGACTAGGTTTTGACATTGGCCATCTATGCGCAGCAAAGAGAAGGATGTCAGCACACGAGCTATTCATTTTGTAACTCTTTCTTGGATGAATCGTTTCCTTCTGTACAGTTTCAATTTCCAATGCATCCAACTCTTGATCCAAAACTTGGCAGAGATCCATGACAACACTCTCATGGATCTTCTGCCACAAATGTGCACGGAATATCTGTATTAAAGATATCTTCAGAGTTGGAATCTTCCCGTGCATAAATATCCCAGTCAGATCCAGTTGTACTTGGAAACCAACATAGACATTTGCCCTATTTATGGTTGGTGACCACCAAAGTGTGAACCTACGATTTGGAATTTGATTAAGCCCAGATCGTTGAGCATTAGTCAGTTTCTTGTACTTCATGGATTCCTCAAAACCTGAAGCTTTCTCCCAGAAAAGTCCCTCCCAAGTAGGGAAACTGAATATCAAAAGGAACTGAGTTAGCAAAACCGGAATCAAGGAACTTGTGCAAAACTGAGACAAAATAACCCACTTCAGAGAGTAAAAGCATACCCCCACCTCACCACCACCACCCCAAAAAAAGTTCCTTGAATCACTCTTGAAAGTAAAAAAGAGTAAAATTGCTAGCCATGCAGGCTGTACCAGATAATGACAGCACAACACCTTAAACCATTGCCACATTGTTCGAGCCTTCTATTTATTGTTAATTCCAAGACTAATAGGACATAACATAACAAGCAGGAAACGAAAACCCTAACTGAATAGGAGAGCGTAAGGCACAGAGACTGCTGTGCTGTACTATCAATATGTGAAACCAGCAAGATAAATGAAATGCAAAGAGCGGTGAGGAAGAGAGCATACTATGTTCCTTTGAATAATGTATGCTCCAGAATTCCTTCAACTCCTCCAAGAGCTTGAATAACATCAGTACGATAATTATTCAGGTTCCATAGCTTCCCATCATGCCTCTGGTGTGTCCACCAGAACGGATTCTGCTTAAGAACTTGGTACTGCTTAAAATCTGTTCTTACTCTCCATCCTTTGTCATATGCAAGGGTGTGGCGATCCTTCTGGAACAATGTATTGATTCGAGGTATTCCACGATCCCACGAGTCCTAATGGATCACAAGAGGCAAGTTAACAAAATGAGCAAATAACCGATTGCTCAAAATAGCATGAAAGCTGTTAATACACATACACACACACCAAAAAAAAGCAAGAATGTGTTGGGCATGATTTCAGCATCTCCCACTAGCTCTGGTATTTTTTTTTTCTTTTTGAGCAATAACTAAAGGAAATAAAAAATGTCACAAACAACATGATTTCGACTCCGTGTGAAAACAGTTAAAAGAGAGTAGACAGAGAGAATGGGCACATAATATCATCTCTCACCAGCTTGTGTTCTGTTTTTTCCCTGTTGGGAGTCTCAAAAGCCATACAAAATCATTACAAACAATGTGATTTTGGCTTGGCCTGTAAACCACTTAAGAGAGAGTACGGCAGAGGTTGTAGACAATCCTACTTATCCAAAAGACAGAGAGTTATAAAGGAAACTCACTTCCAAATCTTCAAGAGTCAAGCGCCTATTCTGTGCCTGGGCTTCCTGCCTTTTCAAAGCATACTCGGCCCAAACTCTCTGAGAGTCTATAAACTCACTTTCCCAAGGCTGTCAAGGAGTAATAAATTGATATTAGCTAATAAGTTAGACGAACAAAAGAATAAGTCAGCCAGCATCAAAACTCACCTGTATGTACCGGTACAGATTTGGGATCAATTGGTCCTCTTCATGGCTCATTCCACTTCTGAAATGTGTGACACCAACATCTGTTTGCTGACTATACCTAAGATCACTCTGGGGGATCAATATGTGACCCATTGACAACATTCCAAGCCCTCCAATTTCCTTTGGTGTGTAGAAAATAACAGGAGGAAACCTAAAACATATTCATCAAATAAAATATAATTACTGAAAGTTTAGCTAGCTAATTCCAGACACAAGGTCAAACATAATTCAACAACTAACCTGCTAGGCATTTTTGAGTTCAAACCAATCTTAATACGAGTTTGTATCTTGTTTTCACATTTGACCAGCAGGTCCAGCAACTCTTGTGTATGCACTGTTGCTTCACGGAAATATGTCATGAGGCCTACAAGAACGAACCAGAAACCTCAGTTGCAAGGACCAACTAGCAAGACCAAAGTTCATGCAAGAATAATTCTTAGAACAAAATGTTACCAATAAGAGCAGTGTTCCATTTGTTAACGATCTTTGTGAATGTTGTAGAGCCAGAGGACATAAGGATCTGCCTAACACGATTCTCAAACACCTTCATGTGTTCATCATCTACACGCAAGAAGGCAACAGCCGTGCGTTCCTTGGTCTGCTCGTTTTGCAAATTCCAGACTCCGTCTCTTGTATTGCTGAATGCCTCTTGGGTCATTCTAATCTTAGGCAGTATCCGAACTTCAAACCCACACCTAAACAAGCATATCAACATAAGCTCATTCAACGTAAGTAGATAACAGAGACCACAATAAAAGAGTAAGCCATAAACCACTCTAATCCAGACAAGCTAAACAAAACGGTTTCCTAAAAGATTTGGCATATAGAATCATCCAGTCCCATTGCCACCACCCAAAGAATATATTTAAGCAACCTACAGGATTCTCGGTAGTAGACATCACCATCCAAAAGCAATAACAGAAAACAAACAGAAAGAGGTACATACATGCTGAAGAGCAAGTTCGGATTATCTTTGCTATAAACAGAGACAAAGCTATTTTCCCACTCCAAAGTAGTGATACTTCTAGGCAGTCGATTCTTCATGTCCCAGAAGACACTTCTCCCAAGATTAACTGAAATGTGAATTAACCAAAATGGAAGTCAAGTTCCATAGTAACATGAAAATAAATCAACACTCATTAATATTTACCCGTAAACACTAACTACAAAAATTCAAAATTAAGGAACATGGAAAAAACTAAATAACAATTACCATCATGCTTCATGAGCCTCATTCTTGCGTCCCTTGGCCAGCATTTCTTGTTGTTATAACCAACCATATTTTCATTGTTGGGGATCCAGGAATCTCATAAATTATCTTGGATAAGGTCCCGAGCCTCGTCCTTCGTGATCGAAATAATATTCACCTTGTCCACTGTCTCGAGAGTACAACCGGATTGGATGCCTTGTTTCCACTCTAGAATCACTATAGGTAATGAACTCATTAGGCATCTGTGGTGGACCCGCAATTTCACTTGCTCGAGTTAAACCAAGGAGCAAAAGATCCAACACAAGTCCATAGTACTGTACAACAAATGAAGCAAACTGAAGGCCCCGTATCAGCCCGTATGAATTTGTATGGCTCATATCTTTGTACGACAGCACGACATTGTTTTTTGCAGTGACATAATCAGCAATATTGTGGTCGAGCACCAAACGCAGAAGCCTGCAAGAAAAAAAAAGTAGGTTAAAACAAATACCATAAAACCCATTATCAAATTTAATTACCAATAGCTCCAATGACAAACCTGTTCAGCATGGTCAAGTCGATCTTTTCAAAGAACTTCTCAAACTTGGTCTGCAGCATCACCACACACTGTCCTTCACTAGTGTCCCATACTCCTTGCAAATTGTTTATGCCTTGACACCATTTGTACACCAACAGAGGTGGTGGCTCTGAGTCGGCAGGCTTAATCCAATTTGGGAAGAGATGACGCTTATCACCTTCATACCATAGGTACTGATCCAGATATGCATCAGTAATCTTCTCAAGTGGCTCAATCTCATAAACTGGAATGAGGTAGCTGTACAAGTCCATAAACTCAATACCAACCTGTGAAATGCAATCATCAGTACCTTCTGTCAGAAAGCTATTCTCACAAAAAACTACCAAACTAATTCTGGAGGGCTCAGTTTAGCAACATCCAGGAAAATATTAGAGCATGAATCTAGAATTTGTTCAAACTAAACCCGAAATCAATCAACTAATGTCTGTTTGAATTCAATTCACATTTAATCCCTAATCCCTAGTGAGAATAAAAGGAAACAGAACCTCAATGTATCCAAAACTTATAAATGATATCATTGACCTAGGTTTTTTTACATGATACTTGACCAATTGGGACCAGTTGTAAGATTGGAGCATGTCTCATTCTTGATTTAGGATATTTGGATAAAGTGAATCCTAAGATCTGAACTTTCTCAACATAGGATGATGCAACAAGATCATAATTGGTACAACCAGATCAGCATATTAATACTCAAAAGATATCTTTCAAATGGTGAAACTTACTTCTTTGAAGGCACGCTGAGTAAGCAGATGACGCTTAATTCGTGATAATGCTTCATGAGGATTATCATAAGCTTGCTCAATGAGACCCAACTCTTCCCTTTGCTGCTGGTTCAACCTCACAGCCACACTGTAAGATTCTTTCAGTCTCTCAAGTGCAAGGATTAGTAGCTTTGTGTCATGCTTGTATGACAACGGAGGGAATGGTATAGGAGAAAACTTCCTCGACTCCAACCAATGCACGGTGGTAGTATATATGGCTACTGCTTCTTCTGGAGTAACATATGGTCCGTCTTTCAAGTAGTTATGTTGCCGCTCCTGTCAATTGCAAGAAAACGACAAAGGAGCATGAATTACCCCAAGCTTTCACCAATAAGCAAATGTAAAAAGAGGAAAAACCGAAACGATTTTTTGAGTTAAAAATAACCACAGATAATAACAGCAGTTATTACCTGTTCAGCCTTCAGCCAAAGGCGAGTCAATCTTCCAAGGTTTTTCCGGCACACCGTCTTGTCAACAGTTGCTCCTCTTCTTATACGTTCACGGTTGTAGTGAGCAACATTTGTCCACCAATCAGCTTTGGATTTGACATAGCGGAGAATCATGTTCTCAATAGGAACAGGCAAACCCGGGACCTAATAAACAAATAGCCAAAAAAGCAACTGAATGACTTGTCTTACGCAAAACTCATTGTTGTGGAGAGGCGGAAAAGGGTGGGAATAATACCTTCCAAGGAATATTTGCCTTCCAACAACGCCATGCTTCACTAAGATGCTGTAAGATGGTTCTTGCTTTATTTTGCTTGATCCCCTCTGCAGTAAATAACCACTATATTAGTCAAAAGCATTGGTTGAGTAACTGAATGAAATAGAAGCATCCCAAAAGAGACGGACAAGCAACAATAGAAAAGTGTTACCTGGCATAGCATCAAGGACATCATGCATTACTGCAGCACGGAGTTCCAAATCGAAATGGCTTTCAACACGTTGCTTTGTGACAGTCTTGGCCACCCCCTTTGAATGGCGACCCTCAAATTGCCTTGCCAGTAGATTTCCTAACCAACGTTCCAAAAGAGGTACTATACCACGAAGAAAGAATAACCACACCCTCCACATAGGTGCCCAGAAACCACAACCAGGACCTTTTCCAACTGGCCCGGTATTAAATCGATAATAGATTAAATGTTTCAGATCCTTGCACATCCGAATCTGCCTCATAAGCCTGTACTTGTAACGATACATACCCGTCAACTGACCAACATGCGAGAAAATGTATTGCAAGCCATCTGCCAGCTGAAACGCATCAACATTTCCCAGACGAAACTGGACATTGGCATCAACAACAAGCTTTGTCAAACGCAGAATTTCACGACACAGGTGGAAAGCATTTCCAAACCGCGATTTCTTACGCTCCTTGGTAGTTAGTGTCTTAACAGGCTTCAAATTAAAATTGTAATCAAGATGAAGATAGTTCAGGTTCTTCCTATGGATCAAGAGATTCAGCATATTATATCCCTGCTTACAAACTTGAAGACCAGCCTCTGCCCAATCAAGTTCTGTGGTTTGGAAAAATTTTGTGGCTTGAAGTGAGCGAAAGAGGTGCTTCTTCTTCTGGGCCTTGGGGGGTCTGTGATGCAACTCGTTCAATACAAAACATTTCAACAACTTCTGATAACTGACGCGAACCTTGACAGGATATGATGGAGGACTGGAGGAAACAAAATAGATAGTTAATACATTTGAAGTATTAAGGATTAACTTACCATGACAAACAAGATAAGCAAAAGAAAAGATGAAAGCATACCAGTGCTCCTTAAACCAATCAGAAACAAGGGGAATATCTTCAGCACGTCTTGTTCGACCAGATCTCATGTTAAATGGGCGTGGGGCAAACAATAGGGAGATACCAGCAGCAGTAGTATCAGTATAGATTGGAGTCTCTGTCAGCAACGGTTCCACACCCTCAGGTAAGGCGAAATCATCATCGTCGTCGTCATCAGAAACTTTCTTCTCTCTTCGGTCCTTGGTGACTATGGGATGTATCAGCGGATCATAATAAAAAGCAGGTAGATCAGGGTCCTCTGTTTTTATGTACATGATCATCGGAGTGTGATATATGCCAAGCCTGACCTTTCTTGGCCTGTTGTTATAGAGATGAGGGAAGGCAATTCTGTACTCTGTCCTAAGTGGTGACCTGATGATCAATTTGTTGATATCATTGAACTCGTTCCAGTCTTCGTCTCCTTTCTCCATGTCACGATATAAAGGTTCGAAACTTTGGACCACCTGCAGAATAAAAGCTTCTTAGTGAAGAGAATCTACCAACGGATCAACACGTGCCGTGAAAAATAATTACCCTCTCTAATCCAGGAAAAAGGGATAGAACAATAGATATTAGAAGGAAACCGTGTTCAAATGTGACACATTACCTATTTATTACCTAAATTAGAAGAGGAAAGCCAAATATGCAGGGCTATCACGGAAATACCCCACCAAATAATGAACATATGGGAGAACTCAGAATTATCATAATTTTTAGGTTCCTGAACTACCAATCACACAGGTATACCTTCTGGATAAGGTTATGCAGGAAATAGGCAGAATAAAGAAAATCTAGAATTCCATCAGAGGATAATCTTTCAGCGAGGCAGAGCTAAAGCAGTTCAAACCACCAGCATTTCCTCGGCAGACAAATTAGCTAAGAACTCAGAAGATAGAAAAAAGAGAACTAAGGACTAGTTGAGAATATTTCTTACCAGGTATGCACATGTTCAATGCTTTAGCAGTGAAAAAAGACTCCATATCAAACAAGTAGAAGTAATTGCGATCAGTCAGGTCTGAAAGAAGCTGTCCAGCCAGTCGGTGAAGTGTTGCCATTATAGGGAGGGACAAATGCCACCTGCGGTAACTAGGACCATTAATAAGCTTTGTTTTCACCAGTGGCTTATGGTCATAAAACCAGTTATAAACCGCAGAATCCTCTTCTTCATCCAACTCCAACTGGATTGGCTCCAAAGGATCAACATCCAAAAGATTATCAGCATAATCTAACGGTGGTTCCTCATCGTCAAAGGGAGGAAAACGCATTCTCTTGAAATGTCGCCGGTCTCTCTTCTCCCTTCTCATCATGATCCACATTGTGCCCCACTGGAATATTTCATAATTATGAATCAGTCTAACCATATATAACTCAGTGTAGTTGGAAACAAAACCAAAGCAAAGCGAAGTTGGCATACCTGAGCCAGATATATAGGTTCAACAACCCATGGAATCTCGTTAACGAATGTAATAGCACCAGTAATATGGTACAGGATTTTTACATCTCGAACCTATTAAATAAAAAAGTATTTTAGAACAAACTGAAGATTTGACTAGTAACAAGACAAAGCACAGTCAGAATAGAATAATCAAAAAGGCTATAAGTAGTACCTGCTCCCACGGCATAGGCATGTTCTCAAGGAGTTTGTAAACAGCATGTGGTACAAATTTAAGAGCTCCGAGATACACACGTTTATCATGACGATATTTTTTTGAAGACATATCCCCATGGTCCCTGTAATATGTATATGCTCAATGAGAAAACCAGAGCAGAAGTACAACAAAATCACATATTTATAAAGCTGAGGAAACATTATCACCCAAATCATGATTTATTTTTTTTAATGGTTCGCCAGAGTTACGATTGCCAAGTACAAGTGATGTTGAGACAGTGGAAGAAAGCAGCTTTTCTATGCTGACATCAGAACTTTAAGGAGATCAAAGATATAGAGAAAAAGAACTTGAATCGAAGAGCTACACATTCTAAGATAAGACGTTCTTTTTTCTTTCATTTCTCTTCTTAATAATATTTGACAGTCCCCGTCCCTGCATTATTACAAGGTTCTACATTCCAGGTGTTCATTAAATTCAATTGCGCACATATTGTAACAACAAAGTTGGTCATGAGGCCCCACCAAATATCAGAACTCAAGAAACCACATTGTAAACGCCAATTTACCACTACTTTCATATACCCACTATTTAAACAAAGAAGAACCTCAATTAGAAGCATCAAAGCTCAAGTTAATTGTGAAAATGTACGCCACTTCCCAAACTAGTGCTCTCGTACACAACCAACTACTGTTCCCCGTAAAAAATAAGCACTTAGATTCCACGTAACAAAACCCTAGGTTTACTCCCAAACTTCCCCAAACCTACAGCTTCGACAATTTCACTACAGGTATTTCTTAGAAAGCTCACACTCTAATGCTATCAATAAACTAAACCAAAAAAACTACAAATAGATTTTGAGCAATTCTAACAAACCATATACTGTAATCTGAAAAAACCTCAGTCATACACAATTGCAAGAAAAGTCCCAGCCTATTACCTAGTTAATTAAACCACAACGTCTCTCCTAAATACATTAGCACGATCTCAAAATCTGATAATACACCAACTAATGCATTTATTCAAATTAACTAAAAAACTAAACTAAACCCAACAAATAGATTACCTGCATTTTATGATGTTATACACCTAAAAATGCACAATTTAAGAATTGCAAAGAATAAATACCTAATAATCTTCCGAACATGTTCCGGCATGTCCTCCTTTTGCGTCTCTGTTATATTCACCTAAAAATGCACAATTTAAGAATTGCAAAGAATAAATACCTAATAATCTTCCGAACATGTTCCGGAGGCATGTCCTCCTTTTGCGTCTCCACAAATCCAAACTTCCGCTTATCACTATACCGCTTAGAGTTAAGCTGCATCCATTTCCTAGCTTTCTCTTCAAGCTGAGCTTCAGTCGGCAAAACAGTATAAGATGGAGGTGGTAAAGGCGGTCCACCACCACTTGTTCCAGGAGGCATCATAGGCTGTCCTGAACTCGTACCAGGTGGCGGAGGCATCATAGGTGGCTGCATCATCGACGGCGGCGGCGGCGGTCCTCCGCTAGTACCTGGTGGTGCTATGTTACTATTGTTCCACATATCTTGTCCGTTTCCACTCCACATAACTTCGTTAGAAGTCAAAATCTCAACCTACATAAGAGCGAAGAAGTACAAAAACCCTAACTGAACTACAAAACCTCAATAAACGTTTGAACGTAAAATGTCTCCAGAGATTTGCGAATTGAGTTGTCACCGGAGACCGACGGTGGTCCTGTGGCCGTGAAAAATAGATTCACGGAGGAGGCGACGGAGCGGTAGTAGAAGTGAAGTAGAGCAAAACTTGCTATAGGGCTTGGGTTGTGGGGTTTATAAAAAATCAGTGAAAGACCGACTCGAACAATTGTGTTGATGGGTGCGGGCGGGCCTGCGGGATACCGACTTCGACTGTCGATTAAAACCTAAATTAAGCTAATTAAATTATGATTTTACGTCTGCGTTAAATTTAAATATTATAAATTATTTAATAAAAAAATAAAATATTTATTGATCAAAATGTTTAAAAGTTTTTTCACCTTCCACATTCATTGCAAGCTAAAGAGTACTTCTAAAGAAATTATACACGAATATAGAAAGTAAGACATTGAATTAGTTATTAATTTAATAACTACGTAATTAATATATTTATAAAGAAATTAGACAGTATAACCCTCGAACCCACTAAAATCCGACATTCTAAATCCTTTTTTTGACCACTCAGTGGTGCGTGATCAACAAACGCCACAATAACTTTTTCACGAATGCCACGTAGGATATGACATCTTAAAAATAGGTTATTGCTTTCTCTTTCAAACATTTTTTTCTTTTTTCCTTTTCAACTAGACCTTTGTACTCTCTAGTCCCGATTTACATCATTCATGACCGCAATTCTTTTTGATTTTGTGAAGTGTTTGAGTTCGCATTTCACTCCATAGTTGTAAGTTTGTTGATTGATTTTCATTCTTTTTGTTTTGCAATTGTGTTTTTTATGTTTCATTTTTAATTTGATGTTTTGAGTTCACGTTAGGGTTTAGTACTATTGCAGAGGTCGTGGTGTGATTTTAGGAAGGATTTTGATTTTTTACATGCCTAATAACAATTTGTAGAAGTATTATGTATTCAATGACATTTGTCTTGAATATCTGTTGAACCTAGGGTTTTTTCGTATTTTTTATTTTTTATTTATTTTTTATCAATTGCGTTGAATTTCTTTCTTGTTAGTAGATTATATCATATTATTATAAAGGATTTTGTTGTATTCCATAAAGAATAAGTTTAAAATTAGATTATTTTTTTTGTCGATTAGGGCTTTTTGTAAATTAGGGTTTTTTTATATAGGGTTTTTTGTCATTTAGGATTTTTTGTCAATCATCTAAACGAATTACATAACTTTGCAGGCATGGTAGGAAGATGGCTTCAACAATTATTACACTTCAATTGCATTATGGTGGTTGTTTTTTATCTGAGTCTGAACTCAAGTATGCTAATGGAATTTTTGATCTTGAAAAAATCAGAATCGATATGGATAAACTTCATATTATGTTTTTTCATAAATTTGCGAGAGAATTGAGAGTTGACAAAATTGATACATTTGGGTGTAAAATTAACAAAAGAGGTGATTTTTATATGTTGAAAAGTGATGTTGATATGTTGAGATTTATTAACAACTTAAAGGGTGGGGACTTAGTTGATGTGTATATATATGGTACATCAAATTAGTACTCTTGTAATTGTTGAGGATCATACTGAGATGCAAATAGCCAGATTGCTTACTCCCAAAAAAAGTAAGCCCCCACCTATTCCCCCCCCCCCCCCCAACCTACTGTTATAAATGTTAGGACTGATATGTCTTCCCTCAACTATCTGATAAAAATGATATAAATGTAAAAGATCAGCAACCTAGGGTAATAAAGGATAAGAATAAGGAGACAAATGCTCCTGAGGATTCTTTAGAGGACTTAGATAAAGATGTAGGTCAAGGTCAAGATAATGACTTTTCTTCTTATCACCTTCAAACAACTGATGAATCTGATGTACATGTAGATGTTGAACAATCTGATTCTAAATCACTTTATGATGTTGATGAGAACATTGATGACTTAAGTGACTTAAATATTGAGTTTATTGAAGCTAGGCAGTCAAATATTTAAGAACAAGTTAATTAAAAAAATACTACTAGAATAAATGTAGATGAGATACCTTATAGTCCCGTAGATATAGATGCTGATTTTGAAGATATTTATAAGAATAAGAGGGGAAGATATGAAGGAAAATTGGGTATGGATGACCTGCATTTTTATAGCTCAAATCCTGATAGTGATATTTGTGAAAATGAAAGGGATCCTGTTGATTCTGATGAGGTTGTAGATCCACCACATAGGAATTTAAGTATAAATGTTTATTTTGACCCAACTGCAAAAAAAAAAAAAAATCAGTTGTATATGATTTTTGTGAATAATGTTCAGTTTAGAAAAGCACTACGACTTATTTCATTCAAAAGGATGAACATTAATCTTAAACCTAATGACAAGTAAAGGATCATGGAAAAGTGTCTTAAGAAGGGTTTTCTTTGACATATTCTTGAAAGTATTGAGGGTAAAATTATAAATTTTATTGTGAAGACATTTTCTTATCCACGACTGTTTCAAAATAACAAAAAACTAGTTGTGTACTCCAAACTGAATTTGTAAGACTTACAAAGACAGATACATGAGCGAGCCTAGCATCAAATTAAATTAGATTCAAGGCATGTATAAAAGAATTATGGATTGTATGTTTGTAAAACAAGTTGTAGAAGAGCAAAAATGAAAGTAATGAATGAGCATATAGGTGATTTCATAGAGGAATTTGCTAGATTGTATGACTATGTTGAGGAGCTGAAGTTTACAGATCCATGAATTATTGTGGTTGTTTAGAAATCCAAGAATACAATTCCTGGAAAAGAGGTATTCCAAGGGATTTATATTTTTCTTAGAGCATTAAAAAGTGATTGGATGGAGGGGTGTAGAATGATAATTAATTTTGATGGTGCATTTTTGAAAGGTGTGTATAAAGGTGAATTGTTGTCTTGCATTTCCAAAGATGGAAATAATCAGATGTATCTTGTAGCATGAGCAATAGTAATAAAGAATCTAAGGACACATAGTCTTAATTTATCAAGTGCATCAAACATGATTTAGAATTGACACAAACTGAAGGTGAAGTTCTGACAGTTATGCCTGATATGCAGAAGGTATGAGAACACTTTGTAGTCTTTTCTTTTTTCACTTTGCTATAGCAATTTCTATGTAACACTTATATTCCTATTATTTTTATTTGGCATGCCTTTTTTCTTTGATAGGGTCTTAACCTAGCACTTGTTGATTTATTGTCAAATTGTGAGATTAGATTGTGTGCTAGACATGTATGGACCAACTGAAAGAAGGTATGGAGTAGTGAAGAAAGGAGGAAAAAATTGGCAGGTTGCCAGGGCTCCATTCGAAGTTTATTTACAATCAAAACTTGATGAACTGAGTTCGTTGGGAGAAGGTATTATGAAAACTTTGTTAAAGTATAATAAAAGTGCATGGTATAAGGCATTATTCAAGGATCGGAGCAAGTGTAACATAGATTGAGAATAATACCTATGAGACATTCAATAGTTGAATCTTGGCAGCTATATTCAAATCAATCATCACAATATTAGAGGAAATTAGAGTCAAAGTCATGAATAGAATGACTCAAATGAGGGAGTTTTCTGATAAATGAATAATTGATGTGTCACCTATGGCTATGCAAATTCTTAGTGATAATGCTGAACATGCAACCATATGTGAGGTTAAATTTAATGGATATAATGACTATGAGATTCTGCATCCACCATATGAACATGTTGTTAATCTCAAAAGAAAAGTGTGTAGTTGTAGTCATGACAACTGAAGGGGTTTCCTTGTGCACATACAATTACTGCAATGCATAACAAGGATCTAGATGTTGAGTCATTTGTTGATCACTGGTACAACAAGGAAACATATTTGAAGGTCTGTAGGCCTACAGTAAGTTCATTCAACCTATGATAAATATGAAGATGTGGTCCAAGAGTACAAGACCATCCATTGAGCCACCTGAAATCACTCTTATGCCACGAAGACCAAGGAAAAAGGGGACTAAAGATAGTGATGAGCCTAATAAGAAGAATTTTTGAAAAGGCTACAAAGAAGGGGAGAAAATGAAACGTTCTCTATGTAAAAATTTTGGACATAATAAGAAAGCATGTCCAATTGCTGTAAGTTTTGCTTTAACTTCTTCAACTTTGTTTAAATTTATTTTTATCAATACTTCTTAATTCAGTTTGACAAAAATTTGTATGTAGAAAAATGGCTATACTACTGGAGGTGGTTATACAGGTGGTGCTATTGCAACTTTTATAGTTGTAAGTGGCGGTGTAACTGGTGGTGCTAGAGGTGATAGTAGTGGTGCTATTGATGAAAATGGTGGTGCAACTACTTCAGCAGCTTCTACAGATGTAACTGGTGGAAGTGGTGGTTCAACTACTAAAAGACCAGTCACTACTTCAACAACTTATAGAGGTGCAACTTCTGCTACAACAACTGCTAGTAGAAGTGCAAGTGGTTCTTAACCAACAAGTCAATTTAGTACTCAGCAGTCAACAACTTGTGTTAGTGGCTCAAAGAAGAGTAACAAAATTAAAAGAGGTGGTGAAAATCCCATATACAAGAGGCCAAGAATAGAGAAGCCAACAACAACTGTTTTGTTGTACTAATTGGAGCAAATGATAATGTGATCGAGAGGGTAAGTATTATCATTTAAGGACCTTTAGTTTGATTTTATAGAATCTCTAACTAATATTAATATTACCTTGTAACAGTCTGGAACTACTGATAGAGAGTTACATTCTGCACCATTGAAGAGTTCAGTGCCTATCAATATCGATCTTGATTACAAACCCAATGGACTAAGGTGGAAGGTGAAACTACAATTACTCAAAGGCAGCTATAAGAACAAAGTTACAAATGAGCCACTCAGTCCACACCAATCACTCAATACACATAATGTTTCGTAGAAAATACTCATGTTTTGCCTAGCTAAATTCTCAATTGTCTATGATACTTTCCACTATTAACTTAATTTTCAATTGTTGCGTTAACTTGTTATGACAAACAAGTTATTTTTGCTTAAGAATTTGATGTGATAATTATAAGTCTTAATCTGAATACCATCATAGATTTTGTTACATTATCATAGTACTTAGATAAATAAATCATTCATACATCTTAAATACAAAATATAGAAATCAAATGACAACAATCACAACAACACTGATATCAATACTAATGCTCGAGCTCCAATGTCTTTCATGCCTTCCATGATCAACATTTGGTGATTGATTCTTCATGTAGTATTGTTCTTGGTATGTAGGATCAACCATATCAGCCTATCAAAAAAATTCACATCGTATTACCATTTGAGTATTTCTGACAGCCCCAAAACATTCTTTCTGAATTTGTTCATGGTCTTGACATCTTAAGTTCATCATAAAACCCATAATAACAAAAACGAACAATCATTGTAAAGAACGAAAAAATTAACAAGTAAGAAAAATGCGAGAAAAATAAAATATAGACTGCGCCTGATCGATTGTGGAGAAGAAGAAATTCAGAGTAAAGAATTTTGGAGAGAGATAAAAAAGTGAGAAAGAGAAAAGAAGAAACTTTGGATATTTGAAGAAGAAATTAGGGGAATTTTGAGGAAAATGGGCAAAAGTGATCGTTATTGGTCTTTTAAAAGCATTTCACGCTCCTAAAATGGGTGTAATTCACGCACTTGAACTACTTTTGCCACATGAGATAACAGGTCAAAAAAGGGTTTAAAATATTGGGTTTCAGTGGATTCGAGGGTTCAGTTGAAAAATCGGGAGTAGGAGGGCTCAAGTGACAAAAAGTGACAAGTACAAGGGTCTCTGAGTCCGTTCCAATTCATATTAATATTGCTTAATGGATCAACCACAATAATCTCATAAGTTATACTTTTTAAGAGAAAAAATCTGAAATAAATTTGAACTATGATCAAAATTATTATAACAATCTCAAACTTTGGGCAGGACCTATTGTAATACTTCAAACTTCCAGAAAGGGCTAAAAGGGGAAATTTAGGCAAGTCTACGAATTCAAAATGGACCATGGACCCTTCACGATGTCCTAGACGGTCCGTGTAGGGGACCACATTCCGTTAAGGATGTCGTGAGTGACTAGGACACCATAGACGACTCGTGGTGACTTGGACGACCCGTCTAGGGGTCTGTACAAGTCACCCAGTCAAGGAGGTTGCACCTAAGTTGTAACACATTGGCCTTAGAAAGAGCTAAATTTAGAAAAACTAATTTGAAAAGAGTTAGTTGAGATTTATTCTAAGCTTAAGTTGTGAGTTTTGGGTCAACTCCAACACGATCATAACTTTCACTATAAAATGAGTTAGATGGCTCATAACAGTTCAAATGAAAGGTCTTTGAATCCTCTTTTCAACGCCATCGAGTTTGCTAAATTCTGAGTTCGGATGGATAGATATGTCCTTTGAGTTAAGTCTGTCTAATTAAAAAATGTTTGCCCGAATGAATAAGGGGTATTTTGGACTTTTTCTTATCCCATATTCTTTAAACGTCTTTACTAATATTTTAGGGGTCTAAGATCACAACCCTAAAATACGCTTAAGATTTTGAGAGGAGTTAGAAAAGATTAAAAAGGAGAGGTTCAAGGAGTTAGTTAAGATTCTTGAGATTTGTCCAGGAATTTCGCCAACGGTTTGATCCCTAATAGGTATGTAAGCTTCTACAGTGATGAGTTCGTTCACCCACACGTTAATAATGATTTATATTATCGAGTTCATCATAAAGATTGAGAAATTTGAATTTTTGATGAGTTTTCTGAAGTTATTGTTTCATTCTTTGCTATGAGGTTTCGTTGAGTTCTTGTGATGAGGTCTTGTGTTTGAGTAATTTAGAGTGGATTTCGTTGTAATTATGTTGTGTCTAAGAATCCAAATGAGTTTGAGGAAATCGTTCGAATTCTAGGGGAGTTAAACATGAATTTGAAGCAAGAAAATTGTCAAAACCTAGGTATATATAGGGATGGGGCGTCGTGCCACTCAGTGCACTCCAAACTGTACAAATGGACTTTATAAGCCATTTATTCGTATGCGTTTTACATGATTACCCTTATCACCTATAAAGTGAGATGATTTCGTTGGATGAATTATAGCGATATGAAATATGAGGAATTAATTTTGGAATGCTTTTATATCTATGATTTCATATCAGAGATGAGAATTTCATTTCAAAAATCTGATGCTATGAGCAATTCATATTATTGGAAACATTTTACATACATGAGATACGTTGACCCAACAAATGTGTAGTGGTGTGTGCAAGAGCTTTTTTTTTTTGTGAACCGTTCGGAGAGAGCGGCTGCCGGTCCGCAGACATCACGAGGGAGAGTCTCTTCTTGTTGGAGAATTCCCGGTGACTAGGAGTGAAGAGCCGATTAGTTGGGCAGCGAGCGGAGACCCTGCGTGTTAGAAGCAGAGACACACTGAATAGATTGTAGAGTAAACTACACCCAGTTTAGGGTAGCGAAAGGGGGTAGAGACGGACAGTTATTATTGGAGCTCCAGAGGAGGCAGACGAACACGAAAGCGGTATAACTAGAGAGAAAGATCGGGCTTTAACACTCCACAGCACACGATCGATGCCAGATCAAGTCGTAGCTGCCAATTGGTAAGAAAAGGTGTGTGTGAGCCGCACATCAGTGCACACGTAACCAAGAGACTCTGATGATACCTCTCTTGCCGCGCAATTTCTCATTATTTCCTACAGTTATATTTTATTAAACACTTACTGACGTTAGTTATATGTATTTTTTGATGAGATCCGCGATCGGCGGGACGCGGACCCTCGCTGAGAGAGCAAACAAGATTAGTCAGTCACCGTAAACGATCAGCTATCGAGACGACAGCAGAAGACACGTAGTCTGAGAGGACACAATCGATCCGAGTGACAAGCGAGCCCCGGACCTAACAGACCAGAGGGACGCGGAGGATGAGGTCCTTGTTACCGTCGCTTCATGGGGAACCCCCAGATGCGAGCGCTCCCCTGCTCGCGCCCTACCTCCCCGTCAAGAAGTCTTCCCGCCAGGCACGACCAGATTGCCGTAGGCACTCCCAGCTGAGTCGCGCACGCGCAGAGGGGAGGGAAAAAATTCAATTATAAATCACAAGCAATAAATTCAGATTAAAGTAAAATTTTGAAAAGAGTAAAATGAACTAAAACAAAGACCACATTAAGAATAAGTTAGGTTGGATAGACATAAACTTAATCTAATACATTTATTTATTCTCAGCCATTAAATATTGAAAAGCCAATTTTTTTTGAATAAGTTACGTTCTAGGATAATTCTTAAAATTTGAATATATAGATAATTTTTTTCCTAGTACATAGAAACAATTTGAAAAGTAAGTATTTTCATATTGAGGATAAAACAAGAGGAAAAAAAATTTTTTTTTTTTTATGCATCGTGACGAGCAAAAAAGAAAATCTATTTTTTCACAAATAAAGTGACAGTAAACTACAATTTAAATCTGCAAATAAGGATAAGGCAAAAGTGTAACTATTTGAACTCTTCAACAACACACAAATATAGGGTCTCTTCTTAGTTGAACTCTGCTATCTCAAATACCCGTGATGTTTCATCAATAGAGACAGAAACAAGGTACTCCCCGTTGGACGATGCAGCTAGACACTGAATTGCATCAGCATGTCCGCTAAAGGTCCTCACACATTCTCCAGAACGACTGTCCCATACCCGCACTTTACCATCAACACAACCTGTTGCAACATATCTATATTGCCCCAACCACGATAAGCATGTCACGCCATCCTAAACAAAGCGTTATCAGCATATATCAAGCCAATGAAGAAACTGGGGTTTACACTACAGAACTTCCTTGAAATAACAGAGTATTTAAAGAAGCAACTGCTTGTTCAAGTAAGTTCATACCGGGTGTTCACATGTGGAGCGAGGCAAGGACTGTTTTAAGTCCCAAATAATAAGCTTCTTATCCATGCCTCCAGTTGCAGCCCAAGGTGCGCTGGAAGTCATTTCAGATTACCAATATTAATTTAGCAAAACAGAAATAGTTACTAGTATAGAAATAAGTATTCTAGGAAGGGATTATCAATCAAGATCGAAGGTGGGAGTGACCGATGAGGGAAGCGAGACTGGGATGGTTCGGACATGCCTTAGTGCTATGGTGGGTCCAATGAGAGGTAGTGGTAGACCAAAGAAGTACCGTACATATGAGATAAGACATGACATGACTCACTTGCACCTTACAGAGGACATGACTCTATAGGAGATTATAGAGGTCGAGGACTAGGATAGAAGGTCAGTAGGTTGCCAACTGTGGCTTAGTTTTCCTTCTCATTATCAATGTTACGCTCATATTGGCTTATTCTTTGATTTTAGTAAAACCTGTGGTTCTCTTTGCTTTGATTATCATATATTTTGTTGTTGTTACTATTCTTTTCAATATTATTTTCAACATTGACTTCTTTTCTAGGGTATTCCTTTCCATGCCAGATTTGATATGCTTTGAGCCAAATTTCTATCAAACATGAGTATGACATCTACCTTCACAAGGTAGGGATAAGTTTGTGTATACTCCACCCTCCCTAGACCCACTTGTGGGATTACATTGGGTATGTTGTTATTGTTATTTTTGTTGATCTAATGTTATCATGGACCTGGACTATGTCCACATAACTACTCTCTTCTTTAAAACCATCTTCAGGCTTGCTGACAACCTTTGGTTCCTCTTCAGGCTATTTTGCTATAAGAGACAGTCAAAAATTCAATGGTCAAGGCACATTCACATATTTGCGGTTTAATTGTCGCACAACTTTTTCCAATCCTTGTTCAGATAAAAGGCATTCAAAGGGTCAAAGTACAAGGAAAGATAGAAAGATGTCAGAAGTAGACAAAACCTTGCTGAAAAGCTGGCACATTCTATCGAATCTGTATGAGCACTCAGAGAAGTGACAACCTGACAAAGAAAATTTTAATCGGCGATCAGACAAACGGCTTCCAAGGTCTGGAAACATAAATTACATAAAAAACATTGTGGAAAATGAGAAGGGCAAACTATCATCTATCGAGGATTCTGACCTTTCCAGTAATTATATTCACAATGTGAGCAGAGCCATCCTTTGAGCCTGTGAGAGCCAGAGTAGAATCCGAGCTGATTGACAAGCATGTCAGCCCTTCCGTGTGATACGGATGACCTTGCAACAATAAAGAAATTTTAAATAAACAAAAAAGATAACAAGGTCAGATCTCACAAATCATGTACTAATCTAATGAAGTATTTTCTCTAATAAAAGACCAGCATACTGACAACAAATCTCGCCACTGATAAGGGTACTGACATTATTTCATGGAATGGAAGTACAGAGAGACAGCTCAACATAGCATAATGAAAGGAACGAGACAAGTAACACATTGATCAGCATCCATTAAGGTCCTTGATGATGAAAGAAAAGAGATGCTAACTTTGCAATATACTAACATGTGCTTCAATCCACAATTTTTATCCAGTATTTTGTATCTCAGCCACATCTCCCAATAGGAAGATATTCTATCTACGACTGCCAGAAGCCTTCTACCCTTTTTTGTAAGTGCCAGAAGGCTTATCTGTAGGCCCCATTACCTTTGTGTGTGTCGGGGAGGGGGGAGGGGGAAGGGAGGGGGAGGGGAGGAGGGGGAGGGGGGAGGGGGAGGGGAAGGGGGGGGAGATGACAGCTTTACTTTTCACCTAATTTTAGAATGCAAAACAAACGAAGATATTAGCAGCCAGAAACCAAAAGCCTCACCTCTTACCACATGTATACTTTGGGCACTCTTAGGATCCCATATCCTCAGTGTCGCATCATCAGACCCAGTACAAATTAATTTACCTGAGAAAGCATATATAAGAAAAATAAGGTCACTTCTACTCAAACGGAGGAAAACACTAGAAATTTTACAAGAGAAACAAGGATGTACCATCTGGAGTGAAATCACCGCAGGTTACACTACCAGCATGACCTAAAAACGTGTTCATGAAAGCACTGGTATCAGCATTCCACATCCAAACAGAAGAATCCTCTGAACCTGCCAACACCACGTGTCCTCTTGGATGCCACCTGACCCACTGAGCAACTTCACAGTTCATGATTGATCTCAAATTGTTACAAAAAATTGGAATTTTTTACGCATGAGAAAATGTTTCACCTCGATTCCCTTTTCAGGACCTTCAAGTGTGCCCTTCAGATCACCTGAAGTTATGTCCCATACTCTTATATTCCCATCAAGGCTCCCAGAAGCAAGTAACTGACCATCAGAACTAAAAGCCAAACTTGATACAGAATCTGTGTGACCTGCACCATATCTCAAAGAGTTCAAATTAAAAGGTGTATGAATAAGACTCATCTAATCAGTGATACAAAATTGTTAGTCACGACTCAATTACCTTGCAACTCAAAAGCAAAATCACCTTGACCAATCTTCCACATAAATCCTCTATCATCTCCACCACCTGTTACCACCAAACTGGCATCTGTTGGGCTGCAGGTAACAGTGTATAGTTCACCTATAAAGAGGAAACAGTTAAATTATAAGGAAAACAGTACGCACACCTACATACAAACTAATCATAGACTATACCCAAATAGGAAGCATTGACATTAATTAACTCAGTGCTACAACTTACTATTAACTACAACACCCATGTAAAACAAATTTATACCTCCATATTATGTGACCACTGTGTCAATGAGGTAAGTAAAACCATCTTGTCAGAAGTAGGTTTCACTTCACCAAACATCAGACCCAATTTTTTAATAAGGTTAACAGTTAAGGTGATGTGTGGGAAAGTCCTGTACACAATACCAAAACGAGGACCAACATCTGATGCAAAATCTTGCTTATATTTTCAGATTAAGTTCTCATCAGAATATGAAAAGCTACCGCAGTTAAGCTATAATCATATCATATTTTATTCCTTTTCATGTTTTGATCACGTATATTGTTCACTTCGATTGAAAAATATGTTGTTTTTTTAAAAAAAAATAGAAGTCCCCAGACGAAATCATGTTGATTAGTTGTCTATAAACCTGATCCTAATTTTTATTAATTTGGAAAAAGTTGAATCTTGTCCTCCGAGAACAATCTCGTTCCAAGAAAGGCCAAGAATAACATAGCCCATTTCCCAATTTTATATTCCATGCACGAAACTACTTCGGAACTTATTTTGGAATCTGGTGTCAAGTGAGAACAATCTCGTTCCAAGAAAGGCCAATGTTAACTAACATAGTCCATTTCCGATTTCATATTCCGCGCATAAAACTTGTTTGGTATTAAGCTTTAAAATCTGGTTTCTATTTTCTTCAATACTATTACACCATGATCCATATGTCTTTAGCAATACACTCCCTGTATCCCAATTTGTGTGATTTTTTAAACAGGGCACAACGTTTATAAGGGAAAGAAAGACGTCTGAAATTTGTAGTCTAAAATAAGCCGTGGATAAGTGTGTCAAAATTATCCAATTATGGTATCAAAATAGGAAGTTCAGGGGGGAGGTTAAATTGTTTATAAATATAAGAAAAAAATAAAATATATTTTGGGAAATAGAGTAGTATGTATGATAAAAAATTGAACAACTTGTTTTTTATTTAACTGAACATTTGAATTGATGTTCATGCCTGTTTTGTTGTTTTTTGCTGTTATTGATCGTCTGGGTGAGATGGGGGGACGGAGGGTGGTGGGCGCGAGGGGGGGAGAGTGGGGGTTTTCGTCCCCGTGCTCCTTGCCGGGGGCCCTTGGCGCACCGATCGTGCTCTCTTTCTCTCCCCACCTTCCTCGGTGAAGGACCAGCTATTGGGCTTTCTCGGGCACGGTTGCGTGCGTCGTAATTCCCCCAGGTCTCCAGTTAGACGAGTCGGGTGTGACTTCGCCTGGGGGACGTGTTGGTCGATGTGCCTGAATGGGCTGCAAGCGTTCGCCTCCGCCGTTGGGGGGCCCCCCTATCGATCTTGGTGGAGATGCGTGTCTGGGACTTGGGTAGTTGAAGTTGGTGTGGCTTCGGTGTTCGCTGGTCTCGGCTCAGTTCGTTACTAGTGCCCAGGTTGGTTGGTTGCGTCGTTTGAGGTGTGCTTCACCGAGACCTTGGCGGGGCATGGTGGGCTGCTTGTGTCTTCGTCTGACGCGACGCCGAGTTGCCCGCATGCTGTTTGTTACCGTAGTTCCCTTAGTAGATAGGCTCCGCTCCTGGCTTGGTTGCTAGACTGTGATGGGCAGCCTTCTGGTGCTTCCAGCGCGCAGGACTCAGCCTCCTTGTTTTCAATCTATTCCTTGTCTTATCCATCTCTTCACCCTACTTGTACTTGGGTCGGGTTAGTCGGGACAGTGCTTATGGCTGGCTGGCGATGTAACGTGGTGGGGGCTGTCTGTTGGTCGTGTGGGCTGCGTTTTTTTAACTTGGTATTTTGGTGTGTTTGTGAAATAATGTTATATGTTTGGGTAAGTTGTTTGGGTTGGATTATTTACTGATCTGTTGTAGGGTGTTCGCTTTCGGATTGTTTTTGGACATGTGTTTGTTTACTTTAGTTTTTTTTGTTTCAGTTATTTTTTATTCTATTTTGTTGGTTGTAGCAATTTGGTTGTTGTGTGTATGGGGTGAGTGGGGGGGGGGGAGGGTGAGGGGGGAAGGGGTGGGAGTTAGAGTCGGGGGAATTGGCAGCGGGGAGGACAGGTGGGGGCCGGGAGGGTGCGGGGGGGCGGTAGAGGGAGGTCTGGTGCCCTGCAGGGGCCGCCGGGGGGGGGGCGGGTCTCTGGGCCGGGCCGGGTTTTGTCGGGCGAGGTATGGGCCTAAGCGGGCCTAGTGGGTTGCGAGTCGGGTGCGGCGGCGGGATGTGGGACATCGGTGTCATGCGGGCGGGGTGTCCAGGCGGTGGGCCTCGGCCTGGCGTTGGTTCGTTTGATCGTGCGCCGCGGGAGGGCCCTTTGTCGGAAACATGGTGGTGGGGCGAGGAGGTGAAGGCCGGGGCGCGGTGGAGGGGGGGGGGGTTTGAATGGTAGTGTGGAGACTGTTATAGAGGTCGTGGTGGGGGGAGTTCTTTTTGTGTTGTTCTTGGTATGTTTTTTGGGACAAATTAGCTTTGCTTATTTGACTGAAGATTCAGCAATGCTTATTCCAATGAAAAATTAAATATAAGTCCCTCATCTCAAGTACAAATAATCAAAGGAAATCTCAACTCTAAGCATTGTCCCGACTAAAGGTAGAGGAGGATCCAAGATTTGAACTTTATGGTTTTAAATGACATTGAACTCATTTACTATTTGTATTACTAGATAAAGAATTTAATACTTGTCCAATTCAGTATATTTCTTATAACACATATACAGGGTCTGAGTCAAAGCTTAAGTTCGAGGAACTTGTAGCTTCTACTGTGCATCCACCTCCACGATAAAGGCAAAGCTCCCCCTATTTAGTAGCTAAAAAACCTGGCAGTAACACACACAGAATGGCCAGGCTTTCTTCATTCATGCCTAAGATTGTGAACTCAAGATACACCAGGCGAACTCCCGTTTTAAGCTACACCAGAATTAAGATGGAAGTTGCAACAGAATAGTATATCGATGTTCATCATTCAATATCAAATTAAGTTAAAATAATATAAAAGAAGTACAATACCAGTGTGGCCAGTGAACGTATGAAGTGAATCATCAGCTTCATCTGAAAACCATTATCCCAAATATCCATCTCATTTTTTATCAGGATACTAATTTATTAATACCAAATAAGTTTTATAAGTGGTTAGTTTTTTAACCTTAAACCACCCCACTCCCCCCCCCCCCCAAAAAAAAATAAAATAAAAATAAATCACCCAACCACAAAATAAGTAACCCAAAGTACAAATCGAAAACTACAGCAATAATTAAATCTTGCAAAGTCAGTAGTTGCAGTAAATACAGTAGCAATATGAGTAACCAAGATATAATACATAAACAAACACTCAAATTTGGTCTCAGGTGACATGTAAACATTCCAATTTTGAGTATACACATCTGGATACCTCAACTCATCCCCACTATTTTAAGTTAAACACTGAAACTTACGAAATGCTCATCTAAGCACCACCACAATTTATGTGTCACATCAGCGTTCAGGTTTCCATGAGACACAGTTGGAGTGTTTAGTTGCCGGTTGAGATAGAAAGCTAAAAGTTTTTTTTTAAAGTTTCTACAAGTAACTGAGCCAGACCTAGTTACCTATGAATTCTCCTCCTCCTTGTTCATCTTCTTCATCATCATCATCAGCATCAACAAGCTCTGCAACCATAAAACAAAGATATTCTCTAATTTTGTAATTGGACACAAATCTAACTTCAAATAAGCAATTAATAGGATTTTGGAGAGAAAAGATTGGATTTTTTTTCTACCTTCTTCATCAACATTAATTTCTTCAATGATATCACTATCCTCTAAGAAGACCTCATCTTCGTGTTCATCGTCTTCGTGGTGGGGTGATGGAGCGTTCATGATTATCCTCAAAACGTCGTCGTATGTATGTGAACAGCAGCAATTGCGGCGGCGCGGCAGAAGAAAACCGGTAAGTGGCTGGAAATTGGGAGGGTTTAAGGAGGGTATTAATATTCTAAAATTTTAATTTTTTAAAAAATGTTAAATCTTTTATCTAATTTTTATATGTGTAAGTTATAGATATTTAAAATTTAGGAAAATTACATAAATTAATACATTTTAAAAAATAATTATTGATTTTAGCGATATTTTTGTGTATTATCATTTATAAGCAATTTATCATAAAAATCTATAATATGTATTAAAAGTGAATTATGGACTCAATATATTTGAATTATAATATTTTGAAACATATCAGTTTGTTTGGTAAAAAATTATCGCATTGTATTTATAAGTGTATTTTAAAATTGCGAATAAGTATTATCTATCATTAAAACTTGTATTATATGTGAATAACAATTTTTTATAATTTTTTTTTTATCTTAGTATATTTATGTAAATTTCCCTGCACGATAAAATGCTACGTCACATGAATTAAAACATATAATTTTTTAAAAAGTTATACAAAATATATTGTATATTATAATTTTTTATATATTAATACGATAGAAAAATGTTAGTTAACAGTAGCATATAATCATCGAGTTTTTAGTACTAAGCCATTTTAAGGACAAAATTAATTTTGCTAATCATGAAATTAACATTTAGTTTAAGTAAAAAAGCCCTTGGGTTCAATTTCGCTAAGATTCCATTAATGGCGGTCACTCGAGCCTTCAATATCAACACAGCTCGCAACTCGTCGAGCTTAATCTCATGGATTCCGGTAATCAACTTTCTCTCAATCGAATCGAATTTATCGAAGTCATTGTTAACTGACAAAATTATTCATTCTTATTTTTTACAGACCGGTAAGATTCAGCAAACAGTAGCTAATTCTGTACAACTCATTGGAATCGGTCTTCATTCCGGCAAGCTTTCTACTGTCACAATATTACCGGAGTTAGCAGGAGTCGGTAGGTACTTCAAATTCCGTTCAAATGTCATTCTTGCATCTACTGATTACGTCAAGGAGTCTGCATTATGTACTACATTGTGTAAAGATGGACATTCTATTAATACCGTTGAACACTTGCTTTCTGCTTTGGAGGCTACCGGCGTTGATAATTGCAGTATGCAAATTGAAACCTCTGATACTCACGATTCATCAGTTGAGGTACTGTTTTTAACACTAGCAGCTTTATTATACTTATATTTTAACAGGCAATATTACTTCTATTTCCATTTTAAGAGATTTTTAGAATTGGAGGTGAGAAGTATAGACAAAATAGGCATAAACCTATTTCATTCTTACAAGAGATCCCAGACATAGCCACTTAATGCCATGTTGGGCTGCTGGTCCACGCCCATTCATAACAATACTTCTGGCCACTATAAGAGTAGTACAACATTGATATATAGTGATGATTCTCATTGGAGCTATGAAGGAAAAAGCTATACTAATTACCAACAGCTGGTTTGAGGTTGGAGAAGGGGGAATTTATTACAAATTTACCAATGAACATTACAGTACTCAAAATTCTACTGATAGCAGGGAGACTCCAATCTTCTGCTTTTGGGAGATCAATTGACTCAAAAAACACAACCCCAACAATGTAGATATGCGATACAACATTAACTAGTAACTTCGTATGTCCTTTTGACGCAATATAGCCCTTTGTTACTACATACTCCTTGCAAGCTAGTTTTATCCCTATGAAGAGATATGCCAAAGAACCAAGCTACACTATTTTTTGAATTGGCCTCCTCATTTTGAGATCCCGACAGTGTATCCAAATTCTAAGTGTAATTAATTGAAACCACCAATTTGGGCAGACTCAAAATGCAGTCCATGGCGTTTGTCCAATGAAGATTTTGTTCAATTCCTTCTCTGTGAATTTGGCCTGCAGCATCTAGAACAACAACTAGTGCATCATCAAAGACATCAGCGGTTATATTGCTGTAAACACATCATCAAAGATTAGTGCATCATCAATAATCATTAAGCACTTCAAATTTAATAAATTCAACAATCTTAGGCGAACACATTATGAGCACTGTAAAGTCAAGTTGTTATTGAATCCTCTTTTTACTACAGTCAAGAGCAGCATACTGAAACAGAGCAGCCCACAAATATTAATCTCTGCCTCTGACATGAACACACTAGAGACCAAATAATAGGAAGAAATTGCACATGCCTCACGCATTGGGCCAAATAAGAGTGATATATGGCATTGTGACTGCAATATATCTGAAACATCTCTTTCTAGTGTTAGTGCCTATGCAAAGTCATTTTCAAGCGAGTCAAAACCAAAACAAGAAAATGTTGCACCTTCACTATCAAATGGCGTCCAAAGACCGTCATCATAACATCTTGCTATTGACATGCCATTAAAATAATAGTCTGTCAAATAGCTTTTAAGTGGCTCTTTTATGACCTTCAGCACACATTTTTTGAAGCACTCATAACCTAGTGATGCACCTTATGTTCATCAGGCAAACGAAGAGCATAGCAAAGCGTGTCTTTCTCCAAGGGAATACAGTCACCCTTGCTGTCAACGCCCTGGACTCGAGAACATATTCCTGGATTTCAGTTAGTTAGTTCTTGCTTGGGAGCAAGCAGATAGTGAATTCTGAATGTTATCCAGGTGATGACGCATTTGAGAGAAATTTTCATCCATTTGCAACAATAGATTAGTAACAGGAGACGGTCTAAGTTTTCTAACAATTTGTCTGGTGCAATGGCAAGCCAATTTCTCTGTGAAATGCTTCCAATCTTAGAACTGTTTATCCGTCAAGTAGTCTGAAGCATTATGTTTGTTGTAGTACTAGCCTTACTCCATGTAGTTTTATGTTTTTGATATTTGTTACCTTTTGTTGTTTATTATGTCTAGGTAATTGCACTATTTTATTGTTGTTACTGTTCCTTTTTCTGAATGCTTTGGACTACATTCCTTACTGATTGCCATGTTTTCTTCACTGCAGTTCTTCCCCTTTTTTTTCTTACTAATAGTATTCCTGGTTAGTTCTTGCTTAGTATCTTCTACTTCGTCCATTGCTACATGTTTTTTTTGTTGTGTCAATCTTGCCACTTTTCTATCATTATTTTGTTATATACTTTTTTCCTTTCTAGTCTGTCTTGATTTCCCATTTTAGTTGTTGTGTATCTTGCTGGGGTACTGTCAAAAATGCTTTGTTTTTCTTTTATTTGAGTCGAGTGTCTATTGGAAATAGTCTGTCTACCTTGTTTTTTTTTACAAAGGTATAAAAGTACGTCATTTGTACATCCTAACCTCCCAGAACCACTGGGGGTTTATACTGGGTATGTTATTGTTGTTGAGTCGAGGGTTCTTCAGAAATAGCCTCTCTACCTCCACGAGGTAGGCTTAAGATCTGCGTGCACTCTACCCTCCCAAATCCCACTTGTGGGATTTCAATGTGTATGTTGTTGTTCATGGAGCTTGAGCACATGCTGATGTGTGAGTGAGAGATGTGGGAAATATCCATTGGGCCGGGTCCACTCATATAAGGGCTGCTAATTAATCTGTTAGCTCACTAGTTTGTCCTTCTCCTAAATCCTAGCCTATAATGTATAAATACACCATTATGAGTGTTGAAAGAACAAGGATTTTCCACATTAGTATGATGGGTAGGGTTAGCTATCCAATACAGAAAACGCTCTGTATCTATTGAGGATATCTTTGTTACGGCGACTGGCAAAAGGAAGTTTATCTGCTTTGTGAGGATTTTCAACCGCTGATGACATGAGTCGTGGTTGCTGTAGATCCGCTTCCGCTTTGGAGAAACTTATAAGTCCTTCTAACTAGTATCATAATTCAAATACTACAAAGATATTAATGGAATCCTCCTTCAAAACGGAATCTTCAGATCTGTTTAACTTGGCTGGCAAAACTTAGGGTTCCATAGCTTATTGTAAAACAAGACAGGGAAACTATACTTTTAGAAGAAATTTTCAGGATTAGGAGATTGATAGACTTTTCTTTTTTAGTATGAAAGTGGTAAGTGTTCAAGGACCTCCTACTATGAGGACCTGATTTATGTGATGCTGGTGCAAGCAAATGTGGTACTTCTTCAGTCAGCTCCTACCATGATTTACTACAAACATAGGTGATCCCCTATAGTATTGGCCTTGGGTGATGCTCAAACACGAGTCACATAAATATTTAAGAAAAGGGGTATGTTCAAGCGGAATCAATGTTGTATTTGCCAAAGATAGAATACCGATAATTTCTCATTGTTGATGTGATAACACAGCACCTCTTGGAACATGCCCCTCATAATGTGTGATGTCAAGTGAGTAATTCCAAGATCTTTGAATGAGGCTCTTTGAAGCTGGCCAGGAAGGACTATTGATAAACAGATTATAAAGATTGGGAACACTTGTATTTTTTTGGTAAGGTCATTGTATTATAGTCTGCACCTTCTTGGTGCTTCTTCTATTTTAATGAGATTGTTGAATTACTTGAAGAAGCTTAAGTTGTGGTTGTATTAGTCTAAGTCCATTAACAATAATTTGATGGTAGAATTCCCTTATTTTGACCACCAAAGTCAACTTGGGTGGTAAATTTGGAAGATGGAGTATTTATAGGTCAGATTTACATACTATATTTAAAAAAATATAGGTTATCCAGATTCCTTAGGGGCTGTAATTTTGCTTTTAACTTGTACATTTTTTTTCTTGTCAGTCTTAGCAATTACTCATGAAAATTATGGTGTGCAAATATCTTTATTTGACTAGATGAAGGGCAGTATCAAAAATAATATTTGGGTAACTGAGCCAGGTTCCTATTCTGGATGGATCAGCAAGAGAATGGGTGGACGCAATTGAAGAAGCTGGGCTGAAGGCAGCATTAGATCGTAGCGGTAATAGCTGTGAGAAATTAGCTCCTGTTCTTAGAGAACCTGTTACTGTATGGAAAAATGATTCTTTTATAGCTGCATTCCCTTATTCAGAGGTCAAGATTACCTATGGCATCGACTTTCCACAGGTAAATTTCTGGGAGTTTGTCTGCTATGCTATTCTTTGTTTTTGTGCACATCGATAGACAATGGTTTGAAAATCTTCATGCATTTAGCTGATCGCTGTAATTGCCTGACATAGTGTAGGGGTTTCTTTGCTAATATCCTTTATTGAATTTGAACTCGTGGCTGTGATACCTGTGCTAAACTTGGCTGTCAGGTGAGCAGCAATTGATTGTGTGACAAACAGCTTCATGGTCAAGACCACTATTAATTAACTGAGACCATAGGTGGAGCATTTTCTTTCAGCTAAAAACTATGACATGCTGAGTTACCAAGATTAGGCAAATTATTTCTTATCAAAAAGTCTTTTAAATGGATTCGATTGGCTTGACTGCCTGCAGGCACCCGAAATTGGCTGTCAGTGGTTCTCTTCAACCTGTCTGGATAAAGATTTCTTTGCCAAAGAACTAGCTTCTGCAAGAACCTTTTGCATTTATGAACAGGTAACTTCCAATCTTTTTATTTAAATGTTATCTCAGCTCACTTTTTTTCTGTATTAGAAATTCACTATGAGATCACGATCTAGCTTTGGCGACAAGAAGCACTTTCTAATTATTTATTCATAATGGACTTATTTTGATATGCCATCTGTGGACTAGGCATAGAGATAGTATGTTTGTTTGACGTGTTTCTTGCTTTGGTACCTGGTCAGTGAAATTACTAATGTAGTAGTTCTGAGAGGTTCTTTTTGATGAATATGTTACATCATGATTTGAAGCTGAGCCTGTAAATGAATTTGAATCCTTGAAATATGTAGTAGCACTGATAGTCGGATATCTGGTCTTGTTTATAGAAGAGTGTCATGGTTGAGCGTGTCTTGTGACATCCCAAAGTGGGACCTCATTCGATCCTTTTTCAGCACTTGAGCTGTCTTAGAGGTGTTCAAAAATAGTAGTCTGTAAGAGAAAAACTTGACATCCTGAGTTCTGTTTCATGATTCAAAATCATTGGGAATTGACATAGCTCAAATTCCTGCTTTCTCCTCTTGCATTTATTTCTTTTGTCAAAGAACTGGACCTTGGGTCTAACTCAACTCCAAGAGCTAGCTCAAGAGGTGAGGATTGCCAAGACAATACGAAGAGACCAAGTAACCCTATCAAGACTGACGTGGGACTCAACACCACCTGGCATGCCCAGGACTGGACATCCGAGCTTGGACAATATAAGATGGAGGTCCAACATGGGGTACACAATGAATTGGATGGGCTAGACTCTAATACCATGTTAGATAAATAAATGTTCGGCCTAACTCAACCTCGAAAGCTAACTCAAGAGGTGAAGTTTGCCCAAGAAGTCCAACATAACTGATAACTCATCATTCATGTTGTTATGTTTATGACATATTTATTATATTGAGGATCTCTTAGTATTTTTGCGAATTAATCTGAATTATATCAGGTTGAAAAAAGCTACGGCAAAAATCAGGAGTTAGAAGGGGGGGGGGGGTTTTGGGGTGGTTCCGCCAAAAATGCTATTGTTTGTAGGTTAGAGACACTTCTTTTTTAATTTTATTTGGAAGAATGCTGGAAAATATAATTAGGTAACATCTATGTTATCAACTTTCTGGAAGCTTAAGACATATTTGATTGGGAATAGATAGTATCACCTAAGGATGCATGGCATGTCTCGTTGTAGCATCAGATATAACATGCCTACTAGGGTGCTGCCCCATATGAAAATTCACCACCACTAACAATCTGAGCGCACTATGTTTTCTACAAGATGTATTTTCTTGATTTTAACCTCACGTATGATATCTCCTCTTCTACAGTGAAAGTAGAGGCTGGCTGAATCCACCACTGCGTTTTAGTGATGAACCTTGCAGACACAAGGTATTAGATCTTATAGGTGATCTTTCTCTTTTGGCGCACGGTGGTAACCAAGGGCTTCCTGTGGCACACATCATTGTGTATAAGGTTTGTTTCTTCGTCTTTCAATTATTTAGTTTTTCTGTTTAACGGTGATGGACCATAGAAAGGATTGTCTAGCACAAAATGTGACGGTTTCCTTTGCCTCTGTCTGACCTCTTGTTTAAGCCTTATTCTCACGTCTGCTTTCTTACGGAGATTTGAGCTTTCTATATTGGCATGGGGAGCTTTCTAATGTCACTGCTTACTATTACTCAGTATAGCAAAGGTTGTTAGTTTTGCTTCAGTAGAGAAGTGTTACAATTTGGTAACAATCTTTTAATTGATAAAATTGAGCTGCTCATGTACACAGGGTGGACATGCACTGCATGCGAATTTCGCTCACCGCTTATCAGGAATCAACTGAGCTAGATTTGGTTCTCAAGCTATTGTTGTTCTTCGAGTCCTGCAACTAGTTGGCTATTTGTGAACCAGAGTTACTTGACCCAAGTTTTGACAACTAGGATGCTAATGGACTTTGGCAAAAGGACTTATGAATCGATGTTCGAGATGTTCTATCCTTCACAGTCATTACATCGATGTGTATTGCCTCGTAACATCTATTTAATAAGACAACATAAAGCCATGAACGGTTCGAAACATTTGTAATTCGTAGTCTAATTAGACAATATCTTGCTTCGATAGAAAGAACTGATTGTTGGGAATCTTATTTTTCCAACACTGATTGTATGGGTGATTTATAGAAAAACAGCTGATTTATTTTATTAAGCTTTTGCTATATAGGAAGGATAGGATAATATCGAGTTTATTATACTCAATTGCATGTTATATTATTGTAAGGTGTTGTTTACACGATCTAATCATATCCTATGATCAAGTCAAAAAATAATATTCTCTCTGTTTAAAAAAAAATGATTTTTTTTAGTCTGTTTAAAAAAAAGAATGACCTTTTTCATTTTTTCTGGTAATAACTTTTCACGTGGCATTTTACTATCATAAGATTAAAGGATAAGTTTTGTACATTTCACGTAACTTTAATTTAGGCCAAATGATCAAAAGTCTTATTTATTTTCTTAAATTTCATACTTAGTCAAATTAGATCATTCTTTATGAAACGAAGGAAGTAACTCTTATTATCACTCGATGTGATGTTTGTCTTACCAGACAAACTATGTGGATCTAGACCCAAAGAAAGCAATAATGACTTTGGGCTTTGACACCTTTCTACTCTTTTACACAAACACCGAATAAATAAAAGATTTTACTTGTCATTTCATGATATTTAAAAACAATAATAATATAAATATTTATAACTAATACTTTATTTAAATGCGGGTAAAAACTTTATTGTTATCACTAAAAAAAAAAAAAATCTATTGCCACTCAAGGTATAATTCTTTTGGTCTTGTACTTTTATATTGCATCTTTTATTGAACATAGCTTATAGTACAACTCTATTCTAATTCACATGTAATCTTGTCCATAAGAACCAAATATCGACAAGTCTAAATAATTATTTTCTCACATGTCTTTATTACACAACAAAGAAAAAGAAATGATTAATATGCTTTATTAGCTTGAACAATCATCCTTCCCTAATGTACTAGCACTTAATATTATCAAATATAAACTAAACATGATTCCTTCAATATTAAATGTTTTTAACTTTTATCGAGCTTTAATACAGAAATCAAAATATTGAATAATTAACAAAAATCAAGCATGATTGGGTAGGTGAATAAATATATGTTATATTATTTAGTGTCTTAGGTTGGGAATTTAGTTATACAATTATTATAATATAGTTTATTTAAGGAGGCAGATTACATGCACTAACACAATCTAATTAAAATACAATCCTACTTTGTCTTTAATCATCTCGTTCTTATGCCCTTTATTATTCACATATGACCAAATAATACAAAATTAGAACAGCCACCCTCCCCCCCTCACAAAGCCAGAGAGGAATATAGATCGAGATATATTATATATATAGCTATATTATAATATATATAGATATAGTATATTCATATGATACTATATATATTGGCCTAGTGTCATTTTATTAACAAAACGTTGGAATGGGGGGCCAATTCTCACCAAATGCGCATTCCTCAATTTTTAATATTGTAACGATAAAATAAAAGAACATTTTAAAATAGAAATCAATGCATTATCAAAATTTGTTTCAAAGGAAGGTTTGATGAGTTGTTTAAGATTAATGGGAATCCAAGTCCAAAGATGTTCAATTTGGACTGCTTAAATTCAATTCTAATGCAGTAAATTTCAAATATATTATGATTAAAAATATTTTAAATATAGTATTTGAAATTTCATATGGTCGAAATTTAGGTATATATATACAAGTAAAGTTCAACTATTTGTATCTGAAACTAAATCATATCTTGCTGACTTCGTACGCTGCCTCCCAATTCTCAACCTCGATCTACACGAGTGATATTTTAATTCATTTAGAAAAGTTCTATCAAATTTTTAGTAGCAATCATCAATCTTTTCTTCTTTTTCTTCACATAGTTTTTTGTCTATGAAAAGTTTTACGACTTTGTACGATCCATTCTGATGTGGTTAGGTTTTGAATTCTGATTTCTTTTTGGGTCTAAATATTAGATATAAGTGTTTGAACTTTAACCAAATATAATTTCAAATACCACTATTTTAAAATTATTCTAAAGTAAATAGATAAGATTTTTTTATGATTAAAATTATTAGCAATGTCCAAATAAATACCACATAGAATTTTCAGACTAATAATGAAGTTAGAAAGTTGATCCAACAATTAATACAATACTTTTTAAAGAGTCAAAATTTGTGGCCCTCCTCAAAGTGAACTTTACTACTATCTGGATTAGATAGGGTAGCACGCAACAAAAATTATTAATAATTGTATCCTAATCTCTGACAAAATCATTACAAAAAAAAATAAAATAAAAATTGGACTGTTTTTCACAAGGACCTTTTTTAGGTTAGTATTTAACTCTAACCTAATTAGTTAAAAGTAGTTACATTAATAGATTAACTCTTCATGTGTAATTCTTCAAAATGAAAAATAATAATAAGGGGATCACTAGGGATGAAATGGGTTTGTGACTAACCAAGCAAGAATTTAATCATAAAAGATGGTTTCCAAGAAAGATTAGTTTTATGATTTCAACTAGGAGAAGACTCAATTAAGCTATTTCCAAGAGAGATAGTTTCAGGTATTTTGGATGTTTAATCCTAGTGGAGACATCGATGATGAAGTTAGTTATCATATTAGTGCGGTGTGGTTGAAGTATAGGCTTATCTTCGAGGTCTTGTATGATAAATAGGTACAATCTAAACTTAAAGGTAAGTTTTATAAAATAGTGGTTAGAACGACTTTGTTGTACAGAGCCGGAGTGTTGGACAACTAGAAAATTTCATGTTCAGAATATGCAAGTAGTTTAAATACGGATGCTAAAATGAATGTGTGGGCATACTAGGAGTTATAAGATTAGAAATGAGGATTCGGGAGAAGGTAGAGTGACCTCTCCGTGATAGACAAGACGAGGGAAGCGGAGGCTGAGAAGGTTTGGGCATGTGAAGAGGAGAAGCGTGAATGCCACAATGAGGAGGTGCGAGATGTTGAATATAGTGGATACGAAGAGAGGTAAAACTAGATCCAAAAAGTATTGAGAAGAGGTGATTAGGTAGAGGACATGACACAGGTTCATCTCACTAAGGACATGCATGATTAGATATACGGATATGGCGGTCACATATTAGGAATAAGATTAGTAAGTACCGGAACTGGAGTATTTCATTCATCATATGTTGTCTATTGTGTTTTGTTTATCCACTATCATTGATGATATTACTGTTTTCACTAATTATTAATTAGTTATACATTATTATGTTCGTTTTTACTATTTATATCATGGTCTCAGCTATATACTAAAATATCTGTTGTTAAAATTATCAGCGTTGGATGCAAGAAGAATAAAATTGCATTGGTTAATTCTAAAGACAGTAGTATCTCAAACTGTTTGTATTCTCAAAAGGACAATCTTTCTTCATTTTATCATAAATATATAAATAATTATCCACTTTTTGACATTCAAACAAGATAACACCAATTTATTGTGACTTTTATGAAAAATAACGATTTTTATGAAGGGTTGCGACTTTTATGAAAAATTATGATTTTTTGGAAAGATTGTGACCTTTCCGAAGGGTTGTAACTTTTCCAATGAGTTGTAACCTTTCCGATAAGACACAATAAGCATTTGTTTACATTATCCTTTATTGTCTATAAATAGAAAGATTTTCTCATTTTTAAAAATAACGAAAATTCTGAACTTCATCTTCTTCTTCTGCACAATTAAATATTTGTTTATTTTGCTCTTGTTAAGTCACGGACACCATTGTTTTTGTATCAATGCGCTATGAATAGAATCATTCTATGATGAGAGGATCTTTTCCTTAAACCTAAGGAATTAGAGGAGAAAAATTTCCTTAAGGGACACCGTGCATTAGGTGGAGTGAATTTTTTTCGTTTTTGTTTCATTCTATCATTACAGATCATGGTATGTTTTTTACAATCATTAATTTACGCTAATGTTATTAATTGTTGTCTTTAAGTACATGCTTAAAACTTTGTTATTTATGTTTCTGCAAAGTAATTGTTAGTACATATTAAATAACACACGTTAATTGAGTATTCTCACAAATTTTTTCTACTGAAATTGTTGAAGGTACAATTAAAAAAAAAATCCTAAGAGCTTATTACTACCCATATCTTGAAGACAAAATCCCAATTCGGTATACACTGTTAAGGACATAAAGACGATTAAAACTATAGCACCTTTATGTGCAGAAGTTGAACCCCTTTTTCACCTCCTCATCATTGTCTTTATCTCTTTCTTGCTCTTCTTCCTTCCGTCCTTCCTCGGTTTTATGTTTCGGTCCTCTCGTGCACTTTATATTCTCCTTCTGCCACCCTCATTTTTGCTTCTTACTCCGATCCACGCCTCATTCTTCCTTTCCCCTTTCCTTCCTCTCGTCTGAGTGCGATAAGTGAACCATGAAAAAGACGACAGAATAATAAATATTCACATGGCTTCAAGGATAGTAACACTTCCCCGAAGCAAAAGGATAAATCATAAAATTAAATTAAAGATGATTGATTGAAGGATAACTGATAAGATGTTATATTTATCATTTTCTTTTACATTATTAATGTTCGTTATTATGTAATCTTGTATGTAAGTTAATATAGTGTTTTAGTTTGAATGACAGAGATATTGAGTATTATTTTGTAAATTTCATGATACTAAATTTTTGCGAGAGGCGCGAATAATTTTACAAATAGTAATAAGTAATTACAAAATAACAATTTGACAAAGAGAAAAATAAAATCACTAAAAAAATTATCAAATTAAATAATCAAGACAAACAAAAATGGACAAAAAACCCATAAAACACTTAAACCTAAACTAAAAAAATATAACAGACTTATAAACCTAAACTACAAAAAAAAAAAATTAAAAAAATGTTTGAGAATCTTTTTTATTATCTTTCTACATATAGGCTATAGTTTAATTATTTATGTGTGTTATATCATGAGATCTATTAATCGTAACGATTGTTAAGACTAGTCCAATAATTGATTTTTCATAGTGCACTAAATAAGTGTGTTATATATAATTTTTTGTTAACTTTATTATGATTTTTTTTCTTTTCACAGGTTATTTAATTTTCGAACTCCAAGCAATGCCACGTAAATAACATTGTTGTATATGACTTTGTCAAGCTTTATAATTTTTATGTTTGAATGGGAAGAAAAAAGATATAATTTACTCTCGAAACGAAATATCGTAAATAACTATTTTTGGGATATTGGTATCCCTGTCATCCAAAAACTAGAGCATATATGCTCTTCTAACAAAAAACTAAATAGGTACACGTGACACAATTTTATCCGTCGATCCAATATTTAATAAATTCTAGAGTTTGGATGGCAGAGGCACCAATGTCCTCTAAAATATGACGAAGGATATTTATATATCATTTATAACAGTTCAAAAATATATTTATCCTTTTTAATTTGATCATTTTTCTTTTTAGACGCATCTTTTAAATTCGAACTCCTCAAATTAAAGAGGGGCACCGACCATTACCCAAATACAACTACTATATAAATGTCTATTCACATAAAAGTATATAATACTTATATTAATTATTGGTGTCTTTTGGGGCCTCTAAATTTCCAATGGAAATATGGTTTAGTGGAAGAATTAAGCATAGAGGCTTAATAAAAATATATAATTAATAAAACAAAAGGCTAAACACAATAATATTAATAATAAATACAATTAGTTAGCAACAAAAATTCTTAATCTTTAACAGACTTGATACTTTACAATATTAAAAAACACTATTTTTTTCGTTGAAATTTTCTATTGAAAAATATTCAATGGCTATTTCTATAAATATTCTAATTAAACAGGTGAGAGAGAGAGAAAAATAGTACTAAAATTTTCACACGAAAAAAAGTAATAACTTTATCAGTTTATCATAAGAATCTGATTCCTATAAAGTGTTTTTTCAATAAGATGATTCAATAAGAAATGAATGAAAAGTGTAAATTTTTTATCGATTCGCGATGAGAATCTCGTTTAATATTCGCAATTATATACTAATAGGTTTGATACTTAAGGACTTTGAACAAAGAAAAATGCAATTGTGAAAAAAGCAAAGAAAATTCTTCAAAAAAATATCTTATGACATGATGATATATATGTATCATGCACATAATCTTTAAATATTATAATGATACTTAAGATTGATATACACGTTAATTAATTTTCTATTTTTTTTGTTAGACAAGATAATTAATTATGATTTGGTCCACCATCAAATCTAAGTAGGACGACAAGAGTAGAATTCAATTACAACTTGTATATCTTGTTAAGTTATCCTTCTAGGCTTTACTAATCAAGGAAGGTGATAGGATAGTTCCTCTAAAAATCAATTTTACTTGAAAGAAACATATAACTTATAATTTGGAAACTTTAGGTTTAAAAAAATTGTGTTTGGATGAAATTTTGATAAATATTTTTTTCCAGACAAATACGTTTCGTTAAAATGAGGAAAATGACTTTCTTGTATAACCATCAATCCTGTCCTAAGGCTCCATTCCCATTTCCTCCCACTCTCACCCTAAGATATTGTGTTAAATTACCTAAATATTCTTGTGATGATATATTTTTGCGAAAAAAGGGGTCTTTATCCCCTTAAACTTTTTAAAAGTATATTTTAAAGGTATATATGTGTCCACGTAGACATATATATTTCTTTAAAATACACTATTTAATAGTGCAGGGACATAAAAGGTCCTCCATAAAATTCGAGATCGTAACAATAATTTTGATTAAAGTTCAGATATATTTCAAATATTTTTTTCTATTTTTACTTACTTACCAAACACTAAAAAAATATAAATGGAAAACACGACTTAGTGACGAGTCTATGTGTTATTTGAAGCAAGTGATAAAGTTAAAGATGAGATACATCGATAACTTCTAAAATTTATAATAAATTGGGATAATGCACAAGTACCCCCTCAACCTATGTCGCAAATCTCAGAGACAAATATACTATACTAAAGGTAGCTATTACCCCCTGATTATTTAGAAGTAAGTTTCTCACCCCTTTTTAGCCTCGTGGCATCATTAGTTTGAAAAAAAAAATCAACCATCGTTGGGCCACAAGATAGTGCACGTAGGTGCGAAAAGGGGTAATAAATATAAAAAATAATGTGCAGGGAGGTAATAGGACCTGAGTATAATATAAGTGTTGTCTCCTGAAAATCGGATATAGTGTTGAGGGGGTTGGTACTATGGGCATACCCTAAAAATTTATCAGCTACTGAATTATAATTATTTCCGGAAAAAGTGAGAAAAAAAACACAAGTACATAGGAGGAGACGGGAACGACGTGTTGTAATTTGTGGCTCTTTTTTAAGTGTTGTTTTATTTAGGTCAAATAAATACAGGCTGGAATTAATAGCTGGAAATTTAATTAACTAATTTTGTTGTTTTTCTTAGTCATTTTCAAGAAGACTAGGTGGGTTAATAAATCATATTCATTAAATATTATAAAAATAAATGCAATTAAAATAGCTTATTGGCTAAGTAACTAATGCTACAATTGAAAGTGAAAGAAATAAAAATAAACAGATCTTAAATGCTACAACAATTGAATAAATTTTAGTATTAAGTATATTATTTTTAATCAATCATACAATCATCACTTAATATAGGATTTGAATAAATTTTAATTATTAAAATACTACATTTAAGGATTTTCTCTGAAGTTGCATTTTATCAACCCTCAACTCGAATACAAAAATTCTTAATTCAGAATGAGTGAGTATTTTTCACTTTATTACAATTTTAATCCATTATTTTTTACTATTATTATTATTATGCTTGCTTTAAAAATTATATAAAAAAAAAAATCCACATTTCATTTAGGATAAACGAGTTACAACGTCAGCTCTGACATTCTATCAACCACGATTTATGGTATCTATATATTCGTTTCGTTCAGAATCGTTTGTCGTATTACGCTTATCGAAAGTAAATTTGATTAATTTTTAAAGATAAATTAAATCACATGAATTTGATATTTGAAATCAAAAAATTAGATATTAAACACACATAAAAAATAGTTATAAATTATCGTGTTAATATATTAATATAATATAAAAAAATATATCTTAAAATGTAATCAAAATTTTATAATTTAACTCTAAAAATAAAAATATAATAAACGATTCCAACGGAGGGAGTATACCTTTCCCATTGTGACTGTCACTTTCCCAAGAGATCTTGGACATCCTTTAGGTGTTATATTAGATGAACATTTGATAATTAATAAAAAATATAATAATAAACTTGTATTTTATTATGGTTTATATTAAGTACTTTAGTACCAAAAAAATAACTTTACATTTGAGATTAAGATCAGTACAGTGAGATTTGTGAAACTAATGATCTGTGCATTTATGTCTATCATCATACGAGTATTTCTAGAAAGCGTATGACTTGAGTTTAAATTATGAAATTTTTCAAACGGGATATGTAAGTATAAAAGTAAAATGACTTAAAAAAAAGTTATTGCTATACACAATAAATAAAGTATAGTCATATGATGTCAAAAAATTTTTAAATTAAAAATGCCTATCTATAATATTAATATACCCTCTCCATTTTTCTATCTATTTAAATTATTAAAAGAAGAAGTTCACCTAATTTAGAATAAAATCAATTAATTTAAAGGGATGCTTAGTTTTCCTTCTTTATAATGTACTTAAGGGTGGGCATGATATAATATATATCGAATTATTATACTATAAAGATTTTAATATTATGGTTTTGATATTATTGTATTTGGTATGATATGGTAATATTTTAATATTTTTTAGTATTTTACAATATTTATGTTAGAAAATCAAATATAAAAAAATGCAACATATTTATATATTAAAAACTATATGTTTAAAAGAAATTTGTAAATTTATTTGATTGTAATGTTTTAAAATCTATTGATAATATAAGAAGCATGAGTATGTTAACTCTATTTCATGTATATTAGATAGGTGGTAATGTGTTAGTATGATGATGAGATCTTTTTTTAATAGTTAAAGGGTTTGTCAGAATACTCTATTATACGAGTATATATTTGTCGAAAGTTGAAACAAGACTATGATTCTTGCTGTCTTCATACATCAAAAATCGAACTCAAACTACCAAACATCCGAAATTAAGTAAAAGGTTTTAAAAAATCGTACCGGAAATTAAACATCAAAACGATGAATTACCGACTGTAGAGTATTACAATCATTGCCCCACCCTAACTATTTTTATATTTTAAGTAAGGATCCATGGTGTACCAACAGGTTGGTGGTTTGATGGTGAATACTGTTCATCTTTAATCCAATGAGGTTTCAGGGTTACGCTCCTAGACTACGGATGTGTATTGTTAAAAACGCCTTTACTTTTCAATATGAATTTTTCCGACATGAATTCGAATTTAGTGAGGGTATGTTCCGAAATTGAAGAAAGTAAACATAAAGAGGAGTAGAGATAATGCTACGGGTAGCAATATGAAAGATCAAATTAAAAAATAAATCTTGATTAAAAATTATAATTTTCAATAATGGATCACAATCTAGATCAAATCATGTGAAATTTGGTAACACCGCCCATTTATTCTTAAACACTAATCTCCACTACAGCAATTTGGATATGTTAATTAATTAATTAATGTGAATCTTTGTTTTTTTAACTGATTCAATCACCTTCACAATATTATTTATTTGTTTGCTCTGAAACATTTTTGTGCAGGAGGATCATAATTAATTAAATGTAGTTCCAAATCTCAAAACTATCTACTTTCATAAAATTTAATCTAAATCTTGTTTATTTTATTATATATATATTTTTATCTTGATAATTTAATCTATCACAAATCAATATAAATATTCGAAAAATTATTCAAAATAGATTGAATTTAAAATTAAATGTGGGGGGGGGGGGGAAGATTAAAATGAACTGAGTTATAATGGTAGTAAAAAATACTAAGTGAGGATGAGCTAAAAGGAAATGATAACTCAATTCGCGTAATTTTGTTAAGTTTTATTTGACTTATTAACCAAACATAAGAAACTAAATATAGTTTTCGTGGAAATTAAATATTTTCCTCGATATATACTAAACACGCCCAAAATGTCTCATAACTTTTTTCGTAGATCGATCTTTAACTATACTTGAATATAAAAGGTTAAAGAGGAAATTTTATCTTTGACTAAATATGTTCACGTTTCTTTAAACATGTCAGAAATTTCATTTAGACACTCAATAACTTAACTGTCTTATTCGAATTGAGAATCTAGTCCCATGATAAAGTAATATCGTACAACTATATACTTTTCGTCTCAAATTATGAAAAACTTGTACGCTTTGATCTCAAATATATGTAAATAATTTAATCACATTAAAATAGGGCATTTACTTGTTATAAACACATCGTAAAAGTACTTTGGGTCATTAAATAACTCATATGCTACCCCAAAAACCGAACCAAATTAATATAGTTCTGAAAAAAAAAAACACTATTTTAAAAAGGAATGGGAACGGTTATATTGTTTAACTGTAACATTCATTCGCTTTAAAATAGTCGTTCACCCCTGAGAATGAAGGAAGAAGTATCAGAAAAGAAAAGCAGGAAGAAAAGAAAAGTGACAGATCATTTATTTGTTAAAATTAAACATTATCAAACAGTTCAAGAGGATACTCAGTTTGTGACATTATAATTTGTTTCCTTAAGATTCAGAGTCTAATTTAGAGCAACCTTACAATAAAGATATCGTTGATCAATCTTTCGCTACTATTAATAGGTACATAATTTTTGTTCCTTGCTTGTCAAATATTGCATAAATAAAATTTTATGAATCATATACGTTACAAAATCAAGCCAAAAAATCAACCTAGTCCATCTATTTATGTTTTTCAATTTCTCTTAAAATTTTTAGATATGCATCATGCATATGGATCTAGAATTTACAAGGTAGGGGTGTGAAGTCGGTCGGTTCGATTCGATTTTTACATTGATAATCGATTTGGTTTTTTATCGGTTTTCGGTTTTAAAATATGCTAACCCAATAAACAAATCAAGTAAGAAATTTTTATCGGTTTATCGATTTTTGATGTATCGGTTCGGTTTCGGTTAACCCAATAAGAAAATGTCGATCAAATAATATATAATGATACGTATGTATAATTTACATGTTACCAACTTACCGCCAAAAACATTAATAGAAAACTGGAATGTGATCAAATTATAACATTCACAAAAACTTGCAAACAGCTATTCGACTACATACAAACTAGAATTAAAACTAAATATAATATTTCAATGAGAACAATTTTGAACAGGTGCTTGAATCCACAAGATAATCAACAAAGTTATCACAAAATTTTCCTGAACCAAAAAATCAAAATAGCCTGATGAAAGCTAATATTGAATCTATTATGATTTTAAATTACGATATTATATTGAGGAAGGGTAAAGTAGAAATAACTAAGTCTTATTGGGTTTAGTTTACCCAATAAACACAATAGGAAAAAACCGAGAAACCGACCCAATAATTATTTTGCTAAACATTTACAACCAAAATAACGTGAATAACATAACCCATGAAACATTTTATCGGTTCGGTTTATTAGGTCGGTTCGATTTTTGTACACCCCATTACAAGGAATGATATTTATATGACAATCTAGCTCTTTCTATTTATTTATTTTTGCAATATTCTTGGGTTGGCATGGTTTTGGAATAGCATAATTTAATGACACTTTGTCTCATGACAACATAAGACGGATCTGGAAATTAAAAGGAAAAAAACAATAATAGTAGTAATTGTGTTAGAACTAAAATATATTAAAAAAATTCTCTGTTTATGATTGAAAATGAAATAAAATTTGGACCAACCATAATTATTATTTTATTATTATTTATTATTATTATTATATTATTATTATTATTATTATTATTATTATTATTATTATTATTTATATTTCCCTTTAAACTAATTATAGGTTGAGGAAAACCGACTTTCTACCAAATACAATTAAGACAACATAAGTTGTTTGGATTTAATGATCATTCATTTAATTTATTATTATAGTGTTGTTGTCTTAGTGGGTATTGGAATACTACTTATAATAATGTTGTTTATTGCTCACTAAAAATTTGATGGAATATATATAATTTGGTGGAATAATTAGTTGAGATTTGAGAAGCCATATAGAGAATTATTATTTTTTAATTTAATATCCATATCATATTAAAATTTGATTAATTCAGATTTGCATCGAGCAAAACCTATTCAACTCTCTATCTACGAAAGGATTTCTTTAAACCCTAGATTCAACCTCGATCGAGATCGCTAATTAAAGAAATAACAGTCTCATTCATTGTATTTAATTCAAATTTTCATCGAGTAAAACCTATTCAGGTAGCACTCTCTAGCTACGAAGGATTTTTTTTCAAGCCCTAGATTTAACCTTGATCGAAATCGCTAATTAAAGAAATAACAGTCTCATTCATCGTATCGTATCCTCTTTATTTGTTTCCTTATACTTCTTTTAGTTTTTATGTACATACTAAAATGTGTCAACTTTTGATTAAAAACCAAGACATAACAGCCCCCACCCCCTTGCATGCTCTACCAATTTTTTCAGTATTTAATTTTTTAATAATTTTACATTATATTATATCCTTCTAAATGTGGCAAAATTTAAGCTCCACATTACATATATACAGCCCCCACTTTTAAAAAAAATATGAGATTTGAAACTTGCATAATTAATTCAAACTACTTAATATGTTGTGGAGCTATCATGTACAAATTAAACATATGCTTTATTAGAGTTATTAGTGCTTTTATTATGCTATCTTTCAATTAAGTCTTGATTATGTTGAATTATAAAAGAATGAAATGGACTTGTGTTTTAAATGACATCTAGAATATTTATCCTACTATATCTATTATTTTGTGTTGTGGTACCTTAAATGTCAAATTTAAAATCGATAATAAATCATATAAAAGTTTTATATTTTTATTTATAGAAAATATATAGGAAAAATTCAAAAAATTCGATACAGTAAAATGAGAGAAAATTTCTCGGCCAACAAAAGATAATATGTACAAGTCTTATTACATCTTATTAGAAAAATTATAACTCATAAAAAAAATTACGATTCATTTAAAAAGTCATAATCCATTAAAAAAGTAACAGTGTAAAAGTGTGTTATTCCAAATGCATCCATTATCAATTTCTTTTTCAACCCTATCTCTCACCTTTTAACTCTTTAGCGTTCGTTTAAATTATACATAAATACTTTTTAAATAATATATTTTTACTTGTATACAAAACACGACACATAAATAAATAATTTCTAGAAAGATGTTTACCAATTTCTTTTCTTCATAAAATTTTTTTCTTCCGTATCAAACACACCTCTAAATGAAAAAAAAAATGTGAATATGAAAATAATTACACAAAAATGTACACATAAATAAATAATTTCTAGAAAAATGTTTACCAATTTCTTTTCTTCATAAAATGTTTTTCTTCCGTATCAAACACACTTCTAAATGAAAAAAAAAACGTGAATATTAAAATAAATACACAAAAATGTACACATAAATAAATAATTTCTAGAAAAATGTTTACCAATTTCTTTTCTTCATAAAATGTTTTTCTTCCGTATCAAACACACCCCTAAATGGGAAAAAAAATGAAAATAAATACACAAAAATGTATGAGATCATTGATCAATATAGAAGATTCCTTAAAGCCAACTCTATTTTTTTAATATATATTTATATTTATAATTAAGAAGCTACAATTCTTTTACTACACGAAATTAGTTCTTATTGGAAAAGTCTAACATAACTTTTCACAAATTAAAACGTGGAGTATTTATCTTAGTACATCATCACATATATCATCATCAAATGATATCGTGTAATAGATCATCTCTTAATAAAAAAATTTAAATATAAATTATTTTTAATAGAGAATAATTTTCTTTAATTTTATGCAATATAAATTTTAATTAATCAGTCATCGATACAAATTCTAACACCATATATTTACTAGATAGACATTACCTAGCTCGAATTAATTACTAGATATATATATATTACTAGCTGGAATTAATTATTTTTTCTTTATTTCCACTTCACTTTTTGTTTCTTGTGAATAATACTACTAATATTAAATAAATTTAGTCTATGAATATATATCATCAGGATCCATAAGGAGCCGCCAACACGTCACGTTGAGTATATGCCATGGAATATATGTTTTTATCTCGAGGTTTTAATCAAATTAAGTCATTATATAAAGTCATTCACCAAAATAATATATTTTTCTAAAATTTTACAAATTAGTATAAACGTATGTCCACAGTAAAGTTTAGGATTATATTTATTTTTAAAAGTTGATGACATCAGATTTGATATACGTTACTCACCAGTAACGTTTACTCCTAAACGTTACTGAAAATAACGTTTTAGAAGTAAAACGTTACTTACAGTAACATATATCAACCTAATGATGTTAGTTTTTTTTTAAAAAATATATCCTAAAACGTTACCATGAAATACGTTTATACTAGTCTTGTAAAATTTTAGAAAAATATATTACTTTGATAAATTATTTTATATAATAGCTTAGTTTAATTAAAAATTCCATTTACAAAATCAATTTTCCCAAATGAAACTCGAAGGGCTATCACTTATAATACTAAAAGAATTATATTATTAGAATTATTTTATTATTGCTACTTAATATTAGTGGCCCTTCAACAACATTTACAAAATCAATTTTCCCAAATGAAACTCGAAGGGCGATCACTAATAATATTAAAAGAATTATATTATTAGAATAATTTTATTATTGCTACTTAATATTAGTGGCCTGAATTTATTAGTACTTTTAATAGTACTTCCTCTGTTTAAAAAAAGAATGATCCTATTTTCTTTTTAATTTGTTTAAAAAAAATGATCTTTTTCTTTTTTTGGTAACACTTTAACTTTAGCTTTTCGCGTGACATGTTTAAGACCACAAGATTAAAGAGTATTTTGATACATTTGACATAACTTTAATTTTGCAAACCCACAAGATTTGTAAAAAGTTTTTATTAAGAACTTTAATTTTGAACCGCAAAATTAAAAAAGTCTTCTTTCTTTTCTTAAACTCCGTTTCAAGTCAAATTAGATCATTTTTTTTGAAACAGAGAGAGTATCAATTTTTAGGCTATAAAAAAATCTATATTGTAAATTACAATATTACCCATTAATACATGAGAAAATAGTGTGGAGAGCAATGAACTCATATTTGTCTTCACTCTCACCAATTATTTGGAGAGTGGAGTTGTGAATGTCAAGTCCATTTTCATTGGCTCTCTTTTTTCCAATTTAATAATACAATTTGTCACTATTTCAAAAGTTAATCATTTTCTTTGTTTGTTTATGATTTATTTTTTTTACATTTTTTTTTAATATTTCAAGTATAGTATAAAAATATATATTTAACTCATCGAAAATATATGACCTTAAATTAAAAAAAAAAAGAGGTTAAAAAATATGTAGAATATTAATAAGTAATCAATCAATTTCTCTTTTCGTACAAAAGAATAGAGGTTAATCAAATATATTTTTGCCTCACCAACAATACTATTATTTTTTTTATTAACTTACTTATTTTGTTTTCAATATTTCGCTAATCTGAAATTTTTATTAGAACTCTATTTGCTCTTGTATTTTTTAATTTTGTTCTTAAATTATTTTTTGAGTGAAGAATATATAAAAAAAAAATAAACTTTACCTTACAAAAAATAAGGATAAAATTATACAGACTATACTTTTTAAAATTTCACTTTTTTTTTTTAATTTCTTGATCATGTAAAATTGGTTTCTTAAAAAATAAAGGTCACAAAATAACAAGATAAAAGAGGGATGGCTTGGAACATTCCGTATCACAATTATTCCATTCCTTTTTATTTTACTCTTTCTTTTACAACCCCCCCCCCACCCCCCCTCCAAAGTTAGTTTTAAAAAATATATTTTATTAATTTTAATTTTTGGATTTAAGATATTAAGATAATAAGATTAAATTATATACAACTTTGATCAAGACATAAAATATATATTTTTAAATTTTATAGTAAATCAATGCAGAGGAATCAACAAATTGATGAAACGAGAAACTAAATTATCGCAAAAAAAATATTTTAAATGATTGACCTTTTGTTTTTAAAATTGTTCATCAAGTGATAAGGTAAAAAATATCAAAAAAGCAAATCACAAAAATTTATTTTCGAAATTTGTAACTTTTTTTTTTTATGGAGTTGATTATCTAAAAGGACATTTTGGCCAATGTTTATTATGCTGAGAATAATTAAATAAACAAATATGAACTTAGAGCCTGTTTTGGCTCAGCTTAAAAGCTGGTCAAATTGATTTAAAGTTGATTTGACTTATTGAGCTGTTTTTGGCCAAAAGACTCAAAAATAGCTATTTTAAGCCAAAAAGTTAAAAGCTGGGGTAGTAGAGGTGTTTTTTTTTTTAGCTTATAAGTTGTTTTAAGTGACCAATGTTGTATATGGCTTGGACTTGACATAGGGGTTATACAATCTCTAAAAGTACAACATACCCTAACATCTCTTTCGTCCATTTTCCCTTTTCACGTTAGAAATAGCAACTTCAGCACTTTTATTCAAAACAATAAAAACTGATTATTTTAAAAATAAATGTCAGCACTTTCAAAAGTTACTTTTTTTTAAAGCTTTGCTTTTATGAAGCTCATCCAAACATGCCCTTAGTTATTTGTAAATGTAAAAGAGGGGATTTGTTTTGCTTTCTTTCATTGTTTCATATGCATAATTTCCACATGCATTGTAGCCCAAGAAAATATATTGTCGGTGCAGAACAATTATTCGAAACTTTATTATACGATATATACGGTAAAATTAGTAAAATAAATAATCTCTTTAAAATAATATTTTTTTTCGATGTTGACTTGAGTAAGTGAAAAAAATCACTAATTTCGCTAAAATGATAAGATAATAATACTTTCAGGAGATGGATATATGATTTTATTAATATTATAAATTAATAATTTTTAAAAAGTAAAAATATATCAAAGACAAGTGAAATATAATATTATTGTATTTATTATTGAAATTTGAATCTAGTTAAAATTCATCTCTTGCTTTTTTTTATTGCATTAAAAAGTTCTGATATTACTTTTTTCGAACTGCCCCATAGAATTGTATAGAATTCTAGATACGATAACTATTTTCTTAAGCGTAAACTTAGGTTGGAGTGGAAGTTTGAGAATTCGAACGTCAAGTTGAATATGATTTTTTTTTTAAAAAAAGTGTAATTTTAACAAAAGATTAATATGTGTATTTAAATTGAGGTCACTCATGATGCAGAATGAACTAATTCACTATTAATTTTTCATATATAAACTTCGATTTTCCTTGAAATTAAATTTGTCTCTAACTTATAATTTCTGTAAATAATGATTAACTATTAAAAATGTAAATTTTATATCCTCTACATCACACTTAACTTCCCACAAAAGCAAGTATAAAAAGTCATATTTTCATTCATATAAGTTGATAATTAATATAATTGTGCGTGTAAGATGATTCGATGCTTCATTCGTTTTATTTTATTTGTTATAATAAATAGTTAATCCAATATATGTATTAATTATTTTAGTATAATTGAAATTAGAATTAAATAAGAATAATGTAATAAGAATTATACTTTAATTAACATTTTTTTCTTAATAAGAATAAATAAAAATAAGTATGACAATAAAAATAAATCTGAGATTCTTTTTTTCTACATATAATTACTGAAAACAAAGAGATATGGGAGTCACATAAGAAAATGACAAACAAAACTAGAACAATAATATTCTTTTTAAGTTGGTAATTCATCTAATTTTGTTCTCTACACGTCACCTCTTAAAAGAAAAATACAAAAATAATAATTAGTGATATTTAATATGTTCGAAATCGCCTGTTCATAATTTCTTGTCATTATTTTTAACATATTAAAAATAATAAGCCAACATAAATTTAGATCTTATTCATTTTATAATTTACTACTCAATAATTAAAGTTCATTCACGGAATGAGAATACATAAATTTATTCAATTTTTTTATTAAAATTCTAACTTATGTAATATTTGTATTGCATAATACATGAATAAATAACTTAATTTTGTGAGTGTCAATGAGGAAATTTATAATTTCGATTATTTTAAGCTTAATTTTGGATCCCTTGATGCACGTAGAGGAATGAATCCAAAAAAAAAAAAAGAAGAGAAATTCTAGTTGTAGGTTATTTGATGAAATTATTGTAAAATCTGAATTTTAATTTATCTTGTCATTTAGTAATTTACGATCAGATTTTAATAATTTGATAATTTAAATTTTATTAAATGAATGAAAGTGAAAATATTTATTCGGTATCTATGATCTATATAAAACCTCAACTAATTTAAATTTCCATCACATTACATAGTATATGAATGGATAACTTAACTTTGAAATCTCTCCCTCAACGTGATGGAGGATTTGAATCGAAAAAGAAGAAGAGAAATTTTAGTCATAGATACCTAATGAAATCGTGATCAAAATCGAGATTTTATTCGTCTTATCATTTAATAGTTCATAATCAGATTTATATAATTTGTAGTCGAGCATTTTCAAATTTATTTGATAAATGCAAATGAAAAGTATATTTGATGTCTATTTATAATTTTTCGACAAGGTATTCATGAATCAAAGACAACATCTTTTCACGACCTTTCGTCTCTGAAAGTATCCTTCCTTCTTAATGATCAGGGATCCATCATAACCCTAGGTCATGTAACATAATACATAAACCGACAACTTAATTTCCCGAACATCCTATACACCACTTAAAAAAGTTAATTCAATATTTCATATAGAATCCCAATTAATTTAAAATCTGTACCGTGTACATAATACTTAAATATAATTTTGAAATTCTGTCCCTAAAAACGATGGATGAATTGAATAAAAAATAAAATAAGAGATGTAGAAATCTAATGAAATCATCATCGAAATTCATGTCTTATAATTTTACCATTAATAAATCATAATCAAATCTAAGCAATTTACAACTTACCAATTTAAATGAAAAAAATATTCAGTGTCTATGTACGACTTTCTAACGTTCATGAATCATAAACGTATATCTCCTTAAACTTCCGTCTACGAAAATATCCTTCCTTCTTAATATCCGACAATCCACCCCCATCCTAACCCGAATTAAGGGTAAATCATATCAAGTAACCAATACACGAAGAAAAAACTCAAACTCCCCTCTCCCCCAACACCAACCCCAACTTGACCCCCAAGACTCACCTATTGCAACAAACACACAAAAGCATAAGTCAAGCACTTGCACTCCACAATTTAGCTTTTTTTTTTTTTTTTTTTACTTGGAGGCCCGTTGTTGTATTGACCAACTAAAACAAAGGGCGTGATTGTTTCCTCCCGGTAATTCTCTTCATCCGTTTTTCTTCTGTCTCCTAGGATGTATTCTTCTTCCAAATAAAATAAAATTACTAAAATTATAAAAATAAATAAAATTCATCAAAAATATTCTTCAAAGATTAGACCAATGACCACCCAATACCCATCACTCTATTACATTTCTTGTCTATAAAACTTTTTTGCCCTTTCTTTCTCCCCTAAATTTAGGTCAATTCTCTTTCTTGAATTCCCTGTTGTTCTTTCTTCTTCCTTTTACATTTCTCAGAAAAATCTTAACCCTTTGATTCAGCTTTTTTTATTTATTTATATATATATTTTCTTGAATTTTGGCTCTAATTTCTCAATTTTCTGTTGAAAAATTGTATCTTTAAGGAGATTTAGCAAATGGGGTCTTCAAAAATTTCAACTTTTTTTGTTCAGATTATTGGTTTGATTGATTCTTGCTGAGGTTTGAGCAGCTGGGGTTGTTTGAGAATTTTCCGTTTTTTCCTAGCTGAGAATTTTTGGTAGGGAAAAAATGGCAGCTGGTCCAATTGAGTCAACAGTGGTTCTGGTGGTGGAGGAGTCGTCTCGTCGTTTTGGAGATCTGAGAGGTGTCCAGTGGCGTATTGATTTGGGGATTTTGCCTTTTTCTCCATCTTCAACCATTGATGATCTTCGTCGTGTTACCGCTAACTCACGTAGAAGGTATAGAATCTGCTTTGTTCTTTTGACCCTTTTGGGGTTGTTATGTTTGTTTCTGTTGGTTTTCTTGTTTGTTGTGATAAAAAGATGAAACTTTACAGTTTTTGTTGATTTCTGAAAAAAATGAAAAACCCAACTTGAGATATGATGTAAATGGAGGCCTATAACAAATTGTGCTGTGATGATGGTGAGTGTGAAGATTTGTTTGTGTGGAGTGGTTAAAGGAAATAGTATGTGCTAGATGACTTATTTTGATTATTCTATTTATATTAAACACCATTGTATGGCTTTTTGAGATGGTTCATCATAACATAATGTTGGGTTTGAGATGATCTGTTTATTTGCTTTTCTGATGCTAAAGAATAATATGTTGCTAGCAGTTAGTTGGATTATCTTTTTGGTCATTGTTTTCTTGTCTGTTTTGTGCAGAGTTGTTGTTCTGAAGTTTATTTACATGGAAGCTCTTCTTTTCCAAGTCTAGATATGAGATCGTAGGTTTTAGAGGCTGTTAGTTTCTCAAATCTTGTGTTGAATACCTATAGAAAATTAAGGATTGAAAGCTTGTTCTTGATTGTTTGAATGCTCAGCAACTAACGCAGCTGGATTTTCCAGATTTCTAGATATATGATGTACACATTCACTCATTTTAATATCTTAAGCTCTTTTACTAGTAAAATAATGTTGCATCTCATAAGCATGTTTTTCCTCAAATAGTAAAAATGCAGACTGAATATACTGATATAAAAATGTTTTGTGTGCATTTCTCAATTTGATTGTACTGTTTCTTTTCAAAGTTTTGTGATGATCCAAATTCCAGTGTGTTAGTTTCTTTTTATTTCTGTGTCCTCAGTATGATAATGAGGTTTGTAATGTATAATGTTTTTGTGTAACATATTTTTGGTTGTGTAGGTATGCTTCTTTGAGAAGACAACTTCTTATTGATCCACATGTGCCTAAAGATGGAAGTAATTCTCCTGATCCTGTCATAGACAATCCACTTTCACAAAACCCTGGTAGGATATTTGCATCATTTTTTCATTTTCTCATCTTTTAGCAAGTGCAAAGCTGAAAATTGTTCAAACATCACCACACCTTCAAACATTTGAAACTTTTTCAAGATTCTTTTTTTGATAAAAACCATCCTGAAGAACTTCACAAAAGACCATCCTGAAGAAACGGTTATTGTGTCCTGCTCTTGAAAAGTATATTTCCATTTTACTGTCTGAATTAATAATTATTTGTCAGTTCTTGTATTTCCACTTTGTATTAGAAAGTACTTGGAGAAACTGTGGCTTGTGGTTGAGTATATGCTAATGGTGGTGCTGCAATGCAGATAGCATGTGGGGTCGCTTCTTCAGGAATGCTGAACTTGAGAAGATGGTGGACCAGGATCTTTCGCGTTTATATCCTGAGCACGGTAGCTATTTCATTGTAATTTGCTGGATGCAAGCCACTTGTTGAGGAGGACGGAGGATTACTGCGTTACTTTGGTGCCTTAGGGACATTCCAAGAGTACTGGTACAGACAAGGTGAACAACTTTCATGTAAAACTTATCATGTGCTACTGCTTACTGTTGAAGTGGAATAAGGCCTTTACTAGTCTGTGGTATCTCGTTGAGATACTTCTTCAGTTCTTAAATAGTTAATCAAGATGTAAATTCTTCAAGCTTAGAAATCAAAGAGCAGGCACCGTCCTTTTCATAACGAATGACATGCATCTATAATGTAAGCTTGGGCTCTCCCAAGTTCAAGTGTATTAAGATTGTTTCTGCGAACCTATTAATTGTTCACATGCTCTACAGCTGCCTTCTTTGCTGTTTGTATATCATTTTTTTATAACCGTGGTGTCCAGGCCAACTTGTGCACACCTCGACTAATTTAATGGTATGTCTGCCACCTCCCACCACCAACAGGCACTAGGTAAAGTCTATCCACCAAAGCTAGGAAAGATGGGAAGAAATCACCTAGAACCTGTTACTTCATGGTTTTCGCCCACTTCATTGACCATGAGGCCATACCCTTGGATGCTGCTTGTATAGCAGCTTATGACATCCAAATAGTTCATTTGCTCTTGATTTCATCACTCTATGCTGTCATACCCTCCTTTTTTGAGTCCTTTACTTTCTGATCTTGAATTTATCATGTAACCTAGTGCCTTAATTGGTAACCATCTATCATGTTTGTCTTCTCATTATTAATGGAGGAACTTTCTGCTTCTCTGTTTGCAGGAATGCATGAACTACTGGCCCCACTTCTTTATGTTCTTCAAGCTGATATGGAGCATCTTTCTGAAGTGAGGAATCAGCACGAGGATCATTTTGCTGACAAATTTGATGGGTTCTCATTTCATGAAAATGACTTGACATATAAGTTTGATTTTAAAAAGTTTTCGGAATCTACGGAAGATGACATTGGATCTGAGAAGAGTCCAGGGAGAATTACTAGTTTAACTGAACTTGATCCAAAGGTTCAAGCAGTTATTTTATTAAGTGATGCATATGGTGCTGAAGGTGAGCTTGGTATTCTTCTATCTGAGAAGTTCATGGAGCACGACGCGTATTGTATGTTTGATGGTCTGATGAGTGGAGCTGGTGGTGCTGTTTCTATGGCACAATTTTTCTCTCCTGCACCATATGGTACTTCTCATACTGGATATCCCCCTGTTATTGAAGCCTCAGCATCATTATACCATTTACTTTCGCTGGTTGATTCCTCCCTCCACAGTCATCTTGTCGAGTTAGGAGTTGAACCGCAATATTTTGCACTTCGCTGGTTACGAGTACTATTTGGACGTGAATTTGCACTTGAAGACTTATTGATAATCTGGGATGAAATATTTGCGTGCGACAACAAGAAGTTGGGAAAACCTTGTGAAAATGATGGTGACTCCAGCTCTGGAGTCTTAAATTCATCCAGGGGAGCATTTATATCAGCTTTTGCAGTTACTATGATACTTCATTTGAGGTCTTCGTTGCTTGCGACGGAGAATGCTACTAAGTGCCTCCAGAGATTGCTAAATTTTCCAGAAGATATAAATCTGGGTAAACTGATAGCCAAGGCAAAATCATTGCAGGCTCTCGCAATGGATGCCAATAATTCAGCCCCAATAATTGATTATACTGGAGACTATGGTAGAAATCAGTCAACGGTTATAAGAGGTCACAGCCATTCAGTTGATTTAAGTTCCCCAAGAACTCCACTTGGCTCCTTAGTACCTGAAAGCTACTGGGAAGAAAAGTGGAGAGTTTTACACAAGGAAGAAGAGAGCAAGAAAAATAGTGCTGAGAAACAAGTTCCAACCCGAAGAAAAGGTTGGTCTGAGAAAGTAAGAATGCGTCTTACCAGAACTGAGTCTGATCCAACCCCATCTACAGTTGATAATGGAAGAAAAGTTTCCAAGTCATCAGTGAGGAGGAGTTTGTTGAAAGATCTTGCTCAGCAGCTTGGCGCCGATGAAGATGCAGAAAAACTTATTGATGATGAAATTAAGGAGCAAGAAGTTCCAGTTGACGTTGTCGGGCAAGAAGATAATGATGGAAATTTTACTTGCACATCTGAACAGTCGGGCTCCACTGGAAGTGCCGGTAGTGAACAGAATTCTTCTATATTCTCAGATCCCCAAAGTCCTGATAGTGATGCAAATGATCATGGAAATAGATCTGAAAGAAGTAGTGTTGCATCAAATTTCTCTGCCGATGAAAATGATGCTGATGGCTATAGTGCTGAGGTATCTTGTACTAATCTGGAAGTTCCACCTCTCCCTGGTTCTGATCCCCCTCAGGAGACCTCGGGAAAATTGGAACAAAGTGTTGATTCTGGAGAAAAAGGTCCAGCTGGCTTGAAGGAGCGGAAACTTCTATCTGGTAAATTTCAGTGGTTATGGAAATTTGGACGAAATGGTGGGGAGGGGACATCCGAAAAAGGAGTCTGTGATTCCACAAAAGCTGACAATTGTGGGAATAATCCTGATGATCCTGCTGTATTGTCCACCGCTGATACATCTAATAACAGCGGTATTAGCAAAGGAGAATCTGTAGACCAGAATTTAATGGTTAGTCTGAGAAATCTCGGACAGTCTATGCTTGAGAACATCCAGGTAAAGGCTGATATCTTGCTCAACTTGTGTATGTTGTTTGATTTTTATCATTTTTGAAAGTATCCGTTTTGGACATATCTTTGTCATCCAAATTCACACCCTCAACTTTCTGAAGGCAAAGACCCTATGCATCCATTTGTTACTTCTAAACCAGTTACATTGAGTTATCTGCTTAGATCCATCAGAACATCTATACATTATAATATATTTGTATGAGTTGTGAGAAACTAATCTTCCCAATTGATTTCAGTCATTTCGATCACATGCAATATCAGCAGTCTGATTATGGTATATACTATATTACACAATGTGCTGCAATTCTCTCATCATTAATCACTCATCATTTGTACAGGTGATTGAATCAGTCTTTCAGCAAGATCGCGGTCAAGTTGGAACCTTAGAAAACCTTTCGAAAAATGTTCTAGCTGGTAAAGGGCAAGTAACAGCCATGGCAGCTCTGAAAGAGCTTCGGAAAATCAGTAACCTCCTCTCGGAGATGTAAGGAGTCGTAGAGTTTGTTAAGTCTGTTCATAGGTCTAGTAATTAAAATGTTCCAATTGCAGAATAATCAAAAGTCTTATTCGGCTTCTCATATCTCAACTGTGAGCGATTAAAATTTTGGTATGTATCCAGGATCTTATATGTAAATACAAAATCCTCTTGAAGTATCATTTTTCATTTATGAAATGTAGCAGTAGATATTTCTGTCCAGACAAGTCAATGCTCTTGCTTTTCAAGTACAAGCAACAAGGTAACTGAGTCTGATAAGTTGATGGTTAGCGTAAACTAGCCAACTTATAGCGATTCCTTTGATCTTGAACCCAAGGATTTTGTACTGTAGTTCTCGAAATGTTTGAGATTGAGGCATAATTGATTAAAATTACAATAACGATAGATCTCAAGTTCGACCCCTAGTCCAGCCTCTGCAACACATCTCTATATTTTCTGCACTATCCATGAAGCTTGTTTTTGTGCAGTGTCCTACATTTGTCTCTCTTTACCATAGTACGTATGCAACAAACATGTACTACATTGTACAATGCTACTGATAATCTGTCATTTCAACAGATTAGCTCCCTCATGGGATCATCAAGGATTTCAAACAGAGATAGAATGGATTAACATCAACAGTCAATGATCAAAGTAAAAAAACCCCAAGAAGTAATTCTTCACATTGGGATAAAGATTTATCATTTCTATACCAGTAAAGATAAAGACACTTATATATTTGCTTCAGTCCATCTAAGATACAATATGAGGCATAGAAGGTCACATATTACTGATTGACAACCTTTATAAAGAATGAATATCCAAGCAGCTAATTCTTCTTTCCTAACATACCAAGAAAACACAACATTTTTAGATAAAGGTATGAACTCAATCATAGGGACTTGACTTCATAATAGCTGTATACAAAGACTGATGACAAGTTTCCTATAAATAATATTGTACTGTAGCTAGCTCATTCAAACTGAGTTTTGTTTGGTATAAGAACTAATACTCATGAATTAAGAAACTCAGTCATTACTCTTCTGATCATCACCTCAGAAATTGACACCCATCCCCACACGTCACATATATCACACACAAAAAATCTTATAGGAACAAATGGAACATTATGCATGCTGCTAGACAACAAGAAGGACCTCTAGATGCAGAAGCAGCTAACAAAATGAGAAAATTGAAATTTCACGCAGATAATAACTTTGTTCTTCATATGTAATACAAAAAGCTTCGTACGGAAACTTGGCTATCAATGTCGTCTGGCCCAGTTGCCCCAACTGGACTTAACCATTTGACTTCTGTCAATAAGAGAAAGAAAAGCCCTCTTACCAGTCTGCCTCCTTTCTCTTGATGGAATATATCAATACCCTAGCTCCAGCCTTGCTTGCGTTCTTCACCGGTGCTTGCCAGATGTATCACTCATCCCGCTCCCACAGAGTGGTAAGGGGTCTTCTTGTGTGTTACAATTTTTACGGGAATGAATCGCATATGTTGGTGGAGAATTGCTCGGGAATTCATTGATATGACTTTGCCAGGTCCTAGGGAGGCTACTCTTCTTTTTTGTAGATCGAGTCATTTTCCCTCTACACGCTATGCTATCCTCGGCGACAATAGCGTCATCGGAGATGAGCGGGTGGCTGAGCGTTATTGCGAGCTGATTCCGCCACTGAATGTTCCATTTCGTTTAGAGAAACGTTATATCGTCAATTGGGGCGTTGGAATTTGTAAGCGGTCTTAGTTACGCTGAAGATGAATAAGGAATTTTTTCACATCTCCTATCTTTGTCGCATTGGTAAGATTCATTAGTTAGTTCATATCCTTCTTTTCCTGTAATGAGGGATATTATGTCTATGAATGTTCTACTGTTGTATCATTTACAGGAAGCTAGGTACCGGGTGTATACTCGACGCACGACACCTCCTAGGAGACACTGGAATAAACATTTCCTTGTCTTTCACTCACCGAACGATGTGTGTACTCTCCCCCCAAAAAGAATTAATCAAGAGCACAACATTCTCCTAAGAACATTCTATTTTTGTTTCACTAGTCAACAACATAATCACATGCTCTTGAACACGAATTATAAAAACATAGTTTAACATCACCCTCTTAAGAAGAAAGGATATATCATTTTTCTTTATTGTGGAGAACACACATTCTCATAGATTTTATTGTTCAACTCATTATAATTGTTCAGCTTAGTTTCTATATTATGCATGTTCAGTACATTTCAAGTACTAACACATACTTTGGCGCTACATCTTTTCATGATGTAGGTTCAGGTCTCACCATCCAGATCACGCATAGATCAATTTTCAATTCGCATTCAACAGGTTTAGTGGTGAATCCTCATATTTTTTTAAAAAAATAGACATGCTTCATTATAGTCTTTACTTTCAAATTTCATTTTTTTGTTAGAGTTAACTGGCGGCATGTCCCAACAACTCATCTCAGTTAAGAGACTTTTCAAGATATAGAGCTAAATGCAAATTTAACAGAACCTGACTGACCAGTTCAGTGGCAGGTTTCAGTATACTCGACTTCCTTTATCTATTCTACACCATTCAGGCTCGTGGACTTTTTTCATAACAGTATCACACCATGTTTTAGCTTTTACGTAGTTACACAGCTCCATATTAAGTTTACTTTCAGTATGGATTACTATATATATGCCAGAAACAGCCCACACCATTAAGCTGTGAATTGTATTTGGGTCAAAATTTAAATTTTCAAATATTTACTCGTTTGATCACCCTACAGAAATCTGTCACCGCACCACCAACCCATAGGTTAGAAACCCAAACCAACCCACGCATTATGACACACAAACTCTAATAAAATTGATAAAATTACGAAAAACAGTAGCCAACACAAACGAAAAAAACACACCAATAATCAAGAGGGTATTATTAGTTTGACTTTTTTTTTTTTTAAAACATAGAATTGTACAAAATAAAATAAATTCAAGATACAATACATATTATAAGTTTTGATTTCAATTGTCTCCTTAGTTCATATTTGAAAATTTCATCAAAGTTCGTTGTATGTATTGTAAATATTCCAATATTAAATTATTATTCTAGAATAATTATAGTTTTATCTTTACTATTTACTTACTAATGATATTGTGTCCCAAAAATTTTGGTAAAATAATAATTATTTTACCATTATTTTGTTTTGATTTTTGTACGTAATATGTAAAATATTTACTCATTTATGCCAAAAAATATTTAGTTACTAAAATATACTAAAGTAATTAGATTCTCACATAATTAATAAATAATAATAAATGCATAATATATTATTATTCTAAATAATAATTAATAATAATAGAGAAAGAAGATTCTTATGCATTAAAAAAACTTTAAATCTGAAACACATCCACCCCCCTGATGTTTAAAATTCATAGACAATTCAAGGGTTTATATTAAATTATTATAGTCACAATATAAACTTTTATCACTCGTCCCGGTTATGGTTTGTCATCGTTCTTCTATTTTAGAATCAAACTATAAAAACTTGACTAACCATTTTAAGATGAATTTTTTTCATCAATGAATATGCAAAAAATTGTAATTATAGTACTTTCATATAGTTTGAGAAATTTAATTTTTTTGTTATAATATCGAATTAATGTGATCTATTTACCTTTGAAAAATGAGTAAATTGACTTTCGATAAGCGGAACATGACAAAAACAATTCTGGACGGAGAAAGTACCTTATATATAATTTTACTTATTCAATTAATAATTTATGTATTTATACATTTCAGAGAATTTATCATTAATTATAAAAATATTTTTCTAATTATTTTTAAGTTGATTAGATAATTATTAAATTCTTTTTTCACAATCCATGTATGTAAATATTGATTGATTCCACCACTTCATCGTAACCTATAGGTTCTCTTTGTTTACCGCTTCTATAATTTAAGTTTTAAAAAAATATTTACAAATAATTTAAAATTTAATTCTAATTCAAAAATTAAAAGTTAAATTAGTTGAGAATACTAAATTTTAAAAATTATTACAACTTTGATGATAAAGCTCATAAAATGGTACTCTCTATAGTCCTTCTCTTCTTTTTCTGTGAATCAAGTCGTACGATTTAAAGAAAAAAAAAAAGCATAATTAATAATAATAATAAAGATTCTTCTGCACAAAAAAACTTTAAATTCAGAGATTTTTAAATTTATAAACAATTCATATTTTTTTTATTAAAATATATTGTAAAAACATAAAAACTTTTACATTATGTATAATTTAAACCATCAATAATAATTATGAGTTTATAATCCACCAAAACTTATCAATTATTATGAAAATATTTTTCTAATTATTTTAAAGTTTTTTAAATAATTATTAACATTTTTTCCACAATCCATGTATGTAAATATTGATTGATCCCACCTCTTCATCATAGGCCTATATATTCTCTTTGTTTGTCGCTTCTGCAATTTAAGTATTTTTTTAAACATATTTACAAATAATTAAAAATTTAATTCTAACTAAAAATTAGAAATTAAATTAGTTAAATTGACTAAATTCGAAAAATTATTACAACTTAGATGGTAAAGCTTATAAAATGTAAATCTCTGTAGTTCTTCTGGTCACGACCCAAAACAATGGGCGTGATGGCACTGTCTTAATCCCACCCAAAACAAGTCAGCCTAAAATGTCACCCATTAACAAAATAGAATGCGGGGGAAAAATTGCAATCAATCAAAACACCCCAACATATGGGTTGTCAAGTGTAAACGCCTCAAAAGTATTACAATTGATTCAAACGAAACGCTAATAGTCTCAAATGGAACTTGTTTTCGAATCGAACAAGGTCATAACTAAGGAGAAGAAAAGTACGCTGAGGCGACAAAACAGCTAATCTCAACTCCAAGAAACTCAGACAAGGAGAAGAGAAATCTCACAGAGTTTCCGGGCTAGTAACCTACAACAAAATTGTTAGAAGCAAGGGGGAGTTGCCAAAAAACCACCACGGTAATCCAGCAAGAACCTCAAACACAAGCCTAAGGGGTGAAATAGGGTACTCCTACCACCCCCGAACGAACCTCACAACTCAACATGCAAAAACATCAGCCCAACCTAACGCTCACAGTTTGACACATAGATTAGAACGAACTCAAACAAACTATTCCCCCACCATATGGTGAATCTCAGACCATTACATATCCCCAACAACAACACTTTAACCACAACCATTATAATCCTCAATAACAAGTAAGGCCAGAGTGGGCTCCGCCCCCCCGTTTCCTCTTGAACACCCAAAACCACCCACTCACCCCCCAACAAAAGACCCAACCCTAACACACACAACAACACAAAGGCAATCACTAGATCAGCAAAACACATATCAAGGTTCATAACTGATAGTATGTGCAAATGGAATGCAATGTCAAGTATAATGATGCATGTCTGACCTAAGTTTTGATACCCACCGCTTGTATCTCAGTCCGGACCCATGGGGGACATATTGTCCATGCATATGTCGCGGCGCACGACACGACCCTGATAAAGTACCATCGCGGCGCGCGCGATACGTCCCTCGAAATATAGTATCCATCGCGGCTGCGCGATACGTCCCTCGAAAATGTACATCCTCTTAAGTACCATCTTTCTGCAATGCACATACACTTGTCACAAAAAACCAGGGGCCTCAAAATAATGCAAGATGACAGTTCACATAAAAATGAGGAGATGACCATTTCCATAACATCGCACAGTCCACAACCACATAACACATGAAGGTCACATTTAAACAATGATTCAAAAACAAGCCTTCAACCCTTTTTCAACACATCACACAACCACAAGGAAATACACGCATTCATTACACTTACAAGCCCCGTTTGAGAACACACCACCACCACTTGCCTCAAATCAGACACCCCACACTCCACGAACAACCACGGTCATCCGGGAACATGAGTCCAGAGAAGAAACCATTTTCCAACACACCAAACCAGACCCCTCGCCGATAGCATCACACACCCACCACCCCAACCACCCTCACACAGGACAACAACCGAGTTAGAACAATCTATTCCACTCAACACCAAGTACCAATCACTCAGTGTTAGTTGTTTTAAGATACTAGATTGCAGAAAATACACCAACCCCAACAAAACAAATCATCTATAGAGCCAGTTCGAGCCAATCACCAACGAACCCACTCCACGAAAAAACCTACTCACAATACTACCAGAGACCCAAATGCAACACCACCACTTATTGCACCTAATCCTTCAAAGATACCCACTATCTATCAAGTTCACATTTTATTAAATTTCAAACCTATTTAGTTGTAATACCTCCAATTCTCATAACTTAATGGATTCAGTAAGTACAATACATTTAGTATTAATTATCTATCTCAATATATCAAAAACGAATGTAAACATGCATAGCCAAAAGAAAATAACGGATTATAAATCAAACTAACGTCACACACCCTCTTAGCACACTAGCGAAAAACGAAAAGCAATCTAATTTAAGTTGTTTCAAACCCATACTCACATATTAATACTTACGTAATTAGTTAACTGTTACTAACACTATTAATAATTAATGAGAGATACCCTTCCAATCTTTAATCAATTAGAAACTAAAATCAAAGTTCCATTTAATTTATTAAACTATTTTTATAATAGTGACAAAGGACAAATTGAAAATTAACCTGCTAGGTTAAAGTAAAGGGCACAATTATTCCTTCTATCATTACGTCTCTGTATGTATTATTATGTCCCTCCCTTCGCCAAATTTTCCAACATATCAGTGTGTAATGATAACGCAATAGACACCCCATTTTCACTACATTTCCGTTACACTCGCCAACATTAACATAATCAAAAACCTACATTTATGAAAAGTAAGATAAGTTCGAATATAATAGAATCACCTTGAATCTTGCGGCCGCTAGTCGTCGTACAAGGAGGTTCCTCTCGCCTCATTTGTTTTAATATTTAGGGTAATAATGTGAGATAGTGTAAATAAATTAATATTAATAAGGTCTCACTAATTTTTTTTTCTTTATCATACCATGGGCCATGTGGGAAGGAAGCATATAGCATGACAGAATTGACCATCAGCCACCAATAAAAATTTATTTAGTTAAAATCACACTCATCAACTAGACAATTAAAATTAACCAAACCATACCTCAAAAATTTCCAAATCTATTTCACAATGGCTCAAAAAGTGACTCGAGACAATGCGAGAGTGGACAAAACGGTAATTTGTGGAAAATTCTATAAAATGACTTTCTAGGTAATTACACTATCCACCACTAAAACCATGGTTCGTCCTCGAAAATAAAGGAAGAAGAAGGAAGGGACTAACAAACAAAGACCCAAAGCCTGAAGGTATGATTTTTCAAAGTATTTACACATTCTCGACCGTGATAAACCTCATCTTTAAGGACCATTTATCAAGAAGTATTATTAAGAACTGAACTTTGGAATCAAAATTTGAAAGATCTACAATCAGGAGGGATTATCAAGCCACAAGCTAACCCATAAACTCAAATTAAAGTAACATCCACTAGACCTTAACACAACCATCATAATAGATCTTTTCTCACATAACCAAGATGAAATTATGAATTAATACTTGGCTACAACTCCAAGTGGACTTTAACCAACCACCACACACTCATAATGCACAAATCATCACAGATCTTATCAAGATTTCCTTTTCATAACATAGTCTTTTCATGAGCTTAAGCTATAAAAATATGATCTTTAGACATAAATACAAATCAAGGGAGAATCAAGCTTATCTATCCCAAAGAATAACAAGATCAAGTAACTACTTAACTAGAGATTCACTCAAGCTAATAGTTACTCGAACCACACTATCAAAATGTCATATCGATAGCTATTATTGTAGACAACTTTTCATAATGGTAGAGCTATACCCAATGCTTCCTTCATTCAATAACACATATTCGAAACGTGACCTCGATGATGAGATGAATACTAAGACTATCAGACAACAGTAGGTATCCATGGTAGCACTTCTGTGAACTCTTAAACAAGATTGTGTGTGTAGAATCACTACTACACTTCAACTTCCCAAACAATAGCAAATCATCCATTAATTGAATGAAATGAATAAAGTCGAACCAAAATGCATTCCTACCAAGAGGACAAATCACAGAATCGGTACACCCGACCACCACTAGGAATTTACCCAAAAAAATTATAAAACCATGTGTGGGAATAAACACCTAATCACACTCAAATGTATCCAAAACGAAGTAGGTGGTCATATTAGAATATACAGAACCAGGTTGAATAACACTATATACTTTCTCCTAATTTCCATATCAATAGTTTATTCACCCTGACTACACCCTCAATTTTAATTTTTTTTGTCCACCCAAAATCAACAGTCTGATCTCAATTACAATTTACACATGCTGGATTTGTCAAACCCCGCCAACTATCACAGTACTCCCAAAGCAACACTCCCTACTATTAACAAATATCATAACCACACAACCATTTACCACTTTCACTCGTCATAGTATCACATCTTTAGTAGCAAGCCATTTATTCTCCAAGCTTGAACTATGGTTCTTATCTGTCCATTTAGCGTCCCATGATAGATATAAGTCACATCCAAGACGAGAACACTAATTGTCAAATCTATATTCTCCTTGAGGGTAAAAACAATAAGTCACACTAAATGTCAACTTCACCTAAACTTTCACTTACCATTTTTCAAACCAATATCTGTAAAAACAATAGTTACCTCATGCAAAAACTCAAAGAAAACCCTTTATCACTCCAATATTATGTATACTATAACTCATAACCTCTACTCACCATAAAATGAATATGTAACACATAAGAATCTCTATTTTGTCTCGCCAATAAAATATTTTAATCCCTCAATCCTCTTAACCATGTAAAAATCGTAGGTCCACACTATTTAACATCCATTTTACTTAATACATCTGAACAATCTAGCTCGAAAAACCATTGATAATATTTCATACGTCATTTATTGAACCCAATCAAAAATTAATATTTAGAAAAAGTTAATAATAAACCCATAGTAAGTTAGTGCCGAAACTAGTTCACATCTCATAGTCATATTAAACTCAAAGGCGAAATCACTTACAAACCATTACCTTCGATCAATGTTTGTACGAGATGATTTATTGTTACTTTGCCTTTTCTTAAAATCTTTCCACGACGGAAATTTCAAAAAACTGCAACTCTTCAATACACATAATTTTCTCCTTTTTGCTAACTCACTTACCAGTCTTATATTTTTTTTGGCCAACAATAATGGGACCTTAGGATCACAATCAAAAGTAAAAACCAAATGTACTACTCAAATTTTAAGTCCTTTGAAATGCTTCAATACTCAATGTGATAGATTCATTTCTTACCTTACCAATTCATACCTGACAGATTACACTATCACAAATCTAAAAAAACTCACCATGAAAAATTGAAGTTTTGATCCCAACCATGTAACACAATCCCATTATCTTACAAACATTAGCTCATACCAAAAAAATAATCATTACTTAACGTATTTTAGATTAGCATTGATCGTTCTCATTGACCCTACCATATCTTTTTCTAAAAATCTTAGTCATATCCTTACCAACTCAAAACACAAAAGAAATATAATATTATATTCGAGTTTAACGTCCGTCTCCTTTCTCAGTTTAAATCCCAATAGTTTATATTTTTATCAAAATCTATTGATCTTGTGACAATATATAATATAACGGAAGAAACAGGTAAATTAAAATCACTTGATCCTGAACCCAATTCTCCAAATTCCATCTGAAACCATTACAATCCTTAACCCTTGCGAATAAAGTAAAAATAGCATTAGTTGTATACGTGCTCTGAATGTAAACATATACACTAATTCTTGGCATAGCTCTAGCTCCTTTCAATTTTATTACGAATGACCATCCAACTCCTATAAAAAGTACCATAAAACCACACTTTCTGAAAATAGAAACAACCATAACCTTAGATACTCAAAATTCATCATTACCATAAAAAAAAATCATTTTACCAAACACCCGTATCATTATTAGTTTGCATTTCAATAATAATGCGTCATAAAATCTCATAATCATCAGTGCTTAGTCGTCATTTCCCTCACTAACGAATTTAGCCTCGCCAATTATTAACATGACAATCCAAACCTAGATATGCCAACCATCCAAGGGTACTCACTCAAATTTATATGCACTTTCTTACGAAAAATTCTCAATTACATTCCCACAAAGTATACTTTTTGAACTTCCTTTACTTATAAGCTTATCATCCATATGTCCACCTCCATGGAGCTTTACGCTGGAATACCAACATTTCCCAAATCTTTGAGATACAATTCAAACTTAACACATCAATTACCGTAATAAAGATCCACCATAAAAGCCCTTATAAATAAGCTTAACATATCCATCGTACTAACAAGCTAGGTGGTTTCTCAAAATATGAAGTAAACACCACATCTTATCATATGAGCATGTAAACAATATATAACTCCTTAAGTAGTTTAGTATTTGAACTTAACATAAGTATTCATTTGATATACCACTAGTACCACATGTGAAGACTATTAAACCACCATTAGAACACATCAACCTATCCTATCGAGAAGCTCATATCCAAACGGTTACACATTTCTACCCATCAATAGATGTTAAGTATTAATCATAGTTCCATATCTAGCCAAGCTATATGAATTCTTTCATTAGTTCAGGTCAATATCAAAAAAGTAGCACACTCCATAAACTAAAACCAAGTAAGGCATCGATACTACTATAGAGTAGAAATTCTAACCTTAATTGGTGATTCATTTTCTAAGGAATTCCATCATGTTATGATACTTTACTGGCTTATAGTTTCAAAGTTACAAACAATTGATCTAGTCATCCCTTAATCATTCCCACTTCCAAATTGTTAACCACTTAATATCGTAATACCACACAAAGTACTAACATTTTACTAGGATAAACTATAAACTGACAGGAGGCCCTGAATTTATTGTGTTGGGGGTAAGTGTTTTTTATACTAATTGCAAATATAACCAAAATTCTTTTCATAAGTATATCCACTTCCACTTTTAATACAAGATAACATCAAAACCAATACACACAAGGCCAATGATTCAAAAAAGGAACTACGCCACGAGTCATCAATAAAGAGAGGAATGGAGAGTGAAGCGATAGAATCAAAATGGACCAAGTACGCACAATCATAGAGATCCAAAAGGGAGATATTTTCCTAAAAGTCACTATAGCCTCGCGAAGATAGGTACGACGTCTCCGTTACGATCATAGAGACTCTATTTAGACTCGACTTGGACACACGTGAGGACCTATGAACTGGGGCTTGATACCATTTTGTCACGACCCAAAAATGGGCGGGATGCACTTGTCTTATCCCACCAAAAAACAATGTCAGCCTAAAATTTTCACCATTACAATAGAATGCGGAAGGGAAATTCATTAATCAATTCAAAACACCCCCAAAATCTGGTGGCACTGTAAAAGCCTCTAAAGTTATTACAATTTGATTCAAAAGAAACGCTGGCCAAATTGAACTTGTTTTTTAGAATCGAACAGTTCATAATAAGGAGAAGAAAGTACGCTGAGGCGACAAAACAGCTACCTCTCAATCTCCAAAGAAACCTCAGACAAGGAGAAGAGAAATTCACAGAGTCCGGGCTATAGTAAATACAAAAAATTGTAGAAAGAGAAGCAAGGGGTGAGTGCCAAAAACCCACGGTACTCAGCAAGTAAACTCTAACACAGCTAAGGGGATGAAATACGGGTAATCCTACCACCCGACCGAACCTCCACCCAACACAACCTGCATAAACATCAGCCCAACTAACAGCTCACATTGACATAGAAAGAACGTCAACAAAAAAAATTTAGACAATACATATCCTCCAAACAACACTTTAACAAATTAATATCCTCAATAACAAGCTCAGGATTCAACAATCACAAGTTCCACAAAAAGGCAAATCCAGATCAGCCAAACCACAATATTCAAGTCCATTAATGAAAGATGTGCAACGAGAATGCAATGTCAAGATAATGATGCATGTCTTGACCTAGTGAACACACCCGTGTCTCTCAGTCCGGGACCATGGGGGACATATCTGTCCATGCATCTGTCGCGGGCGCAACGACACGACCCTCGAGAATTAGTACCATCGCGGCGCGCGATACCTGCCCTCGAAAATTATAGGATCCATCGCGGAGCGCGATACGTCCCTCGAAAATGGACATCCTCTTAAGTACCCTTTCTTCTCAATGCAATACACTTGTAACAACCAGGCCTCAAAAAATAATGAAGATGACAAGGTTCACATAAATAATGAGGAGATGACCATTTCCATAACATCGCACAGTTCACAACCACATAAACATGAAGTCACATTAAGAATGATTCAACACCTCAACCCCTTTTTCAACAATCACACATACCACAAGAAATAACACGCATTTCATACACTTAACAAAGAGTTAGAATAGTACTTGCCTCAAATAGTCGAAACAGTCACTCCGGAAACATGGAGTCTTTCATTTTCATTCGGCCTCCAAGATAAAAAAAATGCAAATCATTCAAGTCCATATTATAGTAAGATTTCGAAAACTAACAAACACCCAATTATATAGGTTTGATAGAATAGAAAACTACTCCAAAATATATAATAAATTTCTACCTCTTGATACCCACTATCTATCAAGTTCACATTTTAAAAATTTCAACCTATTAGTTTAGATACCTCCAATTCTCATAACTAATGGTATTAAGAATCAATACATTTAGTTATTTAATTATCTATCTCAATATATCAAAACCGAATGTATAACATGATAGCCAAGAAAATAAGTAAATCAAAACTACGTCTTAGCACACTAGCGAAACGAAGCATCTAATTAATTGTTTTTCAACCAGCAACTACATATAATACTTACGTTTAGTTAACTGCTACTTACACTATAAGAATTAATGAGAGATACCCTACAATCTTTAATCAATTGAAACTAAAATCAAATTCAATTAATTATTAAACTATTTATAATAGTGCAAAAGACAAAATTGAAAATTAAACCTGATAGTTAAAGTAAATGGAACCATTATTCCTCTATCATTACTTCTCGTAGGTTATTATTATGTCCCCTAACTTTCTCCAAATTTCAACATATAGTGTGTATTACTAACGCCAATAGCCACCCATTGTCACTTCCAAATTTCTTTACCACTCCCAACATTAAACATCAATCCAACCTACATCAATGAAATTAGATAAGTTCGAATAATAGAATCCACATGAATTTGCGGCCGCTATTAGTCGTACAAGTAGTTCCTCTCCTCAATTTGTTTTACTTATTTAGGGTAATAATTGTGAGCTAGTAAATAAACTACTATTAATAAGTCTCACTAATTTTTTTTTCTTTATCATACATGGGCCATGGGTAAGGATATCATTAAGATGACGAATGGCCCATCAGCACTCTTAATAAAAATTATTATTTAACAATCACTCATCAACTAGCAATTAAAATTAACAAATAACTCAAAAATTTCCAAATCTATTTCACAAATTGATCAAAAGTTACCGAGACAACTGCGAAGATGGCTAAACGGTTAATTTGTGAAAATTCTATAAAGACGGTTAGGTCATACATTTTCTCTCCTGTGAACACGTGCACGTTTAAAAGCAAACAAAGACAGTATTTTATTTATTGAGAATATTGCTTTAATATGCATTTTTATCAAAAATGTTTTCTTTTTAATAGATATATCATGTATCTACATATCCTTCAATTAAATTGCATAAAATACTTGTAAGAAAAGGAAAAATTATTAGTTATGACAATTATTATTTTTTAAAGTTCAAATACAAATCACAATAGAAAATAAGTGCAAAGTAAAGAGAATTGGCATGTATGTTGTGTGTTGGATTTCTATGCATTTTATAAAAATATTCAAATTAATCCATGCAATTTATCACTAACAAAAATAAGACTTTTTTCAAATAAACAATGTATATGGACATAAAATATTTGTGTCCCAAGATTTTTTAGTAGAATAATTATTGTCTTACCATTATTTTTATTTGATTTTGGTATGTAATATGTAAAATATTGACTCATTTATGCCACAAAAAAATATTTCGTTACTTAAAAACATACTAAAGAGTAACTATTATCACATTAAATTAATAAATAAACTCCCAAAATCAAACATTTTTGCTTAGGAAATAGTCATTCCATTTTGTTAATCTATAACAGTGAAACAAAACTTTCTCTTATAACTTTTTCCGGTCGTGTTGGTCTTCCACTCTTTTATTAAGAGCTATTATATTTTCTCTTTATTTCCTATTTTGCTTTCTTAAGGTTTCTCTATAGATCTTTTATACCTTTGTTGATAAAAAGAGTTTTTAACAAATGATGCTTATATTTTTGCAATTATTTTTTATTTTCTTGATTCTTTGTTAAAATGATTATATCATTTTTGTGTAAAATTAGCATTTGTCACTTGTTGTAAAGTAAATCATCGGCTTTATACTTTTTTACTCATAAACCTTTAAATAGTAATTTATCGACCTTAATTATCTTTTGATATTCCCCATTTTTATCTATCATTAATTTATCATTTAATATCACCCACCTTTTCAAATCGTTAATAATACTTCATCGAGTCTTTATTCAAGGCCTTACTTCAAATAGCGATGTTTAAGCTTATACATTCCACACGACCTTGAGATTTCCAGGGCAAGCACCCCCACCACCAAGTATTACACAACAAACCAACCCCCAACCCACCACCAACCACAAACCACCCCCTCCGACCAAGCCACACAATCACCACAATCAAGTACATAGCCCCCCACACCCCCCAACTTACACCCAATATCCCCAACCCTCAAACCCACAACACCACACCGACGGCAATATCAGAATATAGCACCTACACTAAGCACACGCCCCCCACAACCCTATGAACCCCCACCATAACATAAACCATAACTATTTCCACCGAGACGGGTCACGGCAAGTACTTTTTACAATACTTTTCCTTTCCTCAATGCTTATGAACATTTCCAATCTACAAAATATGTGCATGTTTGGAAGTTTAACGAGTCTACAGAATCATATTACCTATGGCTAGCCTATAGTAGTAGACCAAAAAGTTATCTACTTTATATATATTTTTTAAATTCAAACCTAAGAGTAAGTCTTAATCCTACACTTAGCACAATTTTTAATAATATTCATATAGTATAAACACCAAATATTTAATTACTATCTTAATATAGCCACTTTGAGTATTTATATAAAAAAAATTATAATATTAAAATTAGGCCACTGGTTACGAAAGCCGTGGAATATAGCAAACACCATGAAGCAAAGTCCTCTCTCTCGTCTAAACAATTGACATACCCTTAATCAATTGGCATTTATCAATATTATATGCAATATTTGTTGCACAAATTTCAAACAGAAGAAACCCAATAGAAATTTGCTGCCACTCATATGACCTGTACGACAAATATATATGAAATTAACACACTAAATACTAACCTACTAATTAAATAATTCAAACCTCCCTTACATCACACAATTAAATGTTTTTCCATATGTATACTTTTTGTCTCACAAATTGCAAGCGACGAACATTAAGAATGATTTAAATTTTTAATATTTTAATATTTTTTTTAAATGTTTATTTCACCATAAATTTTAGTAATTCTTTGATAAAACTAAATTTTTTATATTTTAGTTAAGAATTTAATATGATTACAAACTACAAAAATCAAATTTAATAAGAAAAATTTATTTCTCTATGATGCAATAAGAATGTAGGAATTCTATTTTGTGACTAAGTTATAAATCTATCCAAATATGCTAGGTAGGAATTTTATTTTGTGGTTAAGTTATAAATCTATCCAAATATGCTACGTAGAAATTCTATTTTGTGAATAAGTTATAAATCTATTCAAACATGCTATAGAAAAATAAAATTATCAAAAATATTCGATCTATAAGACAAATAATATTTTTATCAAATTTTCTGAAAAATTTAAATAACATATGTTTAAACAGACAATATACTAACCTAATTAAATCCTAAAGGCCATGAAATATAAAAAATAAATAAACTGAAGGCTTAAAAGAATAGTTAATGCGTCATCATCAAAACTAATTAGGCCAACTAATTAATTAAATAGAAATGTTAAAAATTAAGATTATAATAAATATTCTACTTAAGCGGTTGTAATTAGTTTTAAAACTACATATTTTGTTTCTAATTTTAAACTTATATTTTTAAAAATTAATTAACCACTCTCTCATAAATTATTAATCTCTGTAGTTCTTCTCTTCTTGTGAATTATGTTGTACGGTTTAAAAGTAAACAAAAACATATACATATTATTTATTGAAAATATTGTTTTAATATACAATTTTATCAACAATAACTTTTATAGATATATCATGTATCTACATGTCCTTCATTTAAATTGCACAAAATACTTGTAAGAAAGATAAATGCAAGTGTAATACGGAAAAATTATTAGTTATAACAATCATTAATTTTTAAAGTTCAAAACATTAAATCACATAGAATGAATAAGTTCCAATAGTAATAGAGAATTTGCTAATTGTTACGTTTGTTTTACATTGTTGGCTTTCTATGTATTTTATAAAAATATTCAAATTAATCTATGCAATTTATCACTAACAAAAATAAGACTTCTTTCAAAGAAACAATGTATATAAGCATAAAAGACATTAAAAAAAAGTAAATAACAATGCTTGTAAGGATCATCGTCACTCCAATTAAAGTCTATGTAAACTAATTGTTATCAATAACAAAACATATGTATTTTTAATAACTTTTTCTTTCTAAAAATGCATTCACATGAAACGAAGAGTAATCGACAAAGATAATTATGAAATTTGATACCTAATTTTGATTGCGCTGATACGTGATATTCTTCACCTCTCCTATTATATATAGATAGATTATTATATTATTTAAAATTTGAATTTTTAAGAAAGGTAAAATGTTGAAATAATAGTAAAAAATAGATTCACCGTACTTGGTTGTTTTTTTAGTATTTGCATTTATTATTTTTTAAATTGAAATTTATTTTAATAATTTGTAATTTCTATTTTATTGTGGTGCTGACACATTTTTCACCTCTCCTATTATATATAGATATGATATTTGTGTCTCAAGATTTTTTAGTAGAATAATTGTTGTCTTACCATTATTTTCATTTGATTTTGGTATGTAATATGTAAAATATTTACTCATTTATGCCAAAAAAAATATTTTAGTTAGTTTAAAAGAATTATTGTATTTATTACTGTTGTATTATGTTCGCGATTCTACATAATTGATAAATAACTCTCCAAAACTAAAACAATTTTTTGGCTATAAATAGTCATTCCATTTGTTCATTCTAAACGGTGAAACAAATTTTCTCTTATAATCTTTTTCATGTTCTTGTTGGTTATTTTCTAGTTCTTCACTCTTTTTATAACGAGAAATTATATTTTCTCTTATTTTTCTATTTTTTGCTTTCTTATGGTTTTCTTTAGATCTTTTTATGCCTTTCTATGATAAAAAGAGTTTTTAAAAAATTCTGCTTATATTTTTGTAATTATTTTTGTATTTTCTTGATCTTGTTGAAAATGATACATCTATTTTTTAGTTTAAATTAGCATCTGTCACTGTTGTAAAGTAAATCATACGTTTTATAGTTTTTCTATTCATAACCTTTGAATATTAATTAATTTACTACCTTAATATATCTTTTGATATTCCCCCATTTTTATCTATAAAAATTCATCTTCTTGGTTTTATGAGACCTAATCCAAAGTTATTAATTTCATTCTACAGATGTTTACATCTTTACTTTATTTATATAAGGCTAAATGTCGTCATAACTAAAAAATAATAAATTTTAAAAGAATTTTTTTAAAAAATTAAAACAGAATCACCACCTAATTTTAGAAAAAACGAAGAAACTAATTCATTAATTAATTAATGAAAAAAAATTTACGAAACTAATAGATACTTGTTCAAACATTGTGATTGAGTTTCTTGAAGTTTTGGGTTAATGTTGTCCGAAAACGAAGCTTGTTGTATTAAAACTGTACACTAATTGGGATCAAGGAATTGCAGGTCACTTTTCTTTAGATGGTCATGTTTTAACAAATGGAGCTTTACTTTTATTAAAATATGACCTGCTGAAGAAAAGAGACTCGTAATTTCATGTTCCCTAATGAGTGGACAATTTTTTAATATGACAATCTTCATATAAGGGCAGTATTGACCCATAACTGATAGAGACTCATTTCAATGTTTGTACAAGAATCTATTAATTTCATAGATATTTTTTTATTAATCAATGAATTGATTTTCTATTTTTTTTTTTAAAAAAAATAGGTGGCAACTTCATTTTAATATTAAATTCTCTTAAAATTAATTATTTTTTGAGTTATCACAATGTTTTACTTTATTTAAATAAAGCAGGGATAAGCAAAATTATCCTAATATTTTTTAGTAGAATAGTTATTACCTTACCATTATTTTTTAATTTTTTTTTGGATTGTAATAAGAAAAATATTTACTCATTTTTTCCAAAGTATTAAATAGATACATTGTAATTACTAAACTATAATTAAGTAATTAAATTTACATTCTCACCTAATTACTAAATATGCTTCGCCAAAAATTGTGACTATTTTTTGTTACAATGGTCATTTGATTGGCTTCAGTAGGAGCAGTGAAAACAAATTTCTTTCTGGGGGAAAATTGATTTTCCTGATCCCTTATGGTAATCTTTCAATTCTTCACTATTTTTCATAAGAATTTTTTTTTCTTATTTTCCTTCAATTTTGATTAAACATATTTTTATGTGATTATTTTTGTATATGCACAATATTTTTTCAATTATTATTTTCAGTTTGGTTTTGATCTTTTTGAAACCTCTTCATTAGTTTTAGGGTTTAATTTAGATGTAGATTTTAGTCCTAAACAATAAAATTACATTTAATTTCTTTTATTCTTATGATCCTATTTCTTCATGCATGATCACCATATGTGTTGCAAGTAAATGATTTACTATATGTGATATATTTTAGTTTTTTTTACAAAGTATATGAAAATATCAACTAGAAGATTAAGTTTTGAAAAAATAATACTAATATAAATAATATATAAAATGGTAGACAAGGCATAATAAGATTTCAAATATTAAATGATGTAACAATACTATCTAGGTAAATTATTAAGGTGCAAGTTGATGGTCCATCTCCCTTTTGCAAATTTTCTCGATCTTAACATTATCAAAAATATTAATATCCATTCTACATTTGTTTCACCAGTGAATAACATAATTATTGTCATAATCCGAAACTATTATTTAGATGCGAACATGGAACCTAGGATCACAAGTGATCACAAGCTAACCGTGCTGGCATAATCATGAATATACTAAAGATAATAAATTGACGCTGAAGCTTATAACACGAAGTAAATCTGAAATAAGGAGGAATATCCATATACTAAATTGAATATATGAAATTTGAGAGTTTTATTACAAAGGAGATATCAAACTCAATCGTAAAAATTATTTTATCAATTTTTGGTTTAATTAGTTTTAAGAGTTTATGTATAGGTGAAAACGTAATGGAAAGTTGTAAAATCGACTATTTTAAATTCTAATAGCAAATAAAAATTATAGACTTAGAAAAAAGCATGATAATATTTAGTTAGTAATTCAGGTTTTTATATCCACATTTTATTTTAATAAAGAATTTAATTTTTTTAAATTTTAAAGCGAATGATTTAAATTTTTAATATTTTAATTTTTATGTTTATATAAATTTTATATTTTTTTTAATGGTTATTGTTTTATCAAAAATCGGAAAAGTATTTGGTTTTTGAAGAGTTTTCGACATTTAGAGTCGCCAATCCATACCCAAGATAACATCAAAGTCTACCATCCCCAGAATGATTAAGTCTACCCAAGTGTCATACCCAGCCAAAGAAACAAGACAGGATCGATACACTCTATTTGTTTTTTCCCCCCCCCAACCCCATAAGGGCTTACCAAAGGTGTGGTAAACACGAATAGGTCAGTCATGATATCACATATCATATTCAAATTAGCATCAAAATACGTAGACACATAGAGAATGTAGAACCTGGATCAAACAACACAGAGGCAGGTCGATGGATACTGGATGGTACCTTGTAATAACAGGCATCAGAGGTCTCCGCCGAAGGGTCTCCCGGGGAAAGCATAGCCGTGGCCTCTCGCCACAATCCATCCTGGGTGGTACATCTACCCCAACTATGATGAGCGCAACACCACTTACTAGAAAACTCTATCACCTCTACCTGACTGAACTCTGCCACGACCTCTACCATGTGGGTGACTGGGCGGGGGCCTTTTGAAGTGAAGAATTAGTCGAGGCCCACCACGACCATCTTTGAGAAGTACCCTGCCGCATTAGATGATCGGGAAAAAAACTCCACAAGTAACACAAAAATCTTGACCTGAGAAATGTTGTGTGACCCTGAAAACCCACTTTAATTTCCTCGCCCTGTAGGTGCGCTGGTGGAACCGTACGAGCCCTACACCCCACAAGGGCTATAAGAACCCTTAAGATGTTTGGCCACCCTCAAATGTCAGATAGATGCATGAATAGGTCCCAGCTGCTGAAAAGAACAACTAACCGCCATGTGGATCCCACACATCAACAACACAGAAAACCACAACCACAGCGGACAAGAGTGAAACAATGGACGGATATACGGGCCCTTTTAGGGCTCCCTAAAATCCTCTTCTGAACCACACCCTACAAACCAACCAAAGCCTCAACAAAACATTACACCAGGCAACCCCCCCGCCCCCCCCCCCACCCCACCCACAAAGCGAGCTACACCACACAACAGGACTGGAAAGACCCAGACCAACACACATCAACCCCACTCGATGCAACCAAGAAAACCCAAAAGACCACTCGACCCTAATAGAGACAATCAAACTCATAAACAACTAAATGACACAACCACGCGGATGACACATCTCACGACCTACACACATTTTGGCCACACCAGCAATCACAGCGCACACCCCCCCACGACCTGACCAGAAGAAAAGAACCAACCCCACACCCACAACACGCGCCTCACAAAATCATTTTTTAATTTTTTTTGCCGACCCCTCGTAATATGAAAAATATTTACTCATTGGCCAAAGTATTAACATAGCCACCCCCACACTACACATTGTAATCTAATCAAACAATAATAATTAATAATTCACCCCTCCCCCATTGACCATTCTCACCTAATTACCCCCTCACTATCCCGCTTTCCCCCCAAAACATTCAACTATTTTTTTGTTACAAGTTTGTTCATTTGATTGGCTCAATCCGACTGTAGCTGCCCTGTGATGAAACAAAGTGCTCTTAGATATTTCTTATCCTTTATGGTAATCTTTCAATTCTTCACTATTTTTAATAAGAATTTTTTTTTCTTATTTTTCCTTCAATTTTCTAAACTTAACATATCTTTTTATGTTGATTGTTTTTGTCCTATGCCAATATTTTTTCAATTATTATTTTTTAGTTTGGTTGATCTTTTTGAAACCTCTTCATTAGTTTTAGGGTTTAAATTAAATGTAGATTTTAATCTTAAACAATCAAGTTGCATTACCCATTTTTTTGTTTGATGATTCCTGTGTAGCTTGATGCATGATTCACTATATGTGTGCAAATAAATGACCAAAGTTACTTATCACAAAGAACTATATAAACCACCAAATATATAAAATGGTAGACAAGGCATAATAAGATTTCAAATATTAAATGATGTAACAATACTATCTAGGTAAAATTATTGAGGTTCAATTTGATGGTCCATCTCCCTTTTGCAAATCTTCTCGATCTTAACATTATCAAGAATATTAATATTCATTCTATATCTGTTTCACCAGTCAACAACATAATTACTGTCACACCCCGAAGTTATTATTAGGATGCGGACATGGAACTTAGGATCACAAGTGATCCCAAGCTAACCGTGCTGGCATAATTATTGGATATACTAAAGATAATAAACTGAAGCTTGAAACTGAGAGATTAAACATGAGGAATCGGAATGAGGAGGAATTTATATTAACAAAGCTGAATATATGGAAATGTAAGAGTTTATACCAAAGGAAGATATCAAAACGCACTCGTAAAAATTATTTTATTAATTTTTGGTTTTCATCGGTTTTTACGAGTTTGCGTATAGGGAAAAGTAATGGAAAAGTTGTAAAAATCGAAATATAAAATTACATAATATAGTATAATAAAAAAAAGATTGACCATATATAGCAATAATATTATTTTTCACTTGACAATTTTTTAATTCATGTATAATTACAAGGTTAATACATATTACAAAGAAACAATTATATTCATCATATCATACCAAGTTTTATTGATGGATAATACATTTATCACACATTTTAATACACTTATAATACAATGTGACAATTTTTTACCAAACAAACATAATATATTTCAAAAATAATTATAATTCAAATATATTGCATGCATAATTCACTTTTAATAGATATTGCAGATTTATTACAATACTGCTATAAATGGTAATAAACAAAAAGTATCACTAAAATCAGTAATTATTTTTAAAATATATTAATTTATGTAATTTTCCCTTTTAAATTCTAATAGCAAATAAAAATTATAGATTTAAAAAAAGCATGATAATATTTAGTTAGTAACTGAGGTTTTTATATTCACATTTTATTTGAATAAAGAATTTAATTTTTTTAAATTTTAAAGAGAATGATTTAAATTTTTAATATTTATGTTTATATAAATTTTATATTTTTTTAAATGGTTATATCACCATAAATTTTAGTAATTCTTTGATAAAACTAAATTTTTTAAATTTTAGTTTAGAATTTAATATGATTACAAGCTACAAAAATCAAATTTAATAAGAAAAATTTATTTTTCTATGATGCAATAAGAACGTAGGAATTTTATTTTCTGACTAAGTTATAAATCTATCCAAATATGCTACGTAGGAATTTTATTTTGTAAATTAATTATAAATCTATCCAAACATGCTACGTAGGAATTCTATTTTGTGAATAAGTTATAAATCTATTCAAACATGCTATAGAAAAATAAAATTATCAAAAATATTCTATCTATAAGACAAATAATATTTTTATCAAATTTTCTGAAAAATTTAAATAACATATGTTTAAACAGACAATATACTAACCTAATTAAATCCTAAAGGCCATGAAATATAAAAAATAAATAAATAAAAATGAAGCTAAAAGAATATGAATGCGTAATCATCAAAATAATTAGGCCAACTAATAATTAAATGAAATGTTTAAAAAATAAAATGATAATAAATATACATACTTAAGAGTTGTAATTATTTTAAACTAATATTTGTTTCTAATTTTAAACTTATATTTTTAAAAATTAATTAACCACTCTCTGTTAAATTATTAATCTCTGCAGTTCTTCTCTTCTTGTGAATTATGTTGTACGGTTTAAAAGTAAACAAAAACATATACATATTATTTATTGAAAATATTGTTTTAATACACAATTTTATAAACAATAACTTTTATAGATATATCATGTATCTACATGTCCTTCATTTAAATTGCACAAAATACTTGTGAGAAAGATAAATTATTAGTTATAACAATCATTAATTTTTAAAGTTCAAACATAAATTACAATAGAAAATAAGTTCAAAGTAAAGAGAATTTGCATGTACGTTCGTGTGTTGGCTTTCTATGTATTTTATAAAAATATTCAAATCAATCTATGCAATTTATCACTAACAAAAATAAGACTTCTTTCAAAGAAACAATGTATATAAGCATAAAAGACATTAAAAAAAAAGTAAATAACAATGCTTGTAAGGATCATCGTCACTCCAGTTAAAGTCTATGTAAACTAATTGTAATCAATAGGAAAACATATGTATTTTTAATAACTTTTTCTTTCTAAAAATGCATTCACATGAAACGAAGAGTAATCGACAAAGATAATTATGAAATTTGATACCTAATTTTGATTACGCTGATACGTAATATTCTTCACCTCTCCTATTTTATATAGATATATTATTATATTATTTAAAATTTGAATTTTTAAGAAAGGTAAAATGTTGAAATAATAGTAAAAAAGATTCCACCGTACTTGAGTATTTTGTTAGTATTTTGCAATTTATATTTTAATTGAAATTATTTTACAATTTGTAATTTCTATTTTATTGTGGTGCTGACACATTTTTCACCTCTCCTATTATATATAGATATGATATTTGTGTCTCAAGATTTTTTAGTAGAATAATTGTTGTCTTACCATTATTTTCATTTGATTTTGGTATGTAATATGTAAAATATTTACTCATTTATGCCAAAAAAAATATTTAGTTACTAAAATATACTAAAGTAACTAGATTCTCACATAATTGATAAATAACTCTCCAAAACTAAAACAATTTTTTGGCTATAAATAGTCATTCCATTTGTTCATTCTAAATAGTGAAACAAATTTTCTCTTATAATCTTTTTCATGTTCTTGTTGGTTATTTTCTAGTTCTTCACTCTTTTTATAAAGAGAAATTATATTTTCTCTTATTTTTCTATTTTTTGCTTTCTTATGGTTTTCTATAGATCTTTTTATGCCTTTCTATGATAAAAAGAGTTTTTAAAAAATTATGCTTATATTTTTGCAATTATTTTTGTATTTTCTTGATCTTGTTGAAAATGATACATCTATTTTTTAGTTTAAATTAGCATCTGTCACTGTTGTAAAGTAAATCATACGTTTTATAGTTTTTCTATTCATAACCTTTGAATATTAATTTATTACCTTAATATATCTTTTGATATTCCCCTAGTTTTATCTATAAAAATTTATTTTCTTGGTTTTATGAGACCTAATCCAAAGTTATTAATTTCATTCTACAATTATTTACATCTTTATTTTATTTATATAAGGCTAAACGTCGTCATAACTAAAAAATAATAAATTTTAAAAGAATTTAAAAAATTATTTTTTAAAACAGAATCACCACCTAATTTTAGAAAAAACGAAGAAACTAATTCATTAATTATTTAATGAAAAAATATTTACGAAACCAATAGATACTTGTTTAAACATTGTGATTGAGTTTCTTGAAGTTTTGGGTTAATGTTGTCCGAATACGAAGCTTGTTATATTAAAATTGTACACTCATTGGGATCAAGGAATTGCAGGTCGCTTTTCTTTAGATGGTCATGTTTTAACAAATGGAGCTTTACTTTTGTTAAAATATGACCAGCTGATGAAAAGAGACCCGTAATTTCATGTTCCCTAATGAGTGGACAATTTTTTAATATAACAATCTTCATATGAGGGCAGTATTGACCCAAAAACTGATAGAGACTCATTTCCAATGTTTGAACAAGAATCTATTAATTTCATAGATATTTTTTTATTAATCAATGAATTGATTTTCTATTTTTTTTCTAAAATTAGGTGGAAACTTCTTTTTAATATTAAATTCTCTTAAAATTGATTATTTTTTGAGTTATCACAATATTTTACTTTATTTAAATAAAGCAGGGATAAACAAAATTATCCTAATATTTTTAGTAGAATAGTTATTGCCTTACCTTTTTTTTTTTTGGAATGTAATATGAAAAATATTTACTCATTTTTGCCAAACTATTAAATAGATACATTGTAATTACTAAACTATAATTAAGTAATTACATTTACATTCTCACCTAATTACTAAATATGCTTTCCAAAATTGAAATATTTTTTGTTACAAATTTGTTATTTGATTGGCTCATTATGTAGCAGTGAAACAAATTCTCTTATGATATTTTCTTATCCTTTATGGTAATCTTTCAATTCTTCACTATTTTTCATAAGAATTTTTTTTTCTTATTTTTCCTTCAATTTTCTGAACTTAACATATCTTTTTATGTTGATTATTTTTGTCTTATGTCAATATTTTTTCAATTATTATTTTTCAGTTTGGTTGATCTTTTTGAAACCTCTTCATTAGTTTTAGGGTTTAATTTAGATGTAGATTTTAGTCCTAAACAATAAAATTACATTTAATTTCTTTTATTCTTATGATCCTATTTAGCTTCATGCATGATCACTATATGTGTTGCAAGTAAATGATTTACTATATGTGATATATTTTAGTTTTTTTTCACAAAGTATATGAAAATATCAACTAGAAGATTAAGTTTTGAAAAAATAATACTAATATAAACAATATATAAAATGGTAGACAAGGCATAAGATGTCAAATATTAAATGATGTAACAATACTATCTAGGTAAATTATTAAGGTGCAAGTTGATGGTCCATCTCCCTTTTGCAAATTTTCTCGATGTTAACATTATCACAAATATTAATATCCATTCTACATGTTTCCACCACGTGACAAATAATTATTGTCATAATCCGAAACTATTATTAGATGCGAAATGGACCGGATCACAGGTGATAACAGCTAACCATTGTGGCATTAATCAGAATATATAGAGATAATAAATTGAAGCTGAAGCGTTTTATAAAACATGAAGTAAATCTGAAATCTTCTGATATCCATACACTAAATTGAATATATGAAATTTGAGAGTTTTATTACAAAGGAGATATCAAACTCAATCGTAAAAATTATTTTATCAATTTTTGGTTTAATTAGTTTTAAGAGTTTATGTATAGATGGAAACGTAATGGAAAGTTGTAAATCGGACTATTTTTGTCAACGACCCACATCGGAGCGCGACTGGGCACCCACACTTATCCTTCTATGTGAGGAACCAAACCAATGCTTAAACCTTAACTATTTCAAGTAATATCAACAGAAAGTAATGCGGAAGCCTAACCCCATTAATAAAAAACCAAGTTAAATAACTTCTAAAAATCAAAACATCGATTATGATCCCACAAAAATCTGGATGGAAGTAATCACCACAAACCATCTATGATCAAATTACTAAAACAAAAACTAAGAGTAGTCTAAAAAGCTTAAAATAACAAAAGCTAGGTCCATGCGAACTTAAAGGCATAAGACATGAGGAGAAGATCCAGTCCAAGCTAGAAAGCATTAGCTCACCCTGATATCCGGAGTCAGTAGGAATGAAGACTGGTTAGAGTTACTGTTGAGTCGAAGATGACGGCACGTTTGCTGCACTCCAAAATAAACAAGAAGGAAAAAATAAACAGGTAGGGGGTCTTCCAAAACACGATTACTGAGTAGGTTATCAACTGGCCAACTCAAAATAGAAAGCAATATAGCTCAGATAACATCTTAAATCAAAACTAATATTTCTTAACAGGGGATAGCAACAAGTATAAACACATTAAATATCACCGATCTATCTATGAGGACTCAAAGCCTCTCACACCATACTATTTTGGGGGAACATGTCTCTTTAGATCTGAGTATATTAGCATATGTCAAGATTCTTTATCTATATTTCTCTTGTGTCGGTAGTGGCCACTCCTATCCCTCGTTAGTCTTTACTCATCTTGTGTCGGAAGATGACACTACCGATCCCCTAAATTACGTCGTCGGTTCGTGACACCGATCCCCTAAATCACGGTCGGTTCGTGACACCCGATTCCCTTAAATCTACGTGTCGGTCGTGACACCCGATTACCCTAAATATACGTGTCGGTTCGTGACACCCGATCCCCTAAATTACGTGTCGGTCGTTGACACAAGATCCCCTATAAATCTACGTGTCGGTTGTTGAAACCCGTCCCACTAATTCTACGTGTCGGTTCGTGACAACCCCCAACTAATCTCAGTCTATTAGTAAATCAAGCTTCTTTTGTCTCAAGCGCATCATATTCTCATTACTTTAGTTCATCAAGCTTCTTTTATACAAGGACATCATTCATTTAACAGAGATTAGGTTTTATCAAGTTTGGGTTTCAAATAGCTTCAATCATGCTTGTGTCATCACAATCATATATATAAAAATCACATATGTAGGAACACAATTAAGCACTATAGAAGACTTTATAATACTACCCGACACATATCATTCGCTATTAAGAGTTTACTACGAATAGCATTAAAAACAATAACCTACCTCCACCGAAGAATTGCGATCAACAAGCTATCTTTCAAAATCCTTGGCTAGCTTCTCGTTTCTCTTCTCTCTACTGTTTCTCCCTCTCTTTCTGTTCCTTTTTCTTTTTTTTATTCCAACCTTCTCTTTTACCCTAATGAGGCATATAATATAGTATAAAAGATGCAGTAATTAACCCATCTAATTAACTTAAGGTTACCTCTTTACCCTCAAGTAATTAGACTTATTAACATTTAACCCACCACTTATATTTAAAGCAGGAAATAGTCCAAAAACGCCCCTTAAATAAATAAACGAAATCCGAACCCAGCCTGGGATACGAGCCTGTGACGGCAGTCGTGCCTGCGACGGTCCGGTAATGCGTCCTTCACAAAGTCCAGAGTACAATGCTCTGTGTGTGACGGGCAGTCGTGCCTGCGACGGTCCGTCCGCCATTTCGTCGGACGTTCGAGAGTAGAGTTTCAGTTACCAAATTTCAGAAGTAATTCTAAGGTTTGAAACGAGGACACCTCGACGGGCAGTCCGTGCCCATAACGGTTAGTCGTGGGGGTCAGTTGTCTCAGCCAGTTTCCAGAAAATAAAATCTGCTGCTCAAACGGGACTAAAAGGTCGGTACCATAGATACCAAATACACATCGTTCGTCCACGAACGATCACGAGAAGAAAAGCAAGGGCGAAAAGGAGTACTGAATCGTAAACAGGTGTGGGGTATCTTTCTGCATATCGGCCTCCTTTCTCCCAAGTGGCTTCTTAAACCGGTTGATTCTTCATTGCACCTTGATTCGATGCCAACTCCCTTGACCTCACTACGAACTTCTCTCATACTAAAATCAACTGGCTCCTCCTCATAAGACCAATTCTCATTCAAGCAAACTGAATCCAAAACGGAAATGTGTTTCCATCCCAATGGTATCTTTTCAACATCGAAACATGAAACACCGGATGACTCCGGACAGCCCTGGAGCCAGGTAACTCATAAGCCACTCCCCTACGCGATTAAGTACTTCAAAGGACCAAGTATCTTGGGTTAGCTTGCCTCTTGTTACCAAACCGTATCACCCCTTCATTGGCGAAACTTTCAACACAAGACTTGTTTCACCCTCCATGAACTATAAGTCTCTAACCTGAATGCATCAAACCAAAACCAATGGGGGGACCTACATCTCACCATACAAGCTTCAAAATGGTAGCCACAATATCAATGCTTGAGTGATAGCTTTATTGTATGAAAAACTACGCTAAGGGTAAGACAGCTATCCCAATGGCCACAAATCTATCACACAAGCACGAAGCATATCTCCAACCCTGGAAGCGTTCGCTCAGACTTGACCATCGGTCTGAGGATGGAAAAGCGGTACTAAGTGCAACCTGTAAACCCCCATTCCGCATGCAATGTTTTCCAAAACTTAGGAAGTAAAATGGTACTTCTGATTTTGATATATGATGGATAGTGGAACCCCATGCAAGCGAAGATTTCTGAAAGATATAGATTTGGTAACTTCTCGGCATTGTAAGTCACCTTAACCGGAATTATAAAATGAGCCACCTTAGTTAACCTATCAACAATCACCCAAATAGAGTCGTACGTACCAATCGTCTTTGGAAGACCCAACCACGAAGTCCATGCGATTTTCTTCCATTTCAATTTCCGGAATGGGCATTTCTGAAGTGTCCTCGGGCCTTTGGTGTTCATACTTTTACTTGTTGACAGTTTTGGACATTTGCAAGAAAAATCCACAATATCAAGCTTCATTCACGCACCAAAAGTGTTTGCTTTAGGTCCCGGTACATCTTGGTTGCGCCCGAGGATCGAAGTATCCGGAACTTGAGCCTTGCAAGACATAGTGTTGATCAAATCAGCGATGCCGGGGTACACATACCTTCCTTAATCCTCAAAACACCTTCCTCATCGCTTGTCGCTTCATTTAGCCTCTCCTTGCAACACTTTATCCGGATCCGATCAATTTTAATCATGAACGTGCTTCCCTTAATCTGTCAAGAAGGAAGATCTTGCCTCCCACAAAGCTAAAAATTGTCCTCCTTCTCATTAAGTCTCATCTCATTAAGGTGTTTAGCCAGAATCTGAACTTCTCTAGACAAGGGGAGTCTAGAAGCTGCAAGTGAGCTAGAATTTCCCATGCTTCACGCATTTCTTACTTTCGAAAGCATCCGCCATACAACATTCGCTCCCCGTGAGATACAAAATGTGATGTCGTAGTCCTTAAGTAGTCCATCCATCTCATCTGCCTCAAGTTCAAAGATTTGAGTAAAGAATTAATGCAGGTACGATTTGATCCGTATAGACCTAACCCACTTAAAACCCATATAAATTAGAGTCTCCATTACTTTAATGCAAACACTAGCGGCCACTTCCAAATAATGAGTGGATAGTTACATTCATGCCTTTACATTGTCTTGAAGCAAAGCAATCACTGCTGCTCTGCATTAGCACTGCCACCCAAACCGAATAGGATGCATCACATGGAAGAAATGCTTACCTTCCACTGCTAAGGTGAGGAGGGTTTGCAGTGTCAACAGATCTTGAGCTCTGAAAGCTTTCCTACACTCATCCGCACCATACAAATGGAAACATTTGCTTAGTCAAGTTCGTCAGTTGGGAAGCAATAGACGAGAATCCCTGTGACAAATCGTCGGTAGTAGCTAGCTCACCCAACAAGCTCCTATTTCTGACACATTAGTAGGTCTTACCCAATGCGTCACTGTCTCAATCTGTAGGAGGATCCACCATCACTCCACCTTTGAAACCACGTGCCAAGAAGGACACTGCATCTAGCCAAAACGCCCACTTAGAGAACTGGCATTAAAGTTTTTCTCCCAACATTTCCAATACCATTCTCAAAGACTCCTCATTCCTACCTTACTTTTAGAGGATATCAGTATATTCATCAATAAATCCGATCACAAAGAGATCCAAATCTGGTTTATAAATCCCGTTCATCAAATCATGAACGCAGAAGCAGGGGCCATTCGTAAGCCCCCCAAAAGACGCACTTACAAAATTCGTAATGCCCATACTGGTTCTAAAAGTAGTCTTTGGCACATCCGGTGCCCGTATTGTCAATGATGGTAACGGATCTCAAAGTCAATCTTAGAGAGACACAAGCACCCTGGTAACTAACGAACAAGTCATCAATGCATGAAGAGGATACCTTGTTCTTTATGGTTACCTTGTTCAACTGCCGGTAGTCTAATGCACATCCGAAAAAACTCCCATCCTTCTTCTTCACAAAACAAAAACTGGAGCACCCCAAGGGAAGATGCACTGGTCTAATGAAGCCTTTGATCAACAACTCTTGTAGTTGGGCTTTTAACTATCTTAAACTAGCAGGAGCCATTCTATAAGGGGGTATTAGAAATGGGGCGAGGACCCGGTCAAGATCAATACAGAAGTCAATTATCCACTATATTCCTGGTGGCATACCAAGGAGGAAGATCTGCAGGGAACACATCAGAAAAATCACGGGAACCATCGAACGACCTAATCGAAGGTACTTGGGCAGTGTCATCCTGAGATGTGCCAAGAAAGCTAAACAACTTTACTAACCATTTTCTTAGCACGAAGAAAAGAAAGGAGATTGATACGCACCGGATTGGAAGTGAGTTCACCCTCCCCACTAAACGGATCTGCCCAGGATTGGCTAACTCCACCGTTTTTTAGCATTAAATCCAAAAATCGCAAATTGCGGAGGAAAGCCAAGTCCGGCCCAGAATTACATCGAAATCAATCAGTTCTAAGATAACCAAGTCTACATAAGTGTTACTTCCCACAAAAGTCACAGACAAGACCTATATACCCTTTACAACTATCACAGGACCCCCCCCGGAAAAGAGAAACACGAGATTGGCATATCAAGTAATCCACAATTGTAAAATTTGACCATTAGCAAATGAGGACGATACATAAGAACATGTGTGATCCAGGATTCAAACAATACAGAAGGCCATCAATTCACAACCAGAAGATTACATATGATGACAGCATCAGATGTCTCCGATCCCTCCGATCTCTAGGGAAAGAATAACAGTGGCCCTTTCCGTTTGTTTTTGGTTCCGTTGCCGCTACCAGTTGTGATGTAGCGGCTACAGTTTTCCTATCACCCGGCCGTGGCCGTGTGTGACCACCATTACCTCGAACACCACGTCCTCCAGATAACGGCCTCTACAGGACCACCTCGACCTCTAGCTATTGGGAGGTCTAAACTCGTTTGGGACCACTTCCTCCTAATAGTCCAGTCTCCCCCATCCATAAACTCTCTAGAGTCAAGCATAGGTCTCTTCAGGAGAAGTCTGTGACAGATCTGAGTGGACCCCCAATAACGTTTGTAGTGAAGACTGACTGGTCTCCAATTGAGTAAGCACCTCCGGAACCCTGTCCTCTTCGAGTAAGAAACCAGAAAATCACCTCCCTTCGAAACCTCTTTGATGTCGATGCCATGGTTGAATTATCTGGCTTCACTCCTTACCACCCTACCACGAAATCTAAACTTTTGGAAGGATTTGCGTTTAGCGCTACCGTAAGGATGAAAATTCGCAACTCTGACTCAACCCCTTCAAAAAACGACGAATCGCTCTTGGGGGGACTGAAAGAGTGGGGTGGAATATCTGGAGAGTTCACGAAACTTAGAATCATAGCATTGACCGTCATAATACCTTGGTTAGGCTCAAGAACTCATCCCTTTCCTATCCCTCAAAGTCCGGGGGGGGGATATACTTCTCCATAAACAAGCTAGGAGAATGAGGCCCCGTCATGGTGGGGTGCCTATGTTGGTTGACAATCAAAATGGACCGCCACCCTATTTTGCGCGTTCCTGAAACTGATAACTCACGAACTCAACACCAAACCGTTCTACTATACCAATCTGTGTAGTAGATCAGACAGTCAACCAGAAAATCGTAGCATCCTAAGATTCCGCCCATTGAAGACTGGAGGTTTCAATTTCAAGAACCTACTGAAAAGTTTCATGCTGACATAGTCATTATAGGCCCAGTAGTCAGACGTGGAACGTGCCTATGTCAAGTGAGGCACAAACGAGGAGGCATGTGGCTGCAGTTGTACCCTCTGAAATCGGCAGGTCGTTGGTGCAAAAAACACTAGGAGGTGCCTGACCTGATCAGACAAACCACTAAGATAAGCGAGAAAGTGATTGATCATCTCCTTGGGGTAGGTGGGTGGTGGAATTCATCTTTTGAACTTGTTCATCTCCCCGGTCCTCACCCTCTATTACTAATTAACAGTCGGGAGGATGTTCACCGCCCTAGCATCAGATGGGATAGGGTGCTTGTCCTCTGTACATCTAGAGGAGTCCTTCCAAAGGAACCTCTAACACGGAACTCTTGCCAGCTATTCTTACCGAGCGACAGCGCCCAAGTGGCTGGCAAGACGCTGCTGGTCTTGCCACCGGTGTGGTACCATGTTGGC